>OY754330.1:58209085-58877170 GCA_963573305.1 Pyrrhosoma nymphula
CCCATGGCGAAATGACCTCCCATCCGTATGTGACCGGCTCTCCACGAATATATATATATATTCGAATCCAGGCAGAAAAAAATTTTTCTGCCTGGATTCGACACATTTTCATCTTCCCCACCAAACCCTGTGTTCGTCCTTTTATGTGTTCCTATCCCTTTCCATTTCCTATGACTGTATGTATATATATATGTATATATACTTCTTGGAGAATCACTCGGGTGATAAATATATATATATATATATATATATATATATATATATATATATATATATATATATATATATATATATATATATATATATATATATATATATATACACACGACTCCGTGGAAAATCACACACGCGATAATTTAAATAAACTTTGCCACAAGTAGGGCGGAATTAAACATAGACACAAAAGAAGGAACACTCACACAATAATATCTCATATTTCGATTGCTATGCGCAATCTTTCTCACAGAAGAAAGGATACAGACTCCTTTCTTCAGTGAGAAAGATTGCGCATAGCAATCGAAATATGAGATATTATTGTGTGAGTGTTCCTTCTTTTGTGTCTATGTTTAATTCCGCCCTACTTGTGGCAAAGTTTATTATATATATATATATATATATATATATATATATATATATATATATATATATATATATATATATATATATATATATATATGTATATACACACAAAACGAAAATTTCGCCAATAGGCCACAACAATAAAAACACTTGACAGGGGGTGGGGAAAGAAAAGTAAAAAAGATAGAAGACTTACTGGGACGTTTCAGCTTTAGAAAAAGACTTTTTCTAAAGCTGAAGAAAGGATACGGACGAAAAAAATGTTCCTTCTGTGGGATCCGGGGATTGGTATGATAAATTACAGAACCGGCTGCTTAAACAACTTCCACTTTAATAATCAATTTTGGCTTGGTCAACGCCTCCCGCGCCATCTAAACGTTATTCATCTTTTTACAACACCTTCTTTCTAGTTAGGCCTCATCTCGCGCACGCTGCGAGTATTTGGGTTCAATCATAGAAATATTTTACACGCGATCTCAACAAAATAAAACGTTAAGCCGCCTGTTTTCCCAAAACGTGCTGCGAGCGAACAAAAAGTATAATACGGTTTTTAGAAGAACTTGGTTGGGAGCCACGAAAGACATGGATGTTGCACGCAAAGCTTGGGTTACTAGAAGAATTCAGATCAATGGAGTTTCATTCTGAAACGGAGGGTTTCATTTTAGCCGCACACTACTTCTGTAGATCAGACTAAAGTAACAATAAACGGGAGATACGCTTCCGAACGTTTGGGTTTAAGAATTACAATGGAAATAATACGAATTTGTAAGACTCAAAAAAAGCCTTTTGTTGTTTTTGTAAAATATTACAAAGTCGTAATATTTCCCTTCGCAAGGTGTTTCCACCAAGTCAAGGCTGACAGTTTAATAAATATTCGGGAGGTTTAAGAATGAATATCTTTTTTACAGTCAAACATATACGTTTAAGGATTCCTTCCCGCGCACCACTCATGACTGCAACAGAAATAGAGACAGAACGTAATCAAACGAAAAACGCATCAATATTTTTCCCTTTCAAATACCCCAATTCTTTTCATTTTTCGCAGATAGCTTGTCAAAAATCGCTGCCAAACGTCCCATGAACGTCTCTCAAGATAGTATGTAAATGTAGACAAAAATATCTCGCGGAAACAAAGCATTCCCTCTCCACCCTTAACCGCTTCCTGCCTCCTTACCCAATCTCCTCCCCCCCCCCACTTCATTCTTCTCACCCCATCCTCTCCCGCTCTCCCTTAACCCCCCCAGCAATACGATGACCATGACGAAAAACGCTAAACGGAGACTCATTCGTCGAGGAGAAAATTGGCCCCGGATCCCCACCCGTTCTAAACCATGCCAGTGCCTGCGGCTATCCTGCGCTGCTACCCATTTCCCTGCCCTTTCGATTAAGCTTGACCATTTTCTGGCCGGCATGGGGTCGAGGGTGGCGAGCGGGAGACGCTGTGAACAGCAGGGAGATGAATGTGGAGTTAGCAAGCACTCAAGAGAAGGCATGTTGGCTGAAACAGGACGAACCAAAGGCGATCCGATAAATTGTAGAAGGGAAAGAGGAGATATGAACCTAGGGGATTAAGAATGCTGGCGCCTTATCTGTCTTGAGTGACGCTCTTGGTTCTGAGTTTACCAAGTACGATCCTGCATGACTTTGTCATCCTGGATAATCAAGGGTACTTCCATGTGTCATTAAACCTAAATAAAAGAAAGGAGTTTGTCAAAAAACTCTTCTCTTGGTTAAGAGTTAACTAGTAATAGTTTAAGCGTAGCATAAATATTTTTGTTTCCATTAAGATAAAATATTAAATTCACCATATTGGCTTGACTTAATTTTTACAAAAATGCACCAGTTTAACCAGGCATATAGTGGAAAAAAGACAATAATTTATACAAAAATTGTGTTTTCCCCCCTATATAAAGCTAAGTTAAAGAGAGGAAAAGAAACACCTCTGCATTTGTGTATTTATTTATGAGCAACATGCTACATGCCTGAAACCTGAGGTAAAATTAAGCTTAAATTCTCTATTTTCACACAGCATTTAATTATAGTGACATAAAAAGCAAATGTTATCAATTCAACAAACCCAAATAATCTACGCTGTCAAGATAATGAATTCAACTTTTGAATTTGGCCAATTTATTAACTACAATTTTGAAACTATTTCCTGTCCGGCCATGGTTAATTTGCCTATTTCAAATATCTTATGGAAGGGCCAAAATCATATCATGAACTTGAAGTCAGCAGAGAAGATAAAACCACAACGAGGGGAAGATATAGAAAGCGGATATTGATGAATACGCTAACGGTCTTCACAAAGAGGATATCAGACTGGCGTAAAATACGCATTTGGGAGGATGATAGGAGGCATTTGGCGAATCAAGGACGGTTATAGGAGAAGCAGACAAAGGGTTTTGGAGAGAACGGTGGATGGAGAGGTCGTCCTAGTGCACTCTTGTCGGTGGCCCCCCATGAGGCTAAATGGGAAGTTAGAGAGGCGGAGGCGGCCGTTGGAGATCGACGGGACAGCGGGCCCTAATAGCTAGAGAGACCTCGGCCTCCTCTTCTACTCTCCCACCCACCCCTTGCTCCACTTCCGACACACCATTCCGCTCGTTCTTTAGAGCGCTATCGGAATTGAGATAGAGACACCCCCTCCCAACTTCCCTCACAAATGGAAACTCCCCCTCCCAAAACTCCCCCACCAGTTAACTTGGAAGACGGATTCCCCTGCCAGCAAGCAGGTTCTCAATGTATTTCTCGATCTTTTCTCTGGAATCCCCCGCTGTGTTTGACGTTTCCATCTCCGCTCCGCACCCAACTCCCACCCCCATTCGCTTCCCTCGCACACCCTCCCTCCCCAATCCTTCAGTGTTTTCCACTCCTGCATCCTCCGCTTCCGTTGGTTCCAGAGCCATTTCCTCGGAGGATGATTCCATCAACCCGTTCATTCGGCCAGCTCATCAGCTCCGCATCTTCTATTATGCTAACTGGGGAACGTGTCATGTGGTTTAAAAATGTTTTCGAATGTTCTGAACGTACGACGCCGGAACCGAATGTTTGATTTTGCACTCCATCGTTCATTCCGTAGCACATGGAATAAGTTCCAAAGATCAGTAAATATTTCAAGCATAAATTATTGGGTGAGAATCAGAATTTTTGTAGCACTATTCGCGACTGATTTCCAAGAACTTATAAAGTAACATACTCTGTTGACATAATTCTAACAATCAGAGGAGAAGAATTTCCAGCATTAAATTCACACCAGTAAATAATTTTCTCATCACTTGATAGAATATTCTCGCCTGATCATATATTAATATTATTACGGTATCAATAGCCCCACGACATGTTCTTCATTCAACTAAACCACCTCCTTCATGGAATAGAGTAGTAGAGTCCTCATTCTTCACTGTACCGTAAATGCTGCCCTACTTTAAGTTATGAACCAAAGCATTAAGTTATATTAACCGAAATCAATTGAGTTTAACTATTCCCATTGCCGTAGTTTTCAACGCAAATCCCAGTTTTTACGAATGTAGTCGATGCATTCACGAATTATTTCTGTTGACGGGAAAGATGACGCGATAATTGTGAGAGCAAAATAGTTTTACCACAGTCTTACTCGCTTTAAGAATTAATGCATTTCCATACTTAAAATGGAATTATTTCTCATGCTCACATGTTGTGCTCACAAGAGGGCTTCAGCAAAATGGATTTTCTTGAAATGTCAATTCCCACTGCCGAATAAATAATGGGGCATTGATTGAAGCTCTGAGCATAAAATGACCTAAACCAGCCTAACCAATTGAACCTGAATGATATTCGCAGGTATAAAATTCGTTCGTTCACCGACATCTATCCACTGACATAAAATAACCCCGATGCTTTTCCAGCTTTGATGAAGAACTATAGGGGTACTCGTTTCATTCTTTAATGCGTCTTAAATTTTCTCTGCTGTCTCCGTTTTCATTCCACAATCCTTTCTCCATCATCTACTCCTCAGTATAAGATCTTATCCCTTCCATTCCCTATCCTCTCCCTCTCGAAGACAGGTGTGCTTTTTTTGGATCGTCGGTTTATGTTATTTGACACCCATGTTAGCAAGGTCACGGTCTCTAAACGTTTGCCTGACGGTGGAGGTTCCGAGACACAAGGAGAATCCCATGAAAGGGAAGAGAATGAGACGACAGGAGAAAAATAACGTGAAGAGATCATGATTGCAACAAAGAGGGCCTACTGACCGACCAATTGCCAATGAATGCATCCACAGGCAATCAAAAAGCATAAAATATACCTATATACTATGATACTCGAGTTGAATGCAGTGTACAGCCGAAATAGGCCTTCGGGAAATTCTTTTCTCTTTTCAAAAAAATATTGTATTTTTACAATAATGGCAAATACAAAAAATGTGCTTTATATATATATATCGAAAATAACTCTCCAATATTGACTGACATGCCAAAGTCGGAAAAACGACTGCGGTGGTCCCAAAACATATGAAAATGTTTCTGAAGCATTTATGTGAAACAGTTAATAGAAACTGAATTATTCAATCAAACATTTTTTTAAATCCCGATATTATAAAACGTATTTATTTACTTATATATTATGTGTAAAATGATAGGTTCGTAAAAAGCATGTTTCGGTTAAAGTATTTTTCTTCTTTCATTAGACGATTATTAACTATTGTAGTCCGTAAAAAAAAACAGTAGAATGCATACCACATGAATACCAAAAGTATTTACTGAATTCATTCTGTTTCGCAGAGAACTGAAGATGCGATTGGGAATAGGGAGGGTTAATTCTCGGGAGAAAACGTGCGCAATTTTTCTCAATATTGGTTTTATAGCATAATGGAGAACATTTTCAGTGGCAGACCGCCAAAGCTAAACGTAATGGCCTCGATTTGCAAATATGTAAGTATTACTCACAAACAACACCAGGGAATATAAGCCGGGGACTTCCAAAACCAAGCAAGACTTACCTGAAAGAAAAGAGAAAAAAACATTAAAAATCTTAAACAACAAATCTCCAAAACACTTGCAATATACTATAGATATTTATCATAAGTAATTTTCTTTGCCCAATGAAGGAGCAATTCTCTTAAATGGATTAAAATATTTATGCAAGTTTTTATTACGCCCACAAGAAAAAATATTACTACTACATAGCAGAATAGTATGAAAACATTCAATAGGTGAGGAAGGGCATGCAAACATACTGCATCTATAAGAGCATTTAGAAGAATTTCCGTCAAAATTATCAGATTTGCATATATTACTTCGTAAAGTAAACCAAGTTTGCTATAATTAACCGAATATGGATTAGCCTGATTCTATTTTACCTACTCTCTTCCTGTAATTAGGAAAACAACGCTACACTATGTACACGACTCATCGTTCAATTTCCAAAACCCAAAAATGAGCTATTACACCACCGACAGCTAGTAAACTTCATGACCTGAAATAATAACAGTATGTGAATAAAAAATGTCATCATTCTTGGGCATTTAAATAATAACAATTACCAACACCCGTTCGAGAGACAAATGAAAATAGTAATTGTACATTCGCTAAATAATTAATGTGTAATTACGTCAAGAGCTCGCGAGTTAACTCTTTTCTCCTTTAATCTCTTGATTACTTCGTGGCTCCAAATAGTAGGCCCATCAAAAAAATTATTTCATATAAAAGTCAATGGTCTTATTACAAAATTAACAACGATCATCGTTTCTTCTTTCACGTCTCCTTTGCCGAAGAGTATTTCCGGCTGCCTCGACCTCTTTAATAGGCTTCCAATAGTGTATGTTTTATTTTAATTTTCAGACGCGGCTAAATTAATTATGAGCCCTTGGAACTAACTCTTATGCATTATAATTATGTTTGCCATTCTGACAATCTTGAAAATTATTCAAAGGCATTCAATGCGTAATGAGGAGGAGGAACACATGAAACGGAGAGGTTTATATGAGTGAAATGAAACCACAATGACTTTAAAAAAAAAAAACAAATTGTAAAGCGAGCTAACAGCAAGATTTTTTCTCGAGACTTCACGAACCTCGCCACAAAGGATAAGCGTTCCATAAGGAATAGACAATAGACATCCAACATTAATCTGAGCAAACAACTTTCTATTTTTAGAGCTGAGGTTATGCAAAGGGTTTTGGAGAGAATAAAGAACCTTATCATGAGCCCAAAAGCTTTATTCCTGTAGTTCCTTCGCAGCGGCATTCGCCTCAGAGAATGAACTATTCTTCCAAGGCACATCTCAAGAAACTACACTCCACACTAGTTATACCCCCTACTTTCTCAACAAATGTAGGCATATATTAATACGTGCCGCTCCTTAAAGCTAGGCGAGGAAAAAACTGAAAATGCCACGTAAAATTGGAATGAGAATTGAGTGAAGCTAAAATAATATAGTGAATAAAAACAACGGCCTTGGAGGCGAAGGGATGAACTAAACTAGACGCCTCGGGTTCGGGCCTAATAGAGACAAAAAATAATAACCAAAGTCAAAAGGATTGAATAAAATAATAATTTAAAACTAACAAATATCTTAGCCCTTCGAACAGGAAAACAAAACTCCGTGCGAGGACCTGAATCCAATATTTACCTTTTTCATTTGAGTAATGTAATTAAAGACTACCAAAGTATTCGCAATACGAGTTAGTCGAGTTCACAGTGCGACTATTTGGCTGAGATATTAATTAAGTTCGCATTGAATTACGAGCATATACTTGAGTAATTCAAACGTAAATGATGAAAATCCTGGTAATCTGACAACATGAAACCACAATGATTATTTAAACTGATTTAAAGTGGCACAATGGAAAAACTTTACCCCGCCGAAATGAGATTTCTCCTGAAATTTATATCGCAGAAGAGTGTCTGATCTAACATTCATACGATAATAAAATATAAAAAGCTTATAAACTGCTTAAGAATACATTATACTAATCGCACAGTACCATGGCAATAAAAAGTCATTTTTTTCCATTAACGTGGTCTCCTACTTTGATATTTCATTTCAGCAAAAAGGAACTCATAAATAACGCGTCAAACGCTAAAGTCCCAAAATGTATGCCATCTTTACAATTCAACTGGAATAAAGCACAATACCGGAAATAATATAAAATGCTCCATTAAAAAATATGCATACAATCCATTGAAATACACTGGCATAAACCTAAGTATGCGACATATATATCTCCAGCGCCATTCATTTCAAAGCAAGGGAAACCGTTAAAAGAAAAATGCTGTCTCCGACAGACACGAAACTTAGAATTGATGCAGATGCCCAATGCTGCATCGCATGCAGACGCCGAGCATCTCCAGACATCAAGTGCCACTTGATTGGCCTCTAAATTTTGCTAACGAGTTATAATTTCGCCAGCAATGGCCATAAAAAATGAAAGAATCGACGCGGAGGGAAGAGATAAAATTTTAGTCTCATTCATCAACTTCTATTTCTTTTCCCGAGCACCATCGATCGCTTATCAGACGCTCTTCCACTTCCCCGAAAGTGTTTGCCGTTGCGAGAGGAGAGGGGAAAGGATTCGGAAGAGCCAAGCGTGTTTGAACGGCGGAAGGAAGTATAAGGAAAAGGAGCTGCAGAGGGGCAAGGATGGGAGATCGGACAGGAGGAGACGAGAAGGGGGAAAAGGATCGAGTCTGCCGCAATGCCTGAGGAGACGACGACTGCGTGCAAAAGCACGTCTCAGCACCATCAGCACCAACGCGCCACCACCAACGTGACGTCCGATTTGGTGGGCGGAGAGACACATAGTAAAGTGGAGATTTGACTACGGGGGTAGGGTTGGTGCAGTGGTTAGAGTACTGACTTCCCATCCCCAGGGGCCACGTTCAAATCCAGGAAGTAACCGCGATATTTCAGTGGAATTCCGATGCCAATGTGGGTGACATGAGGAGAGCACTAATATACTATCTACGCCGTCAGATGGAACATAAAACTGGGGACTAGAGCGGAGCTTATTTTTCGAAATCCAAGAGTTTTAGGAGTTAGTACGCTAAATTGATCGATTTGGTGAGAAAACACATGTTTTTTCTTAAAGATCTGTACAATCCACCATAGCCTCACACCCTATCAGTTAATTCAAGATGCGCCTTTCCTGGGAAAAACGACCATCCTTTCAGTAATCATGTCATTGTGGAAATGGAAAGTTTCAACCACTTCGCGTATATTGACGGCTTCATAGAGAACCTGTACGGCGTTTGACTGTGTTTGACATGCAGAGCCAGGCGCTATGCGGTTTGCGTCCCGAAGCCTATTCACCTGCCACAACGCCAGACCCCAGACACTACAGAGCACATCCACTTAACGCTATAAGAGCGCACTTCGGTAGGCATTGGTTTACAACGAGCGGCATCCTTAAAATAACCCATAAAGTAATTAGTAGTGGAGTAAAAATGGAAGTTTACGTCGGTAACTTACGCCATTTTCCACAATAAAGAATCTATTTTTCTACTGAAACTCCGTAGGCTAAACTGAGGCTAAATGTACCACAACACAATAAAAAATGTGCTAAGAAGTATTTTCAAAATGTCAATTTTTTTCTAAGGTAATTTATCATTTTTTTATAAATAAGTTCCGATCTAATGCGGGCCCCTTTATACAATCATAATATAAGGAAGAGGCCACTACCAATTCCCCGATTACTCTACACCCTTCCCCAAGTCTCGAAATAACACATCCCGTTCCGTCATTAATGGCGAAAATTTCCCCAGTAGTCGGCCGCCTCCCCTAATAGCCAAAAACCGATGACATTCTCCCAAAATGCACATACCTTTACAAACTATGTATAGAAAAACATAAAACTCTCTCATCTTTACGCAAGATAAAATATCACCTCGGCGTGATGGCTGCGATTGCCCTCTCAGTATCAGTTATATCCTGACGTAGAGTGACAGATACCACGACGTGCGTAATGGGCTGAAATTAAGGGACAACCTAGACCCAACTATAAGCGATAACCCCAGCAATATCAGCTGAGTAATTTTATTCTTAATACATACTGGTTTTCTTTAAATAATTTAAATCCTTTCATGAGTATTCTAATTAGACTTTTAAAATTCAATTGACGTAAATATATAATAGTTTTAAACCCCTTTCTCAAAATAGATTCCAGTTGAGTAGAACAGCAAAATGACCAAGTCGTCGGCGCACCCAACAAGTCCCAATACTACTATCACTAGTACCACTCGACGATGACGTGAAAAGAGAACGACGAAAAGGCGATGATAAAGTACACCGGTCGGGAAAGAAAAAGGATGGAATGAAGCAGTGTCGATTCGGGGGGTCTTTCATTTTCAGTTTAAAAAAAATAATAAAAGGAGATACTCCGCGAATGGCTCAAGAGGAGAGACGTAGAGTCAATATTTTAGGCCATCACACACACACGGCCAAAGACCCTTCTCAAGCGCTCCGCTGAGCATGTCGTCGATGCGATTTTGTTCTCCACGGATACTCCTCTGTGGTGATGCTAGACCGAATGGAGAGGGAGGAGACGGTGAGGGGAAAAATGGGAGGCGATCCAGAAGAGCAGCACCCCGCCCCCTCTCGGTTTCTGCTCATTCGCCCCCTCATTCGTGTCCCAGCCTATGGGACCGCCACCGTCGCCGCTTCGGGGAATAGATGCAGGATAGGATCAAAAAGTAGGACTGAATTAATTTAAATTTTTTTATTGAACTAATCGGTACAAATCCTTAGTAGTCCTCGAAATAGCACCCTTGTGCTCCAACACAACGCATATAACGCGATTCCCAGTGCGCGTACGCCTTCTGGAACTCGCTTTCCGGGATCCACTTCAGAGATGACGTCACGGCCCCTTGGACGTCTTATACGGAGCTGTATCCGTTTCCCTTGAGGTCCCGCTTGAGCCGAGGAATGAGGAAGAAGTCCGGCGGTGCCAGATCTGGACTGTAGGGGGGATACGGCAACGTGGAAACCCTGTGCTTGGCCTGAAACCCCCGCGGAGGACGCACGCGGATCGCGACGACACTTCTTAACAGAGGTTCACGGAAGTCGACGTCCTTACTCTCCGCTTGCCCGCAGGCGACTGGGAAAAATATCGGTCTCTTCGGAAGGCTCCTCACTACCACGCCCAGGTGGTCCGACCCCCCTCCACCCCTCGGTTAGCGCAACAGAAATTCAGTATAACTTCTTTTTGATCCAACCCTGTAAGAAGTTCCAAGACGGGGGTTGGCCTAAGGTCAAGGGATTGGGTCGAGAGAGAGGGAGAAAATATCTACCGCAAGGTTTTATCGCGGTTCCCGACCGGAAAATTATGAAAAATATCGACTGAAGGTGACAATATGTAACCCATAAGGGCCTTTTAATGAACTATCACCGATGGAATACTAAAAAAAATGCCTCAATGACGGTCATTAAATAAAAGAAAAATTCATCAATAGATTTAATCAGCCGGTCTATCATCATTTTTTACACATTTACATTATCAATGGTTGGCTAAACACGAAAATACGCCATGGGTTCTTTTCAATGTGACCAACTGAGGTAAATAATTAATATTTAATTAACATCTATGCTGAGGAAATGGTAAGAGAGGCATGGGATGAGCTAGATGTGGGAATGAAAGTAGGAGGCCAGTGAATAAAGTCGGTTAGATTCGCAGACGACCAGGCGTTGGTGAGTCGGCCATCGAGAGGACTTCAAACTTTAGTAGATGCACTGGAAAAGCAGTGTGAGAAATACGGAATGAAGATAAATAATAGGAAAACAAAAGTAATGAGATTCTGTAGGACAAAGAAAGCGAAGCTGGTGATAAGAGTAGGAGGTCACAAACTGGAGCAAGTAGAACAATTTAATTACTTGGGTAGTACGCTAGAAGAAAGAGGACATAGTAGCAAAGACATTAGGAGGAGAATAGCGCTAGCGAAGGAAGCGTTCATTAATAGAAGGGAGCTGATAACGGGGACTTTAAGTAAGGATGTAAAAAAGAGGCTAGTAAAGAGCTTGATATGGAGTGTGGCGTTGTATGGGGCGGAAACGTGGACCTTGAGAAAGGAAGACGAAAATAGGCTGAAGGCTTTTGAGATGTGGGTGTGGAGGAGGATGAAGAAGGTGCGTTGGACGGAAAGGAAGACAAACGAGGAAGTGCTTGACATGGTGGGCGAGGATAGAAAACTTATAGATGAGATTAGGGGAAGACAGGGTAGGTGGCTGGAAGGGGTAATGAGGGACGATGATTTGCTGAAGGCCGTGATAGAGGGAAGGATGTTGGGTAAGCGGGGAAGGGGACGGAAGAGAATCGGTTTTATGGACGGGATGAAGAAAGGTAGGACTTATGCTGAGATGAAGAAAGAAATACAAGAGGTAGAAAGGGCACAGCACGTGTAAGAGTTCGTTGGATATTCTCTGACTTTCATCACAACCTACCTCTAACCGGTAGATTACTGTAATGAATGAAATAACCAGGGGCTTAATAGTACCATATGCTGCTGAATATAAGTAGAGAATCTCTTTCGAAGACAACTCAAATGAAATACGACTACTATAATGCCACTGATGAGCAACGCACGAATAAGATGTTTGATACGTGAAGCTCACAATAGAAATGGTTCCCGGAATCTGAGAGTATAAAGCCTGAATGGCTATTATCACGCACTCTAAATAATTACAGTATTTTGCAAGTAAAATCCTACTTTTTCCTCAAAAAGAAGATTGACTATACAACCCTGACATGCTTCTCTACAAATTCTATCAAATATTGGTTCATTTTAAATAAATTAAATAAAATTAAAAATTAAAAACGTATTCGAAGTATTTTAAAGAAAAAAATTGTTTTCCTCCTGCATTCTCTTTCTTAAATTATTTCGTATTGTATAATTGTTGGTGTTAAAAATAAAACTGAGTTCAATTCTCAAAGAAGATAAATTACACAGATGAGAAAACAGATACAATCTTTTCTGCCAAAAAGTCTTATGAGGAAAGATAGCAAGGGTCAACAGTAAATGGTTTAATAATTCCGTGTTTATCAACTAATATGCAAACTTCAATTCAAATTTACATTCAAAAGCAACGGCATGACCGCTGTTCACGCTGCCGTTAGCTGCCAAAAAAAAATTAGGGCGGGAATCATCCTACGAACAGGAAATCATATCCATTCGGAATCCTTGACGACCGGAATAATACACATGATTCACAAGCCTATTCCAATTTCCCACAGCTGCGCTTCCTATCAATTATCTTTAGAGCCAATCCCATTACGGTTCAACTTGTCAAAGAAATCTCAATTCGTCACTACGATTCAACGCTTGAAGTCCCATTATCAAAAGAACTTAGTTCTCCAAAATGTCTAGCCGAAGCCTATTTCCACCAAGCCC
Source organism: Pyrrhosoma nymphula (assembly GCA_963573305.1). Taxonomy (NCBI): domain Eukaryota; kingdom Metazoa; phylum Arthropoda; class Insecta; order Odonata; family Coenagrionidae; genus Pyrrhosoma; species Pyrrhosoma nymphula. The sequence continues at coordinate 58,222,027 of OY754330.1, forward strand.
ATTTCATGACACGATCATCCCGGGAAACCTAAAACGACGTCGCTTCGCGTCGAATCGACGAAAGCCTGCGCCGTAATGACGAGAAATGAACAAAAAGAATCCGTCTGTAAAGAAAATTTCACGCGGGGCCAACGAAGCCTGAGAGCGGAGCAAATAATTTCGAACAAAAAATAAAAAAAATGAAGTAGGGGACCATTTCTGAGCCACCAGCCGATATCAACGGATGAAAGAAAACCACATGCCTAGCAATCGCTGCGTCCCGCAGTTTAACCTCCTCGCCACGCCCGAGAAATTTCAGATTTCGGAGCTCCTTTGAAGGGTCGCTCCACCAAAATCGCCGCCCCGGAGTGTACACATGAAAGAAAGATCCTCTTCGTACTCTTCAAGGAAAAAGGTAGAACGAGGACGGAGAAGGGTTAACGGGGGGAGGCGATAAAAGGGGGAAAAAATGGGGTGACCATGGTAACGGGTCACCTCGCACACCTTAACCCCTCCCCTCCCCTTTTCTGCCATGTTTGCCTCCCGTTCATAGATTCCCCTTACACAGGGTTGCCACCACTGCGGGATTCCTGCGAACACTCCTGAAATATAGGAGAAAGATTTCTTTCCACTCTAAGTTATATTAAGCGCAGACCTAATTTTTAAGCAAAAACGAAACGGAAAACATCTTCGAATGGAAGATTTAAATACTTAGTTTTTTCAGCCATCCGGAAGTGAAAACTTCAATCCTATATCATGAGTGCAAGTAATTTAAAAATAAAACAAAACAACCTCTGTATTGATTCCAATTCTCTTCTTATGGGAGAAAAATTAGGGGCCCGTTCAAGGGCTCTTGGCGCCCTGAAGAAAGTTTAATATAGCATATGTTCATCCTAGTGCACTCAATAACCCAAATGCAAAATTTCAAAGTAATCGGTTCATTCGTTTTTGCGCGATTGAGTAACAGACAAACAGACAGATACCACCACACTTTTATATTCATATTCGCATGATGACTGCACTTCTCATTAATTAACTAAATGTACATATCTAATTGTTTAACTTGGCTTATTTTTTCACGGGTTGTACGCTTAAAATACGAAAACAGGCTGCAAAAGTTAAATATGAGAATGTGGAGGAGAATGGAGAAGGGACGATGGACGGAAATGAATACAAACGAGGAAGTGCTTTGTATGGTGAGTGAGAAGAGGGAATTTCTGAAGGAGATTAAGAAGAGGCAAATTAGGTGGTTGTATCAAGTGATGAAGGGTGAAGGGATGCTGAGGAAAGACAACAGGCTTTATGCTCGCGATGAAGATAGGCAGAACGTACGCTAAGATGAAAGAAAATTTGTAAGGACATCGGGCCTTACTCAGGTAAAAATATAGAGGATTTTTACTCACTTACAATTGGATCTCCCTTAACCGGTAGATTACCCAAATAATAATTAGCTATAAACGCCTTCACAAACGAAGTTTTTTGCTATTTCATAAAATAATCACTGTGAGTAATAAATTTATCTGTAATAATAATTGAGAAAACTCACAAACTAAACACTGCTACATTTATAACGCGGTATGTACGTCAGAATATCCTCATTATATAAATAATATCTCGCAGGAGAGCCCAGCCGTACCATATCTCATGGGAAAGGACTTATTTTTTGTTAAATGTCAGGAAGAGTAGTGCGGTAAAAAGCTGATATTTTGGTGTCATTAGAAAGATGAGGTCGTTTCATTACAATGAAGCCAAATTGATTGGATTTTGTGTGCGATGGCCAAATGTGATAAGTGCCGAACTATTAACTACCGAAACCTAACCTACACTAAGTTTAGAAAAATATTCGGAAAATATTCATCCCACTATTATCGTTTGCAACGATTCAAAATTTTCTTTCACAAGTTTTGAATTCGCAGATTTTGTAAACTTATAAATTCCTCGAGAAATATAATTGATAAATGATACATATTGATCATGATTTAACTAGCTACTGCGAACAAACTACGATCAAATAGTACCATTTATGCTGCTAAATAATTAAGATTACACAAAGGTCTGTAGGATGCTCGAGGGCATGCACTCCTTTTGGTTTTCTTACGTATTCGTCGACTGTTCTTGACAAAAGGTTTGGTGGTAATCCTACAAGCGTTTGCAGGTCTAAGATGTGATTTCGAAATTTTTGCCTCCCTGTGCTAACCCAACGAGCTGATTCGTGGATTTACGGATTAGATAGGTTCCACATGCACAGGCATGCACTGAGTATACACACTCATCGATAGTTATGATCAGGCCTTCAACTTAATCTCCAGGAATTTCCTCCTCTAACGAAGCGGACTTCTCCTGGAATTAACTCTCGAGGAGTTGGCAACCCTACCTTCAGCCGCCTCCCTCCGCACTTTGGCCTAGATTCTCCGAGAAGAATTCTCTTCATTTCGTTCCGCCTGACTTGATCCCGAGGCCTTCGCTAGAATCCTACCTCCTCTCGCCGCGCCGCACTCCCCCGCACTACTCTTCTTCCCCCAACTTCCCGCTCAAAACCCCATCACGCCGCCCCGAGCTGCGAGCACACCCCAGCGTTTGGTCAAAGTTCTACATACACAAAACATTCGACCGAAAATGCTTTCAGCGTGAAGTTTGTTTCGACAGCGGGGAGAAAAGCTCGCCCCGAGTACGTGAACATGACGTTTTTCAAATCGAGTTCACGCGAGATACCTCATCTAAGAGTATAGAACAACTTTGCCATTGATTACATTATGTTTTTTTTAACTATTCAAAGAATAATTCATTATGGCATGGTGAACACGTAATTCTTTGTAATACGTAATACCATAGGAGCATACGCATATTTCTCTTTATCAAACTTATACCCCTTTAGGAGACAAACATTAAGTGTTTCTATGAAAAAACACCATCTTTACGTCAAAATCAGTCCTAATAACATTTATGGCTGCTAACAAAAAGGTGAATAAAAGAATTACAATTTTCCGCTGGCTAATGATTACTGGCCTGAACATCATATCGAAAATACGATCACAATAAATGGTAGTTTTAATCCAGTGGAAAAATGCAACTTCTTTATCCGCCATGTTCGGAATAAACAGCATCACGCCCTAAAACTTCTCTTTTTCCAGAAGAAGAGCCAGGAGTTTCAACTTCGCAAAATTAAGTAGAATGATAAACAAGAAAAGGTATCAAACGGATAAAAATAGTAGCTCAGCCCTACCTATAATTTTCAGGTAATGAATACCAGAAAAAAAGAGGGAAATGAACTGAATATGAAAAAAGTAAAACAAAATATTTACGAATGCTAGCATCTGGTATATGGTGCACCGTCAAAGATGGCTGTGGTGTTACGCCGAGTTTAAACTTACGTTCTAATGAGAATCCGAAATACGAACAGTTTTTCATGGATGAGATGAGTCAAGATTTTGTTTCATCTTATTTTAACAGCTTCTAACGGCATTTAATGGCATAATTTGCCCCAGACAGAAATGATAACACAGCAAGTCTCCGCGATGAGAGAAGACATTTTCCGTGGTCTGAAAACTACCGATAACCGTTTCCATCATCAAGTGTCAACGCTTGCAGAGAGAGTGCCTCAACATTTACGCGATACAAACAATCGATAAACACGTACAAGATTTCCAATGGACCCATGATTTCTCGAGGGAGAGTAGTGGATGCCATTGCACACCTACCTGGCGAGCGAATAATATTCCACACCCACTTCCTTCCTAATATCCGAAAGGCGAGAAAGGCGACAGGGCCGTGTTTTTCCACCACCACGATTCCGATCAACCAGGCGGCGATGGTGCGCGCGAGCATGTTTCAATTTTTATCTTTGCTATGCCCACCCGTCGCGTCGCACTACGCCCACTCCATTAACAACGCCCTCGCCACTCCGATCGAATGGGTTTGGGGGCAGACACCGAAATGACGTTCTCCTCGACTGGAGAAGGGTTTTGTTGTACGTGTGTGGGTCGCTTCATCTACCCACCTCCTTACCACCGAAATAGGGGGAAGAAATGCTTCAGCAGGGCATGAGGGCGTGAGATCGATCATTGCGTCGACGGCCAGGTATCCAAGAAGGAGAAAATACAGGGTCTCCAGGTTCAAACGATACTGCAGTGAACTCATGGCAGTCTCTATTAATGGGTTGGTTAATTAGATGTTCAATCCTTAACTCCTGTCCACACGGTGATTGTGACGAAGTCTTACGAAGAGCTTTAGAGAATGGATGTTAAATAAAGACTGCATAATAGAATACAGAATCTGCAACATGACAGCCTTGAAATAACAATGATGGGAAAAGAATAATCGAGGAGGAAACAGGAGTGAGCACCCCAAGAAAATTATGAAGGGTGCAAAAATCAAGAGGAATCTTCAAGGAATAAATGTAATAGAATGGAATGACTGAAGAAAGAAGCTGTTAGCTGACAAGAGAATAGCGTGGACAGCTGCAGCAAACCATTCTTCGGATTGATGACATTAGCCGATTTTGTCTATTTTTCATTACGTGCAACTGCTATATAACTTCAAGAGTGCCATGCGAAGAACGAGTGAAATATTGAACAAAAGCTAGGGTAAAATGAAATACGTCCCTACGATTACTTCACACTAAGATTCTGAATATTTCAATAAAATAGCGTATGTAAATGTCAGGAATTATTGCAAAATTAAGATCAGTTGGTTTAAGCTTGAACTTAAATCAAGTATTTTATTTCTGTTGCGTTTTTTTCCATGGACATGATACAAGAAATGATATTTTGAGTGGATAAATTCAGTAAACCCGTATTGAATATTGAGTACTACTGACTGATGATATTTTTAAAGGTATTTCGATGGCACATAATTACTGAAAATGACTCGTCAGAAAGCGGCACGCCTAGCCCACGATGGGTCCCTCTCCAGAACCCGCGCACCAACTTCCGTGCGATAAACATCGACATGAGACGGGCGTGAAGCTCTCTCGCCCGAGAATAGAAGATTTTCCGTCAACGGCCCCTGACCTATGGCTCGCCCGCAACTCACAGAACTCCCATGCGCTGGTGAGCTGCATAACATCCAAGGCGATATTCGAAAACCTACTCCCTTAAGATATCCCAGGGACCAGACCGACCGTTCGGGGTCCAGTTGAGCCCATTCCTTGAGACCGTTCTCGGCCAATTTTGATGGGGCAATTTCGCATTAACGTATGCTTCACGAGTATACTCGCACAATGCAGTTGGTGTTCGATCATTAAATTTATAGCAAATTCCACGCATTGTGCTCACGTAAGAGTGTCTCCAACGAAAAGAAAGTGTGGCCAGCGAATGTGACAGCTTAGAGTTTAATAAGTTATCGTATTCTTGATTTCGGTAACTACTGATATATTTTTTTTTAAATAAGCGCAAATTATTGCTAATACTTCTGCCGACTTTATCAGGCAATAATGAGATTATCAATTTGCAGGATATGATATCCATTTAGTTTTCATATCCATGAGTTGATATATGAATATCAAAATAAAAGCGCAAACTCACAGCTTTTTTATAACATTGCTAAGTAAAATAAATCTTCATAGTCCATGTTTTGGATGAACATCAAATATGTAAAATTTACATTGATGGATGCAATATATTACAACAGATGTGACCTCATTAACAGCTATTCAATTAATGATTCAATCACCTTAAAGGTTCTGATTAATGTAGTTAATTCATTCCAAAAGAGAAAACACTGAAATATAATACAATAAAATTTTAGCATAAGTGTCGTGGGTGAAATAAATCTGCACACTTCAAAATTCAACAAACCGATTATCATTTTTCAGTGAAAATATTTTCGGTAAAAAAATGTAATAAATGTCTACAACGAACTAACCAATAAACTCACTTAGGCAAAGAAAACTTGTAATATAAATGCTGGCACAGACGAAAAAGTCTTCAAAACAGATCTAAGTGTCCTCTACTTAAATACCAATGCAATATTATCTATGGATTTATCGCACTTGGAATGGCGAGCAAGAGATATTCGTAGCCATTTTTTGCTTGATAGATGAAAAGGTCATATATCCCCGAGTTATTAATTATGACGCGCCATTTTATGCGGTTCTGGGAAAACGTTGTTGACGCAAGCGGAAACATCTAAATTAAATTGTATTTATACAAAGCCTGTCGCCACCACAAACTGACAAAATTTGTCCTCGAACCGCTGAAATCAACACATAGCAAAAGCTGAATGAGAGATAGACTAATGTGAGTCTGGACTACATTATAAATAGAAGAGAGGTTTTACAAATCTGACCTAGTCATAAGTTAAAATTCTAGAGATGCAGAAATATCCCATCCCGTACGAAATAAGCGAAACTAAAATACAACTTTTCCTGCTATGATTTATCCATAGGGTAACCATATGACTCTACGCATGCAATTCGTGCAGTATTAGCACTGACTCATCAGTAAATGGAAAATTCTACGGCTGAAAATATTTCTTCCCGAGCAAATCTGTTTCTACTGATGAAAACAGGGAAAAAATTTCGCGATATTAGAACATGTATCAAAGGGAAGAGCGTGAACGTTGAAAAAATACGCATGGATCCACAATCATCAATCGTGACCTACGGGCGTGGCCCAGAAAAAAATGACGCAAGGCCGGCATTAATATAGCTGAAGACATGACACGTTCTAATAACGCATTCCAAAGAATAAATCTTTAGGGCACAGGAGCGCGAAACAAATTAATTCCATGAAAGGCAAAAAACTGACATTCGCCACGGCAGGGTATTGAATTACCAACACGCAAAGCTGAATTTCATAAATGATTCAGGCGACGGAGACTGAGCTCAAAATCTTTCCCAAAAAGGCCTCCGCGTAGGATTCACGAAAAAATTTAACTTGATTGCAGACAAGACCAACTGAATGTTCGTGCCGCGGTAATTTCACGATCTTAACGTGATACGAGTTGCAGTAGTTATTCGGGGAGCGAACGACATTTTAGGCCATTAATATTGATAAAAATGGGTGATAAGTATAGGTGGATCGCTGCCTAGGGAAGAATGGTTGGGGAAATGAAGGAAGGTTGGAGGGAAACATGGTGTTGGAATCATCATACCATATGTCAAGATTAAGAACGAGCAGTTTGCCTTTTAAAACTCAAAACACTTCCATATTCTTTTTTCATTGGAAAGAATATTTTATTATTAGTATTTATTATGATTGCTCATTATAATTTTACTTCATTGGGGCGAATTGTGGGGTGCGTAAATAAATATATGAAAATGCAAATCAGTTGCTTGCGAGCTGTACGTGAGATTGGTAATTGTTGATTGTTTGAAGTGTGGAAAACGGTATGGAGAAAGAAAAACGTTAAGTTTTTGTCAACTTTGGCGAAAAAAAGAAAGCTGACGGTGTAGCGTCGGACGGTGTTTACAAATCTGAAACCCTTATTTTCTATTTTCTTTATTCTGTAATTCTTTTAACTCGCGAAGAGCATCTTCCAGTCGTACTCTCTTTTTCCCTCAACAACCCATTCTCCTCTCCAAAACTAAGTCTTAGTAACCCAAAACATTTTAACAATCCAACATTTTCACATTCAAATAAATTAAAACATTTAAACAAAAAGTATACCAAATTATAACAAATTAAAACAAATACTTAGGTAAGGTCCAAACGTTACAACGGTGATATAGTTATTAATTAATCCTCATCGCTGGACGTTTCTCTCTCAGCAAAATATGTCAGGGGCCACAGTCAATACACGTCACTGAATTGATTGATGTCTGATTAGTATTTATGGCATGGAGAAAGGTTAGATGAAAACCTAGCGTCAGCATTAGCATCAAACTATAGAAAGGTGACAATGGGTCCAGAATTTAACATCCATTAAGTTAGACGGATGACAATGTTCGGGCGCTCCCAATTTTACCCAATTAAAGTGTTGGATTTCACTAAAAAATCTCCCCCAGCATCAGGAGTCGAACTCGGGCTTTCGGGGTGGGAGGAAAGTTATTAAGCTACCACACCAACCTGATCCCCGCGCAATACTATCCTCAGTCTTCATGCACATCTGGAAATACGGCCAGGCGCGTGAGCTGAATTTAAAAGGGGGAGTAAAAATGTCTGACAAAATTTCCTCAATTTCATTTCGACGGGGGGACAAACTGGAATGGTTCCGAGGCGACAAAAAAGGTTGGGTGGGATTCGCGGGGACAAGTCACGCGAGTTTCACCCACCGACTTGGGGGAGGGTCCCAGGTGTGCGAGGGTACGGGAGAGAGAGAGCGAGACATGTCGAAGCGAGGAGAGCGAAGTGATTTCGGGGAGGGAACGAGAATTTTTTCGCGCGATTGGGAGCGCGACCCAACGAAGTGTTAACGTGCGTAAGCGGATTTCAGTGTCTAACTAAGTCATTGAAAAGGCGAGTGCGGAGGCGAGGGGATGAAGAGAGACAGGGACAGGGGAATAGGGTGGAGTTAATGCGGGATCATAGTTAGGGGATGATGGAGGGCAATCGCGTGTCAGGCAGATGAAGGGGACGGCTCGGCTCCGCGGTGGAGGAAATCCCTGTAACGAGGCGCGAGCGAGAGAACTAAGCGTGGAGGCGACCGGAAAGGAGAGGATTGAGTGTGGAACAAGGGCAAACACCAACATCCCTCCTTCCTCCACGCACACCATTACAAAGTATATGTTGGAAGGACTACCATCCAAGGATGTTATAAGATTATATGTGTTACCGCTACTACTGCGCTACTGTAGAAACTGCAATCCACCATTATTGAGTCAAAGGTGTCCACGTGGATATGATATCATCATCAGCAGTCATCAAACTCAAGACTGGTTTGCTGCATGTCTTCCATCAGTTCTCTTTTCAAATAAGCGCTATATTCCGTCATAATTCATCATTTTAGCACTCATCATAGTGTGCTTCACGTGTTTGACCCTTGGACTTCCTCCGTACTTCTTCCAGATCGTTGCCTCTTATCCTGGCGTCATTATACATCTGATTGATTCCAGCGTCATTCGGAGGAAAAAAATGTCTAAATAAGTCAATCACATGCATATTGAGCATAATGAATTTTTCTTTGTATTATTCGCAAAAATATTAAAATATTATGATGACGTATTCGGGGAGCCTAAACTTTATTTTTCCCATACCGCGAATGGCGCGGAAAAAGTGAGCATTAGAGAATCATAAATGATATTATATTCATCTCAATCAAATTATATTTATCTCATGGTGGTATTATCTTACTAAAATACATCCCTTAGCATCAGAAGCAAAAATTATTGCCCTTAAATCAATTAATAAAGGGATCAAACCTCACGCTGTAATTCGCCCAGAAGTTTATCTTGATCACAGGCTCGTGTCCAGTCATTTCCCTTTACCAATCTGATCACTTCATTTCACATTAAGTGTTACTGTCGCCTCATCAAGCCTAGTCGGTAGACAGCGTCGTAACCCTGATGATGTCACAAAGTCAACGATACCTAAGGATAATGTTTTGTTCTTAAGAAAGCAAAGCAATTCCTTACCCAAACTTTGTCAAACAAACAGGTGAAGCCTAAACTCACTTAAATCTATATAACTTATTCACTACCGCAAGCCTATTCCAGTCTACAGGATTTGGGAATTCTACCATAAAAAATTAAAAACAATTGTAATGGCACATTTAACGGTTATACTTACTTACATAATAGAGTCTATGGTCTGAGTGCGATTTGAAGCGAGCATTTCATTTTATATTTAAAGGTGGCGTTAACAAAAAAATAAGATGCATCTAAACCTCCATCACACTTGGGCGGAGTTAATTGACGGTGAAGAGTGGCCAAAAATAACAAAAACTGAACATTAACTCTGCTTCCACGGTGATTAGTTCACCGTTCTCTTGAAACCAAAGCTCATCACTCGTGATGATAATGCAGCACGCGAGAAATCCAACGTGGTATTGGCCGTTGCCACGCTAATGCTCCAACGCAGAGCCGCAAAACCTTTTTGTTTTTCCTCTTTTTTTCTTTACCCATCCATAGTTAGCTTGATGATCGCTTTTATTCGAGTGCGGAGTGCCAAGCCGTGTTCCGCCTCTCGCCTCTCACCCAGTGACCTGGCCCCATTGAGGTCGGCCAAGAGATCCGCGCACTTCGCAAACCTTACCCCCCGCTTCTCACCGCTGGCTCCTGGATTGACGGAGGTGTGTGGTTTTTTTCCTCATCCTCTACCTTTCGAGAAACTGGGTAGGTGGGTGATTTTCACCCACGGAGCTCATGCTTGCTGCTCCCCTTCACCTTAAGCATCGCATTTTCGCTCGCTGGGATATAGCCCGGGCCTCTCCCGGTGCTCCAGCAGCGCTGAAGAGGACGATCGCAATCGTGAATGAATCCGTGGATAAAGCGTGGGATCGGCCGTTCCCTGGACTAGCACCTATCCCGTCGCATATTACCCCGAGATAAATGGGGAGGGCTCCGGTGCGAAATGTTTTTGCGAACATTAGGTTGTGGAGGGTGAAGATAATGCCATGTACAAACACCCCAAGCGAGATAACCAGGAAACAAGTTTACGAGGTGAACAAGGGTCTCAGAAATGAGCAAGATTTTTTTCACCTGAGGACCAACATCTCGCGCTCGGATTAAAACTCCGAATAAAGAAGACTAAATTCCATTATTTCGCGGCAAAAACAATGAATACTCGGGTATTGCCATTCCCCTTAGATAGAATCAATCTAACAACCCTTATTTAGAAACATCACTTTTTTCAAGGGTTTCACACAGAAATAGTATTCGGTGTTTTAGGCGAAATCTGAAGATTTAATGGCATAACTCACGACTTGCCTGATCTGTGATTAATCGAAAAGACTAATAGCTAGAGTAATACTAGCTAGAGTAGCTAGAGAAATGCATTTCATACACGCTTACAGATTCGCACACTTCCAACGTCGGACGAGTGAGCTCGCCCCAACCTAATTTCTTTCAGCTTACTAAGAGTAGATTGAAATACATTCAGTAAAACACCTTTTAAGGATTAATATACATTTTGCGGTAAAAATGTTTGCATTTATGAGTTAAAACTCTTAAAAATTACTGGTAAATAACACGTGGCCAACGGAAACGAGAGGATTTGAGAACTCATCACAGAATTTCTACAAAAAAGGAAAATCAACTTCACCATTTACGATCCTCTTAAGTTCACCAGATATATTTGAGTTCCTTGTAGTCAGTTATCGAAAATATCAGCCATCTAACAATAAAACAAAATTGACAATTTCATATTTTCTTCCTCATTCACCACCTTTCCTCATATTCGCATTATATTTTTACCTTTTCTCTTTTTGTCCGGCTGAAATATATGGGTAAGTGAAATATGGGATTCTGAGAAAGTGATTTAACCGGCACATGCGAGCAACTTCAAGTCACGGAAAAGGTATCTTTATCCCCCAAGAGAATATACCTCTCGCATGGACGCCAGCTTATATTTTTCTCGGATACCCGGAAGAAAGTATGGATTTTTCCGAAGCTTCGAGGATTCCAGGATTTTCCGAGAAAACCATTAACGTCATTTGGTTTGACTAATTCTCAGACCTTTAAATAACTTCACTATCTCACGCAAAGTACACGAGGAAACATGTGTATTCAAATGAACGTCATGAAAATTGAGCTCGGTTGCCCCAGATTTTACTTTGCTCCAAAATTAGTATTTTACAAAATATGCAAATTTATTCAATATGTTTTGAAGCCCACAACAGTTTGAGGATTATTTAACGACAATCGTGAATAGAAGAGTTTACAGTAGTATTAGCAAAATACATACGAGAAGTAGATTATGGGTGCGTCATAATTTCTGAATAGAGCCACAGATGATCGTTTAATAAATACCATTTGCATTGCACTGCGCAATTCTCCAGACCCATACACTTTCGCCACTTTGGATACCACCACAAGCTCTGCAATAGTTACCTCCAGCCTGACCTTTCGTATGTAACAATACAATCTCTTAACATCTTTTCCAGTCATTTTTTGTCGAATTTGGATTTCCCTATACGAAACCCTCATCTACCATTCCAAGCACTACCTCATTTACTCTTCTTTCAGGTCATGTCTCACTGCCATAAGCTCTAGCGATGATTTACTAAGCAATCAATTAGTAGATTTTTGAACTAATTGGTAAAAAAACAGATCTTAAAGCCAATAGCAACACTGTAGGAAGTTAATTAGCAATATTAGGTGCAGCATATGCTAAATACTAATAAGATGTTAACAACTAAACACAACCATTTGAATACCATATTATACTAAATATTCAATGAAACGCACAAGCAGATGCAATAATGAAATTTGGAAAATATTTTAAAAGGCTTAAAAAAGAAATTAACCGAGTTTATTTTCCACAGTAAGCCAAATTCATTAGAAAACAACAGCAAATAGTTCAAATGTTTCAATTTGGACGACTTTGTATATAAAATAATGTTATACAAAATGTATCTGAGCTCGAAAAGCACCTTAGCGCACTGTAAAATAAATCCAATTGAATTCGGATTGGTAGGTACTAAATGTAGGTAAGCATTTCCCAGTACGGCAGAATGATTCCTAATTAAATCCTGAAAAAGGGGCAGTCATTTCGTAATTAAATATAAAATCTACGCTTCTTATAGATAACCTATTCAATCTTTTTTTTACAATGATCTACCTTTTTTAAACTCATTTAAGAATTACGCGATTCATTACCTTTTACATCCACATGACCTAGTAAAAATATCGGTCAAATTCATTCAGAGGAATGTCCCATCATTCGTGAAATAATGGAAAATCTAGGGGAATTAATCCCGTTTTATAATTGTCCTGCAAGAGCAAAATGTGAATTTATAGACTGAAATCATGACTTGGGGAGGAGCAAAAATAGCGCTATCAATCAAGAATATCCTGAAATAAAAAATTTCTCCAGTTTATCCAAAGGTCCCTCCGGTTTATCGGCAAGATAAACTCTATTTTGATAAATCTACCCCGATCATACGATAGGTAAAGCACGAAGGAGCCGAATCATTTGTTTACTCCAGTTGCCAAAGAAGAGCTTTTCGAATGTCTTTCCTTCATTAGGGTATTGAATCAATAACGATAAGAAAATCCACACCACCAACCACGATCATTTCCAGCTCGAAAAAACATAAAAAGCTTTTATTATTTTAGATGACTCAAGATAAGAATTAGGTACCGAGTGATATTCCTCTACAGCAGGGCTTATTAGAATAGGAAAGTAAGTGCTGAAGGAATAAGCAGGAAAGATGCATATCGAAATGTGTGTGCAAATAAAAGTTATAATGGGTAATAATATTCTCTTAATCTCATTGAATTATGTATGCTTTCAAGAGCACTCAAAAGTAAATATTCCGATATTATTTTATTTAATAAATATACCCCACTGGTTAGCACAGTTTATAATGGCCAAGGTCGGTAGTACCTACTTGATGAGAAATTACACTTCAATACATCAACTTCTGATCAATCACCTTGATCTCGACCTTCTTTTTATTCTGAATCATGGTACAGAGGCATCATAGAGCATGATAAGATAGAAAGATACTCTCTTTCTTAGAGGAAGTACTTTCGAACTCGATAGTCTGATAAAGACAATAATATTTCATTTGAGGTCCACACAGAGCCCTTGAGCATTTCAAGTGAAGCACTTAGTCCGTCGGATGGGATTTTAAAAAGCTGGGAACATTTTCTTAAAATTAGGCGGTTTTTCTCCAATTTTCTTAAATTTCAAATGTATTATAAGCATTATTAATTCTACCTACCCAGGAGGGGCAAAAACGATCTCAGTTTTTGGTCGCCTACCCTGACATCTACAATTAAATAGATATTGCCCTCAAAGTTTAAAACCTTTCCCTGCAAAGGATTAAGTTAATGTATGGAATGCTCCAAAGCCTCTCAATCGATTGGTAAAGTACCAAAGATCTGCTACGAGAAAACACAATTTAAAATTGAATAATGATTGTGGAAGGGTTCTCATGAAGAACATCTGCCATTAATTAGCTATTGCCAGCCAAGTTTTGACATGTCCCTGCAATGTAGTAAGTTAATACAGGGCAAGTTCCTAAACCTCCCAATCAATCAATAGAATACCAAAGACCATCTTCAAGAAAACACTTCGTAAAACTATAGTTGCAGGAAAAAAACTGTTTAAAAAGCAAGAAATTACAGTGGGGGAGGCTCTCTATTGAAGATGATATGTCAACCAGCTCCACAAAGTGACGAATTATACCTTGACTCTTAGTGGAAAACTAAATGAATGAGGTGCACGGTAAAACACTTCGCTATTGACCCCACCTCAATCCCCCAGCCTTCGTGAAACGCGCCGCGCGGAATTGGAAAAGGGCAACATCGGGGTGAAGACCATGACTCCACCTCCACCCCTAACCCTCACGCTACCTCCCTCCCTCCTATATTTCGCCACACCCCCCGCCCACCTTCCCGTCGTCCACCGCGTGCCATCTCTCATTCACCGATATCGACCCACGAGGGGCGCCACACGAAAATTCACGGGGGAAGGAAAGGACTTGGGGGGGGACTGCTACGCCGAGCGGAAAACTGGAGGGGAAGACAGAGAAGAGGGAGGGAGGGGCGGTGGACCACGGGGGGGGGGGGGGCTGAAGGGGAGTCTGCGGGAGGAGGATGAGGGCACCTGCGTGAAGAGCGCAAGAGGGCACAGGCTTCATGACCTGCAGGGGAAATGAAGGGGTCATGCTCCGCGAAATGAGGGCTCGGGAGGGGAGGGGCTTGGAATCAAGCAATCCCATCTCATGCCAATTTGACCCTCCCTACCATATGACGAGCGAATGCAGCATAAACCTATCGATCGGCGTACTTTCCTCGGTGGGTAAATAAAGGTAACAGCGGGATAAGCCGATAGGACAAGGCGAAGTATGGGAAAGAGGAATGGGACGACGAATATATCCGTTCATGCGTAACGGTCGTTTCATAACCACAGCTTGCCCTAGTTAGACTCAGAATGTATGTTTACCCAGAGATATACGTCTGTATGCTTACCTTTTTCAAAAAGGGCGGAGAAGGTGAAGTATGAACGTACTTATTAGGACGGTTAACATGGACGCAAAGGGTGAGGTATAAATAGGCTAACAGGACAAACTTATTCGACATGGGAAAATAGAATTCTTCCGCTGGGATTGGCAAGGCTTCCATATCGCTAGAGTTATATTTGTACATTGATATTATTGACACAGGCGTTATTTAGAAAAAAAGAGAGTATCTACTCAGTAAATGAGTATTATGGAGTCAAGATGTTAGTGAAGGGAGATAGAAAATCCGTATGAAATGGTGAAATGCAAATAACCACCGTTTGTGTTTCCAGGCTTACCGAAGGACAGGATTTTAGTTAATCATTCGATACTAATACTTAACTTCATATCTAATTGCAGGTAGCATATTTCGGGGCTTCATTTCATTCGCTCTATTGACCATTACAAACGGTTTGACCTAAGGGTAAGAACCAATTCAATTTAATTATCCGTCCATAAAAAGCCACTCCCAAAATCAGTGGAGACTTCACGAATGAAAATTTTATGAACGGGCGAAAAGGTAGAGCATTTTGCATTATAAAAATAAACAACAAATCGTGTTCTATGACATATTTGCATATTTTGTCTAATTCAATTTCCCAAAGTCGCTGTAAAGCTTATAGTATCCAGGTGATTTGTCCGTAATACTAAAAATTCAACGAAGAAAACCTTTTACTTTACGAGTTAATTAGGAGATGAACCAACTAAGACATGACAAGACAAGGTTCTAGTAATAGCCAGGACAGAGTAGATGCAGCGAAGCATCCCTCGCAGTGGGGACAACCGTTGAGAACACGACGATCGTCGTCCAATCAAGAGATGGCACCCAATCCGCAATCCAATTCGACCCGACGGACGGCAAATATGCACCGCCCCCTAGAGGCAAGCGGGTACAAACATGATCGCATATTCATGCACCCTTAAGACGACCGCCAAGTACCCGAAGCGCCGAACAGTTTGCCGCGCCTCCTAGATGGGAGTGCTACTCCCGGAGAAGGGCTGAGGCCTGTATGAGCAGACGAGTACTAGCAAACACTGTACATCTTAAGAAGAAAGTCTCACGGCTTCGACATTTATTGAACTTCATAATATCCCCTCATCAATTATGTGAAGGCCATGAATCGTGAGGTAAGGGCATTCCACTACCGAAAAGAGAAATTTCCTCACATAAGTGAAGCCAAAATCAAGGAAGGCATATTTGTTGGACCTCAGATTTGAGATCTCATGAAAGATGAACCTTTTGATGAGCTGCTTCAGGAAGAAGAGAAAGAAGCCTGGGAAACATTTAAATTGGTTGTCAATAAATTTCTCGGCAAACGCCAACGTCCCAGTTACAAGGAGGTAGTTGAAAACATGCTTGAGGCATACCAAAATATGGGTTGCAATATATCCTTGAAGATGCATTTTCTTTATAGCCATATTGACTTCTTTCCATAAAACCTTGGGGCTGTTAGCGAAGAATAAGGGGAGATGTTTCACCAGGATATCTAGTAGACTACTGTTGGCACCTCCGAAGAAATACTACCTAGGCATACAAGAGGAATACATATTCAAAAAGATCTACTTAGGCATGCAGAATTCAGAATTTTGTAATAAAAATATTTTAAGATTTGATGCAAATGGGATAAGTTTAGTTCTTTTTATTGCCTGTCTATTAAATTGTCACTTATTTCATTCATACCTAAATTCCATAAGTTCAACTTCAACGTTTTAATTGAAAAATGATACATGTATTGCCTCCGGGCAATAAATGCATAACTAAAAATTTACGAAATAATAAAATGGTTGTTCCTCAAAAACCTTGGGCCCTAGAATTTTTTGAGAGCATATTTGAACTCAAGAGATAAAAATCTATAAGAAACACCACTTTTCATTCAGGAAGCAAAAAATAAGTTTCGATTTGTTCCACAGTGTAATCACTCTCAATAGCAGAAACTACACGTTGCTTGTAATTAATAATTATTGATAATGCATAACCCTGCATAAATTCGTACTCCTCTACAATAAGCATTATATATTAAATAGTTTTAGGGTACTGCTCACTGAATTTCCTGCGTACACGTATTTACCAGAGCCTAATATTCCCCTAGTTCACAACCTAAGCTTGCATTACTCTCCTGACCGCTTTGTTGCGCACACTGAGCAGCCGGGGGTGCGATGTGGGGTCCGACCTTGAACTAGGACGAATATTGCATTCCTGATGAGGAATCACCCCTTTCCATACAACCTAGCGGCTCCTCGCTACTCAAAGATGTGGATATTACGGCGGGCTAACGGAAATCCGCAAATCCCTAACCTCGCCCACCATTACCTAGGTAGAAGTGCCATGACCACACACACACACAGCCACGGCAAGAACACATGCATGGTTCTAATACCCCACGGGCGACGCGCTCACCCCATTAGCCGGACGATTGGAGCGATCCCCGTCGCCCTAGGAACCGGGAGAGTGCTCATTGCCGAGAGGGTCGGCGGAGAGCGCGGCGAGCGGGGGAGGGGTAAATTCGATAGGCGGGTGAAGTAGGGAGGGAGGGAAGCCGCCGGGGAAAAGGACCGATCTCGCAGGACTGATATCGATTCGCGGAACTACAGGACCTAATCTTTTTCGAGGCCATCAACGCCGACTATCGCATCCCCGAAATCGGAAGGACAGAGGTGAAAAAATCCAGGTCTGCAGTAGCAGTCTATGGCTGACGACGGGCCGGCCTAACAAGCTCAGAGGGAGCGGGGGCAACGATTGTAAATATAATAAGTTAAGTTAACTTTTTTTAAGGAACGGTATTAAAAATTATTTCCATTTCCCAGGAACAAACTCATGTACAATCGGAAACAAAGCTGGCAGCCAGGGGGGCTATTCCGAGCTTCAACAGTGACAAAATTTGAACGTCACGGCCACGAAAATTTCACATAGGGTCATTCATAAGTTGAGATTTATCGGGGGTCAATGTCATCACGTCCACGGACTTTCCCGGACAGTGTCGAGTCCTTACTAAATAAGGCCCAAGGTGCTTTATTCAGGAAGGCCTCGGAACTTCTGAGCCTTGATAATGACGTAATTTTGACGTCTAACCGCGAAAATTTCAAATAGATAATTCCATTTGAAAGTCGAGTTATGTCGATACTGTGACGTCACGTCCACGACATTGGCCAGTTTTGTTTCCTCTCCCGAAAAAGGCCCCAGGTTGGTAAGAGCTCCATCCGTGGAAATGGCATCCATTCATAACCAAAGGTCCATAACCGAGTCTGTTTTTCACATACGGTACGGATGCTGTGATTGTCTTACTATTAATTTCAAAGGTAAAACAGTGCGATATGACCTCAGCCGTTAGAAAAGACGGAGCTCTATAGCTCCGTATTATCCAGATGGGTAAAGTTCTTGCCCACGCAAGTCAACGGTCGCGTGGGAGAATTCCAGCGAGGGCACGTGGGCGTTCTGTGCTTTCAGCAAAAGCGGCGGAATGTAGGAAAGGACCTGGTGGGAGGAGAGTTAAATGGAATATTTAACGAAATGAAGGTAGGAAGCAGATAAGAAGTGTACAAAACATGTTTTTATATTGAAAAATCAAATAGTTTTGTGCTAAGGCTTAATCCAGCCTGCCTGGGCCTGCCTTCCGAAAGGCCTGCCAACAATTTGGAAGAATACTTATCTTAATAACTTTAATGGGACGAACTTCTGCCTTTGGACGACAAATATAATAAGCGTGGTATACTTTGATAAGCAATAGCAACAGACCAAGACTTTTTTCTGGTGCCATAACTGATATTAAGTTAATTCCTTTTCCTTTCTTCCCCCTTTCACAAGCCCACAGTTTCAAGCAGATAACGTATGTGCGTAAACTATGGCTGATTTCCGCTTTCTACCCAAGCACACGATGAAATTATGATGCTGTGAATTGGCAAGGAAATATTATATTATCGATAGAAATACTTCAATTTGGGAATTATAAATAACATTAGTAAACTTTCGCAGTAATATTTATTCAATAAAAAGGACTTGATGAGGACAACTGGCACATGAACTATCAAATTAAATTATTGAGTTGAGCTAGAAAATAAGGAAGGTACACATACCGATATTTAGGATTACTAAGGAGATTAATTTGGCGAAACTCAGTGACAGATATGTGACAGATGTGGCAAAAAATGAAAAGACCCAGCAGTTTATTTAAAAAAAGCCCAAATAGAGGTTCGATGAAGGAACTAATAGAAGCCTTTGTTTTGAGAGTTATTTTTTATGAGAAATTACGCTTTTGCCAGGAGTCGTTTCCACACGCAGACCGTGCTGGGAAAGGTTTCTTCGCTTTCAAGAAGATAGAAATATTTTTGAGTTCGTTTTGCTTCATATTTTCACCATTATGCACAAAAATATCAAAATAAACTGACAGATTCACCCTCAATGCCCACTAGGCAAAAACTCTTTTTACTGGGGATGCTTTGTAGTGAGAGAGATATATATATGGGTCTAACTAGATGGAGAAAAAGCAGTACGGGAGTATCCTCAAATAAAATAAAGTCTTCATTTCGCTGACGACCTGTTTTCAACTTTGATTGGAAGCTTCTGGTCATCCAATAAGGGATCACTCACTCAGCTACAAAAGAATAAAATACGTTTTACGTCCGACAGTAAGAATAGGGAATTTCAAAAAGCTGTTTCTTTTTTTCTCGATAAATACCTTTTCCTACTTCCCAATTACTTTGTGTGTACCGCCATTTAAGCAACACAGAGAAAGAGATTGATCAAATTTAAAAGTATTTACGATGTAGAACTACCATTTGTAACACCAATGATAAATGAAATACCACATTACATTATCCCTATATCATAAGGGCATGCATTTACCAGAAAGCTGAAACGCGTCGTACCACTGTCATGAATACTGTTGTGACCTTAGCAAGTTCGTCATTTAATTATGGATACACACTGTTCCCACGAAGTCACGCCAGAGTCAGTCAACTTCAGGATAATTCATTATTAAAATTTGCAGAGTAGCAGAACTTCCCACGAAACAACCCGAAGTCCTATCTTAACCTTATCATAAATTCTTTGCATCCTCCCAAGAGAAATACGTAAATCAAAGATGCGAGCAGGCGAAAAAGAGGCACACTCCCTAGCAGAGTAAAACATTTGAACTCCTTAAACGCCCCAATATCTGGGCCATAAAACAGGAATTGATGTTGATTCCTCGGCGGTAAGAATTAATCCGAATGCTTATGCATTATTCAAGGGTCTGTAAGGAAACTTTACCGCAAACCAGACGTCTGCCTGCTCACGCCATAATCCGCTTCTCCACGAGGATCTCACGCCGAAACATCGCGAACACATACCAACACGTTCGTTTATCGTGCACACGAACAAATACCTTCCCTTCGTCCGCAACAAGAAAACAACCAACGACCAAACGGCCCCGCAAATATCACTACCTATCTCTGAACGCGACACAAATTAATCCCGAGGACATATATTTTCAATGGGCTTCATTAGCGAACACCAGCGTGAGGCGAAGTTTAGGATAAATTCGCTAAGTCCCGAAACTACTGGGGGAGATAGTCGAAAGCGAGGGATGGGAATTCGCAAGGGTTTAGGGGGAGTCGACGAGGTTTTTAAAGGAGAAAATGGGTATGTAGTAGGAGGGGAAGTTGGGAGGCGGTAAGAAGATATGTGGGGTTGGGAGGGCCAAAATGAAGAGGCAGAAAATCTTCCCTCCCGGTGGCCTTAAGGTAATTTACGACTAGGACCGCACATTTTAAACTTCCGCCAGTGATTCACACGGCATCCCACTAAATTGGGAGTCCAAGGAGGACTAAACAGCCGGGGAGGAAGAGCACACATTTCTGCGCGAGGTCATATGATCTCGACACAACTCTCCTCTCACTGCCCGTCCTACTCCGACCCGTTCCTCTTCCGCCATCCCCATCCTCCACGCTTACCTCACCCAGAAGCCTACCCCTAGCCACCCTTCTCCTTATCTCTTCCTAGAGCTCCTTGCTTCCCACACCGCACCTTAAAAACACATTTCCTTTCAGAATTTCTACCCTCGCCTCGTTCTGTATAAGCAGCTTCTCCAGACCAATAGAACAGTACACACACACATGTACATCCTCTTCCTCATTAGCCATCCCTGACTCCTCGTCATCCATTGTGAGTTACTGGAATTTTTATATCAATTTGCCATATGCATTACACCGCAATTTGGATGAATCATCTAAAATGGACCTCCGTTTCAAATTCTAGGGCAATATCGATACACGATTTCATTTAAAAAATGAATTAATATTATATATTGCACATAGCATTCATATTTTATATTTTTCACTGAATGTAAATTAAATACCAAACATCGCAATCACAGAACATGCAGCTTATACTTTCATATCGAATTTATAACACTTGACATTCCACATATAATTTTCATCAAATACTTTGCATACTGCATTCACATTGCCTATTAAATAATATCTCAGGTCGCATCCGCATCTCTGAGCGACATAACTACTGCGTCTGGCACTTCATGTTCCCGTTAAAATAGCTTAAGAGTATCGCAAATCGCAATATTGAGGCATCGCAGTATCGCATATTAAAACGTTTCGCCACAATATCTCAGAATCCTACTCCCGGATGTCGCCAGGCCACCAAGGTACCGCCCACCCTCCGCGGCCCGAGGAAAAAGACAATCCTTCTTTACTCGCCAGCTCAATGCTTCACCCTCGCCTTCCCTAATCTGCCTGTCCTCTTCACCTCCTGCAAGCAACACCTGCCCTGCCCTCCACCTCCAAGTCAGTCGTCAGGTCCACCCGCCGACACCGAGTGTTAGTCACGCCGAAGAAGCTTGTATTTACACTGCAACTCCCCAAGGGACAAAAGGCGGTCGCGGATGAACTTTCACGTTGGGGGGAAGAGGTGGAGAGGAATTCTTGGCCTTAATTAATTCGCTCCAAGGATTACACATATATGCACTTATTCAACGGTCGCGAATACAAGTTCATTCGCTTTCTCAGCGGGGAAGGAACGGCAACTCCGTGAACTTTTCGACGAGTGCGAAGTGGCAATGCTCCCCCTAATGAGGCTGCCTCAGACGCAAACACACATGTACACACACACAAACAGCACACCCTTGAGTGCATAATTCAAGTCGCTGTGTCGAGTGCGAATGTTGACGCGTATGATTTTAACGAACGGGTGGAGAATGCGTACAGTCGGCCGAATTTTAATTGGAACGGGATACAATGAATGTAATCCAGCTGGCAGACTTTGGGGAGCGATGACTATTTAACCGATCGAATGAAGTATCATAACGATTTTCATTTCGAAGCTACTTCATCACGGTTATATTTTTGTAGCGAAATAAATGAGTCAGGATTTAGTCGCTTAATCTGGGCCGCGTTAAAATCAGTAAGATACACGATGACGTTATGTTACCGATACCTTATGGCATTAAGAAGGAATAACAATATTGGTGCCACTATAACTTATCAAGTTATGTCAAATATTCTAGAGTGTAGTTAGTATTAAAAATTGACCGGTAAGTAAACATTTACCACGATATATTTCAACAGCGAAAGTTGCGAATGGGCTGAACTCTTTTGATAAAATAAATGAAATCCCCAAATTAAATAAATTATTGACGACATTCATGTGATGGCTATACATTCCTCAGTTTCATATTAAAAATTATTCCTTTGATGCATGAAGTTTCAAACAAAGAATTTTTAAAAAATATTTTCAAAATTTGTTCATTCAATATTTAACAATAGTGTAGTATGTACACTATGAAAAGATACTTGATATTGCTTTTTTTCAAATTCGGTGTTTAGAATTTCAGCTTAATTCCGGATTTTTTACGGTTCAAAATTCAAATGGGGAAGGGAGAGAAATAACATGCTTGCACTGCTGTAAACTTCCACCGAATAACCATTGACTTAAATTTTCACTTCTGCGATCATTAACATTTTCGATTAATTTGCTTCCGTTTCCCAGCAAACTACAGATATTGGATTACCTTAGTGATATTAATGTAGATCAAGAGAATAACTATATGACAGAAAGAAAAGTACGGCTATGATCATTCATCTCGTCCGATAAAGTAGGTAATTCTCAATTCTCATAAGGTAAACTCAGGAGATCTGCAAACCAACAACCAAAAAATCCAATTTCATGAATAAAAGATAGAATTCAGACGTCACGGTCGATGCTAAATTAACGAGAAACTAGTAACCTCATCGTACTCTTCCACTCAATCGAAACTTACGAAATTCGCTCCTATTGATGGCATGGGCTCATCTTTATTCATGATATCTTTAAAGCTACACCCAGCGTAAAACGTAAAACTATCCTTTAGAATCAAAGAATCACAATCGAACTAGCCAACTATCCACGCAGGGATGAGGATGAACTCAACTTCCATAATCACGTTAGCCATGACAATGGGCTCAGGAGCGCGTAAAATTTATCGTAGTTCAAATACAGATTATGTAATCAGTAGTGCATACATTTACAAGCTCACAGTTCCAATTTGGCACTGAAATGGCATAAAATGTATTCTCTGGGAGAGACGTGGACGGATGCTAAATGCAAAGACCGGTGCTTGATTGAGCAGTATTAGAGGTTTGAGTATAGGTTAGATATGCTCATTGCTCGCTTACTCTCAAATCCCATTCTGCCTTTCAATGGTTTCCCAATCCGGTCTCTCTCTACATATATCCCATCGGAATGCATGGGAAATCTTGAGTGACATCGCGATAGCGACGCCCCCTTTCACTCAATCTATCCCAGGCTATTTTTTTAACCCTCTAATAACCACCTGGAAGGGTTTGTTCACTATTTTGGATATGCTTACATATCTTAGATCAAGGGACAAATGCCTGATGACGATCGAATAGGGATCAACTGCAGGGAAGCGGATGAGTTTGCATGGAAGAGGGAAAAAGTGAGGGCTTTTGCTAGGCAATCTAAGGACAGAAAATCAGATGAAATATATATCACAAGCTGCCATCTAAATTCCCAAACGGAGTATCTCGTCCCGTAGCGGAATCATACAAAAATGAGAAAAAAATACATCGCAGGCAAATAAACCAAAATAATGCAAAAGAGAGATATGGGGCACAGGCTATTGTCCTACTAACATAAGTGAAAGTTCTTCCAGTTGAGATAATTGCAATTCCACGATACATTTTTCGAGGTATTGCAATTTTTATTTTATTATTGCAATGGTTTTCATTTTGAGCATGCTCTTATATGGCAGTAAAACTTGAATAGAACAGCTGCAGAGAACTAGAGATTAGAAGCAAAGAAAATGTAATTGATTAGCATTAGAGATGAAAATCAATTTCGATGTGGCGTAATCGTAGAGTTATGAAGATCACATTGACGAAGAGAATCGCCAATAAAGAAATCTTTCAAAGTGTCAGAGAGAAAGGATGATTTATGAAAACTCTGCAAAGTAGATTAGGAAAACTTATTGGACAGAGCCTACGACACCACCACCAATGGAATACAGCACTGGAATAAGAAATGGGAAGATTACTCGATGAAGACCAAGGATGAAGTGCATGAGGCATGAGGAAGACATGAAGCACATGATGGAGTTAAAATGAAGAATTATCTAGGAGTAATTCGGCTAGCTGAGAAGATAAATTTTCGGATTGATAGCTACATATGATGTAAAAGCGTAGACGCAAAATTAATTTTCCATTGTTTCAACAGCAAAAGAGAATTAAAAAATTAGTTGATTCTAAAAAATATTGGGCAGTAGAGGGATTAAACTCATTCTGGCAATCCAAAATGCCCCAGGCCCAGGCCCGAATTCTCTTTTCATCTCTTTTTCCTCCAAATCCAACTCTCGCATATTTCCTCCCATTCTCAGAACTTCCCTCCACGGCTCTTCTCCAGCCTCATCCTCGGCAAACTCAACTGCGCCCTCTCGCTCTCCAGAGCCTGTGCTCAACAAGGATCCGTCCTGCAAGATCTAATCTCCTTCTGATACATTATTCATAGTTGAATTTGCGAACTTAGCTATTTATTTCGCTCCCCTGAGCCCATGCTCCACAACGGGAGGGAGAGAGATATACTTAGAGCTCGAAAGAGAGAGTTTAGAGGGAGATAAAAATCCGGCGGAAAGATAAAAATGTGAGATTATTTACATTTTGCTGCCTGAGTTCTTTTTTCATAGCCGACAGCGAGGCGAATGTTAAATTTATTTTGCCAGGCATAAAAGGTGCCCAAATACATGTATCAGCGCTTAAGTCCGTTTCACACGATCAAATTCTGCGTCAAATTCCATTCAAGAATCATTGATCAAGGTTTCTCTAATGGACATAACGTCATTGAAACGTCATGACAGCGGACATGTTGTCTTGAAAACTCTTGAAAGGCTTCGTCGCCATCAAATTCCTCTCGTCTTGAACGGTACTAATTTTTCTTGAATTTTGAACGGTCTTGAAGCGTATCCACCAATGGGGTTGGATTTCAGACCACTGGGCGTAAGATGGCCGACATGGAGAAGGTTCCATGCGGAAGCACCTCGTATATTATGCTATTATGTTATAATAAAATAATTGTTCAATGTAACATATGCGCTTTTTAACATGCAATTGCCATTGTGCTTTAAATTATGAAAGATGCATGTAAGCTATACGAGGTATATGATGGTCTCAACTGACGGTAAAATATTTCTGGTGACGGAAGGAAAACAAGGACAATCTCCAACCTCGTATTTTGAAAGAACTTTCATTAGAGTATTTAGGCGTACAATAATGATCTCTGCATTTTTATTAATAATTTATATCGTGCTTAATATTTATGAAACGTCAACTGTTGGCAAAATAAGAACTTTATGGACAAATTTCGCTAACAGAATTTCTAGGCAAGAAGGGGACACCGTCGAATAATTTATGATAATTTACGACTTCTGTATCTACTAGTTTTCTCGCAACATATGAGACTTGACTGGATATCTTTAAATAATAATATCTTTTGTGTACAAATAAGATCCTCAGAAGAAATGTAGAGAATATTTTGTAACAATACATGTCTAGCCGTCGACAAGCACGAAAGCCTGTTAAAGGCCATGTACGGAATAGATCATATTTGTTCTCTATTTCACAATTAGCCGATCGTAGCCTGGTGGGTATCGTCTTCGCCTAGCAGCATGGAGAACCCAGGTACGAATCTCTGACAAAAATTTTTATTAGCAATTTTTTTCAAGTTCTTAATTACTTCTTTAACTCAGGATATAAAAATTTTTCACAAGTACCACAAACCACAATACCACAGTGAGTCAGGTGAGTCAAACCACAAAATTATTTCGATCTCTAGTTTCGGACATTTTTTGTCGGCAAACCATGTCTCGGTGACTATAGGCGTATCGTTCCAGATCCTTCGTCTCCCGTTTTATGCATCTATACAGCATACATGTGTTTTATATTTAACAGAAATTTATACTGAGAATCGACCAAACCCTTTAAAAATGATGCTATGAGCATGCTTTTAATTAGAATACTTTGATCCGTCAGTTCTTGCAGCTCGAAAATTAATGCTTTTCATCAAGGGCTTCAATGCAATGGGGAAAATTCCACTGTCTTTCGCTATGCATTCCCATTTTGTGGCAGTATTTGGTACCTGAGCAAATTCATGAGCAATAAAACAAGCTGATATAGCTTAATACTTCAAAGTTTCTGCAAAAACTAAATTTTATCTTGTGGTTGCATCTACCCAGTCAAGAACAAGTATTATTCGTATGTACGTACCTGCTAAAGATTTTTGAGGATAAAAATATCAAATGGCCGCATAAGTTAAATTAGTATATAAGGTAGGCATTATTCACTTATTCACCGTCAAGAATTCGTCCTTAAGGGCTTCATAAATTGCTGTGCACACTTCAGGAACGAACAAATAAATGGTGTTGTGAGCAATACTGGTTGTGTATTGAAGGCTCTTAAAGGATTCGCCGGTCGCTAAAAATCTCAGCGTCACTGCGAGTTTGTGCTTGGCTGATATGCAGTGCCAACACACTACCTTTTTTGAGATCCTCGGATATATTAACTCAATTAAATTTGTTTCGCTCATTTTTTGGTAGTTTTTAAAATATTCCGGGTCTTTCGTCCTAACTCGTTGTGCAGCAATCTCATCAAACATTCATTATTCCTCCTGCGAATCCACTTTCTCGTCCTCACCCTGCGACGATTTATTTTTCTCTGAAGTTGAATATCAACCCATAAAACAGCCACTGCTAAACCTATCCTGGAACATTAAAATGGTTTTCATCCATATTATACACTAAAAAATGTTTGACCAAACACGGCAGAAAATTTGGGAAAAGTCGCATAACGTTGCTATTTCCTTTCTGCCTTGTCTTTAATCCTGCTCAAACGCTTCAACCTCGTCTTTGGTCGTGTGAAAGCCCTTTTAATTATTATTGATCAAGCATTCTTGAACTGCTATCTTGAATCATCTTTGACGCGATTTGACGTTCAATATTTCATGTTCAACGTTTCTTGTTCAAGTAAAATTGAGTGGTGTGAAACGGGCTTTAAAGAATAATGAAGTTGGTCAAAATTCAGAAGCAAAATCGACGGAATTGGATGGTGAATTATCAACAGAACGACCAGCAATGGAAATTCTTTAGGCTGCACGCACCACGAAAAAGGGAAAATTTGGCCAATTATATCTGCAATGATAACATCTACTGAGTTTGAAAGTTCAAGTTAGGTCTATCAAACCTTTACATGCCTGAATCGCACATGATCATTCTATGACAACTAGCATTCAAAGAGAATCGACGTACATTTCTTTTCCCCAGAAGGGAAAGACGATCACTATATATGGTTTCCATTTAAGAGATACTTTGAGCAAGCAAATACAACTTGATATTCTCCAACGCACTTCATTTGCCAAATTTCAATGGCTACTGTTGACAATAATTGGAACAAATACAGTGAATAGCGAACGGGTAGAATTATTAACAGCGAATAACAAAGGCTCGTTGCCCAATATTGATGAATAGGTGATTGAATGAAGCTCTCTCAACATCCTGAGAAGAAATATGCAAACATACCGTTTCTAAGAACGTTACCCAGCATAGAAAGAATTGATAAGGAGACCAAATAAGTACTTCTGCTTGTTACGCGAGAGCGGTTTGGGTATTAAATTCAAACAGCTGGTTTTCCCAATGAACTAGAGCAAATCAGGAACGATACGATTATTTGTAAACTCCTTGTTCACCGAAGTCAACGCTTCAGAAATGAATCGAGCAACTCTCATCGCAGCGAAAAAACTAAAAACACGTTTTGAGGACCCCGGCGTAACTTGACAATAACACATCCCGAGGCTCTCTCCAATCGCCGCGCCGGGGCGAACAGTGTAAAACGACGAGTCATGATCGCCATTATGATGAGAGAGGGAGTTTTTTCATCCACAGGGACGTCAGACCTCATTACGGCCAGTGGCCGGCCGGCGGAGCCCCCTCATTCTGGGGCGGAGGGGAGGAAGAAGAAGCACTTGGATCCCCAAGGGAAGAGTTCATCGCCAGGATCAACTTAACAACCTCACTTAATGAGAAGGCGAGCCCCGTACCATGTATCACTCTCCTCGCTAACAAGGAATTTAAAAACTAAAGCCCGCCTTCGTGTTGAGCTTAATGAATTCTGAGACTCGATCATTCAATATGGCGGCGAGGAGTTTTTGACACACTGAAAGGTTCTCCCATCTCAAGAGCTGGCCGATTTAAAGTTATTTTGATTCATTGCAATCCCATTTCATTGAACGCATGTACGAATTTACATTATTTGCACTTCAAATAAGAAAGACTGCACGTAAACAGGTGCTTCGTCAAATGACTTAACGCATAGGAATAATGAAGAAAATTTCAAATTCAAAACTTTGAGTTACAAATAATATACATGTGATATTAAATCAACCAAAATTACATAACTATAGCACCTTCAGCAAATTATAGGAAGTTAATTTCTGAAGATGCTACATTGCAGAGATACTAGTTGTGGTGGTAGATACTACAACTAGTATCTTAATAAAATAATAGTTTTCTAAATTCGCATTGGAATACCACAAAGTTTCGGCGTCAAGCATCGCTCATGTAAATAAATTAATTATGTACGGATATATTTACAATTGCAGACACAATATTCAAAGCCATGATACATCATATTGTCATAAAAATTTTTCATTATCAAGTCACACTTTCAAGAGATTGGGAGTCCGCGATGGTAACTTCCACGTGCAACATGAGCGATGTATCTTTTCCTGTGGTCTTCAACAGATTTTTACTACGCATCACGTTGCAGAGCTCCTCTGTACCTGCCATAAACTTGTCAAAAGCTAACAAACAGCAACAAGAAAAGTCTGAGAAAAGATTTTTCCTTTAAAAAAATCATCCAACCATATTACGAATACATGATTGTATCTTTAACGAGCTTCAGAAATTTTCCGCCGCATTGTACAAAAAATCTGGTAAATGAGGAAAGGATTATATCAGATTATGCGCGCTTGAGATGCGGGTGTAGAGGAGAATGGATAATGCGCTAAGAACAGAATGGAAGACAGAAACAGAATGATGAAAGAAGATGGAATGGCATTGAGGATGAGCTAAGGACGCTACCAGAGGACATTAGGAGGAGGCAGAGTTATCAGATGAAGAAGGAACCGAGGGCAGAAGCAGTGGCGTTCGCAGGATTTCCTTCTGGAGGGGTGGGGATGGGGGGGGGGGGGGGGGTCGGGGTTCATTAATATTTATGTGCATCATCATCAAATATTTAGATATTATTCACTTAAGCAATAATTAAATTAAAATTCTCTTTTCGTGAAGACAGTTCAACTATACTTTAAATATTAAGGATTAAACATATACCAAGCGATAGAAGTGATAATTTACGAATTCAGGTAAACATGTTTTTGGGAGGGGTGTAAACCCTAATCCCCCCTCGTCTGTACGCCACTGGGCAAAGGGGATGGTGAATAACACATTCGTGGAGTAAGATAAAAAACGGAGAATGGAAAGAAAGAGAATTTTATGGATTGGCTGAAATGAGACAGAATGCATGCCGAGCTTAACCCCTTCCCTGACAAGGACGAGTTAACTCGTCCTAACCAGGTGTGTCAAATCGCGTCAGGGACGAGTTAACTCGTCCAAGGCCGCTCTTTCGACTTCCTAGCTTCCGAAGACGAATAATCTCGTCCCCTACGTAGAAATTCTATATCTAGGCAGCAGATGGCGTTTGCGGACACACTGGCTCATTTTTAGCCAGTTATTGAGACTTATTTCGTTGCATTAGCGTATGGAATTGCGTCATAATTTTCGTAATTTTTACCTTGGTATTGGGACCTTTACACGTGAGATTTAGCGCATTATCTGCTCTTGTTTTAGATAAATTTATCTGGTATCGAATTCATACATATAGGCGTAATATCAATGCATGTATACCGCATTCAAATGTTATTACATTTACAAAAATATTGCATTTGTTTTTGGGTTCAAAACGCTAAATATAATTGATTCCGACATTCATTGCGACTGGCCGGATGCAAAAATAACAGTCGCGCGATATACACTCGTAACGGTGATACTATGTATTAGGAAAAATAAAAATAACCCCTTACAATCGCTTCTAAACAATACATTACGTACCTACCTACCCGTAAACTGCACCACAGGCGTGTGGCAGGGGGTGTTATGCAACCAGCCATATAAAAAGCGAATACAGGATAAAGGAATATTCGGATAAAGCTATGACTAATGAAGTGTGTTTTCGCATGGTTAGTCTAGATATATTCATGCTCTAGTAATACATTGTGTGGGAGTAGAAAGAATCGTTGAACTTATGCATACCTATTACAGCAAATTTCTCAAATACTTAGCCTTCCTTTCCTGTCCTTCGAATGCGGTGTTGCAGTAAAATAAAATCTGCCGTGTTGACGTGAAACTCGTGATTTCTCAGACCTTTCAGTCTCTTGTGGCTTCCACTTATGCAACAAACGGCTTTTAGAGGTTGAGATTTAGACGATGATAGTCATCTTATATCCAACCCCCGTAAATGTAATTTTTCGGGAAAAATCGGAAGAAATCTCTCGACAGCATGTAGTTCAAAAAATGTTCAGAAAAGTGGCAGTGGCTTGTTCTCCCGTTCATTACATTGCGTACAGGTTTCCTCTCGCACTCACGTACTTCGCTACAGCTCTCTTTCTTCCAAGGTCACCCGGGGAAAAAGGGACAATAGATAAGGGGCGCCCCGCCAAGAGTGCATTGTCCGTCTGAGAAGCCCCAGGAAAATTGTTGGGCGTGCGGTCGCTTTCCGACCCTGCTTGGTGCCTGTCATAATAGAGCCATAATTTCTTCACTCAAGTGGGACAGCGGACCCTTATGAATGGGAAAGATCTACTGTGGAAAAGAATGCCTTCATCCTCATTGCTTTACGACCTCATGTGCTTGTTTTGCGGTAATCTTTGAAAGCGAAGAATACGCACATAAGGAAAAGGCATATTTTCCCTCAGACGTGCATTTAGCAAGACTTTGAGCAGGAAGACTCCGCCTTTGTTATTATTCCCCCTGATTTCTATCTTTCTCGATACCCCTCCCGTATCTCTAAATCTCACCGATTTGTCTTATCTTCTTCGGGAAGGTATGGTATACAAGCTTATGTCAATATCTCCGTGGATATTCCTAATGTACCCCTGAAATTCTTTTACCTTTATCAAAGGATGTCGACATAGAATCATTTCAATTTATCCTAAATTTTCAACGGAGACATACGTTAGTACTTCACTCTTCTCCTGAGCATTCATGTCATGTGTCCCTTCTCCATCAACGTTTCACAGAAATCCGTTTTTATGCGATTAGAGGTCGAGAGCAATTTTCGGTTACCTCAGTGTTTTTTTACTGTTTTGCTTTATTCATTCTGCAACAGAAAGTGAGAGTGAAAGGGTGTTGCGGTGGAAAAAGAAAATTTAGAAACTTCGGGATCTGAATCGAGCTTCTCCGAGAACACCATATTAGATGCCGAGTGCGAAGGTGAGCCTATTGAAGACGACCAATGGAGAGAAATGAAAAGTAGCGAAGCTCCCCCTCCTGCACCCGCAAGGTTCAATTTTGAAAGTGCTTCATGAAGAGTTCATTCATGATCTCAAGATCTCAGAGCTTCATGATCATTCAAGTTCAAGAAGATGGTGGTGTACTCCAGTTTTTTCAACTGTTCTTCGGCTATGCATTTATATAACTAATTACTGATGAGAAAAATTGGTATGCTGATCACTGTCTTCGTGAAAAACGCTCTGGTTCTAGAGAACAATGGCGTGGAGTGCTCCCGAAATACGAGTTTTCTTGGCGCTAATAATGCTGCAGAGCATTGTATAAAAGCCTGACAAAGAGTATTTTTGGACCACACGGTGGATTCTGTGTACGCCGTTTTTTGGGAAACGATGCCATTCGCCGATTTGCAAAAAAATCTGGAAAAATTTACACTTCACAAAAATGAGGAATATGTCGAAGAAATACGTACTAATCCAAAACTGAATAAGATTTGAAAAATCAACCAAATTTTGAACAGGTGGAAGGAAGTCATATTTGAATAATAGACTTGACCTCATCGAAAAAAAGTATTGAGGAGTACATCCCCAATTTTTGGCTCATGAAGTGGGTAGGCCACCCGCAACACATCACGCTCTCCGCCCCTTAGAAATGCACTTTCCTGAGCTGATCCTAGCCACTAATAAGAAGGCAAGCCCAACACGCAAGTGCTTTTTACGTACTAGAAATCGAGATGTGCACGGGAAAATTATTCGAAGGGAAAGCAGATATTTTTGCCCAGTTTGCGATGTAACTCTGTGGTTGTAACGCTCTCTCTCACCATGTTTTAGGACTTACCACACAAAAAAATCTGAAAATAATTAAAAAATGTACTAATCGTTTTGGATATATGTTAGGGTTGTAGAATTTTCAATAAAAATATAGATATTTTGGCTTAAATACTTGTTCTAGCTGAGGTAGAAGTGAATCTCTCTCACTTTAGACAATTTATAACAATAAGGGTTTAAATTGAAATTATTAATAAATAAAAGCTCAATACTCAAAATAAACTTGTTTTCCCATCATTATAACATATAAATAATTAAAAAATGCAATAAAAAAATATGATCCTTTTTGGAACCATTTCCTCAAAAAAATTCGTCAGGGAAGGGGTTAAGAAAGAAATCGTATCAGTAAGTAGGTGTCTTCACTGGTACATACAATATTAATAGGGGTGATTTATTATTTTTATGGCAAACATTCACGATAAAAGAATGCATTCAGGTTTGCAAAAGCAGAACATCTAAGCACTCATGAGTCCCAAAGAACAGGAAAAAGGTTTCGAAGTATGAATTTCATCGGATCCTATCACTAAAATAACTACTCACAGCTTCCCATAAGGATAGTAACGGCTAAAAGAAGGTCACAGGTAAAGAAAATAAATAAACTAGTTAATAGATAGCCGAGTGGAAGTAATATCACTAGAAGAAGAATACCAAGGCCTTCAAATGTTCTCGGAACGCTTTATGAAAATGTTATGGGTTCCTAGAGCCTCATACTAAAGGAGTTGGGCCATAAAGCAATGCATTCTTCGGAAATATTTCCCAGCATTCAGAGAGAGGAATATTTGGAATCGCGCAAACGTACACAGCCGATCACTTGAATTTGAAATCCCTACTGGCGATAATATTCTTCCTTTAATGTTCTAAAACACAAACTTTTCTTCAAAAGCAACTTACTACTCCATTTCTGTCTCTATGCAACAAATACTGTTAAAGAAAGAAAATAGCCAATAAAATGAGAAAATATTTCATTACTTGATTCTATTTCTCATAGAAGTACTGAACGATAATAGAAGTACTGAACGATTTTTTGCAAAACTGTATTTTTTTCTTAGTTTTTAAATTGTGAAAGAATGAAGAATGACAATTTAAATAAAAAATACAATTATACAGTTGTTGAGCATGAGCTATGTGACACAAATTGAAGATTGTTGCTATGTATGTCCTAGGTTTTTTTATCTTTTTAATTTTTATTGCATTTACGGAACTGACGAATCCAATACAAATATGCAAATATAATTGTAAGTCTTTGGGAGAATAAGGATTATTATTATTATAATAGGTACATAATTTCATGTAAATTTGTTTAATTTTTGAAGATTCCAAAGTTCATCAAGTAAAAAACAATTTATCTGTAAGTAAAGCGAAAACAGTAGTATAACACTTCCTGCCAAAAGCCCTAATGGCGGTTCTAATTATGTCAGGATGAGTGCGGGGAGAGGATAAGAACAACTTTAAAAAGCTTCTCAGCCTATTATTTTTAATTAACTAAAAACCTTTCCGACAACAGTAACATATTTACTCCGGCATTGAATACCTGCGGTACTTACCAGGTCCAGAAAGGCCAAATATATTCAAATGCGTCGATTAAACTAGCATTCATAGAATCGTTTTAGCAATGACTTGAGCTTGCTACGTCAGATTTATTTCAAAGAAAGTTAAAACTATAGTATTTTGGCATAATGGTTAAATTTAAACTCGCGAAAAACTGATCATCGACTTTAAGCCCCATTGAAGTCCCCATTTCGACCAGGACTAAGTAATGACTCCTGAATAAGTGTTCAACTGGCTTCGGCTCGGTTTTATAATGTTTGGTTTACGTTATCCGCAGGATGACGAAGCCTTCACGTTAACTTGATGTTTACTGAGAGTTTTGCGTTTTGTATAGGATATCTTACTAGCGGCTAGTTGAGAACATTTTCGAGGGGAGATCTAACTTCGGTTTTCATACCGGTAAAATATTAAACCAGAAATTATAAAACCAGAAATTATCAAACCATATGCTTTGCATTTCCTTTTATCTTAAACGCCCGAATATCGAAAGAGGGTGAAGACAACAGAGGGAACACAAATCTCTTGAAAATTCCACAATTTCACATCCCAAAAACGAATATTTACCAACCCGAAACCCAAGACCGGACAGTTGCCATGGCGCATTGCCGCGAAAATGTACCCCGCGACCCTTTTTTCCATTTTTTATGCTTCGACCATTCTTCCCCGGGGAATATATTTCCCTACGGCTCGGTGGGGGTAGTGATTTAAATAAAGCCCGGGGAGAGAAGATTCGGGAAGAGCACATCCACCGATCAAATCCCGCAGCTTCACCCTTCATCCCTTTCCTAACGCGTCAGGAACCTCCTCTTCTCTCATCCCTACCCCCAAGCAAACCCCTCCCACCCACGAATAAACACACATTCGTACACACACCACCGTGGTAACAAATGGGGAGCATTTTTGCGGTCAATTCCGACCTTTATTTCATCCGGGTGAGGCCGACGACGTTGACAAAATCGGCTCATTGGTCAAAAAAAGGCCTTCCCCGGGCTGGACCACCAAGCCCAAAACTTGCAGGAACCCACACGATAGGAAAAGGATTTTTGTGAAGCATCAGTTCACGCCAGAAAACCAATGGACGAGAACCTTTGGAAATCTGAAGAAATTTATTAGTGAACGCAGTAGCAATTCCATATGGTATTTTTTTGTGTTAAAAAAAGGTCAGATAGGGAGGATCATCGTTTTTTCTCTTTGTTATCCATTAATAGGTGAAGTTAGGCGACGCCCAGTTCACACAATTCCAGCGTAATTGACAACGCAGCCAATCGGCACACGTTCACACAACGTCTTGAGCTGCCTTCTACAGAATTTCACAATGAACTGGTGAAAAGTGAGTAGTTAACTTCATAGTATAGTAAAAATCTAAAAACTGTTCGAATTGTCTTTTTTAAGAATGCTTCTAAAAGTAAATGAAGGGTGGGTGCTCAGTAAAACACTGCTAAGCAGAAAAGGTAATCTCATTAAAAGCATTCTAAGACCAAATCCCATTACGAACTAAAATGAGCGAATACAGGAAGAATTACAGAGGATAGAACACGATAGGTAAACTACGAGTGGGACAAAAATGATAAACCAGTAAGCTGGGAATGAATAGAGAGAAGAGCAGGAAAAGACTCATTTCGTACAAAATAATATTGATGTTGATGACATTCTTCTTCACGATTCGCCACTAAAATGCATAAACATCTTCATTTTGTTTAAATGATAAGAGATGGTGGATTCATGAGATTATGTCACTCGGTCAAAAAACTTTTACTAGGTGCAGTTTAACTTTTGCCGGTAAGGTACTAACGCCATGCGCTTTTCCGTTAAAAGCAATCATAATTAATCGCTAATGGCATCTTCACCGTCGGCAATAATTTTCAATCGTATTCATTAAAAATTTCAGTTTCCAAGCAAAAACGCTACATAATTACATATGATGCTGCTTTCGCATAGGCCTTCAAAGTATAATCAACAGCCTTACTGTGTTTGGAATCACACGCCCGGGAGTTGCCCTGGAGACAACAATTCCCACCGACAGCGTCCCTGTTGTATAAATGCTCAGAATTTCCCCCGCGATGCTTGCGCTTAGGTAAGTTGGCGGTGTCAGGAGCTAAAAGTTACGGTAATGCGAACCTGCGTTTACACGGCGCTTTCCGCTTACTATAGAAGTACGTACAAACGGTCGGGTCATCAGTAGTTACGGCCTAAGGGGGCATGGAAGAATGGAGGGAACACGGACTGAGGTGAGAATATCTGTGACCAATTCCCTCCCTCTCTAAAAAAGAGAGCTGGCTCAGCACCACTCCGTTGAAGAGGACCTGCCTCATCTGTTTTCGCTTCGTGGAAGAAATTTCCTTTCTGGGGACATTGATGTGCGGTGATGGGGATGGAATAGGGTAGACAGAGAGAGAGAGGCAAGGATAGTAGACGCAAAAGGGAGAGAATGGATGGGGAGGAGAGATTTATCGATAATATCGGGACAAAGTGCTTCCGTGCGAACCTTTTATTCGATAGATTGACGTTAAAAAAAACCTCTCCCAGGAGAACACCTATCCAAAGTATGCAACGAAAAGATTTATCGAGCATTTTGAATTAGCGGAGAGAAACGAATAGTCAACTCATCGCTCCAGAAGATGAAGGGTTTTCCGAAAGCCGCATTGGAGTTTCCGATTGGGTGACGACGGATTCGACAAAACGAGATCGAAGGATTTTAATATGACACTAGATATGCGTACTTCGCAGGCATAGTATGAAAATGTTAAAAGAAAATGTATAAAGTACACTGCAAATACAAAACGTGAGAGCAGTACCATGCAATAGCAATAAAATCATCTTTGAGAGAAAACTCGGTTTTGAAACCGGACTGCTCCTAACAGGAACCAAAATCGTTTATACTTATGACTACAAAACAATATCCTTGACTATACACATGCAATATGCTACAAATAAAATTGCTTCCCACGGTTGAAAAAGCCAAATATGCGTGGACGATCGGCGCTTGCTGGGTTGAAAAATTTTATCCAACGCAAATATCGGAGAGTAAAAGAAATCGATAATAAATATTTTGAAAATGCACCAAGTTCACGAAGTCGAGTCCCCAAACTGTCACATATCCACGTCCCAATTTTTTTACCATTTTTATGGAACGTGGTGATGGTCAAAGATGGTAACATTCAAAAACATGAAGATCGAGAGTCCATTCAATGAAAATACCGACCGCAAACGGCCGCAGGGTCGGAAGGTCCGGATAATATTCCCCAACTCTTTTTATTCAAAACTCTCCATGGCGCCGGACACTTTTTTTTACCCTTCCTCCACTTCCCCCGCCCAACATCACTCCCACCATCTCATCTCCGCGACCTTTGAGGCAAACAATGTCATCGTCCCCAGTGACGGTAACGTTTTTCTGACACATAATCCACACGCTTTACCAATTGTAATAATGTATCTAGACGGGAGGCGAGCACAACAAAGATTAATGATTCTCTCCCGGAGGAACGTAAAAAACAGAGCAGCATACTCATAAATTAAGAATACCAGTGGGTCACCATTTAACAACGCTTCGTCCCCAGAACTAGCGAATGTGGCAGCGATATAAATTAAATAAAAAAGATAAACTCTAGCCCCGCGATTAAATTTCAGACATTTAAAGCGGGTCGAGGTCAATTAATATGACACCGTGGCTTGGAAAGAAGTCGCAAAAAGAAAAAGGGAAATAGATTCACCTTCACAGTAATTTCCATGCCCATCATCAGCGAGTAAACTTGGACGGTTATTTGGAGAGGCGACTGAAAAGCGAAATTTTAACGACCAGCGAGGATGTTTCAATAGGTAGGTAAGAGAAAGGGAATACTCGTGGACGTCAGCTAGATAAAAATCTTACGTCGGCATTAAACCACTATTAACAACTGGCGCCAATGGGTTCAGAGTTTATCGTCCCATCCGACGGACGGAGCACTGCATTGGAAGTGCTCTCCACTTAGAAACCACGAGAGGATCGGAATCTGGATATCTCGGAAATTGAAATAAAATTTCAGCTACTGACTCATAGAAATTCAAACCCGGGACTATGCGACGGGAAGCCAGGACTTAAGTCACGCCATCAACCCGATCCTGGGCAGGAAACCTACCGCACCTTTTTTATGACAGGCCCATAACCTACCCCTCCTCCCCCTGTCAATTCCGCACCCCTAACGGGTCGAATTCCGGATGGCAGATCATAATAGCAAAACGGCTCACCACAATGCGAAAGGGGCAGGGCTGAAAAAAATCGCGCTCCTTTTATAAATAGCGGAGACCAAATCCCGAACTACATAAATCACCCTCACATTGAAGGAATCAACACAAGGAGAGATGAAAAAGTGAAGATATCACGGAGGAGGGTTAGAAAAGAATAACAGGGTATTTTGAGAGGGTGGAAAAAATTGAGCGAAGATAGGGGGCTTAGCGTAAGGAATAGAGTTACGGGTCGAGGAATGAGAACTTTTCAAAATGTGGGACCTTGGACGGGGTGGGGGCCTTTGACTGAGTGGGGGAGGGGAACAAATAACAGAATAGGTAAATAGAGGCGATAAATTTCACGAGGCGAAGAGGGAGCAATCACTTTCGGCGCTGCCAAACGATTCGTCAGGTTTAAAAAAAAAAAAAGGTCGAAGGTCAGGATAAATGATTCTCGTGCCAGCCTCGATTCGATCGAATGCCTATTATATTGGATATGGTGACTCTCGTAAAGGCCTCGCCGTCATCATCACGTGCATTCAGAGGTAAATCAACGTACGTACGTTGCCATTAAGGTCCGAGCGCACTATCTGCAATCACTGTCAATTATATAGCGGATATTGAAAAAAAGAACAGATATTTATCCTCTAACGATATTAAAACGATGCTGATTTGTTGATGAGATTTAGAGCTTCACGAAACGCTGATATGTTCGCTAATTGCACAAAAACACTTCCTTATCACGTAATCGCGGGCCATACGACTCCCTGCTGTCGCTTAAAAAACGCAGCCGTCAATGATTTGGACCAAATTCAATTTGTGAAACGTGCGGTAAAATAAATAAGTTTCTTGTTGCTTTGCCAGAGGTGGAACTGGTGCTTCAATAGATAGACAACCCTCCTGAGAGTGTGGGAAGTAACCAGTTATAATACTAGAGGGCTACAATGCCGTCAGAAAAGCAAGGCGGTGACAAAATTTACAGTATACAGTGAAATTTACTGAAAATATGAAGCTTTAAAACATAGTTCGCACGTTTACGGGTGAAAATCAACTCTGCGTATTTCTGAGCTAGCTATAAAGGCAGAGAATAGAAAACCATAAAACAGGCATTTAATACAGAGAAAAATGAAAAACAAAACTATATTAGCTCTACGGCAAAGAGACAAGAGCGGATATATGGTGACACATTTGAGATTGGTACTTGAAAGGTAAGTAGAGGATATGTTTTCATCTTCTAGAAGCTGAACCCCAAACAACGAAATGATAGGGGCCTAGAAAAAATGCACCAAGACGGCTTGGCATAAGAGGAGATATAAGGATAACGACGGACAATACGCTGAAAATATTTCCTACATGCTGGTTTAATCCAAGATAAACGCAGTTGAGATCCGGTTAGCAATAGAATAAGTGTCTCCCTCTAGTATTAATCATATGAGCCATTCAAAAACGTCTCACACTCCGATAGAGTTTGACACCGTAACCGAAGTATGGACTGTCATGAGCGACCTCGAAAACTGTCCGGAAAGGCGAGTCTTCCGAGAAAGTTTTTCCTACGTCATCACTCATGATGCCCGCAGTTAAACACGCCCAAAAGCTTTGAAAAAATGTAGCGAAACGGTAATTAATTACCTCTATATGCATATTATTGCTTTGACAAGTCACCTTTATGAGCATTGGGGAAAGGAATGTTTGAAGAGCATTATGAATAGAACGATCTCACTTAGGGCGTATACAAAACCATTCCCATGGGTGGCCAAACACGAATTGCGCAGATGAGGAAGGAAGAGAGAGATATGGAGAGCACATGAATGATAGAGGAACGGCGACGAGATAAAACTGCAGCATAAAAGAGGTACCGACGTAGGTCCCCAAACGAGGAGATAGGTAGTACCTCCACGATGGTAAGAGGGCACTCATTCACTTCGTTCGCCAGCGGAAGCCAAACATTTACCCGGCGAACGCGGAGCCGACACAAGCACGATCTTTTGACCCGGATGAAAAAAATCCAAAGGGGTCGGATTTTGAAGAGGAAAGAGAGATAGGGAGAGAACAAAAGACGGGGGATATTTATTAGGAGCAAAAGAGAGACTGGGACGGCGAAGGGACTGATGGAGTACGTCGCGTGGCAGTAGACCCAAGTGGGGAGAAGGGGATAGAGGAGCAGAAAAACGGCATACAGGCCCGTTCATTGAATGTAGAAACACAAAATAAGAGCGCATATTAAGACGGTTGAACTTACGCATATAATTCCAATAGAAAGCGTTAATAACGCCACTGAATAACGTAATTAACACAAAATATGGCTTTCATTCAATACTTAATTAATATTCTTATGGTATCGTTTTATAATTTCTGGTTACCGATAACGGTAAAACGACGTAGCCTTTACGTAACTTTGATCTTAACTGAAAGTTCGGGTTTCGTGTATCATACTGTCATTTGGTCAACGTGAGCGTTATCGATGGGAGAACATTTAAACTTAGGATTTTATACCAAAAAAAATATAAAATCAGATATTTCGAAACCGGGTCAAAGTAGAACGATCAGAAACTACCTTGGCGAAATCAACTGCATGCGGCCACAACTACTTGTAAATTGTTGTAGTGGAATGTAGATGACTTTGCCTTGGAGAGTGCACATGAACCGAGAGAGTCAAATTATGAAGTAAACGCAAGTTATTCCGGATGGAATAGCTTCTCAGTGATATGGTCCAAAAACCACCACATTAGAACAACAAAATGGATCGCAGTTTTATCAGTCCAAAATATGACCCGACCTATTGCGTGAAATTACAACCATGACCAAATTGTGACAGGAGGTTTTCAAACACAAGCCATAAAAAGGAATGTTGTAAGATAAATTAATTAGGCGGGGAAAGTAATTGATTATAGGTTCTGTGAAATTTAACTCCATCTGCTCTCAAAGTAGCAGTGAGTGGGCAGGTAAGGGGAATTTCTAAGCGTAGCTATTCGACAGTGAATTTAGGAAACTCAATGCAAGAGGGAAGTATATTTATAGGTTGGTTCTGAATATAATGGGCGATTGCAGCATGTGCTTTAGTTACGCATTATTCTTAAGACATGTTAAACGTGAGTCGTCCTCTAAATGGAGGGAAGGGGTACAATTTAAGACTAAGGAGCAGAAACCCGACAGGATTATGTTTTTTTTATCCACGCTAAGGGCACAGTACGGGTGGCAGTGGTGGAAAGGGGAAGGAGGCGCGGGAGAAGGGTTAAGGGATGGATGGCGGCAGGGGAGATTGAGGGAAGAAGGACGTCTCGTCGTAGCTGGAAGCGATGGTGATAACTCAGCTAGTTCAATGAAAAGGGGGGAGAGAGAGTGAAAGGGTGAGCGCTGAAAGGGGATTAATGGAAGACTTGGGACAAAAGCGGAAACACGAGAGTTATCAGGGGAATAGTGACTCACACTGTGTACAAATACTTTCTCGTGGCCTCATGGGATTGTTGCTCTCGAAACAGAGCCACCAGTTTCGTTTCTGCGAGCACCGACTCTCCAGGGCCATTCGCCTTAATAAGAAAGCGATAAAGCAATGGCCGTTCATTTAAATCCAATGCAAATGGCATCAAGCTACAAAAGGTTGTTGAAATCTCATCTGCGTAGAACGGTTCTCAGTAAGTGGACTAGGTAATTAAAGTATTTTAGTCGCCACCATCTGACTAAAACAAAAAAAAACATTAAGAACAGCCCGGAATTTCGTAAGAAGCGAAAACTGGCGGTTGAAAGAGGC
This sequence comes from Pyrrhosoma nymphula, assembly GCA_963573305.1. Taxonomy (NCBI): domain Eukaryota; kingdom Metazoa; phylum Arthropoda; class Insecta; order Odonata; family Coenagrionidae; genus Pyrrhosoma; species Pyrrhosoma nymphula. The sequence continues at coordinate 58,264,407 of OY754330.1, forward strand.
GTTAGAATACTTGGAAATTCCGTGAAAATGGAGAATGGTTCATAAATCTAAATTAGCTTGTTTCTGACGACACAGGCTAAGAGAAAATCTCGTTAGTGGAGGCGCTAGCTGAGGTTCGGGAAAGGCATTATTATCTATTGCTGATCGATTAAATCATTACAAGTAATGGGATTGACCAACGATATTTCCTAGCATGACGGCTCATCATCACTAACCGATAATTATATTTTGTGAGAATATGTGATGACTTTTCACTAGTTCTTTAACGCGTGTTGTGTTTTTTTTTGATAATCCAGAAGAAGTCTTATTTTAAGTACTCTTCATTTTACGAATTGATAAAGCTCAGTAAATTATTTTAGCGACAAATTTTAAATTGAATTCAGCAGTAGAGCTACCCAATCAATAAGAGGAAGAGAGGAAGACTTGGAAAGTACCATGAATACATAGCAAAACTTCGTTTTCAGCGAAGCGACTAATAGCCTTACGTACTCTGAACCTTCCTAAATGGCACAAGTGATTCACTGCCCATCTTATTTTATATACAAACTTCGCAAGCCCTGCATGATCGGCAAATAATTATTTCTTAAAAGACTGGCAAGAACCCTTCGTCGTGCAATATAACCTCCTCGAACGCCGAGTCAAGTCCCTTCCCTGCTGATGGAATCAAAATTTTCAGCGGATTTACGAGCATTTTTCAGAAATCAAGATTCAGGAAGGCAGACGCTTTCGCGAGAGAGGAAGAAGCAATACGGTAGGAGGTGAGACCGTGCTTTAGAACAGAGAGCGGCGATGCAGACGAGGACTAAAACCAGCGAGGTGTAATGAAGTAAGGAGTACCGAGCTGAGAGTCGACAGAGGGAGGGGAGTTCGGCATTTTCAGATGCGGGAGAAGGGTAGGTTTGAGTTTCAGTGGATTTTGCCACTCTGAAACTCAAGAGCTATCGCCAAGTGAGCATCAACCAATTACGGCATACCCATTGAACTTGCGAAGTGGCTTATGGCCGTATTAACCCGGGAAATACTACTTGACGTCAACTGTATTGAGGTTTGATGATGCCTCCTCGTTGTATTTACGCATGGCGCTAGACTTGCAGAATAATTAGCTTCATCGAGGACTGGATTCTACTCGGATCGAAGGCGGAGCGTGGGAGAAGGCAAATGATGACATTGTGAGCCTGCTCTGGAGAAGGGGAGGATATTTCGTAACATTTCGGAACCGAATCGAAAAAGAAAATATTTGGGATTACTAACAGTAAGGATATCGAGTGTTAAGGTGGAAATAGGTAATCGCACTAGTTGCAGAGAGAAATGGTCAAGATTGCCGGTCGAATCGCACGGACAGCTGATGATCTCCTGGATGGGAGACCCCTTGAGTCAACACATGGATACGACACAATTGGCAACACCGCATATCTCCGGAAGTATTAAAGGGGTTGGATAAAAAGCCCGTGAATGGAAAATAGTGTGGACTAGGTTTGTAAGGGCGTTGGGAATGGGAGGGGAATGAAATGGAACGGAAGGGGGGCTGCATATGGGTTTGGGAAGAGCGTATAAAACAGTTAGTATAAAGGACGGGTGTGCATGTGCTTAGACAGGACCTCATGGTCAGGGGGCTGAGGCAGAAATATGGCGGCAGTGGGAAGGGGAAGGCCATTTCATGGGAGGGGAAATGTATATCAGCCGTGGTTTGGGGTGGGGATGGGATATGGGTTGCGAGGGATATAAAGGAGGGGGGAAATGATGAAAGAGTGAGGGTGGCAAGGGTGTACGGTGGGGTGGAATATTTGACGTCACCTTTTTGAACAGGGTGGGAGGACAGCTGGGAAGCAAGGCAGCTTGGGTTCGGGTGTGGCCCCATAGGATGGAGGAAATGCATTCGACAGGGGAAGAGGGGGGGGGGGTCGTGTGTGAAGGGCGGCGGTTGCCCCCAGGGGAAAATGGGCTGTTGCCTCGAGGGCGAAATCCTGGTGATGAAAAAGTTTTGACGAGCCATTAAGCCGCGTAAAATTTTCAGATCAAACGCAAGCCTCGCCCAAGCAAAGCATTATTGTTGAACGACTATTATATAGACGCTTTCGGTACATATTTGCGGACCATTTACTTGACGTAAGAATGAGAGAGTTCGAGGTTTTATCCGTTATGTGCACAGGCCTCATAGCCTGACGCTCAAAATATATAAGAAAATTAACGCGTAAGGGAAGCGAGGGTTATGACCTGAGTGGCAGTGATTGTCTTCTCATTGGTTCAACGATTAAAGCCGATTCACACTTTATAAAAGCCACCTAGGCTGAAAGGAACAAGGCACACAGACCCTAGGCGGGAATCATCCCGAGGCATTATTATTTCCCAAGGAGATCCATCTACAGCTGTGGTTGTGTGCTATGAGATAAAATCGAAAAGTAATTTAATAAACACTGATTTAGAATAAATTTAGGAACAGACAGTTGTTTGACTGACGATTACACGACTCTTGCGTCATTTTTGACCTGAAATGGTAAGATTTTTGTTTTCCAATAGCAAATTTTACGTATCACCATAAATTTTTACGGTCCAAAAATCATATTATTTCATGAAAATTTTAGTTAATACCAATAAATTTACCAAAAATACCAAAAAATGTATTTCAATGTCGTATATTTTATTTCTATACGAAAAATAATTGACAACCGCGCAATAATGCTTCGAAATTAAATTTTAACTGGAAATATTGAAATCAACGATTTTGTTATTTTTGAAACTGAATACGACCTGAGAAGTAAAAAATAACTAATTTTTTAGCACCCTGAGGTATTATTTTTCAAGAATCAACATTTTCTCACACAAGAAAAAACTCAAGGGAACCATAATTGGTAATTTTTACAATCATATGCTATGATGAAACCCAGACTTAACATACGCCATAATCCCAAGAATGTTTTCACGATAAACGAAATGACCTAAGAGGCGGGCGTGAGGAAGAGAAATCAATCAAAATCTTTGTCGAATATTCTATTCAACACTCATGAACGTGAAGTAAGCTTTGGGAGTTGTGAACGAATGGGCTTCACCGAAAACACGCCTGAAGTGGAATTAGACAAGAGGATATTGCAGGAGTTGAACGTATCAAGGAAATAAATATCAGACGAGCACATGCAAGGTGTCGGTAAACCTTCAGAACCGAACTGAACCCGTTCGCTGTGACACCGGAAGTTGTGGAAAGACAAGCACGTGGGTGAACTTGAGCTGTTGTGATAAGCAAGAACGTTCACAAGGCTGACATGAGCAACCAAAGGGTAGAAGGGCCAGTAGTCACGACAAAAAAAACCTGAAGACAGAAGGCGCGTGTTGAAAGCGGAAATGTTAAGTGGTTGTAGGAAAAGACGAGGAGGCCTAAGTAGACAGGGAGTTCGTCCTCCTCCTCCTCCTGAAAAGCACGTGGACGCCAGCAAGAATGGGCAGGCACACGCCAGGGAGGAAGTTGACCCCATTCTGAATTAACGTTCTGAGCCTTCCTTAGATTCCAGTCTTCGAGAAGAGAGATCCCTTATCTCTAGAACCTATGCCTCACCCGCCGCCTCCTCCGAAAAGTTACACGAGTGTACTCAGAAACAACTCATTTGTAAGTAATTACCCTGGCAGCGATACGACATTTCCATGCCACTTCGAAGAACGCGAAGAGCAGGGATTAGACTGCTTAAAATGTGTATCTCTCTAGACACAGGAAACCTTTGAGACCCAAGTTCTTTTATTTCCTCTTTTCTGAGGATGTCTGAGGATAAATCTCAGTACATTCCCATGCTTCTAAAACGGTTGGCTTGAAGTTATCGAACGTTCTTAAATCACGTGAAAGCGAATGACTTCTTGATTAATACCTCATTTCTAAAGAAGTGTATTCGTGAAATGCAATCTGCGAAAATTATCGCAACATCTTCCCGAGTTGTACTTCTTCACAACGATGGAGGTGAAACTCGCGAGTCGTGTTTCAGGCGTAATGGCGAAATGGTGCCGGCGTGCTACTTACGACGATTAGAGTCATTGGTAATTACAGTACAGTACCTACCTTATCAAGGTGACATCAAAATTAGCCATTCATTCGAGGAAAATTTGCGGCAGGGTTTGATGGTAAGAGCACTCAAATCCTCCGAATTTTGCTTAATGCAAAAATTATTTCCATCAAACATTAGTGTTTTAAGTGAAAGTCACCATCGTTATCCGAAAGAGTTTTGATGATGCAAAACTCAACGGTTTAAGGAATAGTTTATAAACTCCGCAATTGCGAGAGAAATTCTTGATCTACGATGCGTGAATTCTCGTGCTATAAAATAATGCTAATATTACTGAAAAAATTCTCGGATATCCCCATGTTTTCAGCTTAATATCACTAAATAAAAGAATTCGTCGTATATCTCAAGGACTTCAAGTAGATCACAACGTAATGAAACCATACCCAACGTTCGTCAATATAGTATGAATCTTCCAGTTCTAAAAGGTATTTTGAGCGAGATATCACTGCATATAAAATTAAATGGATTACACCTATTTATTAAAAAAAAACATTTCTAGTGATACCAAAATATCAGTTACTTATCGCACTACTTTTCAAGATACGTGCAAAAAATAGCAACCGTTTTCCATGAAACATGTCACGGCTCTGCGCCACAAAGAGATGATTTTCAAGTTCTGACACCCGGATCGAGTCAAAAATGAAAGTTTGTGGATCGTACGTTTTCTCAATTATTATTAACAAATTCACTTCTCACAATAATGAAGCTCTATCATAAAAATAAAGGTTTTAGGTAATTAATAAATATATTCTTCAAGTTTCTTCCCGCAGCAAAAATTTTAAAATAAAATTCGAAAGTGGTCTGCAATATGACTAGAGAAAAATCTAGCTCAAAATATAGTTGCGGATAACAGTCTCCCTAACCCTGCCGCATTTACAAGGCCCACTTGAATGTGCGTCATCTTCATCTGCGGACGGCCGATCTACCAGTCTAACCGTGCGAACGACTGCAACGAATCGATAAATTTCAACGGGAGTGAATGAAGGAATTGATTTCTCTGCCGACTCCGAAAAAATTCCGCAGCGTGGGCTGGTTAGCGAGTAAGGTGGATATGGAGAGATGGAGAAAATGCATCAACGGCTAAGCACGTATTAGATGTAAATGAAGAAACCCAGAGGCCCCCATCCAATGCGAATCATTATTATTATAGGAGTAGTCTGCCCATTCAAGTAGATTAGTAACAAGAATGCCATTAGAGATCTTTCCATAACCGCAGCCCTAATTTATACACGATTTTTTCCTTCAGCTCTGAATATGTCCTACTTCTATTCACCATTCCATTTAATTATGAAAACAAGTGAATACCTCTCGAATTTTGAACAAAATGTAACATGAGAATTATTTTTATCAAACTAATTACTGCTACGAGAGCAGGAGTTATCATTACAGACCAGGAAAGTTGTAACGATGCAAAATCGAACGGGTAACTGCTACTTAACTATGCAGAACCTGTATTATTTCTGCCACTTCTCCGCCTACTCAATATCCTCTCCTTATCACTGTCTTTAGCATCCCATTCCCAAATTTCCTGTTTCGATCACCAACTCTGCCTCCTCTTAATCTCCTTCAGCAGTTTCCTCTCTTCAGACACAATACCGAGCACCTACTCGTTCCTCTGCACTTCCATCCATCGCACTTTCTCATCCTCCTTCACACCTACATCTCAAAACGTCTTCGTTTTAGTGCCCTCTTTCCTCACTGCTCAGGTTGCTGAAGATACAACCATACAAGGCAACGCCCCACATAAGATTTTTCACCACCTTTTTCTTACCGTACTCTCACTAATTCCTGCCATCAACTCTCCTCTATTCGCATGTGCCATCTTTTGCTAACACAATATCTCTATTACAAAAGCCATTTACTTCCATCCACCACCTCGGTAACTAAATCATTCTAACTGCTCCATTTTAAGCCTTTGATTTTTTCCCCGAGATATATCTCATTTTAATTTATTTTGCTAATTTTCTTAACCTCCTCTTCTCATCCACCACTGCAAGCACTTCCACGTTCGTCTTCTTTTCGGTCCAACAAGATTTTATCGATTCTTCTCTACGCCTACATCTCAAACGCCTCCAGTATACTATTATACTCCTCTCTTTAGCGTCCAGAAAACCGATTTAAAATGCATAAATCACGCTTTTTATGAATGGGCAGTATTGGACGAGGCGGGAATGAAAATATTAGTTTGGGAAGAGCGCCGATAACTGCGAGAGACTTTCATTTTCGCTGGGCGGTCCAAAAAAAAAAGAGAGAGGGAATAAATTTCCGCGACGGAGGCGAAAGCATAGAATTGGAGAACATACATTTTTCTCCAGCACGCAGTCAGAATACGGATGCTAAACCGCCCATCTAGCAGTCCGACTTAATTTAATTTTTTTTAAACCGTCTCCCCCGTTTGAGGATATTTTTTCGGGGTGCGGCTATATATAAATGTATGCACGATTCCTTTGGTCTTGACAATGGGGAAAACGCCAACACAATTTTTCCTCCATACACCTCAGGATAATAAAATAAATAAACTCGCGAAAAAAACACACCAAAGCAGCAAGAGTCTAAATCAAGGTTTTTAAGCAGCAATGCCAATAAACTAATCTGTGCCACTCCATAAACTAATCTGTGGTTTCTATGTTTTCTATTCACTACGCCTCTTGTAAAGTGAATTGTGTAGTGGGGAGACTTGAAACGTGGAGGGTTGTTATTTTTCCTGAAGTTTATCACAAAAGAAGGCCTTCTTCGTATGAGGATTAAAAAATTTTATGCCAAGCCGAATATTTTTCTGCCAAAATATTTTCTCATGACGTCCAATACTATCGAGCCCCGACATACTACGGTCGATTACTAGTAGATCTTGAAGATATAAATTTATAATAAAATCAGACAGCCGAATCGACATATTCAAAATTTCAATTATTTTGAGAAATTTTGGAGAACACAATGCCAATTATAAAGACTTTATACATAAATACGTGGCACGATCGATAGTATTGTTGGATAGTTAGCTCCAAAAAGCTTTCTCTTATTAACGTTTTAACTTGTATTAACACGTATCGCATGCCTACTACGCTTTCTAAATCTCTACGCATGAGTTAATTAGCATTTCATCAACAATAGTATGAAGTTCCTAAACAGTTTGTGGTATATAGTACTGCATGCCTCGGTGAAAATACACCCAAGCCGACCACCCTCCATGTGGCTGGCAAGGTACTATGTAGATGAAGACAAAAGACCACACACACAGCGGAATGTGTTTTCGTGCACATTCTCCCCCTTCAGGATAACAGCTAAAAGCAGCCCGCCCCGAAATCACCTTCGTGAAGCGGCCGCCAGATGGCAAGTAGAACGGCGGCGATGGCCGTCCATCAAAGAGGCGGCAACTCCACAGCCAGACAGGGTATTACCATCCCTCACGTTTCCCCATCTACCACCACCCTCCAACGAATTCTTTAAATCTTTGGCTTAATGGTCGGTTCAGCAGGCTATCGGCGGGTGGACTTGAAAGCAAAATAATCGGCTGACAGACCCGTCCGGAGCAGAAATCGAAACGACTTGAGGATTTATTCTCGAGGCCACGATTTCACCCTCTCAATGCCGATATAATATCATGAATGAAGAAACCGTATTCCATATTTATTGTATGAATTCAATTCCGATATTCCATTTAATCTGCGAATAAAGTACCGGCACTAAATGCCCAACGCGCGTTTATCGTAAACCTACATAACCAACCAATGAAAATCTTTCCCCTTGATTTCTTTATTCTCGGCCACAACACGTGAAAGGATCGACTGCATCTTATTTTCCATAGAAAGTCGTAAAAAATGAATACTTCTTTAAGTTTTTAAACTCAATCACTTGTGACTTAATGCATACATTTCCACAATTTTTATCTTTATTGTCAGTCATATATGCGAAGAGGCACGATTATTGTTCCACTGTAAGGAAAATTCCTAAAAGTTCATCAGTAAAATGAAGGACACAGAATAGTGCCACTGACCAGAAGTCCTAGGTTCGATTTCTTAGGTCTTTGTGCTTAACTTGGCAATCAGTGTGATATACATCTTTATTTTATTCAATAATCGTCGTAAGGAAAAGAAATGACCCACTAGCAACCACGAAAAACTTTCAAAAGCAGATTGGTTTAGTACTTGGTGGCCTCTATACTCATTCATCAAATCAATCTCAGGGTACATGGAAGTGATTTTTTTCAACGGATAAATTCTTCCTAAAGATTCACTGAAAGTCTACACAATAAAAGAGAATGAAAATATTTCTAACGATTCAACATAATATGAATGAAGAATAAATATTATATCACTACTTCAATGCACGTTTCAAATGGTGAGGAAATTAAAATTATAAATCCCAAGATAAATTTCCAATGTCTTTTTCTATTCGAAGAATGAGACTATTATCCAAGGAAATCAATAGGTACTACTCGTTTTAATACGCGAGGGTGGAATGTGGAGAGGCTGAAAAAAGTCCTCTCGGCGCGAGGAAAGAAGGGAATTAGTTCCATCGATCCGGACTTAAAAGAGAACTATCGCATTCAAGAGGATTCAATTCCGCACCCATCTATTGCCGAAAAAAAGAAAGGTGGAATAACTCTGGAATGCGATTTGGGAGGGGGGAGGCCAACAATCACTCCACCAGACGAAGCCAATCTCTTTTGCACATACATCGCTGAGTGCAGATGTCTGGCTCGGGATAGGGAGGAGGAGCGATGAGGGGTGGCTGACTGGGGCGGTACGTATAAAAAAAGAAGGAAGGGCGAATGCACGACAGAAAGGCACGGAAGAGACCGTCAGAGAGTCAGATTCGGCCCCGGGACGGCAACAAATAAAAACGGTATCGATCTGTTTACCCATTCACCGGCCATCACCATGTGTCCACACGATGCATTCTCAACGTTTCGTCCCACACGCACACAGACACCAAGACTAAGTAGATGTATTTCACCCGCTGGAGGCACTCACTCACACTGAGCCGCGCATTTCCGCGGAAATGAAAAAGAACAACAGAACGAACGGCCTTGTCTTTGCGCGTGCGTATCCTTTCCCACCCTCAAGAATAGGACTTGAGTTTTGTTGCATTTGTTTCATAATGAACCTCGTCCTAAAAACCTTCCACATAACAATTACGAATAAACTCCCCCCACCCCCCACCTTCACCCAGCCTTCGAGGTAGGGACGTTATATATTTAATTAAAATCCAGTCCAGAGACTTGGTGGAAGGATGCCGATGAACTTAATGCTATAACGGTCATCCGAATGAATCTCAGGACTCGGACTAGTAATGAGAAAGGCAAACGAGCCGGCGGAATAATGCGATGAAAATTTGAGATAGTAAAAACCAATTGAAACGATATATATAGAGAGAGAGAGAGAGGAGTGATGGGGGAGTAATTGAAATACCGGGTCAAAAAAAAGAGAAACGATGAAAAGTAAATAATTTAAAAAAGGCTTGATCGTGAATTATTTAAAAAATGGCACGGGCGCGTACTCAATAGCCTGCTTTTTACGGTTTTTCTGAGAAAAAAAGGGAAAGAAATCCATTACGTCGGAGGCATTGAAAAACGCGGCTGAACAAACGAGAGCATGGAATAAAATTCAGAATTCAAACCCCTACGTTTTTTTTTAATCGACATGAACCTTTTAATTCGGGCCTACGACCTACACTCCGTAAACTGGAGGGATTACGCGAGGCAGTTGTTCGAGCTCCAAATTGTAAACCCTTGGCATGCATAGGGCAGACGCCGGGGCTATGAGCATATTTTAGCTGGGGATCAATATTTGCGAGCAACATAGCTGACGCCACCATTGTTTGCCGCGCGACCTCGTGGCTGAACCTACAGACGCGCGGGAGTAAATGGATTCCGCCACGAGAAAGGAGTCATCCCCGCGTTGCAGATTAAAGCGCCCGTTGCAAAACGGGTACTGGTACATTCGACAGCGGCCATTACCGAATGACTTGGCCAAGCTCTCAAAACTTCATCTGGAAATGCGATTTATTGAACTAGAAACAAAATTAACATGAATACTACATTTCAAAAATCAGCACTGAGTGAATAATAGACAAACGCCAAAGGAAAAATAAAATGCAAAAAACATGAACAAGGTGTTTCATCAGATGAACGTCATTACTGAAGGCATTTGAGTGGCATTCAAAAGCTTTCTGAAGCCCGTTTTTTTCTTTTTCTGAATCCCGTTTTCTTCTAAGGTGCAGGCGCAGGATATTAAATTCAATTTTATTGAATTGACATCTCTCTCAGTAAATAGAAATATTAGCTACCTAGAAACTGATGACCCTCTATTCCCTAAAGGATCATGACTTATGAATTCAAACTGAACTGGGACGCAGTATTTCTTGAATTCATTTTCACACTTCTATGGCATGGCTTTACTTTAAGAAAAAACGGTAAAAAGTAATGAAATCGCTCACTTTTGGATTCCATTATTAAAATACAGCATTTTAATAAAACTTGAAGCATACATCACCAATTCAAGACTAAAGTATAAAGCCATATCTGCTCTGTTAAAAATGAGCTTAATATCATTGTACGGTGTATGAACCTAGGACACGAAATAACTTGTCATGATCAGCAGCCATCAACCCGAAAATTAATTTTCTGCAGCTCTCCATTCCACTCTCCATAAAGTTAATAGTTTCATTCCAACATAGGTTTTCAATTTAACGTTCTTTACAATTTGCCAAAACTATTCCATCCTTGTTTTTTTACGGTTAAAACCTTTTTATTTCTCCTTCCATTAAAATATCTTGTAGTTATGTTTTTATTCACGTAAAACCGGAATTACGTAAATTTCTGCAAGGGCTTCAGTAAAACCCAAAATCCGACAGTAGTAAAATGTATAATGAATTCATACTTTCAGATTAAGAATGCTACCAGAAGTTCACTTTCACAACGAGTAAACCGTAATGAATGCTTCATCTTAACGCTGCATCTTCCTATTTAGCTTTGAATAACTATTCCCATAAGGCCACCAATGAGATGACAAAAAGACCGCGCCCTAGATAGCGACAAGAATGGGGAGCGGAGATCTTCAAAGCGAAAGAATTGTGGCACGCACTAATGTCTCATTGGAGTAAGCACTTTTGAAACTCCCTCACGTAATGCGGTGAAAGAAAAATAAAGAAGATAAGCTGACGGCGATAGATGAGGCAGATTAAAATCTTTTGAATTAGCCGCACTGCGGAGGGAACGCGCGATGGGAGACTTCACTTTCGTCCAAGATCTGATAACTAGGGAAATATTATGGCTTTCTTTTATCAGATCCATTCTGGCATTTTTTCACATACATCTAGTGGGGACTGACGAACGAACGTGGGCAGACCATCCCGGAAAGCCGTCCATACATTTTAAAGGAGTAGGTATTTTTGAATTCTGGATGGGTATATTTAGAGAAATTATCTTCAGGAGAAGCATAGGGAGACTCGAAATGGTTCAAATGTGTGACTTGCGGCCTGAATGAAGACAATCATAACCCGTGGAGATACAAAACTCGTAAAGCCAAAGAATTTTAAATTTTGTGTTCATTGCACTCCCTTTGGCAAAGTAGAAAGTTGGCTCCACAGAAGGATGCCTCACATAGTACCCAATAGAAAGTGGGTACACGGAATACTCTCACTCATCACTTAGCGAAATTGTATTACGCTCCGCACATGAAAACAATAATTTAGTAAGATAGAGAGACATGCTTATATATTGTACCGAGCCAGGTATTGGCCATTTGACGACTTCAACTACCTTTGTTAAATCACCAGAATTTAGCCCAACTTGGGACTAAATAGTTCCAATCTGGGATGATTAAATATTTCTTTGAATTTATGTCAGTTCATTCCTTAGTAGTACAAAAGCAGGAATTACACCATCATGAAATATCTAACGAAACACTAACTGTAGAAGCAAAAATATACCAATCAAAATTGGGTATATGTATTGAATACCCGGTGGCACCACTTAGTGAAACTGTATTATGCTATGCATACATAAGGAAATAACATTGCAAAATGCAAAGTGTATTTACATTGCATCTTGCCACGTTTAGATGATTCTATGAATCCGCCTACCTTCGAATTTTAGCCCAGCCTGAGACTATCGAAAGAAAGTCAAAAGAAGTCGAAAACTGAGTTGGTATAATATTTTTGTGAATTTCTATGAGTTATTTCTTCGTCCAAAAGCACGGTAAGCACAAAAAAACGGTAAATGAATGTCAAACGTAACACTATGTAGGAGTAACATCCCAAACGAGGGAACGTCAACGAAATTGTTACTTTGACACCTTTCGGATCACCATAGGTCTTTCTTTTCTTCCGGGGTAAGAACAGCTCTTTTCTGGCTCCGGTGTCAAAATCGATGCGATCCCAGGGACACTAATGGGCTGAAGCTGACTCCCCTAGAGCCTTTTTTTATTTCTTCTTTTCCTCTGCTCTTCGGTTTGGGACGTCCTTCCAGGACTGCACTTTGCGTCGGGGCGATCTCCTTCCCGAAATCGAATTGACAGACATTTTTCCAGAAGAGGACAGATTGCCACGATGGGAAGATGGAGTGGAAAAGATGTGAGTTCCCGATGGGACCTCACCACATCATCCTCCCCGACCGGTCGGTCTATACTCTTCGAGGCATGGGAGGAGGAGAGAGAGGGGGGAGGATAAGAGGAGCGTGGCAGCTTCCGACACTTGAACGTGTGGACTGAGCCTGATGCACCGTGACGGGTCGGCACAGGGCCTCCCTCCCCGGCGACCAACTCCCCAACCACGGGAGGAAAAATCCGAAGTATGAAACGAAGAAGGCTCCACTTATCCTCGATCCCCAGGAGATAAAACGAGGTGAGAGAGACAATGAGAGAGAGACGTGAAGAGTTCTGGAAACTGGGGCTCCCGGGGAATTGATGAGATGAAGGAAAGATTTTCGTCGCAGTATGGACCATTACGGGAACTCCCAAAGAGCGACCCGCCCAACACACGCTGCGGTTGATAAAGCTATATTCAATGAATCTCTTGACACGTTTTCGAACTGGGACATCGCAAAGTCATATGGGTCTTTGTAAGTCAAAGAGATGCAAGAGACAGTTAAAGGGAGGGAAAACACACACGCACATGATACACAATCGAATTATAATCAATATCGGTTTGGAATTTATCCAGCAAAGAAAAATATTCACCTAAAAATCATGAAGATGAGAGACAACACTAATTGCAAGTCTAAGAAATTCGTTAAGGCGTCTAAGATAGGTAAAGAAATTTGATAATAAAACTATGTGCTATCACGAGAGATTGCATAAAAATCGGCATGAAACACTTACCTAACACGTCTCAAACGCAAAAATCTTTAGTGAACTTGCACGGCCATTCCCTAAATCTCAATGTAATGGTTTTGGTAAATTTTATCAAAGCCAAGAGTAATGAATAAAAGAGATGTATTTAGATTATCAGGAGGAAATATTCACATTTTCATCATCAAACCAACGAAATAAAATACACCGGAATATAACAAAATAATAACAGTGTGTTTGGCACACATAAGTTTCACTGGCGTTAAATGGGTGCCATTCCTTGGTATTAATACCCAAATATTTAATTATTTTTTACGGTTCTTTCTTAATAATATTTTTTAGTTAAAAAATTGAATTATTTTTATATAAATGTGCATTAAAATTGTTAGTACTTCGGGAATGTAATGCCGTGATAACTTTTTCCAACGGCTACGTAGTTGTGGAGGTAGTTATTCCCCAATTCATCTTACCAAGAAAAATTATGATCGACCCATGCTTAAATACTGATAGGCGAGAGAAACCAGTGGAAGCGGTGACCGGACGACATCTTGAATTCGAACGGCCGTTAGAAAGAGAAAACGATCGGGAAAGGGAGAAAAGAATAGGTATGGGAAAGAATAGAAATTGAACCAAAGTGAATGGAATACAAAACATTGTAAATTCGAAACTGGAAGGAGATGGAGAGAGAGAGAGACCGAGAGAAAACGAGATACGAGGACAGAATGTGATGCGGTGGAGCGGATAAAATAGAAACAGCATTCAGGAGGGGAGAGAACGGGAGAAAGACAGCAAAGATGAAAAAGAGGAGGAAGGGATACGAAATGAGAGCGAGGGAGCCAGCGGGCGAGGATCGCTTTCGCCTCTGTCAATGGGTCTTCAGGCGGATAAATGAGAGATTCGGGGCTCGATGCGAGAAAGACAGACAGTCGAAGGAACGAGATGCGGAGGTGAGTAGCAATGTGTTCCAAGAGTAATTTGAGACTTTTAAGGGAAAGAAAAGACGTGGTTGCACGGAAGATGCGAAAATCGGGAATATACAACCATGTACTTCGACCATTTGAAGGTGAGGTCTTGAAAAAGGGCAGAGGGATGAGGAAGGAAACCGCGAAAAAAATAAGGCTGAAAGAAGAAAGCGTCATCCATCGCTTCTATGAAAACAAACAATTCGGCGAGTGATGAACAAAAGTTGAGGATTTCCCTAAAGTAATGGCGTAAACATAGAAAATAGCTCTGGCAAGTGCCTCATGCACCCGAATTTATTCCCGGGAATATCCACTTTTTAAAAATCAAAGCTTTATACAGCATTTTACATATGCAAATGGTTTCATTTTAGTCAGATGATCCCTTGCCTGAAACAGGCAGCATTATTAAAAAGATATGGAAAGGTTATAACTAGTGATTTTCAAATGGGTATTTGTCTGTTCCACGAATTCTTACAGGAAAAAGGAAATTTATGATTAACGAAGAAATTCTGAAGAGCAACCAGTGGGACATGTGATTAACTTTCCGACTGTTGGTATTACCACACAGAAATATGGCTTGTAAATGGCTGTTATACCCAACAAAAAAGAGAAGGGGTTTATCCTTTATGCTTTAGATGCATATAGATTGGGATAATACCTTTGCAATAACTGATGAAAAGTATAGAAATTTTGGAAACAAATACACCTGCGGTGAGCAGAGACAAATATAAAGTATAGATAGTAATCGCCCCCGTTCAAGATCTTATCACGAGGTGTTTTCTCTATTATAATTAACGGAAAAACACAGAAATAGCTGTCTCAAAAAATATTTTTGAATTATGACGTACCTATACAGCATGGGAGCTAAGCCAAGCATGTACTTTCTGAATTTGGCACAGTGAAACAAAAGAAAACATTCACTTGGTTCTTATTTATTTGCTAAAGAAAACGACCTACTCACTTTGAAGGAATGGGAAAAATTTAACTCGCGTGAATAAAATGCTAAAATTATTGAAGTAAAAAATACGTAAGATGAGTAAATTAACACGGTGTCAGATTAAAAAATTTAATGTACCATCCGTTAAAAAAAGCATATTTGCATCAATAATATTCATGCCTATCCTTGTTCCACATTAATGACAAATTAGAAGTGTATTCCTGAAATAATTTTGAACATTGGCGATTTCATCACATTACTTCCTCGTCATAACGCTAATTCCAATCATACAATAGAATTTTAGGATCTTAACCATTCGAATGGAATTTTTTTAGCACATACCTGCATCATATGAATGGGAAGCAGGATATTAATGATCACAAAAACGGCTTCTATTTAACAACTTATATTGATGTTCACAGTCTCGTATTTGATTTGGTTATATGTAAATTTTATACGAAAAACAAGACTACTTCGTCGGAATCACTGGCTTTCGACATATATACTCAATAACCTGATTAGGCATCCAGCATGCAGCAACTCTGTATTTGAAAATAATGAAATAAACCAATACCGAATTATGAGATTACTGAGAGCAATGCCATAACTAATACAGATCACGTGGAAATGCAGTTCATTGGGAACCGATTTTTACTTTAGTGGCACACAGGTATTTGCCAAGCTTGGCTCGTGTATGACACGGGAATATGTTAAAAATATTAATCCAATGGGGATAGGTACTGCTGAGTATTGAGCCAGAAGAGAACTCCATTTTGAAACAAATGAGGAAAATATAGGCGTTAGGTCTTTTTCCTTTTAATTAGTCAATACCGAACCACATAGACGTCCCTATTTATTTCCTTTCGTGTCCTCTATCGAAAGTATTTAGGTACGCAGCAGAGAGAGTAGCCATAATTGAGATTCATTAACAACATAACTAAAAAGAAAATTTCGGCTTTTTTAATGAGAGTCATTTACTTTTTTCATACTTATAGCTAAACTTTCACAGCAGGCAAAATGAATCAGGTATCCAATTGAGCCCCAAGAATTCATCGCGTAGGTTTTAACAGGTTGCTTATCCATTATATTGAGAACAACAGGCATAGTTCTATCATTGACAACACGCTTCAGTGTCCTCCACCACAATGATACGCTATGACATTACCATTATTTTGATTTGCGGCGTAATTGTTTTTATTATAATCATTCATATTCCACAATATTTATTTTATGCAACGAATCTACATTTTATGGAACAGTATCTTCCTCGTTTCTATCTTTCTTGTAGTTTTTATATCTATTCAGGCTTTTCCAGACTGCAGATAACTATACTAGGGGTTGATGAGTGGCTATGAAAGATAAAATGTTTTCCCTTACGTATATTCCAAAATAGATTTCATTGGTGTACTACAGTGAAATGATGCATTTTAATGCTCAAGCTCTCTGAGATAACATGCTCGAATTGTTCTTTTTGTATGATAAAACTAACATGAAATACAGCTGGCTAATTGAGCAGACACAGATCATTGATGAGAAAATTAAAATTATCTTGACGATAGTTTACTACGCAAGTGCGTTGATTCTATATCGGCCACATTTGAGTAAAAACACTGCAATTTGTATTATTTTTGTTACCAAATGCTTCACCCTGAAATAATATTTAAACACTGGTTTAACACAAAAGAATGAGAACGGAGACAAATTAATTCAGAAAAAAACTATGGACAGATTCAGTGACAAGTTGTAACCCCCTAACCACCCCAAGCTCGTGCTCACAGCTGAGGGGGTTAAAAAAATATAGCTGGCGCAAGAAAGTTGTGACACAGAGGCACCGCATCTGCAACATCCGCGCGGCCTCTCGATTCACCGGAGGCCACTCAACAGATTTCTCACATCTCTTCGTTGCCCGGAGACGCAAACTGCGCACCGTGTAAGACGGGGGAAGGGAAGCAGGGAGGAGGAAGGAGGAAGAGGAGTTGGAAAGAGCTACGACCGGAATATGAAACGAGAAAGGAGCCGAGAGAGAGAGACATATCCCACGAAGCCGCGAGGGCACGGCAGATAAATACACATACGGCCTCCAGCGACGGTAGAGGGCGGGAAGGAGTGAGAAATGAGCTCTAGGGAGGGGAGGAGGCTGAGGTGCAGAGGAGAAAAACCAGGGGGTGCTGGGCGCAAGGGAAGCTCCTCCGGGTGCCGACTCTGCCGCTCCCCCATTGCCCTCTTTTCCCTTCCGCGCTCCCATCGCTTCCACCGCACCCACCCCTCAGGGTGTTCCGACGCAAAGGGCACACAGGGATATGTGTCTAGGCACTTGCTTATTCAGCACCTCGCGATCTCCTCCAGCACATCACCGCCCTCTCCCTCTTTTACCCCCTCTCTCACTACATTCCATCGACCTCGCTTTCCTCCTTCCACCTCCGAAAACCTCGTCCACAACTCACACATGGACGTCCCTATTAAGGCAGTTACGGTACGCTTACTCTCTAGTCATAATGGATACTATATTCGAATTTTGTTTTGAGCTTATGTCATAGAAATGATTTTTGTAACGAGGCGTCCTGTTAAATTATGGTGCCCCAAATACAAGGCACCTAAATAGGGCCCCCTAAAGCTACATGATTTTATATTTATGTTAACTTTAAGTTGTCCTATTTACCATGAGTTTCTTTTCTATTATTTTTGGCGAAATTGTGATACTGTTTAAATTATGTAATTTTTCCTGTTTTGATATCAATATCGGAACGATAAATATTCACACATTCATTCAAATTACAATAATTTTGTAAGAACCATGCGATAATTACATTATTGACCGTGAAGCAGCTGTGGATCTAAGACTTAACTTCTCAGTAATTGACTAAATAAGAATACTTGAGGCTTTAACTTGACTTATTTGGTTCCAGCCGTAACCTAAAAACGCCTGCAAATCGAAAGTTTTTTTTGCGATTTTGTT
The DNA here is from genome assembly GCA_963573305.1 of Pyrrhosoma nymphula. Lineage (NCBI taxonomy): Eukaryota > Metazoa > Arthropoda > Insecta > Odonata > Coenagrionidae > Pyrrhosoma > Pyrrhosoma nymphula. The sequence continues at coordinate 58,282,595 of OY754330.1, forward strand.
AAATGAAATGCGGAGTCATATTTTTGATGGTTGAGAAAACACACGAACAGCTCATCGTTACATTTCTACCGCGAATTGTGAGTCAGGAATAATTTTTTTTAATTCCCTGATTTTCATGAATTTTGATACCTAGTTCAAACTACCTAAATGCATCGATCAAAAACTTTTTCATGCTTCACAAAGAAAAGGAAGGCGCGAAAACTGTGCCTCATGAAAAGCAATAAAAATGAATACCAAATCGAAGAAAGTCGCCATGAAAAAAATCATTACACTTGGTCGAGATTCCATCCCAAATCTCAAATTCCGGTCAAGTAGGTGAGCAGCACCAACCAATTTCAGTTGAAGAGGAATCATTTAATTTATTTTTTCAATGATTATGACCCAAATTATAATTCCCTTCTTTTTACAATCTCTTATTCCAGTTTATTTTTAACTTTCAATAAACCGCCTTAAAAAAGCAAATATAAATATCTACTTGGGCTCCAGGAATTCATTTATAAGGTCTGGTATTGGTATTTATTCCGTTACGTTGAGATACTAAATAACCATATTGGAATATATCTCGCTTTTTCTTGGAATTTATTAGAACATTAATAAAGGGCGATCACAACTGCAGTTTGCTATTGATGCCAAATAAAACAGATGGGACTCATCCTTTTACTGGAACATGTACCCTTATTAAATTTAAATGGTAATGCTGAATCGCCCTCACCTGGTGGAATTTTCCCTTAGGTTGTCCCTTTAATTTTTTTAATGTTTCAAGAAACTTCAGCAAAAAAGACAAAACGAAGCACCTAGCCATCTAACTGGGCTCCAGGATTTCATCCATAAGTTCCGTTAATGCATGTTATCCATTATATTGAGAAGGCTGGGAAAAACGTTTTCAATGAAACTGAGCTGCAATAATGCCCTTAACCGCAATTAATTCGAACATTATTTCCATTTTCCCGACGTTTGATCAACAGAGGTATTTTTTGCGACAAAAAAGATACGTACAATGCATCTAGTCACTTGTTTATTCACCACCTCACGAACCCATCCACCAAATACTCCGTTCCCTTCGATCCTCCTACAATCCGTCGACCTCCATCCGCCTCCAACCCCTTCCACAGTTCTCACATACCTACACCCACGCGGATACAGACGTATTACCATCGGCGGCAGCCGTCTTCCCAACCCGACCAGACCGCGACAGCAAATCGACGAGTTTATCCCGATCTCCCTCCGCTCCGACCCGCGACGCTTCCCACATACGAAACGACTCTTTCCGTCAGTGACGCCTCATTCGGGTGCCCGCGGAGGAAAGTTCACGCGCAGCCCTTCCACCCCAGCTGTGAGCCAAGAGGGAGCAAGGGCGTCCAGCTTGCAAGCACCGGCGGCTTGTGCCCGGAAAAAAAATAAAAGCACTGTGAAGGAGGCTTTCGAGATTACCTCGTGCCACCAACGGAAAGTAAATTGCCCGAAAAATGGCCCAAAGCTAATGTTTGGTAACTTGAAATAATAATGAGATAACTCAATATCCTCGACAAAAATAATTTAGTATCCTACTACTTGATAATTATTGAGAATAATTAAAACATTGGCCGTCAAAAGGGAATTAATTGCCCAAAAAACTAAATCTAGACGATAGTAGCTTTTAAAAACAATGATTTGACTTAGTTGTGGAAACAAAAATATTTCCGTATACTAGAATCCTCCAAACACCGATACGGATTAAAACTGCGCTAAATGAAAGAGGTATTTTTCCCAAAAATGTCTCAAGAATTGACATGAGTTTGGTACGAAGAAACGTATCTTAAATTACAGGAATTAAATACCGAATTCTAATTTTTCTAAAATATAGAGAAGGATTAAAGCTTCAACATAATCAGCTATCATTCCCAAGAAGTTTCCTGTCTTTTTTCTAATTTAATTAACACCTCTAACAATTTGCCTGATGTTTCCCCCTTACTTTTCCTAGTTTTTCTTCTCATGAATTTCTCAATCCGTCGATTAAATCTTAGGCCACCATTGGGAAATAAATTTCCAGAATAAATCTAAAGCGCATCTAAAGCAGTTTGGTTAACAACGCGGTGGCTTAATTTTTGTCTGGAAGATGTCGTACCTCAATACTCCCCAAGTTATAAGCGATCAAATTGTGTAACGCCTAAAGAAAGTCATTGATTGACTTACACCCAGAAAAACTGCTGCAATAAACGTTGAAAGAAGCACATCTTTAAAGTTCACCACACATTAATAAATTATAGGAATCATTCAGGAAAGAGATTAGAGATTATGTTGATGTTCATTGATTCTTCGTTCATACATTGAGATGAGATATTATGAATTTTACATAATTAAACTAAAAGGCCAAGACATTCAGAAAAGTTAGCCTACGTGAAATACTAATGTTGGAAAAATGCTTGTGGGGAGATCCCACAAAATGTATAGGTAGGCACTCAAATATTTCTAAACTCTAAACTTCCACTTATTGCAGAAAATACATTCATTTGACAGATTTACCAAATAGTACCCAAAATCAGTCGTAAATGTCATAAATGTGTACTGGGAAACAATGATATACTTATTCTGACGAAAAGTGTCACGGACCTGTACGACAGGTCATTGCAGCAGCAATTAACTGCAGAAAAAATACATCAAACCACGTTAACGGAAATAAGGAAATACATCAACTAAACATGGCAGAAAGTTTCGTTACTACAACAAATTGGACGGCTGAGCTTTCTAATTAAGAGTACACACTGTGACTCAGAGCACCCCGCGGGTATTGGCGACAGGGTAAAATCACCACATGTAAACAAAAACAAGGAAACACAGTAATATCCTAAGGCTCACTTGCGAGCTTTGGCACAAACAATTAACTGAGTGTACTCGTGTTTTGACGATAGAATAGTGCGACTTAATGATGCCAACTGTCCATTAATGAAAATATATCAATTTCTTAAAAATACATACGACTTTCACACTCTTTATAATCCAGAAACAAAAGTCTAGAGGTATTCGGGATGAGAAAAAAGTATAATCCAAAAAAGGAACTAGTTTCCACTCATTCCTAAGCCCTTAAATTAAATCGCATTCTTCTTATTTTGAATTACTGATGCATGCACAAGGAGAAATTTTTTCTGGAAGTCAAATAAATTATAAGCACAAGATAAATAATTTAACGGTATTTAAAAAAATTAAACATTAAAAATATATAGGTAATCGTAAATCCCTTTCCACTGACTTCAGAAACAGCAGAGCCCCTGGCATGAGAGATGACGAATATGAATATTTCAATGAGATACTCGTTCAAACTCAGTCCTAATTATACGTCCGCACTCGTCGAACTCTGGGAAATACATATCTCAAATTCTACTGAGTAAAAAATATGCAAATTATTTAAACTCCAAGCTGAAAAGTACGTAAATACACAAGCCGTTTTCTTCTCGGAAGACAACGAACTATTCTAAACAACCGAGCGAGCCCGTGGCCGGTAACAACGAGGTCAAGTGGATCAAGTATAGACGGCAGGCCTGCTTCTTATTTCCTCGCAACTCCATCCACGTCCTCGGTCATTTTCTTGCATACGCGAGGAGACTTTCAACGGGAGAAAAGACGCGGATGCGATACGCCAACAGCGAGGAGAAACAAAACCGGGGTCAGGAAGAGAAGGACCCTTGAACAATAACGTGACTTGATAAATTTCGAAAATCGTGAGGGTATAAAGCTGGATGCTTGAGAATTTCGAGCAACCTTTTTTTTAAGTTGAACGGATAAATAAGCATATTCTAAAGCGATAGACTCCAACCAGAGACTAGCAGTTTCCTACGCACCATGTTCAATCGCCAGCCGTTTATGATTTCCATTTTATTTTCAAGACACTTAAGAGCTCAGACAGTGGCCCCTAGAAGCTTGAGCCTCTGTCGTAATCTGTTTTTCCAAATATTACCAGTACATACATTTTTACAAACAAATATTTCATAAAATGATAGATGATTAGATAAAAAAGGCACTTGACTACACTCATAGCACAGATGTCTATAATAGAGGGAATGCTTAACTTATATATTATTTATAAAAATGGTAAAAAAGGAAGGCTAGATTACATATCTCTGAATGGAGCTCTCAAATTTGCAACTAATATTCCCCCTGTGTCATAGGCTACAATGAGGGAAACCATTGGTCATTATTATTATTTCCATGATAAGTCTACGGCTATTTAAGCACATTTTTCTCGATAAAATCACCCATTTACGAGTTAAATCAATTCTTCGATCGCATACTACCATGAACTTGCCACGTGAAACTGTAAATAGTACCATGTACAAGATGGTTGAAGCGTTTACTTTGTGGAATTTCGACAAGATAGAATGATTAAAACTTTGTAATGTTCCACACTGTTTTTATTAATGGTACAAGCCTGACCGGTTTCAATGTTCACACATCATCATCAGAGGCTAAAATTACCCATAATTTTAGCCTCTGATGATGATGTGTGAACATTGAAACCGGTCAGGCTAGTACCATGTCCCTAAAAGTCGGGGTATGTTTATGTACATAGATGGTGTTAGTATAGCACATTCGTTCCTAGGAGTTCCTACCCAAAGAGTCAGCCAACGATGCTGAATTACAAGATAACTTATTTATGTTAAACTATTTGAGAACAGGAACTAAAAGAGAGAAATAAGTTAGATGAACCTAAAATTAAGGGCGCATAATAAATAGAGATAAAGGCAGTCTACAGGTCAAACAATTATGAAGGAATGACGATCCAGTGGGACATGATCATAGGAAAGTAACTGCTTGTAAACTTTCGTTTCGTAGAACACCGACAGATGCATCTGGAGTTCAAACAGAGACCATCCTGCAGCCTAGACTAGAATACAAACGATAGCAATTTATCCTGGAGCTTATACAATCGGGAATGCATTTATCACTGAGTGTCCTACAGAACCCATATTTCTGGATTTAATCCTTAACTTCACTGAATTCTCGATGGGACGCCATATCGCTTGAATAACTGGAAACACCAATTGCAAACATAACTAGGGCACAGTCGCCTCTTGTGGTTTTAAGTTCTACGGCAACTGAAGTCATCTCGCCATCTCAGCAACTAATTACTTAAAAATTAATGCCATCCGCATGGCAGTATCATCCAAGTCCAAAGCGGAATACAAACACACGAACTACTGTTATATGATGAGCAAAATTCCCATCAGAGTAGTTTGAAGAAAACTCTCCACTGCGTAATAAAAGGTGGCTTAATTTGAGGTAAATGGGTAATTTTCCGTCACCTATTCCCTTAATTATTGCTTTAATGATTTTTGAAAGTATATGTCAGAAAAAAATCATATTTAGGTATAAATATTTGACAACTTTGAGAATACTGAACCAATTCTACAATTATTATGTTCTCTATTATGACTAAAAGGCCTGATTAAGAGGATCACTGCCAAAATAATATCAACAATGGAGAATTTAAAGCGCGAATAAAAGATATGTGAGTATAACGGCTGAGAGTAAAATGATATGAGAAACAGAATTTACTTCAATAATCATTATGTTTTGGTGCATCGTCTCAGACTATCATCAAGGGATGTTCATATCGGTTGAATTTTAATATCGAAAACAAAATGACATAAACTTGAAGTGCAAAGTGTTTTAAAATGTAGCGTTGGAAACGAAATATTAAGAATATAAAGAGACCGGGAGACACATACTGCTTTGAATCACATGAAGTCTAGACATAACTGAAAAAGAAGCGTAGTTTATAGGGGGCTTAGAATAAGTCATCCTTACTTTTATCGAAGGAAGAAATAGGAATTAAACGATTCAATGATACGACTCATAGACAAGAGACGTTAAATATTGAAAATATATGCGTAGATGATGTGCGTCGGCCTTTGTGAAATATACATAGAGATGCATTCCACAAGGATTTTTTATCCACGTACCTGCACAGATCATGAACTTGAAATTTTCAAGGTGCTGAAATCTAAGAAAACAACAAAGGGGAGAAGGAACGATAACATTTTGCTTTTTTCGAATGGACCCATATTTCGTACGACGGTTCTCCTTTTCGGTCGTCTCATGCCCTGTCGATATCTAGGACGGTTCATGGTATTCCTACTACACGGTCTAAGCCATGTTTCCGAGACAAGCAGCTTTCTTATCCCTCACAATTCCTTTTTGATGTGAAAGGAGAAGGAAAAACATCGAGACCAAAGGAGATTAGGTGACGTGGAGAGAAAATAAAATGGGACGGCAAAGCAAGCACCGACCTATGAGGGTTATATGGGGAGAGAGAGAGCCCCTCTAAGTTATTAGGGTCACGACTTCGTGCAAGGCTCAAATCCCGAAGCGAGAAAGAAGAGAAGGCCTTGTCAATAAAAAAAGAAGCAATCTTGCCGTAACTGCTCCCAAAACCTTGGCCGTCAAAAGCATAACAATCAGGAGGAGATCATAAGGGATGAAGATTCCCAATTTAGGAAAAATAAAAAGATTTCTTCATTTTTTCAATACTTTCTTCGATGTACAAAATAAAGGCCCGTGTAAGAGAAATTAAACAACGTGACTGCGCCGTGCTCAAAACGAATGAATTGTTATAAATTAAAGAAAAATAAAGGATAAGACCAATTTTTTATGTATTTTCCCATTTTCTGGATTTCTCTTAACAATAATTGAAAACAAATATAATATAATGTAAAGTAATATAATATATATTTTACGGTTCCTCGAACCCAACTCATGGACATAAATTTATATCACAACGCCAAAATGAAGAATAAAGCATTCCTAAAATGACGTTCAGGTTGACTTACACAGAAGGCAATCCAAATTTTTGTTTGAAAAGATAGTGCGGAGAATTTTACAAGCTAAAGAATCTCGTGTGAGCTCTACACTTTGATGTGCCAACTTCGATGTTCCCAGAAAATTGACTCGGGAAAACAAGTAAGCATCACCTAGTTTGAACCTCTGAGCCTCCCACAAGACCACCATTTTTTGCATCAGGCAAGAAAGTCATCTAACCGAATGCTGAAATACATAAATAAGGATAAAGACAGCAAAAGATAATTTTTTTATACAGCATGCCGAATATAAATACATCTTGCAGAGAATTCATAAATATTAAAATTAAATCAAAAACAGCGCAATGCCATTTATTCATAAAACTACTTGCAAATATTTGCTTTTTAAATGTGAAGTTTGAAGCCCAATGTCATTTAATTTGCGCTCGGCGGCATGGAAACCGAGATCTATCCTGGCTCAGGTAACAATATTCTACGGAGGTGATTCTTTATATAGTAATAGAAAAGAGTTAGAGTGAGGGATACTAGGGGAAAAACGAGGACTTCCCACCACAGCCGGATCCACTCGCAGAAATTAAAAACTTCCCACGAATAGCAGCTTTTTCCAAACCGGCTTTCATTTCAAAAAAACACAAAACTCATTTCGGGAACAGCACTCGCTTAAGCGAAGCGCGCTGTTGGCCCTTCCGAAAAACTTTCCGAGGCTTGGAGACCAGACATTTTCGTCACTAGTTCGCTCGGCGAGAATTTGTTTAACGCTGGTACGAACCAAAAAAAAAGACAATAACAAAAATAAAAGGAGAAGCAGCCAGCTCTCGTGAGTGACTCCAAATTGCCTCGCAAAGCAAAAGCACGACCGAAAAAAAATTGAAAATTTTACGAAAATAAAATTGAACAGAAATTCTCAAAAATGACGAGCGCTAAGCGTTTACGGCACCGTTCGGCATTTTCGGATACGGAGTGACAGGTCATGAAAAAAATAAGCAAAACAGGATTGGTCGATGCCTCTCACGACCAGCAGAAAATAATCATAAAAAGGAATAATAATAACAATTATTCCGAACAAAAATGAGAAAATGCTTTGACACAGTCCGCAATGAAAACGTACTCATTTCGCAGCTCCTCCATTAACCAACCAACCTGAACACTTTCATCTCCCGGGCAAGGGAACGTCCGTGTCGTAAAAAAATGAAAAAAATAAAGAAGTGATAAAAAAGGAAGGAGAGGAAATAAAGCAGCGGTTGGCGACGCGGGAAATAATTCTTCCTTTTTTGTCAGAGGACGGAATGCGGTCCAGGGATGGGAAAGAATGAAGTAAAAATATGATATGAGGAGGATGCAATGGTCTACCCGTATTTTGAGCTGGAATGCATCGCACAATGTTTCCATTCCTATAGAAGGGCGAAGGAGGAGAAGTAAAAAAGATAGGAAGGATGTAAAAATTGGCGGAAGGGAGCAAGGACTTCTCCCCTAAAGGCCACACTGAACATCAGACCAAAGTGTATGAACATATCTATTTTTGGGTGGTTCCAGCACAAAATGACGCATATGTCATTTACTTCATATTCTCGCGACTTTTAGGGAAATGCGTCCTCTCTTTGATATGAATAACAAAATCCTAACTTTCAACATTGATTTTTTGGCAAATTGAACTTGAAATTACATGTTGTTTAATACCATATTGGGGGAAACGTGAATAAAAATAATATTTCGCTAACAATAAGTAATATAAACAGCACTCTCGAAAAAACTGTCAATAAGAAGCAAATACTCCCAGGGAAATTAAGAACAGGATTGGAGATGAGGGGGTCGATTATCGAAACGTCAGGTATTGTAAGTATGAGAAAATAACAGACTATCGTAAGTTTCCATTGAAGTATAGCTTGCTAAACAACCACTTCATATTTTTCAAGCTACAATTATCATATGCGGACAGAATGAGGTAGCTCAACAATACTGCAAAGTCGAAGCCATGCGATGACATTATTATTTTCGAGCACAATTAATATCACGGCGTACTAGAATGACCCCATGAGCGATTGCAGCTTGAGCTTAAGTTTCGCCATAGTTGCGTCTTTAGTTATGTTCTTAATTAATTTTCTTGTTTTTACGTGACCCGGCCTTTGAAGAGTGTTCCTCCCTTCGGGAAGGAGGAGGAACGTAGCACCGAAGGAAATCGTCGAGTAGCGGGATGAGGTGAGAAGTGGAGAGGAGTAGGTAACGACCAAAGGGAGGTGAGAGGGAGAAAAATACGAGAATTGAGGGCGAGCCAACAGATAACAGAGCGCGATCGAACTATACAGGGAGGGAGGACAGAAATAAATTATTCCAGAGGGAGGTAAATGCGGGACGTTTGGCACCGTTCGCTGGAACGGTAGAGTGCCAACGACGAGGTGGGATATCCCGATGTGTGACGATACGCTGACACCACACCGAAGATTGGTTCACGTCACTCAACCCGATCCGGTTGAAAAATTTGAGAGGCGTCAATCTGATCGAATCCCGATGAACACTGTTCGTGAGATAGTGAAATTTCCTTCACTTGAACCAGCATTTTCTTTTTCAAACTTCATTCCTGGGCCATTCCTTCCACTTGAGTCCTTTTCAAAATCCAAGGGATAGTTACATTCATTAATTTAAATGGAAATTGATATTTGTCGTCTAAAAACAATACAAAAATGAGTGCTCATAAAAATATAATTAAACAGGCATATATATTTAGTTCTCTTGGAAATTTTTATTATTTAATTGATTTTTCTGTTCTATTGGTTTGATATCAAAGTGTGGATATATATATATATATATATATATATATATATATATATATATATATTTATTTATTTATTGTTCCTATCCATTTCCATTTCCTATGAATGTATGAATTTATTCGCGCCTTTGAGCGTCATGTTTTCGAATGATTGAGTGTATATATATATATATATATATATATATATATATATATATATATATATATATATATATATATATATATATATATATTTATTTATATATATAATAATGATGACGGTACCCATAATGCAGATCTAAAGTATGAAGCACAAAAAGCTCCTCTTATTTGGATAAATGAAACGAACTTAAGTTATTCTCATTCAAGAAGGTACATCATTGCAAAAATAAAACCTCACAACTGATTAAGTACTGTTAATGATTTATATGCCAGAATATGGAAACACTTAGTATACTGAAAAAAGCAATTGTGGAAGCGAAAAAAATTGTGGTCTACAAAAACTACGATAGTAGAGCGAAGGTTTCCGCGGTGATGGTGGTTTGACCTCTGCATTTTCCGGGTTATCTTCCGCGTCAGTTGGCTATGTTGACAACAGTTTCGCCTCTTCGCAGTTCTCTTAAGTTATTCGGGTCACGATTTCTTACTACTTCGTACTACGATACTCAGTTGTGCAGAAACCTTCGTACATGAAATCTAATACTGAAGAACATATGATGTTGCATAAAGCAAACAACGAGCTAATAAAATAAGTCATTACATATCGACGGATAAAGAAGCGAAGTCACCCTATTCTTGACCAATTTCAACCAACAGTAAGCAAAGGAATTGTTATGACTTCACTAAGCACTTTTAATCTTCCACGACGGCAACTTATTCAACTTAAAATTAAACGGATTGCAGAGAAGTTAAAAAAAACGTCCTTCTCCAGCAAACTCTTCTACTTCCGAGATCTAACTCCGTGAAAATTGAAGTCAATTGATGTTGGTGAAAGAAAAATAAAAGTTAGGATGACATTAAAGAAAATTGATGATCCAAAATCCGAAATAAAAATAGATAAATAATTTCGAGGGAATTACAGGAATAGAGGAGGAGTTGAGCCAAAATGTCCTTCATATTTCGTGGTGGCGGCGTCCTGAACTACCACACACTCCAGATCCAAAAAGAGAGCAACGAGTATCCAAGTAAATGGCTAGTGAGATAAAATGGAAGGGCGACATAAGGAAAATAAAAGAATATCCACTCTCCTTCGCGATTTCTTCTCCTTACACTCCTTACTTCCCCCTGCGCCGCTCAAAAAACAAAAAATACATGAAAAGAACTTCTTACCCTCACTTCTTCCTTGACAAAAAAACCCTCCTTCCGGTTGGCACGGAAGCTAAGGAAAATAAAATAACACGACTCCCCAAAGAAGTCGAAGAGCGCAATGCACGGAGGGAACAACTCCTGCCTACGTTCTTAACTTTTTTTATCCCCATTTTGCCGATACATCCGGAAGATAATAAAACAGGAAGCGTATTGAGGGAGTATGTATGGTCGCGTTTGGCTGCAGCGAGTAAATAAATCGTGAGGGTAAATTATACGGGAGGGAAAGAAATAGACTTAGGATTTGAAATAAATAACGTGACTGGGAGGATTTTTCCAATTTTCTCACGTGAGTTTCTTTTCCGAGCTCTAATCTCACGATGCGATCCGATTTAATGCAAACTGAACTAACGGCTTTCCATCGATGACCCAACTAGATTCTTTTAGCGTCGAAATCCACCTGCATTATCAGTCTTGCCTGAGAATAGGATTTTTCCGGTTCAAGTCTGCAAAAGTCGGTGAGCGACATATATACTGAGATTCGTATCGAAACGAAATGCAAGAACCGAGTAAAGAAAATGAATTGTGGGCGGTCAGTCTAAAATAAGGAGGGGATTATACGTGCATTCTTCGAACGCAATCTGAGATTTATCCCATAACAAAAAATAACTTCATGAATTAATTTTAGCAAACAGAATACCTCTAAGAGAAATCCGCTGAGAAAGTAAGTACGTCATAATGTAAATCCTACACGAAACTATTTCAGAATCGCTGAGAGAAGACATTTGGTTGCTGCTAATGGGAATAAATACATTGAACAAAGAACAAAGTTTGGAGTGATATACTAAATCTGTGTAAAGCAAGGTAATCAAAAGCTAACTAAATTTTATTGCATAAGCATAGTTTATTTCCCTATGCAGTGGAGATGGAAAATCGAACCGGTAGAGAGACTGTTCCAGTTGATCTTAAATACATTACGATACAAAATACATCGTTCTTACACCACCGAAAGGTAAGAGTAGCGTAAAAACATGATTACCACACTGAAAATTGTGATAACACAACCATATATTTAAATTATGACGATAAATTACTTGTAAATTCATCAGTTGTAGAATTACTAACATTATGAAATCGCCCCATCAAAAGTAATACATGCACCACAAAACATAAAACAAAAAGAACAAAATAAAATTCTGCAATATGGAAAAATTTGCCTTGATGATAGAGCACGCAGTACTGAGTACTACACTAAAACTTTGAGGATACCGGGACTAGCCACGGTATAACCTTATACGGAGTCACCCGCAAGCGCACATAGTGCGATATTCCACAGAGGAAAATTCATTCCGGTCAAGTCGAATGATTTTTCCCCTGTTAAATATAGTACTATATTCTTTACCCATGGGTAATAGTTATAAGCAACTCCACCAGCAGGAAAACAAAGTAATGATCCTTTTAACCGTTTGAAGCCAGTGTATTCTTGGTTGAAGCTTTCGCGGGTCATTATAGGTTGACCAGCAACTTTATCTAAGGGAAATTTCCCTTAGATAAAGTGACCAGCAACGGCCACGAAACGTCGGGTAACAACACACCTGAATAAGTACGCTGGGTACACCCGAACAACAAGAGCAATACAACCAGTATATTCTCTACAAAAGCACTACGACTACAAGATATTCATTAAAGCAAGGTCAATGGAGTTTTCACGTATTATTATCACTTCTATAGTTAAGTGTGCAAGTTAAATTTATTGCTGGGCTCCTTTCACGCACCCTAAATATTGCAGTGATTCTTGAGCAGCACATTTTTTACACCTCATTACCACGGTGCTCAAAAGGACAACAAAACGTCGTTCGTGATTTTTCCAAGTTATGCACTGCCATACTGCCTCGTAAGAATGAGTCTAGGTCCTCAGGGATTTTGGCATCGCTGTCACTGATCGAGGAACATAGCATATGCATGTCGGTTGAGTATTTCAATGATAGTTGCCAGTGTCAGATCACACTGGAAAGAAACAGCACAAAAGCAGGAATCTCTCCAGTGCGTTCCCACAAAGGATACTGGGAAAGTGGAGTGTTTGTGATAGGTACGGATTGCCGGAGGACGGGTGATATTGGGAGTAGTGGGGTGAACTTCCGGTGGCGAGTTGGGAAAAGCAGTGGTGGCCCAGGATGAGTGGAGGCAGGTGCAACCAAGTTGGTCGTTCTCGACCCTGGCCACCAACTTCACCGCTCCCACGACACGAACTATTCGCGTCCTCTTACAGATAAAGTCTCTCGGGACGAGTAATTACCAGACCACCACGGGGAACTCGTCGAGGCGAAGATGACATTTCGCGACGATGGTCCCCGCAGCTAGAGGCCATGGCATTCGGATTGCTAAGCGAGTTAAATTGCATCGCAGCATCCCATTCGACGATGTCATCCTCTAAGACTTCAATAGAACCATTACGAAAATGATTTCTTGGTGGAAACGTGGAGGCACTGTAATGACAATGAGAACTAAAGCGTGACTCTCGATATTGGAACATTACCGCTCTCAAAAGTTCCACCTTAGAAAAAGAAATGGATTACATGGTGCCACCATTTAGAAGGGAAGAAAATGCACTAGCTACAAGGCTTTTGATCTTGTTGCAGTAGACATTAGATGCTGATGAGATGAAAATAAGTCGTCATTTTAGCTCCACCTTCTACACAAAGCTTGAACAGTGAAATACTCGGATTTTAGAAACACAATACGCCAAGCTTATGCATATTTGAAAGGAAATTAAGCCTTCTGCTGTTCCACATAAAATTCAATATGCATAAGACCAGGTTTACACGTAGGGCACCATCATTTAATTTAAATATTCACCGCTAATTCCTTACACTCACGCCTAAGACAGCGAATTTCATTGCCCCGTGAAACAGAGGACCATAATCCACACCGTTCAATGCAATGCATAAACTAGAAGCCAAGATGTCTGGAAATTTCCAAAATATAAAAAAAGGAGAATTAGGTATCATGTGCCGATGTCAAAAATGTGTACACGAACTAAATGAGCAATTTCCTAGTTCGCTCAGAAACATTCCACATTTTTAACACTACGGTGAGTAATAAAATCTAGTTGTATTGGCATCGGGGATTTGGCGTGCCTAGCTATCCGGATTACATCTTTGATGCGGGATGATAGAGAAAGTATGAGGCAAAATCACCGGTAAGGCAACGTTTCTGTTGAGAGAGATGAGGTATATTTAGTGGAGAAAAGTGTCTAGAAAACATCGATTGAGCCAAGCTTCGGAAAAAATTGTTCCCCGCGTAATATACGGTTATATGGTTCCCTTATTTAAATTAAATAAATAGAAATATTAAACGTGAAGGCCGTTGCAATTCTCAAATATCCTTAGTTAAAGTACTAAATTATTCAAACGAGGAAATGGAATACATTAGGCTAAAATAGGAAATACGATTTTTGAAGTTATCCACGCTATCATGTGTGAAGCAAAGGAAAAAAAGAACCTCATCGAGTTGTTTTCACTCGTGTTGCTTTATTTATGTACCAAATTTCCCATTCCCTGATCATTGATGAACCCAAACTCAGTTCTAATTTATTGTGTCTCAAATGTGGAGCTCAATCACACGCGATCGAACAAAAATCTTTCGTGTAAACACTCCCGCAGATTAATGCCACTCTGCTGTTTCATTTTGTGATCGGATGTGGAAGGGTGGCGAGGAGAAAGGGAGGATTCCTCGTCCAAAGCGAGTACGGACCGAATACAAAGACGGGAGTGAAAGTTTGAAGCAGAATGTTGGCAAAAAAAAGGGAGAGATAAAGGAGAGCCCTGCCTTGTACGCTTGAATTAGGCTGCCACTTGAGCGAGGATCCTTGAAAGAAGTAATTGAAGAGAACAAGGGTTCTTGAAGGGAGACTTGAATCCAAGCATTGGAAGACGAGGAAAGGGGAAAACGTGAGGAAAAATGATTGCCATGCCAAGAACGAAAGTTAGTGAATGTAAGATGCAACACAGCAACGTAGAGTTCGGAAAATAAAGCCTTCACTCCCTACGAAATACTCCTACCCCCGGTATTAGAACTAAACAGCCAATTACGTTAATCATCACAATTAAAGACAATTTTGTTTTAGAAAATCCGATTAATTTGAATAGAAAGAAGAATAAATCAACCGCCGTAACCGATCATAACATGTAAAACACAGGGTAATCTTCCACAGAGATGACACGACATGTTTCACTACACTGAGGCAATTGCCATCTAAATAAATCTGAGGAAGATTATTCTGTGTTTTATTCATCATGCATATCGTAAACATACACGAGGTACAGCCTGAAGCTGCTATATTTATACGCCAGAACCCTGTTCCGAAAGTGCTTTGCACTTAAATAGGAGAGCAAATTCTAGTATTTACTACATTAACTGTAAAAAATGATATGTAATTCAATTAATTTCTATACTGCCGTAAACGTTTTTACAACACGGTGTAAAATGTACGCATGATACGGGCTTCAATGAATATCCATCATCAGATTTCTTACTGCGCCGAGCAAAATCCTGGGACAAATTCATAGTAAATATTGCAATACCACGAAATTTCCTGAGAGCTAATTCAGAGTGAACCTGTTGTTCGCGATGTAGTTGTTGTTGCAATAAGAGGATAAAAGAGAGCGATCAAAATAACAACTCGGTGGTCGATAATCTCTCCTGACGCAAAAATATTATTTAAAAAAGGTAGTAATTAAGCAAATCACTTGCTCCAAATACGGATAATAATCATGCACTGTTGTTTCACATAATTCGTTTATTTATGCTCGATGATGGGCGAGTGACAGGAGCGAGTAAAAAGAGTTGTCGAATCCATTTCCCGGAACAGCAGACCAGGCGCCTCTCATTTCGCGGAGTGCGCGGCCGCCGCGCCTCATTTTAATTTCGAGCTCACTAGATGGCGTGTTCCGCTTGGGTTTTGTGGTCCGTGATGCTCATTTGTTTTCCCCCAGTTGATTCGGGCGTGGTTCGAGTGCTCGCGGGAAAAGACCCTTTATTTAATGCCAGTTCCCGTCACGCCTACGCACGTCAGAGGAAATAAACTGCACGTCACGGACGTAAGTCGGCACTTTTTTCAAAATTCTTCATATATCAACGCATACATTCGTGATATGTTAAATTATTCAACTGTCCAGAATACCAAACGCAAACAAAAAACTCTTAATACATGATTATACTGTCATTTATCGTTGGCGATGTGCGATTTAGATGGCAATTGAACCTGAGAAAGCTATTTCGCGAAAGTAGGCAATACTCAATGAGTATTTCTAGTGATCAAGACTAACAATAAGTTTACTTTGGATTCCATAATATCATGTTTGTTTTATACTGCCTCCTTACATGAAGTACAATGTTGGATTTCCTCACAGAATAATTCAATGGATTGCTTACATCTTTCCAATTTCTTCCACTTCCTTCAGTGAGTCTTTCATTGCTCAAATAATAATGAAGATAAATTTTCAAAATGCCAAGAATATAGAGACCTAACGATACATCTTTATATAAATTAAATTAAATTGGTTACTTGCGATGTAGACGGCAACTTCGAAGGATAAAACCTGATAAAAAATTATATGAAAATGATACCCAAGACATATTTCTTTTGATTTCAACTAAATTTACGTACGATTTTGTAATAACGGATTAAATTCCGATTGTCTCCTAACGTGAAGAAGAGAACAGAATTTCCTCACGCAAGAACTCCATTTATTGCTTTAATCTTTCCTATTTTTTTATTTTTCCATAGTAATGCATTCTATTATTACATGGTACATATATTGTAGAAAGCAACTAACAAAGAATAAAATATATACGCTTCAAACAGAGACAAGCATTTCTTCTGCCGAGGAATTTTGAACTCCAAAAGTATCTCAAGAAAAGTGAAGAATGTAGTATTGAGCAGATGAATGCACATTGATACATGTACATTCCGGGAGCTTACGAGAATCTCTCATGTTTCAATCACAGTCATTCGTTTCTGTAAAGATCAAGTGAACCACAGAGGGAAAAATTAGCATTACCTGCAAAAACAAATGTGCCGCACCCGATTACGAAAATTAAGACAAAGCGAAGAATATACTTTTATAACATTTTATGTGTTTACCCGAGTCCCATAAAATGCCAACTTACTCATTCTCATCACCGGATAAAAATTTCTGGGCCCCGGAATGAAAATGTTTTATGCTAGTCATTTGTTTAATAAGTAAAAATATAACTATCTTTTATCATTAAAAACTCAAGTTCGCCAGAAAAACTCAACGGAGGAGTGCAACAAGCCATTAGAAACACCGTGGGAAAGTTGTCAACGCGAACTTCGTCGGCAAGAAAAAGCGAATCCTTTCTCCATTTGAAATCGCGTGTGTGAGAGGTAAATATGCAAGAATGACCTCCGAACATCAGTCAAGTGATTTTCACGAGAACCCACGTGAGCTCACTTTTAAGCCTAGAGCCACTTTATGCACAAAAAAGAGCAAGCCAAGTTAAGAAAAAATAGTGGTCGCGAAGAGGCGAAGGAAAAGGGGATGAAATACAGCAAATATGGGAGAGTGGAGGCGATACATAAAAGAGAGTGAATGAAAAGTAGAGGCGCTGATGCAGGATAGGGAATTGGGAGGGTCGAATGAGGAAAGAAGGAAAGATGGAAGGAGACAGAGAAGCTTGAGGTGAGGTCTTGGGGGCATTCAGGGAGGAGGGGTAATTCGTAATTGCGACGCCAAGCGGGGTAATTAAGGTCCCAGGGTGTCCCTTCCATTGGGGTTCGGTTTCACTCGGGGTTGGAAAACAAGCGATCCTCCGCTTCGCTCAGGCCCATTCCCCAGGGACACGCCCCATTTCGGAAGCAGACCACCCACCCCACCACCTCAGACCGTGCCCCCACCACCACCACCTTCTGCGACCCTTCGCCTCCTTCCACCCACCCTGCGATCCAGCCGCTGCTCTTCTCATAGCCGAAGTTAAAAAAAAAGAGGTAAGGCGTGCGGGAGTTGCGTGAACTTTCCACCCCTATGGAGAGGACTTCAGGGAAAGAGGAGGAAGAAGCCGACAAACTGCTACTCCCGACAACTCTCGCATAGTTCTCTCAAAGAATGGGAGCAAGATCGGATCGGGGTGGTGTTGTGGTTATTGTAACAGCTCCCGATGACGAGGATCCCGGCGGTTGCGAATATCTACGTTAATTCCATGTAGAGAGCGATAGCTGCAAATTAGCTTTGGTAGAATAAGTGGCAGTTTGATAGTAAACACACTTAAATTTTACTTTGTCGTCCACCCGATTCCGAGAAGAGAATTATAAAATTTTATCAAGTTGTGCAATTTTAAGAGCAATGCGAATTGAGGAGTGATAGTGAAGAGGATTACACAATTTTATCATATTTTACATTTCTCTCAAAGGTCAAAACCGAGTGGACGAGAAAGATAAATAGAAGTGTGGTATACTGCCGAGGTGGTTGGAACAGGTAATGAGAGGCGAAGGGATGTCGAAGGTCGTAATAGAGGGTAAACGGGAAAGGGAAACAAATATTATAGGCTTTATGGAGGGGATGAAAAGTGATAGGACGTACACTGGGATGAGAAAATAAATTGAAAAAGAAAATAGGGTCCTGCGCAAGCAAAATTATAGAGGATTTTTTATGCGTAGAGAGGAAAATAAAAATGGACGAGGAAGTGTTGGATATGGTGGGAGAGAAAAAGAAATTGGTGGCGGAGAATCTAATAAGACACACAAGATGGATGTATTGAGAGACGAGAGAATTTTGAAAAAGTTAATAGGGATGGATGACCGCTAGGGGATTGCGGAAGGGTAAGGAAGAGGGTTGGAATTTTGGCCGAAATAAAGAAAGCCAGAGAGTGTAAGGTACTAAAGAGACTCATAACGAGCAAAGTGGTTGCCAGGAAAGTGAAAAGATGTCTGATTTAGAGAAAAAAAATAATGTCCAAAAACCTACTACTGGGCATAAAACTCAAAAATCATGAATTCACTAAACATTTCTGTTACCAGAGGAGAAAACACGATAAAAAGTTTGATCCACAATAGTAAGTGAAAACAACCATTCACCTTAGTTGTTTTTTACCCACCTCAGCGGCGACTTGATTGGCTCAGATGAAAGTACTGGTTTCTAACGGTCAATAGTCTCAGGGTGATTTTTATACTGCATGCGATCAGTTGTATAATTGATTAAAACACAATTCACCAAGCGTTGCTGCGAGCGAAGCCGCGGGAAACAGCTAGTAATAATAATAAATACGAAGTTGTAACTTCATCTTGCCAAAATTCCATAATTAGATTGGTCGACCACTAAATTCATACAATGAGCACTTAGCATTAGGAGTAGCAATTAGTGAGGAAAACCCACAACCGACCCCGGAGTACAATTAAGGACAGGTGGGTGGGGATTAGGAACAAAATTAGTAGGATTATTTGGAGAACAGAGGGCGGAAGGCGAGAAACCGGGAGCAGGCTGTAGCATGCTCTTGAAGAAAGCAACACAAGGAGTCCACAAATATAACATTCCACCCAACGGATGGGGCTCTTCACTTGTAGAACCCTCCTCAGGACACCATAGTTAGGAAGTTGATGTCATGAAAAATCTCCACCACAGCATGATGCGAAACCAGATCCAAGTTATGGTACAAAATTTCACATGCAGATCGCCCATTTTACTTTTAATTTAACCTTCTTGAAGCAATATTTGTCAGTATTTTTACGGATAATTCATATTTTGATCATAAAATAATAAAATATTAAAATAAACAACTACTTATAAACCGTTTAGGACTCCATTAGAAAAAACGGCCAACAATTGGTGCTGGTATTGCTGTCAATTGTAATACACTCCACCAGGACGAGAAGATGTCGGCGAACTGAATGCCACCACCCATGTCAGTCACGTCAGAAAACGTCAATCGTAATCTCGAACTTAAACCGCTGACCCTAGGCCGACTTCCGTTTGGAGCAAGCTAAGGTCGACTCCGGGTTCTTCTCCACACTTCCTCTGCAGCATCAAAATCCGACCGAAATCAAACCGCCACAAATTCTCAATGCCGCTAATAACCTAAGTCGTCGGTCGCTTCCCCTAATTCAACTCTACACGCACCACTATTGGAAAGAGATTGGAGTGAGAGTTGGGAGGAGTATCTATCCTGAAGTGGTAAGAGAGTTAAGCTGGAATGCGAGAGAGAGCACGCAGAGCAGACGCTTAGAATTTCACGTACGAAAAAGGAGACGGGGGAACGCAGACCGGCAATTAGTACAGACACCAGCGCTCTTCAATTTAATCCCCCCACTCGCTACTCTACGGTCGTAAACGCTGCTGCCGAGAGATACAACAATGGCAAAGAAGAGAGGAGGACGAAGCATGTGTGTTAGAGGTGGATAAGCGTGAATAATGGCGATGATGGTGAAGAGGAGGATATAGGAACAAGAGGAAGAGGCATGAGAAGAGACCCTTTTTATGAAGGCTGGGGGAGGAAGGAAGTCGAAAGGGATGTGCATCTCCATGGAAACAAGAGTGCCCAGACACCATTGGAATCGGTAGAGAAGTGAGGGGGAGGGAGGAAGAATGCTGTGGGAAGGAGGAGAATGCGGAGGTTTTGGTTCGAGGAGGAGGGTGAAGCTTAGGGGAGGCAATCCGTAATGGTTCCTTGATCCCGTCTCCAAGTAGCCCATCTCCTAGGGAGTGTATGTTAAAGGCTGGGAGGGGGGAGGGAAGTCTCCTCTAACGCTAGAAGAAGGCCCTCTTAAATCTTTCTCGGTAAACCCTCGAAATCGGCAACAAAACGTGTTTCTGGTCCGACGTAGGGGGTGAAATCCCTTCGTCCGAAAAACCAAGCACACCACTAAAAGTTCGGTCAGTTCCATTAGGGAAGGAAGGGAGGAATCAGGGGATGAGAGGAAAATTTGTGCCTACTCGTTACATGAGGATTGGAATAGGAGAATTTCAACAGAACTGAGAGGAAAATTCACAAAATGTCCTGTTTAAACTATAGTTTTTCTTTACAGCAGAGAAACATGGACGGTTAAAAAAAATAAATATGATAGCTATTACGAAAGTTTCAACAAATGGTAGCAGAGAAGAATACTGAAAGTAAATTGGACTGGCAAGACTGAGAAATGTGGAAGCACAGACCAAAATAAGAAAGTAAATAAAGTTGGTGATGGAATTCAAAGAGAAAGACATAAAAATGATGGACAGGACTAAGATTAGCCAGTTTTAACCTGCCAAAAGGCAATTCCATTGAAGAAGAGACAGAGACCCAAAAGTAAACGTATTGCAGTAAAATAAAGGGCAGGTACAAAGCATTCTTTAACATTTATCTACAGCGCTAGCACCCATTTATTTTCAAATTAAAATTCCTCGTAAAAATTCACTGTCGTTCATGTAAAGCCACGTTATTCCACGTTAAAGCTATTTCATCTAACTTTTTGCATACAAATGTATTTCGTCAACATTTTTAGTTATATGAATTCTATTCCTCAGTCCTCATGCAACAGCAAGACAAAATAAAATAGCTAATTACATCTTCATTTCAAGTGGAATACGATTCTCGGGAATCACAAATACATGCTGCTCATTTCGTTGAGGCAATTATTTTCCTGCAAATATTCATATGCATTACCAACTAAATGACATTTTGCAATGATTGAAATGTCAGAGGCAAGATGAAAATTCAAAATTTGATGACTTAAGCCCCATAAAATCTCGCAGATAATCCATAGCTGGTGTTTTAATTATCCCAAAAATAAAGCCCGGATTCCATCGGGAAAGTGAAATGGGTCCTTCACTGCTCTATAATTACCTACATCGATAGCATTATTTCCAAAACAACTACGTGCGTTATTCTCACTTCACAAGGCCACCGTGGCCAAGCATAGCATTAAATAATTGTGTAAATGACAAGGACGACTTTCTATTTGAGCTCCGCTACAGACCTGCGAGCAAATCAATGAACACATTTTCGCAGTTAGTTATCCAAGCGACCAACTTGGCAGCCACACTAGCACGCACTCTTATGGAAGGTCAAGAAAGCCGACCAGATGAGACCCTAGGATATGGAAACGGTCAATTGAAAGTGGAATCGCTGCGATGCTCCCTTTTAATTAGACTCACACCCTTTTAGCCGTCCGCTTCGGAAACGATTACTTGCTGGCAGTGCGGTTCGCAAAGAATGCTGTGGGAATAATGGCCTCGAGCGATCAAACACATCTGCCCACAATTCAACTCGCCCCCGCCACTATCACCGTAACACACCAGATTGATCAATAGTTTAAATGCCAAGTGATTTTAACTTTCAACCTCGGGAACCATAAATAGAGCTGAAAATTTAAAAATTGGTAATACTTGCCTAAAACAATGACATACCAAGAGCACCCTAGATACATGCGCCACTTCTTTTTTTGGGGTCAGATATACCCCAAGACCGCAAAACTGTACCTAGGGTACATAAAATGTAGCGGGAAACTAGTTAACGGTAGGATTTCTCTTAAATCTGTCTCAAATTAATGTTTTATATGCCATAAGGGAGAGTAAATTATATTGGAGCACAAGGGACCACATATTACTGCGTGGACATGGTACGTTAGAACTTATAAATCCTCGGAGTTTGTGAGAAATAAAAAGGCTCGCGCACCAAAAACTCAACTGCCAAATGTTGAAAATTAAGGCCTATTAAAATTACACATTTAAGGTAACTTCTTATTTACGTATATTTTATCGCTACACGACACGGCGTTACGGAGCTATGGCGGATTAGCTGAACGCCGAGTAATGGCATTGGCAATTAGAGATACGGGCATTTTGTTGATTCTGGAAAAAAATGTACAATTAAGTGTTTAGATATCGATAATGGTTGAATTAAGTTAAAAATCGCAACAACAACAAAACCCTAAATGGTGTAAGAATATTTGGGACCCCCCCCCCCCCCACAGCGCAATGAAGGTTTTACCGCTACGAATGGAGCGACGCATGGCTGACGCAATCGAATCACGGGAAGCAATTCTGTAAAAATAACTTACTGTACCCTATTACTACCCCGCTAGCAACTGAAAGGTTCGTGGCTGAGAGTGCCAGGACACCATCCGTAAAAAGGATGGGTAGGTATGGAAAAAAAAGGAATTGAGGGAGGAAAGTGGTGATTAGTGACACGTTATTTTTTCGAAGAATCAGTGCTTTGAATTGCACCTGCTATAATCTTCAATAATGGGTGGTGAGAAAGATTTTTTGAAGATTATCTGTTGGTCCATTCATTTATGTTATTCCGTGGCTTTTGACCGTCCTATAAATATAGTCTGAGGGGATAAGATTTATTACGTAGTGCCGTAATAAAAACTCATAACAAACAAAATTTTCAAAATATTCACCTTAGCCTGGCGTGTAACCTTCTAGTCTCCTGCGGCTTCTAACTCAGTCCTGATAGTTAATTTAAACTTTCTGTTCACACGTGGCAGTTTCTGAGAAAACCTGCAGCTTTCTTTTGCATATTATTAAGATAGTGAGAAGCGAAAACTTTGCAAAGGAACTCCAATTTTGACAGGTTCCTCATTTCCAATCCCAGCTAATCACTCCACCTCCGTTCACTGTATTAATTCGCCGGCGTTCGCGAAAGCGCAAACGCCTAGGTACGTTTGCTTTTTATCACACTCTCGGTGCGTTCCTCTGATGTGGAAATACCGTCGAAATAAGTTAGTTCTCTCACTAGTTTGGCTCGAGATCTCTTTGGCGTGGAAGGGGGATAAAAGGAATCCAATTCCAAAGTGGATTTCAAAAGGGAAACCTATCAATGAAAATCACTCGTTATAGATCGCTTCTATTATCTTTTTTTCACGCAACCTTCAGGCACAAAAGCCGCCTTGCGATTCTATAGACCGCAGTGAGACATTTAGAAGGAGAAAGAAAAAAAAACGAAGGGAGACCATGTAACCCTAATCCTATCTGCGAGTTTCGATATTGCTTTTAATTAATTTATCGATTTGTACTTTTCATCAATATACAAGGGAGCACTTAGGATAAACAAATAACAAACTATGGTATGCTGCAACAAGAAAAGAAAACACAAATATACAAGGGTATCAGGCGCCCTAAACGAAATGACATGGGTACATACAAAAACAGCAAAAGAAACAAAAGCTAGCATATAACTATAATTAGAACAATAATAACTTACGGCACTGAACTTATAGTGAACACATCGAACACTAGAAACAACTAAATTTAACTATAAACAACCGAAATGAAGGATCTCAGAGATACTTATATGAGGAAGAACAATAAAAGATCGAATAAGCACTAGCAATATGAGAGAGGAATGCAAGATAACACCAATAATAACATGGGCTAAAAAGCAAAGAAATATGTGGAATGACATCATGAATATAATGAAAGAGAACAGGATAGTGAAGATCACGAGAGACCATAGCCCAAAAGGATAAAGAAATACTGGACGATCCAGGAAGAGATGGAAATAATATATAAGAGGAAAATGATTTGGTAAAGAACAGGCTGAAAGCCAAAAAGAAGAAGATCCACATTGGAATGCGTTATTCAGCTACCATTCTACGTAACATACTGTTCAACAGTGCCATGCAATACGTGACATCATGCAATGCTCAATCTGAATCCGAAATACGACATAAGATATAAATACAAAGTGCAATTTCAATGCGAAACGCGTTCTCATGAGATATCATGCTATGCGCAATGTAAATGCGACATGAATACGATATGAGATGTGAATGCGTCAATGATAAAATGTAATAAGCGATACTAGGCGTTAGGCAATATGTACCTGAGTCATTTCGTGAAGTTAAGGTGCATATTTCATAATTAATTTAAATTTTTCTACACACAACTTCTTCACCTCCGTTTTTTAAGTTGCTCATCTATATAGCTCGTCACAATTTCTACCTCCCCTTATGTCCTCCTGAATTCCTATTCCATTTATTTCTATTCTCGGTAGGGAGAGGCTTTTTATCTGGTGAACACGTGCGTGTTGCCCGAGGCTAAATGTCCAAGCGTGCGGGGTTGGGGGTTTACTGCTGTTGGATGCATTAAAAATGCATGCATAAGAATAATTTCTTCTGCATCTATTAAAAAATTGGATTAACCTTTAAATTAATTCACTTGTCGATTGCTCATTTTTCTAAATTGCGTTTCTGGACCATAAAACGCCAATTTCGTAATATAATGATGTGATATACGATGCGGAGATGTTTTCGACCATTTATACCGAGAATAAAGTTCCGGACAACGCATACCGCAACGCAATACTGCGATTACGACATCGCAAAACTATAGCTCCGGGGTTCCTCCGAATATTCATCTCCTCCCCTTAAGACCGTCGGCATCTTAGGTTTCTTCTTCCGCGCCGAACCAGGCGACCTTTATCCTGCATTTGTCTTCCCAAATCCCCCCCCCCCCCCCGCCCCAACGCCCAAGACTACCCCTCCCCATCCCTTGATATTTCCGCCGACATAACCACCGGTCAAAACCCATTACAGTTAATCTTGCGATCGATACGGCGAGGGTGGAGGGAGGTTTTTGCGGGGGAAGAGGACAGAAAGAGAGGGGGGCGGAGCGTGTATTGTGGTGGCTGTACGAGGGTAACGGGAAGAGGGAGTACCTACTAGGAAGAAAGGTAAGTTTTGCGGGAAAGGAATTATGGGATTGGGAGAGAGGGAGGGAAAAGGAATTGCCGTTCCATAATGCTTCCCAGATCCATTCGTTGGGAGTGCATCTTTCCTCCCTTCCACACACCCACTATCTCAACTACTACTTCCCCCCCCCCCCTAATACGCCGCGCACCTCCGTATGGCTTGGCTCTCCTCTGGCCCGAGAAAGGTATTATCCGAGAAGAGAAGGAGAATATTCTCCTCGGAAATATATACGTCTATACCAATGGAGAGAGGGAGCCTAGCCAGCCGAAATTGTAGGCTCAGAATCATCCCAATATTTCTCCGTAAACATTTGACGGACGGACCCCGCACAATTTATCCGGGCTCCAATCGCTTCCGCATGTAATGTTTATTCAATCGTCGGCTTCATTTCCTGAATCAGTGACATTACATCAATATTTATGTCCGGTCGTGGGAAATCTTTCATGTGGTATAAATTCATTTAATGCTTACAGCGAATTACATGAGCACGTAAGTCATACATCATCGCATATTTTATAGCAATAATGTCGCTTTTATTATATAGGCCAAAATTAGAAATACCATAACCTCTTACTCATTCGACTAAGCATTAGAAACCCTCATGCATATGGCGAGAAATGAAGCCGGGACTTTGTGAATCACCCGACTTAACTTGACCAAGAGCATTAACGCACTAAATAAATCCACTGCATGACAAGAAGTACTCAGCATTAAAGAAATCATGACTTTTACTGTTGATTCAAGAAGGCTGAGAATGACATCCCAGAGAGGTAATTCCAGCGAAATGATTCGGAGTTAAATATTCCTCAATATTCACCGTAATTCGTATTTCAATTTAACAATGGGGAAGACAGCCTAAATTCAAAGCCATTGAATGAGCTAGCGATTTACGTTAAGAATATCCTTCTTGGCAATCATTATTCATAAAAGACTGGCATAAAACGCCTTTTCTTGGATAAAGAAAATATTTGACTAGTCGTCCAAAACCATGGATCCGAATTTATTACAACACTAAAAGCGCGAGGTCGAGTATCCTTCAACGTAGGAAGGGCATCCATTTCCCTGAAACAAACGACATTCCGTGGCAATGATGCCAGCGCATAAAATACAAGATAAAAAAAGAAATCTTTAAAAACTAGGAATCTATTAGATCGTAAATAGCGTGGCCCAAAAGATTAAAGGAAATCCGAGACGGGTACGCTCTTCTTTCACGTAATAGGATATAATGTATTCCCACACCATCCAGTTCGAAAGAGTGGGAGCGCTGAAGCACCCCCGACGTTTTTTCACGCCTCACATGTGCTAAAAACTACACGCGCCAAGTCCCAAAAAAATTACCCTGAGACCAAAATTCAAGCATTCCCCAACTCCCTCCCGTTATTACTCCACCCACACCCCACCCCTATCTCGAAGCGCTCTGTCTTAAATCGCTTTTTATTCCCCTTGCATGCGTAAAATTCCACTGTACCGCGGATACGCATTCTTGAAGGGCCAAAACTAGCCTGAGAGGATGTGGGAGGAGGGTGCGGGCGGAGGGTGCGAGAATAGGGTGGAGAAAGAACTAGGACTGTTCCGATACCAGTTTTTCCGATACACTCCAAAACCAATTATTCACTTTCCAATATCGCGATACTAACTCCCCATCAATGATGATGCGTAAATGTTTTCGCATCAATGGTACGAATTGCCACGTACATTCATAAAATCCCTTAGGTAAATAAACTGTGTGACACAATATATTTTATTCATGCTTCATATTAGTGCAAAAAAAACATTCTCTTCCACCAAGAATCCCATTCTCAAATACTAATTTAAATTTTTATTCATAAACATAATTCCTCGGACGCTACAAAAGCTACCCGAAAGAAAGAATATTTAACAGTTAACTAAAAGCAACAATTGAGTTGTGTCTGTTTCCACACCTGTTAGACTGCAACGCCACGAGACGGATGATTCCTAAAGAGTCTTCAGAAAATCGGCTTCGAAATCAGGAATTCTGAAGGGCTGGGTAGTCTGCGCGACAACACGGATAGTTATAACTTTTAAATAAAAATTCAAAACATAGATATATCTGCCGCTATTTCCTTAAGTACCGGGTTTGCCTATAACAGGAATTATCGTCAGAGTCGGCAGATACCGATATGTATCCAGCCAGGCCTAGAAAAAAACAAACCGAAAACTAATACTCATCCAGCAAACGCGGGGCTAAACATCCTCTTTCTCATCCTTATTTACTCCTCCAGCATTCCTCCCTATCCAGTTCCATTGTCCTACGCGGTTTGCTGAAGAAGCGTTGCTAAGAAAGGCAAAAGATTTCTTCCTTCAACCCCCCTCAAACAACCCATCACGATTACCACACCACATAATCCGGCGGGGATGAACACGGGATTGAACAAGACTTCCAATTTTATGGAAAGTTATGGATATTCTTTTGTTTTCCAGGAATAACATTCCGCCCATCACAGAGTCGAACTCAATTCTTTTCCTCCAATCCTCAGCAAACTCTTCCCAACCCACTCCAATTCCACGCGTGGGAGTTATCCGGGATCGCCAAATCCTCACGCTAATGCACGGAGATGTGTCGAAACTTCGTGAGACGGTGGATTATTCAATGGTTCAGTCCATTTCCGCGCATTATTCGTGCAGCCAGAGCCTCTCGGAGGTTATTCCGCGGGTCGAACCAGCGAGCTTCCCCCGACCCAACCAGGAAATCCCAGGATCAGTCTCGATGGACGATGCCAAGTATTGATTTGAATGTTGTTCGGTTGATCGGATTCGGCCGAAGCTGCATCCAAATTCGAAACAACATTTCTGATAAGGGAAATAGATATGCGGTAAGAAATGAGATTATGTGAGGTGTTAGATTCTTGCATTGGTAACACTGACTTCTATATTCCTTCCTCTGATAAAGTTACGTAACAACAAATTACACAGAAACAAATGAACATGGTACTAATACATAATGTGTTAGTACCATGCAAATGAAAATGAGAACATTGGCCAATTACGAATGGAATTTTAGTCAGCTCTCGGATGGTTGGCAGTCGCCATGCATCATCATCTTATAGTTGTAAATGGAGCTGTGTGGGTCATGAACATTTCAATTTCAAGGCATAGGGATAGCGTTAAAATCATTGCTGGAGAGACACCTGGCGTCGGAATTAGCCGGATCTTAAGATGGCTGGAGCGGTAATCGTTAGTCATTGAGTGCGCATTTTAATAACTTTTCAAGCAATTCGAAAAAAAATTCTCGGACCACATTTCGCTTAGGTAAATCTGTGTATACGGAGGAAACCACCACATATGCAGCAATTTAAATAATGCAAAAATTATATTTTTTAACATTGGTATCACTTGGATTTTCGGCATCGAATTCGAAATTTAGGCGAAAATCTAATCTAAATCTAATTGTGCTCGACATGATACCTTGATATTTTATATCAACCATTCTAAAAATACGAAACGTATTATTTTGCGTTTAGAAGGAAATCTGTACATATGTAAAAGAAATATTCCTAAATACCTATATGTCATGTGCCACAAGGCTACGTTTTAAAATAGCATTGAAATGCCAAGAAACAATATCAGTAGCATGCAATGTTTTTAAATTTATATCTATAGATATTTCTAATAAGAACACGTGAGCTAAGTCTCACGCAAATCTGCTTATAATAAAAAATTGCTCCAACCGCCTTAAGGTGGGGGATGCCACGCCTGCTAAATCCATTTTCAGGACGTTGGCTTTTACATCGCCATGCTAATACATACAAACGATTCTGCTTTCACCGTTCGACGCTTGAAAGATATAGCTAGAACATAATTGCTTTCGCATCTACTTTATGCTAATCACAACGGATAAAAAAATTATAAAACTTATATAAAAATCAACCATTTTTCCTAGAATGGTACTCTGCTATAGGAAGCGATGCTGAAATTTGCTATGATGTAAGTCCACACTGAAATATTTACTATCTGAATCCAGACATTCAAACAAGAACATGAATTTCATATAATTTCTGAAGTAAAGTAAAGTGAGGAGGAATTCCAGCGCTTTCCTCTGCGAGCCGTCGCGCAGTGCGCACGCGGGAAGATGGCGCAGCTGTCTCTTTCAGCGGGAAACCCCCCAGGGTCTGCGCGGCGCATGTCGGAATTAGGACTGGATCGTTTTCCCGGGCTTTCCGAAAGGTATCCACTCCCCTTAACGAAAGGTACCAAGGGAACCACAAACTGCGAACTGATTGCGTATGCTGATGACACGGCTATCCTCATCAGAGCCAATTCCCGTCAAGAGATCGAAGGGAAGGCCAGATCTTGCATGGAAAAGGTGGAGAAATGGGCACATAGGTGCAAATTAAACTTTCAACAAGCAAAAGCGAATTCGTCGTCTTCGGCGGGAAACTCAGCCGAAATCCGAGCATAAGAATGAATGGAAAACAACTACAACGGGCAAGCAGTTTTAAATATTTAGGAGTCTATATTGATGAAAAACTTAGTTTCCAAGCACACGTCAACTACTTGACAGAGAAGATAAAGAAAATCTTCCATGCCGTACGCAGATACTGCCGTTCCATGTACGGTAATAAATCAATGCACCAAGTGTAAAATGGCGTAGTAAAACCCATAGCGATGTATGGAAGTAAAGTTTGGGGGGATAGGACACCTCTCTGCAGAATGAATAGAAAAGTACTGGAAGCTCCGAGATCCTGCCTGATTCCGGTAACCTATTGCTACTCAACCGTAGGTTCAGACGCATTGCCAGTAATAGCACTTGAACCGCCACAAAATACATAGTGTTGGAAAAGAAGGCACGCGTAGAATATCAAGCAACCAATGAAATAACTTATTTAGGAATAAAAATCACCACCGAAGAATGCCCGAGGATCAGCATCTTCAAAAAGAAAATACGGGAAATTACGGAATTGAAATGGGATTAAGAGTGGAAAGCCTCAACCAAAGGACGGCACACCTTTGAAATCTTCCCAAGCATTCTGGAAAGGAAGTAATTAAAGGTTAAGCAAACAAAAACTGTGGCTCAAGTAATATCTGGCCACGGATAATGCAAAGAATATATTAAGAAGATTGGAAAAAGCCAGGATGGAAAATGCAATTAATGTGATGAAAAATATTCGTACAGGAATCGCATTGAGAGATGCATCCGCTTTGAAACATGGCGAACTACACTGAGTTTATAAATGGAAGTGAGATCCGAAACCTGTAAGGATCTAATAACCTTCTGCCTGAAAAATGGGAGGTTCAAAGAACTGGAGAGACTCTGCATCACGCCACAAGAAGACCACTGATCACAGTGGTAACAAAAAGGACAGAGGAAGAAGAGGGAGAAGAAATGAATTAAGAAATAAAAGAAGACCTCGGCGAAAGGAGGAGAAAAGGGCCGAAGAAAGAAGAAGCAGTCCCAAAAGAAGAATGAAGATCTCGGAAAAAGGAGAAGAGCAGGGTCGGAGAAAGAAAGGAGAACACGACGAACGAAAGAAGAGAACGCGATGGCCTCATATGGCTACTATCCGCGTAAAATGAGATGTATGCACAATTTAAATCTAAATCGCAATTGCATAAAGTCTCATGAATATAAAAAGTTAATTTACAATATTTATTAAAATGTAAGATCAAATGTATTGATAATAATGCAGATTAAAGAGGGGTAAACGAGAGTACATACCCTCAGAAATAATGTAAAAAAAAGTAACACGTCCCACCCGACGGACATAGTTCTTCACTTGCGAGTGTCCACCACTAGATACCTACGTAGGGATCGGGATTCCTATGGAAAATATCCGCCTCTGCAGGGAGTTGTATCCAAACCCTCTAGATGGGAAGCAAACACACTATGCGCCACACAAGCACCGATCCTATTTTCGCATTCCACTGGATTCACACCCGGCGACCGTTATTGGCGAGCTCTACCAAACCATTTACACACGCTTCCATTTCCACCCTTTGGTGATACACCACCACCACTAGAAAGCTCAACCGGCTACAGCACCATAATTCACCATGATTCATATCCATTTGAGTCCCCAAGGAGACGCGATAAGCTCGTTCGGGGTGCTTTGCTGTTTTTTTTTCACGAGAGGGTCGAGAGGGCGAGCGTGTTTTACTCCTCTCTCTCGACACCGCGAGTTGACAAGCATGCTCGCGCTCTTCCATGAGCAGACGCTGAGTATTATTTAAACCTGAAAATGTGGTGTGATC
Source organism: Pyrrhosoma nymphula (assembly GCA_963573305.1). NCBI lineage: Eukaryota > Metazoa > Arthropoda > Insecta > Odonata > Coenagrionidae > Pyrrhosoma > Pyrrhosoma nymphula. The sequence goes on from OY754330.1 coordinate 58,314,336, forward strand.
ATTCTCTCCCAGGTGGCGACTCCCTGAAAGATGCGCCACATAGCAAGCGGAAGCTCAATGCAATTGCATCCTGCACTCAGCAAAGGGGGAACCCGTTCACTCGTTTCAAATATGGAACGCGTCATTAGATGGCAGAGAACTAAATTACGGTCATTAATCCGCATATGTCACACACGTGGGTTTACTTTCAGCAAACGATTCCGTTCCGCAATGAGCTTTCATTAATGTGACCATAAGAACTGTTTTAGCCGGAACAATACCGGTTTTGAGGTGCTTCTCCCGGTGTCCCGAGAGACGAAACTAAAATAGGTACTAATATTTACCAGTCTTAAAATTTTCTAATTCCCTTAAAAGTGGAACTAAAAATATTTACCATTTACAGAAAAAATTAATATATCTTTTTCCTTAATAAATTATTTCTTTCACTATTCTAGTGAGGAAAGAAATGCTTGATATATGAATTCATTCCTGTATTATTCCTAAGTTCTTAAGTAAGTTGTCCCAATTGAGGTTTAGAAAAAGGAGAGCCACGTAAGACTCAAAAAGTGACGAGTCTTCGAAACATGTATGGAATATTGCTTATGCTCCAGGAGTACAGAAAATTTGTCCCTATTTAGGAATTGGTGTCCTTAGCTTAGATTAGCTGTCTTCCGCCCATTAAACTAGGAATGGGATAGGCATAGTGTATTATAAGGAAATAAACTTGGGAACAAATAGCATCTAAACTTAGTTTCACGTCCAGCTAGAAATTCAAGAGGCAAGACAAATATTCCTTTCAAGATGTAAAAATAATGACGAAGTTGATGCTGTTTCTGTATAAGTTCTAGTGATTAGAAAACAACAGCGACGTATTTACAAAGAAGCGCATTTTTAAGGGAAAACTAATTTTCCTTTTCTTCGTATAAAGATGAGAAATGATTTTCAATTTTCACAGGTACCATAAAATTTGCTTCTACAACAGCGCTGCCATAACTCCATAACCAATTAGCTTTGGTCATGTGTCATAACGGAAAAAAGGACTAAACATTGTTATATCAACTACCTCACAAAATATTTTGTCACCATTCGATCACACTATATGGGCATATTGCTTTAAAATACTTTTATAAGACCATTTTACAGAAAAAAGTACGACCCCATAACCTTTACGTAAACTGCACTGTATTCAAAGATGGCCACAATATTCAGACCCATGTCAGCGTAGACTCGAAAAATTTTTAGTGCCGGACGATTTTGATATCCTTATTGCATAGGAAGTGTGTGCTTGCCTTCCGCCATTTGTTGAACTTACTTTCATTATCATCATCAGAAGTCATCAATCCGAAGAATGCTTTCCTCTCCATACCACTCTCATCTCTGCCATCCGCTTCATTCCTACATAATTATTTACTTTGAAGTCCTTCATGATTTGCTTTATTCCATTCCATGTCTTCCCATTCATGTCTCCTTCCAATATAGTTTTCATTAGGCAGCTGCATCACAAAATGTGCCCAGTAAGTTTGTCTCTACTTCTTTGCAGTGTCCATTATGCTTCTATTCTCTCCAACTCTTCGTAGGACTTCTTCGTTGATGATTCTCTCGTCCATTTAATCTTCATCATTCTCCGGTAACACCACATCTCCATTACTTCTAATCTCCTTTGCTCTTCTGTAGTTATTGCCAAGGCTTCACTTCCATATAAGAGCATGCTCCAAATATATGTTTTGATAAAGTAATTGCTAACCTCCAGGATTGTGTTACCAGCTGTCAGCAGACTCCTCTTCTGGTAGAATGTCTTCATTACTTGGGCTATTCTACTCACAACGATGATACTTTATGAGATGGAAATGGTGAAGACAATCATCTAAAATAACGATTAGCATAGCTCTAATTGAAGGTATCACCTCGCCTTAAGTATTTTTGAAGTTTCCTGTTGATTTCAGGCGATATTGTTTACCCCGTCAAACAATCGGCTCAACTTTGAAGGAGAGATACATAGGGACGAATCAGAGGCGATTAATTCTGCAGTAGCTAATAGGGTTACAGACATTAAGGATTAGCGAAGGCGGATAAGATGAATATGGCCTAGAAATCGCAAGGATAAATGCACCGAATTAGGGCTTGGACTTATTTGCTGTACAAGCATTCGTGCATTCCCGCAGTCACCCAATCAGTTAATCATTTGGTAAAACGCAATGATGACTGTCTAAACGCTTCCCGGAGTATGCAAGGGAACTCGTTGTATTGAACGGCCTTAATGAACACCATTCACCTGCTTTGACTCCTAATCTATTACCGCATCTGAAAAGCATCTGATCTGTTCTCATTCTTTATCTTTAAGATTTGATTTTCAGACAAAAAGAAAGCATTTCCGCAAATGTAACTAATCTATAAAAGGGACTCTTCATTCGTAACATTCCGTTCATGTAAAAAATAAAATTAGAGGTAACATAGGCGTATTTTGGTATCTAATTAAGCTTATTTACGTTACACTCAATAGTTTGTATCCCTCTTTCCATCAACTCCCACTTCACCGGAAATTTGGAAATGCAAACATTGAATGGTTCTCTCCAAGTGCCAAATTACCGCAAATTAATTGTTGACCAAGCGCTCAGAGGAAATCTGTAGTCGAAAACCTTAACAAGTCAATTTTAAACTAATAACAGGAAATATTTGGATACATAGCGATGCAACTAATTTTTTAAAAAGATAAATTTTACCATAGAGTAGGAAAGGGTCACCATATGCCAGAGTCAGTATATGCTTACTCTATGATTTTACAGATTTGTAAACATCCACACTTGAAATAGAAGCTCGAAATACAAGTTCACATGAGAGAGAGAGAGCGAGCCATTAGCAGTTTTAATCAACAACTACGTTCGCATTGCCGAAGTCATGATCCCATATACCTGCAAATATTCCAGCGATAAATGGCCAAAACGGTCCCGGTTTTTAATTTTTAGCCCGTGAGTTCAGTTCGGCAATTACCAACCTAATCTCAGAAATACCAAGCGTTAAAACACTGATGAAACAATCCAGTCACCTTTCAAATTAGGTTAGTCTCGATTAACCGTGTCAATTATTACCCGACAGTCCGAATTATCTGATGAATGAATATTTTAAAAATTTCATCCTGCGTTGCATTATGTCTACCTGCGTACCAAAAAAACTGTAGTCTTTTGAAAGGAAATAGAACTATTTTTTCCTGAAAAAAAATTTCAAATACAATATTTTGACGTAAAAACGAATATTCCAGTATCAGATCATTGGGAGTACTTATTTATTTAACTCATGGGACCAGTTTTATAATCTCTGGTTAAATATTTTTTCGGTATGAAATCCGATGTTAATACGTTTTCTCACCCATAACGCTTATGACATCTGATTATCAACTGACTATCTGATGTAACATAAATAACTCAGAATCTCAGTTAACCCCTAGTTAACGCAAAGGCTGTGTCTTAGGGTAACATTTACCATCAATGAGACCTTACGTGACGGGGCCATAATGTATTAATATTCCATTGCACATAAATAATTAATATCCTTCCTGCGATTAAGTATTTGTAAATACCAGGAGGCTTCGAGGCCTTTAAATTATGGATAATTGAAACACTGTTTAATTGGATGATAACTCTTGCCAGTCCTCAGTTATCGAAAACCTAACCTCTAAGAAACTTATCTAGATATGTATGCGCGCGCATACTTATGTATTGGTTCTTATTATCAAGAAAACAAGAAAAAAGATTTCTAATAACGCCCTCCCCGATAACACTCGAGAACTTTTAAGCCGGCATCTTCCCCATAAGTTGAGGTCGACGAAGGGGACGTAGTGGAAGAAGTCTACGATTCATGGGGCTGGAGTTGAACGATGGGTGGGATGAAGAAGAATAGAAGGGTGGAGTTCGTATATTTCTTTTTTCTCCCCCTTCCTTCCCCGAGAAGCCCCGAGAGACAATCAGTTCGATTGATTAAAGAGTTTTCTGCCGTAATACGGGAGAGGGAGAGAAAGAAAGGTCGAAGTTTGTCGGTTTCACGGAGAATTTTCCGGCGCGGAGTTAATTATTTCTTCGCCAACTCCCTTTCCCTTCGAATGCATTCGAATTCAACGAGTGATTCGACGGAAGACTCACGTGGAAAGACGGATTTATTGCGGGGTTGTCATTGAAAACTAATTTCAACAAAAAAAACTAATAACGAGGAAGAGGAAAACCCGTACTTAGTCCATTGTTTCCTGCCTTTTACAAGCCTGCTTCGACATTTCTTCATGACGAAAATGTTACAAAAGACAAGAATGGATGACTCGTGTATCGAGTGCCAAGACTTGGATTAATTATTGGAGTGAATCATTCAATGTCAACGAATTTTCTATAAAAATGCGGCATAGGTCATCGAGGAAAATATGCACGACAATTTATCTCACAGGAGGCGGAGAAAGGATTATTTTATCATTTATGCAGAAATATAGGGATCAAAAATAAAAAAATACCACTTTCAACACTTACATCTTTTATAGAACGCAAGCGTTCAAAATTAAAATTTCGGTAAAGAGAAAAGGATATGTAATTATACTTCTTTTTTGGCACAAATTTGGATATCGAGTCCCTGCTGCCCCAACAGACATAAGTATGCAACGGCAGCTGTACGCAAAATTCTCACACAAAGGCCAACGTGAATAGATGACGATTGCAAATCCAATGACTACCTATATCATTATCCTTTATTTAGTGACAGATAAGACACATGCTGGCACCATTTTTTCAATAGAGATTACCGTATCAGTACGAAATAAGAATTCATAAACTAGGATTAAATTTCTATTTACTGATGTCTAAAATAAGTATGTACAAACATAAAATACAGTCTAGGAACATCGATATCAACGACTGCTGAGCAGAGGAAATAATCGTTGATTTACTTAATAAACATTTGAATCAAGATCTTTAATCATAAAGAAGTATATATTCTGGATTCTTCTAATGAAAGAGGTTTTAGCGTCACTCTGATAAATCCAAATATTTGTGCGAGTGATGCCATAATGCCAAAACCGCATCACCCTTGGAACCCAATTGATATGGAGTTATCCGTCAATGGACTTGAGGGGTCCCTATACCCAAGCGCCAAGCCGAACAGATACACCGCACGAAAATTCCTTTTCCTAAAGGCATAATTACTCACGATTACACAGCACCATCATCCGGGGACAACAGTAGTAGAGACGATAATAAGATGAGCCTGACAGCAGGCAAGAAAAAAAACACACCGGTTGCAAGAGGTGAACGCGCAAACTGTCCATAATCAAACTGCCCCAATTACAAATGCCCACGATCAAAGCGCTCTCAAGTTCTCTACAGCTTTTACTCAGGCTCCGGAGCGAGGACGCGAGAATCACGAAAGCCGCTTATAGAATCGATAGTCGCTCCACCAGCCTCTTTGTTCTCCACTTCCGAACCATTAAAACACGGCCCCCTCAATAGATTAACGAATTTAGCTTCGAACACAAGAGAGCCGGGAATCACATGCTATGAGTGAATACGAGGTCAGGGAAGGGAATAAGGAACACGCAGAGAATTCAGCACGTTACACGTTCCCAATATTCGAGCCTCATTTCCCCAAAACACATCTTCAAAACTCACTCTATTTCGGCACAGGAGGGCTTACGGTAGATGGACTAAATAACTCAGGCACGCGCGGCGGTTGGGTAAGCCAAGTTTTCATGAAACTTAAATTGCCTAAACTTCAATTCTGCTGGTGGTAGAGTCGCGCGGAAGTTTATTACATTTACATGATAGCCTGCAAGCAGCCGCAAATAGGGAGAGGTAGGGAGAGAATATATAATTTATGGCTTGAGTCTATAGACTATATATTATGTATATAGTCTTTCGACTATATATACTATACATAGTCTATAGACCCTATAGACTCAAGCCATAAAAAAGGAAGGGGGAAATGATTGAAGTGGAGGTGTTTTTAATTAGTATTTTTTTTCTAACTCCTTTTGAGTTGCGGTAGCAAATTTATCCTAGTGTTGGTCTATATGCCGTCATTACACCGCCAATATTCAGCCATTCTAATATGAATTAATAGTATAGACGGCGGATATAATGCACACTGATCAATGAGTCATCACATTTCAGAGAATATCTTTAAGATTTTATTCCATACCTTTGGGATGCTGTTTGCTCTTTTCGCTGCAGTTTTTCATGCACCTCACGGCTTAACTCTGAATATTTACAGCTCTATTAGTGAGTTCCGAGGTAGTCGTTGGAGCCACGCTCTCTACGCTCAGCGTAAATGAGTCTTGATGGCTCTATTCGGCTGCCGTAGGAAAGCACTCTGAGGGAAATTCACCATCCGGCGGATAGGGTTCATTCCTTGATCCAACTCATTTGTTATACAAGTTAAGTAAATTTAAGCATCTGTTTCTGCCCTATGCATACCTTTTCCACGACGACCCACTGGTTTTTCATGGAGAAAATCAACAAATACACACCATTTGAACATAGCATACTGGCAATACTACCACCAATACCAATTTGGGTTCTCCTACTGATGTTTCACACATATGACCATTCGGATATTAATTTTTGTACTCTACATCGCAACTTGAGCAAAGGAAAATAATTTTAAGACACAAATGAGGAAAAATGTGGCTGGAATAAAATAACTACGAACTTCCAACACTTCTGATAATGGACATGCGACTAAAGAAACGAATTATTCCCTGACAACATGTCTTAGCAATTAGATTTACATATAAATTATGATTTCAACATTAGTCATATTAATAAGGATTACAGCCACGGCTACATACTACTACCACTACATCTTCGATAATCACTCTTTGCTATAAGATTGCGATATAAAGATTATCTCAACAATAATCACATTAATAAAGAGTGAATCTACTCACACATACCACCATGCGAGCCGCTGCAGGAACGGGTGGCATAAGGTGTAAGGACGCCATAGTAATGCTATATCGCTGAAAAACTTATTCTACCAGAAATGATAGGCACGTCAATTATAAATCAAAATCAAAAATTATCTGGTAATGTAAAAATTCAATTTGTTTAAAATAAGTTTAAATAGTCACTGAAACAGAGACAAATGTTGAAGTTGAAGTCAGCAGCATTTTCGCTTAAGAAAGTCATGAATCAAAGACTACTTGGTTGGTAACTCAAATTTTTACTACCAATTTTTGATCACTATGTGACGCCAAATCTTCCTTAAACTTGAGACTTGCTAACTAGCACCAATGCTTGCCACCAGACCGAAGAAGGCAAAATCCCTTTCCTCAAAAATCAGCGATCTTCCGGCATTTACTGCATCCCATTCACGCAGGAGTCGTCGGTCCACAACGCTTTTACAGCATCCTTTCTGCATATGGGGCGCCAGTCAGGCCACGCCATTTCATTCTCGGCCACATCATCCGCTTCCCCAAAACGGCCCCAAAAATCTTCACATTCCCCACCCGAAGACCGAAACGCCCCTGCATGAAATTCGTAATGCACTCACAATTCAGATTTTCCCCCGTCCAATCCGGCGAAAACGACCTATGAAGTGGGGTTAGGGCACAAGCCACGCATGTCGGTTCTGCTGGGGAGAAAAGGCGATGGCAGAGATATTGGCAGTAGGATAACGGAGGGATTAGGGCGGGGGATCCTCAAGGGCGGCAGCGTGGGAGTCTGTGGAGGAGCTCCGATTCCACTACCAACGTACCGAACATCGTATGCACTAACGTAGAACGATAATGCTGAAAGAATGGATGTCCGAATCACCATAACTCTTATTATTAGCTTCGAACGCTACCAGCATACGATGGTACACTCTGGCGTCAAACAAAGTGTTTTTTTTAGATAATGGAGTACCACAGAGTTACGCCTGAAAAAATTAAGTCTATATGCACCCAATCCCTAAGTTGCAAAACGTCACAAGGATGCGGAAATCCTAATTCCTTTGGAAAATAGCGGCTTAGTTTTCACTTATTCATTGTGAACCCTGTAGAGAACGACACAGATTTAACGATGTTAACTTTAGAAGCAGTGTAAATGCATGCCTATCGGCCACGTAGGTACTTACGAACGAGTGTGAACCGAGGCACAATGGCAAAGGGGAGACGAGTGCCATGAGAAGGGGACCCTGCCTTCTACACCCCACTGTATCCTTTCTCCCTCAATCCCCACATGAGCTCTAACACTACCCTTTCAAAAACCTCCGACCACTCTCGCATAGTCGTCCCGAGGGAGCGAACAGCCTTTCTAGTCATCCTCCCCGCCTCTTGTAATTAGCACTCCCTACAAAATGCCCAACTCGGCTTACCCAACGTCTACTTTCCACTTAAACTCTACCTCCCCTTACTTTTCGCACGCCCGCCTCTTCCAGGGGTTGGGGTCTTCCCTCGCTCCCACGCCCTTCGTAACTCCCGCTCTCTCGCCCACACCACACTATCAACTCCCACTCCGTCAGTCTCTCCTTCCCGTGCTCTCTCTTCAGCGCCATCCGCCGAACGTCCTCATCCCCTCTCCGTCATCTATCTGCCGCTCCATCAACGTTCCCTTCCATTCACACACACTCGCCTCTGAACATTCTCTCTCTCTCAATTTATTAAGCCGACAATGCACGCGACGGCTTAGGGGACTACGAGGCGCGGGGGAAATGCTATTCGGCCCTTTCATGACCGCTTGATAATTTAGTGGGGGCACTACAAGGTTGATGGCCACGGATTGGGCACACCTTCGGACACGATGAATTTGTAAGGAACAAGACAACAAGAGAAATTAAAAGAGGGGAGGTGCCAAGATGCAGGAGAATGTGAGTATTCAACATACATACGTTGGTCAAAGAAGCATAGATAAACTCATAAATTTGATGATTTTATCTTCTCAAGGGATTTTGTTTCTTTTTGCATGTATGGACTGAATGAATGACAATGCTAACATGCTTGAATGGGTCGTTTGCTCCAATAGTCTCACAGAAACATTCGGAAAAATGTACCGTTAATATTAAAAGGGTTAAGGTGTAATTGCATTGAAGGACGAGTATCAATCTGTAATTACAAAAATAAATCTTATGACAAGAGAGTGCCTTTTCGCGGTGAAACTAGCCGCAATAGTAAAAATAAATGTGGAAAAACACAACGCCTTGTTGTTAAGACTAATAATAAAATTGCAATAATAAATCATCACCAGTAATCTACAAAAGAAGATTGACTTTCTGAAGTTATGTACTCCACACCTATCACTTAACCGGGTTCTTCACACATAAAACTATTTTGACGTCCGTCAAAGTTTTATCTGGTGTATCCCATCCTTGGTCTTTCTCATTATTTCATCCCATTAAGTTCTACTTCCATGATTGTTTTCGTAATAAAAAAGGTGATAAAACAATAATAAAAAAACAAGGACTACATTAATGTAAATTGATTAACAAGGAATTACTCAGTCCTACAAAACAAATAATTATTTTCATAAACCTTGGGATGAAGGAATAATTAATGTTGATCAGTTACTACCGGAACCTTTCACAATGACGCAATAATCTGAATGTTACAACGAGAGAAAATCTAGTAGCTGTGTTCACACTTAAGTCAGACCAGGTCAAAGGCAGCTATAGGGAAATTGTTTGGAGCTTCTGCTGAACCGTGCTTCGGCGTTGTTTTGGCGAGGCCTGGCTTTGGTCCGGCAGCTTTAGTCCAAAGAGAGTGAAATTTATTTCATGCATGGTGAATATAAATGTTTGGTGAAGCCAAATATCAGTTTTTGTTCCTCTTGAATCCTCACCAGGACCAAGACTAAGTAAAACCAAAGAAACCCTGGCCACACTTAATTTCATAATCACCGCTATAGGAGTCTGTATAAAATCGATGTCGGGCGAGGAAAGCTGATGGGCTGCCGGCATTCAGGATATGAATAGGAAACCTCGTATGTAAAAAACTTGGGACAGGATCCTCTAGTTTCATGTTTGTGACATAATACACTAAAAAACGTACAACTCATTATTCAAGGAATTTATTTTTTCTCCCTTTCTTCTTTGGCCCTGAAATGTCAAGCGAATGCCGGCCCACGATCGAAAATCCCAAGGGGAGAGATTGCGATCCTCCCTTCCACCCGTTTCATGGCTGGTGTCTGAACTGAATACAGATTCTGTTCAGCGCATGGATCCGCAACTTTATCAGTCGTGGAAGGGGAAAGAGTGAACTGCCATACCAAGGAAGCTGTGACGACGTTACTTTCGTCTGATGACCTATAAACTTTTGCAGTCAATTTCTATGTCATCCGTTCAAAATCCAAGCATGACCATAGACCTAAATAACTAAGTGAACGCACAGCTTGAATGCTTTCTCCATGTTGTCGTACTCATCTCCAGTTAAGAAGATAAACCAAGACCCATAAAAGGAAAAGAAAAGGCAAAATATACACTAGCCTATCATCCCTGGCCGAAATAATACAGAAAATCTTTAGTTTATGAAAAAACTGATTTATTACTTCGACGAAAACAAAGCAATGATGCATGGAATAAAAGTATTCAAAGAGTTGAAAATTATGGCAAACTCGTCGCAAATTTCATATTAATTTCATTCTATATTTCCATAGAGAAAAACAGACTTCGTGAAAAATGAGTGGTTGGATAAACAAGGAATAAGTGGGGTATGTGCACAAAACAAGAAGCATTTGCGACAAATTTGATTCCCAAGCTGCTTCGTCACCAGGCATTCTTCTCTAACATTAGTAAAACGAGCACCTGCGGTATTTCAAATCCTCGGTGCATATTTCACCATCGTTCTTTTATTTATTTATTTATTTATTTATTTATTTCATCAACCTGAATACAGCCTCGAGGGCCATTTTACATCAGGCGTTATAACAATAACAAAGGACAACACACACAACCATGTCCAGGGAGGAGAAAAATCCTCCACCGGCGGGATTCGAACCCGCGACCTCAACAGATATTCGTGCCAAGTAATTAGCGCCAACAATCTTTCGATCGACAGATAACCAAACGCCGGACAGGATGTAGGCATTCATCTCCATTGATCACTCAGGAATTCAGTTCGGATCACACACATGCCTCACATGGAGATGGAACGGCACAAATGGATATAAGGCATAATTACAAGCGGGCAGAAATGTGATAAGTCTTCCGGTTGAACGAGGTGTTAACTCCAATTTTTCTCTTTGTGTACTTTCGTGTATTTTTACGCCAAAATCAACAGCAAGGCGATCCGGAAAATTTCCCTAACGAACTTCGCTCCAGCACCGTGGGTAATTGGCCGAAAGAGCGAGAGGTTCCTCGCTCTCCTCTTCAAACACCCCGGTACCCTGTCCCCTCGGTCCCTTCTTCCCAACCCTTCCCTCAAATGGCCACCGACCCTATGACCCTCTACGCCCTTCGCCAACGCCTCTCATTGTTTTCCTTCGCCATTCTCCCTCTTATCCTTGCCTTCGTCTACATCCGCATATTACCTTGCAACCAGTCGCAATGGCGCCTCTTCCCCGCGTCTTCCCCACATGCCCCGGTCGTTTCACTCAGATCCTCTTTTTCCGTTATATAAGCCTTCCCGATTCTCTTCTCTACTCCCATGGCCGCCGTTTTCAAATCATTCGTTTCGCCCGCATCGAGCGGGTTCCCTCCTGAATTCCCTGCCCATGTCACTTCCCTCAGCATTTTCTCTCTCTCTCATTCTCCGTGGGGTTTCATTGGATTCCGCGCTTTGGATGCTCCCCTCTCCCACAACCCCATCTTTCCCCTCTCCTGGACCCATACTCTCAACACTTCCCTAGTCATAACAGATATCCACTCCCTCGGTCGGAAAGAAGAAAATTCCGACTATTCCCGAAAAAAATAAACTACCACAATTCTATTATGCGAAGGCTCGGGATTTTCCATTTGTTTTAGACGCGCTGCTAGCAATTTTAATTTATCTCCCGATCTGCGCATGAAACATTCGCGTCATTTCGAACTCTGTAACCTGGGCGCTCAGAAGTGCATACTATCGTATTTTAATGGACACAGAGATGAGGTTTGAAAATTATTGGATACTGGATTTTCAAATAGCTTTTCTCATTCTACCTTAATAAAATAAATGCTCTCATTTTACCAAATTGTCTAATATTAGACATATACACTTATGCCTGTTGTGCACCCGACACAGGTATAAACGTTTAGGCGGCCCTTTCTTTTGGTAAAAAGGGGTTACAATTACTACTAGATTTACTGATCCCCAAATTTCCCCATACGACTTGCTACGCAGAATTCGTTAAGAAATACTCTATGGATCACTTCTTTAATACGACTTTTTGTTACTGTAAAATAGCTCCCTCAACTTAGGACCCAAATGATATCCGGAATATGTTTTATTCTAATAGACCGCTAAACCAGGATTACTTCCAAAGCTCCAGATCTATATATATATATATTGGCATAACGTTACAAAATATTTATCTCTATTAATCATTCCAACCAAAAGGAATTCCTCAACTTGAGATATGAGTTTAATTCTATTGACGATACCTCGTTTAAGTCAACCCAGAGTCCTGCTTTGGATACGGAAAAAAATACGACGCGTTCGAGTTAAGTAACGCCAGCGGTTAAAAAAACTTAGATGTAAAATGAATAACTTCGCTTCCCCGCTATTACAAGCATCTGATTCGGCAGAGTTCTGAAATTCCGACGAAATTAACGGAATGTAATAATATATACTCTCAGGCAGAGATGATGGATGAAACATGAATGGGAGGTAAAGGTCCACTACGTTGGAGATTTTCCATACTGGCGGTGAAAATATCTCTTCTCACTCGAAAGCCTATCGCTACTACAAAAGTGTCTATTTACAGTGCACTCCGAAATTGGTTCTGATGCAGATGCTGTTCCAGGTGTTGAAAATTAGGCAGTCAACCTGAGTGATGTTAAGATTCAATGCCATAAATGTTTTCAGTTAAAAAACAATGAAAACGAGAGACAATTTGAGCGGTCATACGGCAGAGTCCACTCGAAAGGAAGAATGCCAGAAGATTCATGCTGGGAGGGAAAGATTGCGTTAACGTTTCTGCACTCAAGCAAAAGTACTTTCACGCAAATGCATCACATGTAGGAAATTTGCGAAATCCTCAATGAAGACGGAAATACCTCGCAGCAAAGAATAGGAACCATCAACTCACACACAAAAACAGTAACTGGAATGAACTTACTCTATCACGTAACTCCATCCATTAACCCCACCCACATACGATATTCAAGAAGCTTTAAGAAGGGAAAGATGAAGAGAGGAATCAGTCCCGGAAAATACTGCTACAGCGAGCAGAGCCACACTCTTCTGGACTATTCGAGTAAAATCTTCAATGAAGGAGGAAATACCAAGTAGCGGGAAAAAAGAGCCATGAGCTCGCACACAAACACAACAGCAGTAACTGGACTAAACCTGCATTAAAGCGAGCTCGGGGAACGAGGGAAATAACTCAACGGGATAAAAATAGCCATCTCTGAGAACACACGCGCTTTTACTAGAGGAACAAAAAAACTTTACGCCAAACTTCATGAGATAAAGGAAAAGCAGCTCGCAAGCTCACGCAAAACCCACACAAGAAAAACTCGGGAGAGAGGAACAAAAAACACAAACGAGAGGGCCTTTTCATCCTGGTTTGGCGATCTCCTTGTTTGAAAAAGATAAAAAAATAAAAAATGCTTTCCGCATTCATTATGCGACTCTTCCCTACACCCCTGCCCTCATCTAGACAGGACGACGGTGGCGACCAACCCAGGCCACAGCAAGCGACTCAAATTGTCGTGGGATTGGAGGAAGGACTAACTAGAGCAGGATACATATAACAAACGGAGGAAATGGGATTTGAGAAGCAAAAGAATAAGGGTGAGCCTGGTAGGGGGTGTGGCACTATACATATGCATGTATACGCGGAAGCTCGAATGGAGTGCAGACGCAGGATGACATAGGAAAAATGGAAGGTTAACCTTGCTCCGGAAAGATAGAGGCATGCAACTACGTAAGAAGAGTCCGATAACGATAAAGGGAAAGGAAATGGGGGAGGAAAACGAAGATAAGGACAGAGTGAGAGCAAAGAGAAAAAAAAAGGAAATCCGATGAAATGTGATCGCGGAAAGTGACAAGCGAAGATATATAAATGAAACAGATTCTAACGGATAGAACGTCACTGATCACGAGACCCAAAGGTAACAACAATTATTTTGTGTACAATAAAAGAGCTTTTAAGCTTAAGATTCGGTTTCATAATACCTAGTTCAACCTTATTTTCATGTAAAAGCCGACAGAAGTATGTTCTCCAATTGTTAACTTTTAGGAAGCTTGATTCTGTTTACAAAATCTGAACTCTTAGTTAACAACACCATGGCGTTAAAGAAACGACGACGTCAACAGTAATCAGGTATTATAAAACTGGGCATTAATTAGCAATCAAATTATTAATCGGTATCGCATTTTTCCGTAATACTAAAGCTTGGTTTAGGTACAATATTTTATTCCGCCAATTTTTTGTGGACAAAGCGTCTTGAAACTCTACCATGCTTGCTAAGAGATTTGTCTCCCACAGCGGAACATAGAAAATTGCGGATGTTTGTCGAATTACACTCGTTCCGGCACATAGCCTCTACGTCTAATTTTAGCACAACCTCGCAATCATGAAGCACTCCTAAAGAAATAATCGCTCGCAATTACATGCGTTAGTAACAAATTTCGATTTTAAATGATCCAAAAGAAAACAAGGCAGTGACAGACGGGGAGGTCACCGTAATTTAGAATGTACTAACGAATTTTCCTGCTTCGGATAAGCGATTATTTCCCCTAAAAATCCACGGTAAGTAACCCAGCGTCTTCAAGAGGCAAGACCAATGTGCAAAGAATCGGTCGCCAAAACTAGGGTACGTCTAGTATATGCCTCCGGATTATGAGCCGGGATTGAGAACGAGAGAAAAAATCGAGATAATTACGAGATTCGTAATCCTCCCTTGATTGTCTATTCGCCAAGCTCATCGCCATGGAGGGTAAACTGCGATTAGGTACATTAGAAATTCGGACAAATTACAAGCAAAGTGTAGTGTCCCTGTAATACGAGCACATTAATATACACATTTGTACATTCATGTCGTATTGGTACGTCCATTTCTGCTGGAAGTTTAGTCACATATAGAAATAAACTCACTCTGAAATAAAGCAACACGCGTGAAAGGAAAAAAATATGTATTGAATAGCAATGCTTAACCTTTGAAAAAATGAAGACGTCCCATTTTTTCACCGTGGACTAGAAATTAAAAAATAAAACAAATGAAGCATCAATACCTTCGCCATGTTCATTTATTCCTTCAATGGTTGGCAGTGAACGCCATGAAAAAAAGGACCCAGGATATCGCTCAGGGCGAGATGAGGAAAGCTCTCGTCTAAAAAGCGAGGGGAAATTCTTCAGAAGAGGAGGAAAGGAGAGAAATAGTGGGCAGAAAGCAGGTACCTACGAGCGCGACGCATGATGACACGGATTAAAACGGAAAAGGAGGATGATCGGAGGAAGAAATTGAGACGTCAGAACTCATATTGATTTGACACCTAAAAGGAGGCTCTTCTCGACATCTGAGCGTAGGCGGCTTCGGAGTGACGAGGACGCATAAACTAATGAAGGAGGACGCGTGGGAGCGTGGGTGAGACTCCGCAGACGGGAACAGAGCCGGAGAGCGTGGAATTTAGAGATCGCCCGTTTAAGAAAGATTCGCTCCTTTTGAAAGAATCAACCGAGGGAACGAAATGTAACGGATCCGGATGATTAAAAATATCGCACGTAAAGGAAGTAAGGATAGGAAGGATCGAAAAGTGCGAAGAAACGAATAAATTTATAAGGAATTATGGGATTCGAAGGAAAGAAAAGAAACAGAGAAACGAAGAATATGTTTTCAAAATAAACAAGTTTACAGCAATAGGATTACACGATACCCAAATTTACTGAGGATCGGAAGGAATGTAAGTACAAAGAAACGAATAAACTTATAAGTAATTAAGGGATTCGAAGGAATGAAAGGAAACAGAGAAACGAAAAGAATATTTCTAAGAAACACACAATATTACAGCAAAACGCGCTACGACGCTCAGTTGGTAGATTCATACGGAAAAATAATACTGAATGATTCAAGTGACTGGGGGTTAAAACCGAGATATTAGCAAAAAAAAATAAAAGCCGTTTTCCATGGGATAAGTTACGGTTTTACGATTCAAAAAGACATTATTTTAAAAAAATTGGTAGTTCTGACGCACAGATCACGTCAGAAATGTAACGGTGTGTGGTGCGTACGTTTTCTCGATTGTTAAAAAATAACTCCATTACTCACCGTAATAATTTTTTTAAATATCGCAAAACATATCTTCAGTTGTGAAGGCATTTTTAGTGTACGGCGCGTAAAAATTTAAGTCAAAACCTCAAATAAAAATTTCAAGCTACAAGAAGTACAACAAAAAAAAAGGTTCAACCTCAAAAATTAAGTTTTGCGTCATTAATATTGCCATATTACTTCATATTATCATCAACATTCTTACAACGGTTTAAATTTTAAAATAAAATGGAAATATGGTCTCCATCATGATTAGAGAAAAATCTCGCTCTAACTACCTTAAATGAAGTCCAGAGTTAATGGTTAATGCCTGTACATTCAAAAATGTTAGGCAAATCACTTCGTAGAATGTCATCATTTTAGAAAAAAATTATAAATGGTCTGGAAAATGACGCTATGGCGTCTAAATCGCGGTCAACAATAAATTATATTGTGAGGATAGAAAATATTCTTTTTTCAAAAAAGGAGAGTACTTGAATGTTTAAGCGTTCAATAAATTTGCCATCCACTGAAATCCCAGGAACAACTCAACGAGAGAAAGAACGAAATTAATGTCGGTAACAAATCTATAAACTCGTTCCTATCGGTGAACGAGAACTATAGGAACGAGTCCAAAGAGCCAATCACTAGGATGGACTAAGCACGCGAAGAGAAGGAAATGTGTGAAAGGAGAATGGAACTAGAAGGGACACAAAGACAGACAGCAGGGAGACGGGAGAGGGGGTGGATGGCTAGGGGGGGAAGTCGAGGGAGTTGTATCGCATTATCCTAGCCCTGTGAGGAGGAGAGGATGGGGAAGAATCAAATAGAGGCGTGGGAGGACCCTAGATGACTCTTCCCTTTGAGAACAGTCTGTCGCGCGCATGATGTGCGTTAGCCGCCCCTCCCCTTAAGCCCCCTGACCACTGCCCGCCCACCCAACTCATTCCTACCCCCCCGCTTCCGTGCCCCCCTCCCGTCTGTGTGTGGACCGAATTCTCCCATTCCTAGCCATAACCCCTACCCCCAAGTTCCCCTTTTCACCCCACCGTCTGCGTGGACCCAGGGCTTAATTTTGCGTCGGATGCCCCCAGGGGAGGCAAGCGCTCACAAACCTCGATAGCACATCCCGCATCCCTTCTCATGTGGAGCTACAAACTTTGTATCGTATAAGAAGCTTCTCTAGCACATTTCATACCTCTCTATCATGTGGAGCTGAGCGATATTCACGTTTCAATATCGCAGGGCGATATAAATTTTATATCGTAGAGGACACCTCACTATCATCTCCCAGACTTCCCTTTCGTGTAAAGCGGAGCGATATTCGGGTTTCAGTATTGCTGAGAGATATAAATTTTGTACCGCAGAAGAAGCCTCACTAGCACATCCCATACCTACCTTCCTTCCACGTATAGTGTAGCGATATTCGACTTTCAGCATTGCTGGACGAAAACAAATTTCGTGTCGTAGAATACGCAATGTATCGCATGACTAAGCGAGTAACACTGATGTGACGCTTCACACCAGACAGCGTGTCACATAATCCTCATGGAAACATTAAGGTATGCCGGGACATCCGATTATTTCATACATTTCTCGTTTCCTCTCCACTCCCAATCTTTGAGTGATGCCAAACATGATCTCAAAAAAAGTTTACAAGTTCCACGACAGTCTGTGTCCGGTGTACAAGCAATTTGATTGCCAAAATGCTGCTACTTTCGTAATTGCTACTTAAATTGTTTTATTTCCTCACTTTCATCATTCTTTTTTGCGAAAAAACCGGAATTAATGTGTAAGCGGAGCAATGCCCATCAATTAGCGATACACATCTAGATATTGCTCCACGCGAGACTTCTATGTGTTAAGTCAACTTACGTGCGTGAAACCACCTCGCTATCTCACGGCTATTGCAGTCGATACATTGCAATATCCCAGTCCTCCTCCCATGGTAAACTCCCTCCAAATTCAACAAGACCCCAACCCGCTTCTAGCCACCATAATTCCCTGCCCACAATGAAGTCCCCTTTGAAGTAAGCGAGGGGCAGGGCAGGAAAAGAGGGGAGAAGACAGTTCAGTTGGCCACCCGCCTTGCCAACCCTCAGTCGCTGCAGCCGTGCGCAAGTTTACGGAGGAGGGGATCGCGCAGAGAGCGGCGGCTTCGTGTGCTCCCGAAGGTAGCTTAAACAGAAGGCCATCATAGCCTGCACGTGAGCCTAGACATCACCATCTTCCTCTGCCGGAGATAAGTAAGCCATCTAGTTTACATTTCACTTAATATCGACATTCTTTGCGAAACTATAGGAAATAGGCTTTTATGTCAAATATTAATACTGGGGAATCACGCGAGAGTCTACATCTTTTCCAGGAATCAAAGAAGACCCTACATGTTCGTAATTATTAGAAAGAAGGCTAAAGTTTCCTATAGTTTTCAACGATCAATTTTTTCGTCTTCTATCAATGAAGTTGCCCTGAAAAAATTGTAAAAACTGTCGTTTAACCAAAAGAATTTCTATTCATGAATTTTACGCAACAAAATTAGTCTATATGTGATTATAAAAGACAGAATTTATAAAAAATACATATATATTAGTGACTCAAAAAAATACAGCCCCTGTTAGAACGAGATTCTACCAAACCACGGCAATTTAGTAGGTAGATTCACATCTCGAATACCAACCTCTCTCTCTCTTCTATCGCATGCTAGTTCTCCCCCGACAATGAAGTTCCCTTTGAAGTAAGCGAGGGGCATGGCAGGGGAAAGGAGTACACACACTGCACTGCTCAGATGAATCGGCAGACCGCTCCGCCATAGCCGTTTCGTGTACCCAGAGGGTGACGGTAATTGCGCTCGCCAAGGGTCCGTTTTCGGCCGTGCCCTCCCACTCGTACGCGCAGAGAGAGTGAGAGAAAAAAAAGGAGTCTCGTTTGGCGTGGGTGGACCTGGGTTCCTTCCGGACCATCGCTTAAAAGAATAGGGCGCGAGAGCCACGCCGTGTGTTTGCGAGCGCTTAAGGATGTGGGCGGAAAAGTAATCGTTATCGCTAACGGAGAGGCCCGCACGATTTGCGAGCGGAGAACGAATAAATGTGAATGGCTGACCCTTTTGTTCGTTCGTAAAAGGATAAGGGTGGATGACTGCGCAGTTTTCTCTCAATGAAGCCGCGCAGACAGGAGTGTTGGGGCGTGACTCCTTCGTGACTCGGCGTCAATTCATTGCAGGTGCATGGAAGGATCTTTGCAAGCACGCCCGTTGGCCAGATTAACGTTTGAACGATCTACAAAGTGATTGCAGAGATCACTGACGTGAACGCAGCGGTGAAAAATAACGTCCGTACAGAATCTTGCGAATTGACCCGGCCGGCGCACACATCTTCTTTGCAGCCGAAATTTGCTTAAGCTTTCGATCACTGAAATGTATCGAATCATTCTCCTAGTGTATCTCCTAGCCTTGCGTTGTTCTCCTGAATGATCTTTGGTACTCGATTCACAGCCCGGGGAGCACTTGGGGTTCGATTTTGTACTGGGACGAATGTTGCGTGTCTGGTATGGAATCGCTCCATGACAAACACCATGAAGGTGGCTTACTCGCTCGTCGTAGGTGAAGATGAATGCGCATTTCTCAGCCCAATGCCAACTAGGCTCTACAAGAATACATACTAAAATCAGAATGGAAGTTCATTTATGCGCAAGTAGTATCAAACTTATTCGTTTTACAGGAAAGAAAAGTAGTTTTTATAGTATTATTAAAATCCTTCCAAGAGAAAAATGTACCGACCACGGTAGCCATGGAAGTAAATATCCAGCATTGCAACTTTAAGAGTTCGTGGGTTCGAATCCTGACACGGGCACGGATTAGGTTGATGCCATTGTAAGTTTCAAACAAGTGTTGTTCATTAAAGTTCTAATCTTCAGTGGAATAGAACTATTTTACTTACACCCAAACATGGATAGCTTCCAAAACGTGGCGTCTGAAACTGTGGACAGAATACGTGACAAGCCGGTTTTCTCATCAACAACATCACGATTATATTTTTCTTGAACGCCTACCGTTGGAGAAATAAATCTGAGAACATTAGGCGACTCAGTGCCTATCCGAAACCTTCTCATGAACGTGAAAAAAGGATCATCTAGCACTGATTAAGTGGCACTAGGCATTTTTCCAAGCGATGAAATGAGTCTTTGAAGTCCAAGAGGCGAGTTAAAATTATGACATAATCGAGGGGTCGACGGACCCGCATCCCACGATCGCTTAGTCCTTCCCTGGAAGCACTACGCGGAGAGAAGTTAGGCCAGCATAGTGAGGCTCGGGTGGAATCGAGCAATAAGCATCCATTTGCACCCGCTGCAATAATGGCCCGACAGTTTGGATGGTCCTCAGACAACCTTGAGCACCGACGCCCGCATGAATTTAGCATGTTAATGGGTCTCGGAAGTGGATTTTGACGGACTATGTGAGCGTAACTGAAGAGTGCCTAACCTTCTGATCCCGATATTTTTGGTCCAGTAGCTTCCCTCAAAAGAGCATGAATACAAAAGGAGCCAAATAAAAGTGCTAGTATTCAAATATGGCACGGATGCTACGTAGGTTGGAAGAATGGTGGAAAATTACCTGTGACTGAACAATTATGGGATTTTCCCTGGTCTCGTTGATACAAAAAACGCAGAAAAAAGTTCTTATGGACATGATATATTTTATGCTGCCATTTTGCATGTTAAAAATCAGAGCCTTAAGGAAAAGTAACCTTCCGGAACCATAATTCTTGCCAGTACGTCACCGTTTCTCTCATTCTTTATATCATTTAATTGAAAAGAAAATACGATAAAATGCATCAATTTCACGAACGGGCATGATTAGCAATTATCAATGCTAATATTAAACAATGAAATTAAAAGGGAATGCAGGAAAATGTAAACAGAGGTCAATGAAGTACATGAGTGCACTATAAATAAAAGACCACTCAAAAAACAGAATCTTTCAACAAATGGAAATGGCAAATAGATAAAACAAAATTGCGCATGACCCGTTCAAACGCTTTAGCCAAAATGATATCTCCTACCAATATATTTTTCAGTGGACATAGCGATTTATGTCTCATAAGATATTGTTTAGCTTTAGATTATATTAATTGATTTTTGCCAATAGCAAGCCAAATTTTCTATTAATTTGCTCCTTACCATTTTCACACGCGAACTCGTCAACTGTTCACATAAAAATTGATTGCCCTCCCGGGTCGACAATAGGCATGTTAAGAATCAGAGAGTATTCCAAAAGGGGTAAAAAACGTCAATGTAGCCCCATATCACTTAAAGTAAGACTGCTTAACAAACTCCATGCCCAAGCTTAAAGTCAAAAGAGTGAAAAATTGACTTCTTGCTTTTCCTTTGTGCAAAATGGCTCGTTGCGTACATACAATTCGATTACACTGCCCCGCTATGACAATATTCATGGCTGAGAATCCGCAAGCGTTAATAGAAACGGGTGGGTGTCAGCCCGAATGGCCCCGGCTCACAAGCAAGTCGTATGCACGGACAATACTTCCCGTCGGTGCCAAACCAATCAATTATTGACACGCGCCTGGCCCTTCTGAACTCGGGAGGCTATCGTGCCATTCATTGTCCTCCGCACAGTTGTCGTCCCAGCAACTTCGCGGGCGGGGAGACGGAGGATGGGATGAGATCTTACACTTTAGAACCATGCCACACGGCAAAACTTTCCCCGAGAGTTTCTCCGCAACAACGTATCACACAATTTTTAGCACGACAACTCTTACCACGCTACGAGGAACACTTCGTAAATTTCTCGCTTCTTAAAAAGTGAGATGCATTGGTTGATTACTTGTATGGTTACAGAAGGTATACTTTGTTCGTACGATTTTGTGGTATATTTTGTTTTTTAATTCACAATGCACAATTAAGTTTATTTTAAGTGTCCTCACTAAAGGTCTTTCCTTCGAAGTTACGCAGGGCTCCCTATTCATTTGCTTTTTTCTCCCGAGAATTATTTGGGAGTAATAAAGCTTTATTAATTTAATATTTAATCATTGCAATCTTCGAAATAGCGTTTTTGACGATAAACTGTGATAAAAATATAAATCCCTCCCTATTTCAAATAATTCATGTAGCTACTACACACGGAATTGCCGTTCATTGCTGCTGAACCCGGATTAAGAGAAATTTTCCACCTCAAGGGTTGTGGCAGGGGGTTGTCTTCCATCAACATACACTAACACAGCATTCTACAATGTTACTGAAACTACGACTATTGATGAATTAGTAAACAAACAGCAAATACCTGACAGGAGGTGAATTTTCACCATCACGCCCTACACTATTTGCTATCAGTGTTATGAAAACTATTGAGTATTAACGTATATTGTACCCGTATCAAACTACACCAATATTTTGTAAGTACTTTCATTATTTGAAAAGGACTGTCACGTAAGACAAAACTCTCAGCGAAACTTGGGTCTTGGGGCATGGGCTTCATGAGCGAATCCTTGGAGAGACGAGCACACAGACAGACGTCCAACGGTGACGACCCGCGGTCACGGCGATTGGCTCGTGTGGGTGGGACGCGACACCGCTTCGAAGCTCTCTCGGGAGGATGGTTTTGCGTCCATCTGCCGCCCTCTGGCAACCTTCCAAAGAAGGAGTTAGTGATCCGACGAAGCACCCACCCACCATCCATACCACGGTCCATCCCGCCCACCGATTCGCCCGCCGGGCAGCCCGCCCCGAAAGCCCGGGGCGAACGTTCTGCAGCCGTTTATTAAAGGGAGCGAGAAGATTTACGGTCCATCCCCACTTCCGAACGAACAATGGGCGAGAGACCCGTCGTCGGAAGAATGAATTACAATTCTACGTATTATTCCGATGACGCCTCCGCCAAAAATCCGCGCGTTGCAAATTAGTGTCGATCAGATTCTATAGATGATCGATCATTTTTAATCGATGAGTAATCGATTGAAATCGATTTTTCACGACCTTATCTCCACTAGATTCGATTCCATCCGATTAGTTCTTTATGCAGCCGCTCAATCTTAACTCCAATCTAGTGATCCGCCGGTTTTTCTCTCCACTAGACACAAAAAACATTCATCTTACAAGTGACTATGGATGCGTCAATAACAATAATTTACCGATTGAGAAACCAGATTTCAGTTAAACATACTAAGACTAATTTTAGCGTGCTTCAGTAGTTTACGTCATTTTGCACTTCAGTATGTGACATGCAGACAATTGCAAAAGCATCCAAAACGCATAGGCACCCTTCCTTACATAGGCCCAGCCCAAATTTTATGACATCCAATGTTAAATCTCTGCGCGCCGTTTACAAACACAACGTGACGCGGCACCACACATCAATACGAAACGAGATAATGAACAGCATGGTCCCGCCCATTCTGAAGGAAAGAAATGATAATTTTTCCGAATAATGCATAGCATGGATCACGTTGAATCTCTGTCATAATAATGATGAAACAAGGGCAACATTCCCGGTCAATTATGGAAGTTACCAATTCAGATCGATCAACTACTTCTAAGCAAGCGTGTGACAATAAAATCGTTAGCATACGGTCTGATCTATCCATGGGAATGGGAATTAAAGCTGGGTATCCCATGGAAGCAGAGGTATGTGAACTGAAGCGATATTTTTAAAGCGATATTTGAGTGAATCATTGTTATAAGATACGAACGAAGTGGATGGAGTAGGCGTGGTAGTTAGAGGACTGACTTTGCATCCCGAGGGCTCTAGTTCAAATCCAGACTGTGGCGAAGATTTTTTCGAGGAATCTAGATCCCTAATTGGGTTCTATACGTGAAGAGCACTTCTGGTGAAATACTCCGTCCGTCGGATGGGACGCTAAACTTGCGCCCCCTCGGCGCATTTCGTTAAGAGGACCCTAATGGCGGAACGCCACCATGGCCCGATTCCCCAGATAATCCTTCCCCTGCCAACCTATCCGAGCTGAATCGGCGCAAATGACCCAACCATTTGTCACTTCCCAAAATAACCAGCAAAACAACAATAAGAATAAATTCGTTCTTTACCGTGAGTTGCCCATCCATGGGGTAGATTTGGATTTTCAGGTGCCAAAATAACATCCTGTCATATTCCGCCCGCTAGCCTATGAACTCAATCACGATGAGCCCATGAGCACATCCTAGGATGAGCACAAAATTTACGCCCGAGGAAGTATTTGAACTCGCTGCCTTTAGATTGCATGGGCGGTACATCATCAACCTGGCTCCGGAGCGGTCGGACGCCCATAGATGTTAAGAACCCATTCATTCATTGGAGAAAGGATTAGAAGAGGGTGGGAGGATGCGGCGACAGGGTCTCGCGATGAAAAGAAGACAGGCAAGCGTCTTAATCTGGGGACGGAGCGCGCTCCGCGTCTTTCCTCGATGATCTATGCCCTCCACCGGGATCGCCTCATCTCCGATTCAAACGCCCTCGCGTGGGAAGAAAGAAAAAAAGTTATTCGTCGATGATAGTCCCTGGGCGGCCCTCTTCCCATTCATCCGGCTCCACTCCATTGGCGATGTAAATGGACCATCAGCGTCTTTGACGCCCCGCGGGTCTCCAAGGATCACATCCATTCACGAGCAAAATGAAAAGCGCTAACAGGCTGATGACATAATCCGCCCGTCGATAACTATCTGCGTAGGTACCTATTATCCGCCTCTCACATTCTACACTGAGGAAACGATGACAGCGTCGTGCTGTACAATATCACACGCATTACGGTGCGTGTATAAGATTCAGACGTGCAGTGGAGATCCCTGGAATTCCTGGCGGAAGCAAGTACATACTTTTATTTTCAGCGACATATCTTTAGTTTAGAACTTGAATGAACCTGATGCAAAGTAGATTATAACAAAATCAGTTAAGGAAAGTGACGGCCGTTTTTAACTTTAAACATGTTTCACGCAATTCCCTTGAGCGGAAGTAATACAGATAGCACAAAAGAGATGATTGATGACGGCATCAAATACAAAAACAGCAAGATATTTGAGAATGATGGCGCATAGTTTTTCTTATGATTTGCATTATTTGATTAGCAAAGTAACATGCGAAGATTTTACGGAAAGATAAAAATAAGGTAAAAACGGGAATTGCGCGCGTAATCACCAAAAGTAGTATAGGTTATTGGATTTGAAGGATGGGCTCTTTGTGCCATGTCACTTTCACGGGCAGACTTTTCATCTGTGGTACGCAAATTTTGCTTCATTTTTGCAATTTAGAATTAAGTCGCCTCATAGCCAAATTTTAAGAAAGGTAAAGTAATAAAGACTGGGATCTCTTCCACATGGTAAAACCATTTTATTGCAACTTATGAATTTACTCCGCACTAAAATCAACCTAATTTGGTAACTACTTATGTGACACCATCGATTATTATGCACAGATCTCCAAAATGTGAAGATACTGCAAGTAAATGCAACCACGTGCCTCATTCAATGCACAATATTTTAGTGACCAGAAAGCAAGAGGTCCACCACACAAGCATACAATAATGCAGTTACGAAATCCGCACCAACTTTCTCCCGGGAAATTCGGGAAAGGCTGTGGAGTCTTTGGAGTTGTGCTTATCAAAATGAAGGCAGAAGCGAGGGGAAGTGCCCGACAACAAGGGAATCCCTTTCATGAATAAACCGATATATGTATCATGAATAAACAAAGGAGCTTTCAGGGTGCCTCAAAACAGCGGGGATGAGGACTAAACGACTAAGTTGCTCTTATCGATACATATCAGGTGGAAGTGGCATCCTTTCCGCAGCCAAGTGCCCGCCATTGCATCCACGGGGAGGAATATAAGGGAAGTCAAAAAGCTGCCGCTGTTAGGGAAGCTTCACCTCCTCTCAAACTCGGTCGTCTGTGGGCTCTCGCCGGGAGTTCCAAAGCTTCCAGGTAACTACGTTCATCCGCATTATTCGAAGGCGTACTCCGGGTGGCTGATGGAATCTACGCGTCATTAGGAACACCGCGATAGAGCTTTCCTCGCGGGATGGGATGACGCTGGAGAAATTCATTCCGGCGCGCCCAGCCCCATCTCAGCCTTCAGAGTTCAGGTGTATTCAAAGAGATGAAATTTCCTTCCCTCTCGCCCCGAGGGCTCCTCTCAACAGCCTCAACGCTTTGCTGGGTTGCAGCCAGTAAGGGGAGGAGTTCCAATTTTTGGGGAAATGCAATTAACAGCTGGGAGCATTTTTTTTCTTGTTGAATGAAGCAAAAAATGGGACGGTACTCGGCGCTGGTGATTTTGCAAGCAACCCCATTCTATTCCAAGACTAGCGAATGGAATTCAATATCTAGCGATTCTTGGTCCTAATTAAATGACAAAGGAGGTGATTGTCTCATCGTAAACATAATATGAAAAGGTACTAAAGCAAGAAGTACCTACTTGAACTAAGTGGCGTATTTAGAATTTTAGGGGGGTCTGGAATATTTTTGATAGGTGAGTACCGGGAGTCTGAGTCCAGCCAAATTGGGGGCCCTACCCCGGAAAGTTTTGGAAAATTATAATAACAAAACTGCATTTTATAGCCCTTTTTGATGGAAATATTTAGTTAATTTTTGTATAGAAATGTTGGTACCCTTAACAAAGTTTTCCTGGGGAGGGTTCGGTCCCGTTCGTCCCCCTCCCGTAACCACGTCCATGCTTGAAGCACTTAAGAAACAATATTAACAATTTAAGAGAAAACCAAAAAAATATGGATGACTTTTACAAGCAAGCATTTTGATCGGTTTCCAGTGTACGGCATTGAAAGCCTTTATGAAGGAAAAATAAGAGGCCAAATTTATAAGTTAGCTATTAAAAAGTTCATAAATCATAAGATGATAAATTTCTAAGCGTGTTAGCAATAACACAATTTAAAACGAGTCGTAAACAGCAAATGCAAGTATAGGTTAGTCGGTTGCCAGAACTAGTTGACCCCGTTAAAAAAAAATTCGTGGAAGTAACTTGATACTATATATTATGAAATTAATCATTAACTTTCAATGGGTAGCGGCAGCACTCAATTCTTTCATAACGGACGATAATTATTTCAATCCCTACCCTTACTTTCCTTGAATGCTTCTTCATTTGCCTGATTCATTCATCCTATCACTTACGTAAGCTCCAAGCAAACGCTTACTTCACTACAGTGTCCCTTATAAAAATATAAATAATTAGTAATTTAATAAAATATAGTAATTTTACGATCCAGGATATATATTCTATGACAGAAACATATGATTACGCCCATGAATTTAAATTATCATCAGTACATTCATCTAACGAGAAACTCTGCCTTTATATTCTTCAATGGTTAAGACTAGCAGTACGGAAGAGTATTTTATTTTTGGGGAAATTAATTAAGAGCAGACCTTGCTGCCTGGTACGCAAAAATGTAGCTGAAAAAATGCCCTCTTTCCTGGAGCATAAAGCAAGGATAAATGAGCGTTCGTCTTCATTTTGGGATCGTTGGAACACAGTGGTGGCACAATACAAACGCAGAATAGGGAGGGGTAGACAAAATCCGCCCTGCTCCTCGCAATTTACATCTTTCCCGCTTCAAGCCCCTCCCTAAAACACTTCTTCGGCAATTTTTTCCTAAAAGTCTATCTAAGAAAAAACGATGCATTTAACAGCGAGGGCTGGTGAAGCTTTAGCCACAGCCGCATCTACTCTTCAATAAAGAAGAAGCCCTAATTACGGCAGAAGGAACCACTTAATTACGCTAACTCGGTCAACTTAAAGCTTGCAGCCTGCAAAAGACTTCCGAACGACGAGTCTCTCTTGAAATTAACCGCCAACTTCTTCAAGTTTCATCTCTTCTCTCTTAACAGCAACACCCGTCTCTTCCTCACCCTTTGAAATCGTGACAACATCATTCTTGTTTCACCCGAGAGTGAATTTTAGAGCTCCACTGGCAGATACAAATCCACCAAGGATATGCTAAAACGGCTATGCACTGCTTTAATTAAGAGCTGACTGGTGTAATATCGGATGACCGCATCATATGTTGGCATCGCTCACGGTTTTAGAGAGAACAGCGGCGCACAAATATCATGCACGGCCCGTGTAGTTTCCATCATCTATTTTGTACTTGCCAGGCGACGACACTGGTTTTACCGTTGTTGGCATTGCAGGAGATAAGCAGCAACAAAATTACTGAGAAGTACGTCTAACTGTTTGCGCTGTCACTTTTGTATGTACGTTCGCGTTTTATATTCATTTGAATTACATCACTAGAGACCAAAGCAAGAGTTATCTTTCTCAGGTGAACTATTGATACTTTCGTAAATACTCGTGGTATAAATGTCACTTAGAATCAACAACAAAACGGGCCGCAGTAGCCAGGAAGGTGTATAAGACGCCGGCCGGGCAATCCTACGTCATTGCACCCACCGAGTACTCCAAGCACACTACGCTAAAATCCCTAACTAAAGTCATATTAAGTAATTAAACATGAATCACAAAATATCTCAAGCCGTGTGGTTTAAAAATCAACGAAAAACTAAGTACCTAACGGTTCAACCTTCTTATGATTTTTACGCATCGAAACGCACAGGGTAGTTATACTGAAATGATTGAGATATTTAATTTTACTCACAAAGTTAAAAGGTAGTAATTCGTAAGGTGACATGACTAAACCTGCACAAAAATATAGTAATATGTACTCACAACCTCTTCAGCTGTATTTTTATAGGGTAGATCGCTGAAGAGCCTCAGAGAAGTTCAACTTACCTGCAAGAGAAAAATAATAATTAATTTTGGATAAGCAAGGCATATTTCAATACATAATTTTTAAAAGATTCAGCAATTTAGGTAATAGGTATCACATTCTGATAAATATTCATGGTCATTTCACCGTCTAGCTGCACTAAAATGAAAATGAACGGATTTAAAATAAAAATGCATGGCTGAAAGATAAACTAATTAAATAGGGAAAAACTAAAACTAGAATGCTTAACTAAATCACTACTTGCCAGAAATGTGGACTCAAGAACAGCATGAAAATCAATCCCCTTCAAATACTATGGCTGAAAAGCCACTTGAAAACAAGCATTAATGATTCCAATGACGGTCGATTTCACAATCACACTGCTTAGCTACACTTATGTTACTTATTTAATACACTATAACGCTATTCATACACAGACGTAATTTAAGGAGTAACTGAGCCATTGTTCGTAGGTTTCAAATTATGAAAACCAATAATCCGTTTACTCCTTACACAGACGAAAGTGATCGCAAATAATTCAATTCGGGAATTAGCGAAAAACGAAGAACATTCAAAATGCAAACTCAGGGAATGAGAGAAACCATGCTGTGCCCGTATCCAGAAAATGCGGATTTCGCCACGCCTTGGCCATTCTCAATGTTCAACTTCTGTTAACATGGACAAAAATGAGCAGGAAAAAAATACATTCCTCCTGCATTATGAACTAAACAAATTCGTTCCAAGACTTTGCATACCTACACACGTGCTCTTCATGTCGTTCCGTTTTTGGGTTAATACAGTTCGGCAGCCCAATTATGAGGAAAATATCCACCTTAACTCTATTCCTCAGTGATTCTCCAATCTTATGATTTGTTTGCCTCACTAGCTTTCACACATGACCTTATGCTTTTTTTCGGTCCTCAACACTCCAAAAACCTCTCGTCTTCATAGCTTCCTCAGCCATATTCAGCATTGGCCTTCTCATCTGACCTTTCCTTCCATTTCCGTCCACTCACATCAAGATTTAACTCAATCCATGCGTAGCAAAAGCAAACATAAAATTTTAATTCATTCAAGGGGCATAAATTACATGTTCTTACACGGCCCATGTTTCACCATTTTTTTCTCACTTTTACCACATGCATTCCACACCATCTGTGTTCAACCTACCAACTTTGATGCTTCAATTGGTGCACCAAAAAACTTACTTCTATAAAATAAAAGACAGAATAGGAGGGGTCTAAAAGGCACCGATATATTCTTATCCTTTGAAAAACCGCATTGTATTCATTTTTATACTCTCCATGCAATAGCAACCCTTCTCTCAGTATTCACTTTAGTGGCAGAAAAAGGTAATTTACTGTGCTCCAGATATTGATACTTTTTTCAGGAGAAAGTTAAAAGAGAAGAATACTTTATACAGACGTAAAAGGGGCGTCACGAAGGTTTTCTCGGGATGTTAAATGAAAATAGGGATAATATAAGGACCAGAGAAACTTGAGACGGTCGGGAAGACCCATTTTTTGGAAATGGAATCGAATTCAATCAATTTCAGCGCTGTAATACGTCCTCAACAGAGAGTCATAGGAATACATTATGAGTACCCACTCTGTACGCGCTAGTTGATTATTTTCGAAAGCTCTCCACAAAATTATTTTTGACCTCATAAGAATCCCATACACAGGAAAAAAATAACAACCTCAACCACAGGTCTCACATAATGGACGGATTATTGAACCTGTCTCAACAGTCCGCCGAATAACCGAAAGATTATCAACATTGTAAAACCTCCAATCGGTGGAGAGCTATTACTTTTAGGGAATAAAATTCAGGTTTTGAATCGATCACTCATTTTTAAAACAGTAGGAGATGGGTACAACATAAGTGAGTCACGATTAAAATGAATCCATGTTAAACATTATGAACAAGAAACACAGTAATGAATTTTCTCCATCGCTGTAAACATTGTATACATGCCATGCCATGTTAGACACATAAAATATGCTTTCCGATTTTATTCCTGTAGCACATACAAACATTTCAGCTTTTAAGCAGCAGAGAAGCAAGTAACGGAAGCATATTTGTGCATATAAATATAAATGACCCGTAATTCTTTCTTTGATCAACATTTATAACAGGCTTGCTTTCATACAGGCACATCGTATAAATAACATTATCTTACTTGGCTATAATATGCCACGCAATTTCTCACCCAAAGAATAATTTTTCAGCCGGTGAAAGAACAAAAAAACATTGATTCAAGGTAGACTCACAAACATGCATAATTTCATATCTTCGCACATAAAAGGTGAATCATGAATTCGCATCCGTAAATATCTTCCTCTCAGCCACCAGGGTGAAAAAATACTACGAATCTCGCTCAACATCTGGCGCCCTCGGGAAAACTGGGGGATGGCGCGAAAGGAGAAATGTATTGAGATGAATGGAAAACATTCAAAAGGGCATAAAAAGAAAGGGAAAGGAAAGGCAGAGAGGAATAGTGATGAAAATGTGGAACTGGGTCGACAGGAGAGAGAGTGAAATGGCCATGAGTAGCAAAGAAAAAGATGTATCGGATTATAAACAATGACTGGGACTTAAAACGTAATAATAATACAGGGCGGTTTTTTTACGAGCGTATGACTAACAATAAGGATTTTTTTTCCAAATAAATTCATTCAAAAATTATGAATATTTCTGAGATAGAAAAAAAGAGGTCTCTTAAAAATATGAAAACGGTTTGAAAATAAAAGAGAGGGTATGAGAAAAATTTCAAATGCCATTCAAGTGGACGGAGAAAATTATTTAAAACAACCTGAACTCACATTAGGAGCATGGATGACGTCAAGGAGACAGAGTTGCCAGTCTGTCTTATTGAATTTTAGCCACACAACGGCTAGAAAAAGATCAAAACTAGCGAATATGTTTCCCTTTTTCAATTTACTCATGAAATTTTCCAAAACTACGATTTTGTCAAATTGAAAGGTGGCATTAGAAAACGATATTATATTAAAATAAATAAAATTATTTTCAAGACGTTATATTATCATGATTGAATCAATAATGAAAAACCCAGTGGCTTAATTCAAGGATACACATATTTATGACAATTAAACTGAGATAGCATTCTTTCACAGGGTAATTATTTAAAAAAAACGGATGAAAGGAATATCATCTAACACTTCAACTTCTTAACCCATCTTATGATATATTCTTGCAATTTCTTTACTCATTATATAAGCCTGCAACCTAGGGGCCACTATTTACTTAATTCTTTTAATCATCCACACCCGAAATTACCAGCAATTGCTAGTTCCAGCAGCATTAGGCAATCCTGCAGAAGAAGGTGGAAGTAAATATGATCGAATGACGATCCGCTGGAAAATAAGTCACAACAAGGACAAATCACAAACATACGTAGTACACCCCAAAATAGAACTTGATCGTGAATAATAGTGTTGCTTCCGTGGAAGCGATATGATAAATCGATGCTAGCTAAGTGAGAGGAAGAGAAATAAATGATCAGAGGCAGGGTGAAGGGAAAGAGGATAAAAATGAAAGGAAAAAAAGAAAGCAGCGAGGTAATACGGGAATAGAATCCGAGCAAACGGAGAGAGAGGGATAGAGAGAACATTGAATGCAAATTAGGGGAACGTGCGATCATTACGGGTTATTCCCTTTTCAATATTTCCGCAATGGGCGGCCTCTCTCCGTAGCTCGAGCTCATTCGGACAGAAAATGAGGAGGGTTGCGTGGGGAGGGGGGATATGAACATTCGCCGAATCTGCTGATGGCGAAAACGCGCTCTCGGCGAAGGAGGAAGTTTATTTTTCCTCGCGTAAGGAGGTTAAGAGAGAGGGACTCATGGGGAAAGGAGATCGGTTCAAGGGATCACGAAGGGATGGAGAGAGGAGGAAATGGCGTATGATTTTGTCCCACTCTCCGTGGTTTTTTTGCGAAAAGAAGAGGAGACGGCAAATATCACTGGAATCGACGAAGACCTGGTGGAAATCGAGAAACTGAAAAAAGATCAGCCATAAAGGATTCTTCTCCTAAGGATCACACGGCACTCATTACGTCCGAGATGCGACCGAACTCGGTCTTCTTCTTCATTCATGTGAAGGTGTGTTGGAATCCCATCCCGAGAGAGAATGGATGGCAATAGTTTTGCGAAGCAATATATACCTATTGAGATTTCAACAAAGCGTCTTGACGATAAAATGTTGTCTACAACAAATTGGGAAATCATTACGAGCGGTATCAAACACATATATGTGCTAGCATTATAGTGACTCACGGTTTTTTGGGGTTTCCAAAGATTAAGAAAGGTCACATCATCTGATTCTCGATATAAGATGACGATTACAACACATGAGTTCAACGCATAGCTACAATGCAAGAGAATACAACGATCATTACCGGCATCCCTTGGACTCTGCCCTTCATCACATCATAAATAGGTAAATTAACTAATAAAGAGTTAACTACGAAGCAATACAAAATCTATCATTCAAATGTTAAAACCTGAATAGTATCAACACCTCTTCCATAATTTCAATCTGTTATTTTCAAAATGAAGAATAGACAGGTTAAGTTTTATGAGGGAGATGAGTCAAAATCAACATCTCAAGACATAGAATGAAGGATCCGTTTCCAATGTACCCACTCCTTTCATAGTAGTTATAAGATAGAAAAAAAGCTGAGTATTTTACTGAGCATAAATGGCCATGAAATATGCAACCAGAAAAAAGAGGTATAGACTAAGTGAAAATAAACATAGACTGAACTCTATCCATTTAAGATAGATTTCACGAGGAAGGTAAATCAATTGAATTGGAAAAAATGTCACCGAGGGCTGTCGCAGGTGCCTAAGGAAAGATGGAGAACGGATATACACGACGCAGCAAAACGCACGTGCGCTGCAGGGCAGAGCGTAACCTGTTTCTACTAAGGTGACAGCGCAAACCATGAATTTAACCCTTTGAAAAGCAGAAGACACCCCTGATGCATATCTGCAAGCCCGCGACATTATTCCTCCCCATCATAGCGGCTAAAGACGCAAGACAAACAAGTAACAGGTTCACAGATATACGTATTACTGTTCGGGCTAATGTTTGGAACCGAATATTTTCATGAATCAAATTCACATTTCGATTAAGTAACTGTTAGCACTTAAGGCTCATTTTGTATCGTAAAAATGAAACTAAATAAAAATTAAGAAATTTTCAACACAAATTAGCCAAATTTTGGCCTGGAAAATATATCCAAATAGATTCAAAACAATAGCAAAAAAACTAAAAAATCTATTATATTATATGTGTCACACCAAAAGAAATAAAATAATATCGGAAATACACTGGAATCATAGTTAAATGGTAATAACACTCAAAAGTTTGACCCTGCACTCTCCTAATGGCATAGAATTACAATTGACTTAAGACGACCATTGGGATTTTTAGATATACTGAAGATCAAAGATAGTGATCCTAGATCCTACGTTGTGATCGTCACATTTTTGTACTAAATAAAGGAATTGTTCACGGTCCATGATAAATATTTCAATACGTATATGATTGAAATACTCCGACATTTATTGCAGGCAGATGGTTCAGCCAGAAAATTCAGCTCATCAAACTACCAAAGGAACGAAACTAATCGCAGACAAGTGGCCTTTTCACCACGGATATTCCACCACAAAATGGCCATTTTACCACAGATACTCCTTTCAAGCAATGCTTTATCGCTAAATTGATGACATAATCTCTTAAGTCTTTGCCAATTAAATTGCTAGAAGCAATCTACAGGGTGGGTGATGACTGATTTTGGGATGAACACATGTACTGGTGACTGGAGCGAAAACTTGACATGATTTGCCTTCCATCGTAACACCTCAAGGGAGATGGAGATCTGCGAGTCCACAGTCTTCACGTTATTAGACCGGCAGGATATTTTTGGATTGGTAATTTGGTATTGGTAATTAGGATTTGGCAAATATTAATGGGGTCTACATATGGGGCCAAATCGATAGAGAAAACGAAATGACTAACGCTGAAGAAGTGACTTAATAAGGCGCATCTTCTGAAGCGCAGGAGATAAAATTGAGAAGTCACATTAAAGCGATCTCAATGTTGAAGGGAAGATTCAACCATCAATGAAAGAGTGAATTTCAGGCGTCATATGGGCGAGGTAAGCTCGAACATCTCTTAGCAAAACCAAGCGTTGTTTGTCATTAATCGTAAACGGAGGGAATGAGATATCGCTTGCAACGTGCATTCCTTAAACTACATCAAAACGTACTAATTAAATGATCTACCACCACTGTTGCAAGAAAAGTGTGTAATAAATCAATAGAATGTACATGTGTAAGATATCTTGATACGCAGGCGACAAATTTTCCTCTTCAATTCCAGTCTCCTCGATCGTACTTCTTGTCTTTCCAAGATTGGTGTGTACCATTAACGAACCTAGATGTCGTATCTAATGTTCAAGCTATTCTAACAACAAATATGGGTAAAATAAACAAATAAATATCAATCGGTGCTCCGATTATAGGAAGCGTCAAAAAGACTGCGAGGGCGAATTCATGGAACTGAATGTCATATTACATGTCATTGTTTTCCTCATACTACTTATCAATATAATAGTACATAAATAGGCACCTATAATAGATCAAATACATATCCAACAGCAGAGCTCGAATTATTGCAGAAAGCATACTGGAGAATTTGTGGGGGTAACAAGGGGTCGAATAAGAAGGATAAGGGTGGAGGGTATTGGGTGCACACATAAGTTTTACAAGGGAGTGAGGGGGCAGGGTCCAAGGGGAGGAAGGGAGGAGGGGAGTTGCCGTCGGTGGTGAGTAAGGCGAAATGACGAAGGGATGCAGGGGAGACGAATGCGATTACTCACGGTGACGCACTAATACATCTCTCTCCCCTTTCCTCCAATTCCCCCTTGGCTTCCCTCACTCCCATCCCCGTCTAGTTCTCCGTTCTGACCCTCTTCGCCGCCTCCCAATTCCCCCCCCCCAATCTGTAAAAACGGCCCCTCCATTCTTTGGCCGTCGGCCTCCTCCTCGAAGACGCCTTGGCAGCATCCGACCACGGACCGACCGGTGGTTTGTATCATTACTCCCTCGGGCCTTTCGTCTCCCACCCTCGTCTCTTTCTCGGCTGGGAAATTCGCAAACAGCGATACTTCCTCCATTTTCCATGCTCTGGCGTGGAGGATGGCGGAAGACCAAGAGAGAGAGAGAGGTACACGCAGAGGTTTGAGTTTCTGAAATCAAAGGAAATCAATAACACGCTGCCCTAGGGGGTTCAGATCTCTCTCATTCGTACCCATCCCTTTCTCCTTCGAGATGTCTTCATCCAAAAACCGCAACAGATACCAAAAACTCCTGATTCAGCGAAGCTTAATGACGCAACAGTCAAGGAATTGCAAATGGCTTGAAAATTTTAATCGGTGATTCCTCCGACGAAGAGCTACTCCGCATACCGAATCCTTTTCATTAATTCGAGTACAGCCTCAAAACAAATACAATAACTGTACGACATGCCAGTTAGCAGTAATTTCAAATACATTTTGTTAATGACCTAAGCACATATATATATATATACATATATAATTTCAGGCCAAATACTGTCACAAATTACTAAGTTTGTACAAATCGCATAGATTCAAAGCCTAGAAGTCTACACATATATCATATAGATTATCCAAACCCAGAATTTCGACTGATTCAGAATTAATTGTATGCCCAATACGTATCGATCAATCGACTGCTCATTATTTCATTGAATTTTCGAATTATCTTCTAATTGCAAAACAAACTATAAGGAGCAGCATTTAGCAGAATTGTCAATCCTACGCTTTTTCAGGAGTTTTGTACCTCTAGATTAGAATCAAGAGAATTGGAAGAGTAACTCTTTGTGCAAGGTACCATTCTGGCATAAAGAGACGATTTGAAGTCAGTAATTAGTAAACAATTAAATGCTTAAAATTTGCCAATTGCCCCATTGCGTTGAAATCGTCGCTGCGAATGAAAGTAGAAAAGAAAGCTAATCACAAAAAAACCCAGGATTGCGACAAACATTGGCATATAACAATCAATCGAATTAATTAATCCCTTCCTATTTTATATTGAAAGTGAGACATTAGTGCCGTTGTGATATATCTGCGAGTATTACCTACCGACACTTAAAAGAATCCCTTTCTTAGTCTTCAACAATCGTATCGAGTTTAAGGGTCTTAATAAGTGCTCATTTAAGAGATTATAACAGGAGCACGATAAGCAGGTAATTTTAAAAGAACGAGGATTACAGAGGAGTGACACGTTAGTGGTGAAGCAATCGAGAAAACAAAGGGCAATAAAACTCGAAAGCGGAAAGTCCACTCTGGTAGCCTAGTGCGCGAGAACCCATTTAATGCTCAGCAAGGGTGACATTTTAAGCCTACCTTACAATCCACTTCTGCATCATCATCATTAAAGCTTCGCAAAGCATTTGAGAATACATTGAGATGAGATGAAAGGACTAGTGTCACTTTCAAAATCCCTCGCTTAAACCGACACAAAACTCTATAGTTTCTAATTAAAGGCGACAAACTTCCCCAGAAAGAAAAGCATCGCTGGCAACATACTTCAAATGTTTTCTAGCTCATTATTCTAATTTCAAGAAGCGTCGAAGCTCAATTTCCGCATAACTTTCGTCCGTTTTGTTCTCGGGCAGTAGAGAAATATTAGAAAAGTTCTTCAAGGAAATATATATAATCTTCTAAAACTCCTTGTTCCTCCATTTTCGCCAAACTAATAATCTTATTACATGCCTAATCGTGACAGGAAAGCAACCACGTTTCTTGCAGCGTCTCGTACAAAAGCCGTCCACCTGATCTTTTCATCTAAATGAAAAACCTTATCTCAGGAGC
The DNA here is from genome assembly GCA_963573305.1 of Pyrrhosoma nymphula. Taxonomy (NCBI): domain Eukaryota; kingdom Metazoa; phylum Arthropoda; class Insecta; order Odonata; family Coenagrionidae; genus Pyrrhosoma; species Pyrrhosoma nymphula. The sequence goes on from OY754330.1 coordinate 58,352,283, forward strand.
AGCGAAGTGCCGTCTCGGTAATCTTTCCCTTTCCTATTTCCAGGAGAAAATTACTATTCATGCTCTTTCATGCAACTTCTTTTTTCTTCCTCCATTTCCTGACGCCTTTTACCGTCTTCCTTTGATGTTTCGACCGAGTACTCGTCACCTCTTTTCCCTTACCCGTGGAGACGAGGCGGTCCGATATCCTGCCATTTCATCTACTCTCCAGCGCTAAAAGGAGGCTTTTCGACTTCTCATTAAAAGGTACCACGGCAACGAGGAGAGCAAAGAAATAGTATAAAAGCACTACCTTTGACTCTTTTAGGAAAGACGATGATATTTTTGATTACATTTTCTTGAGGAATGGACTACTATTTCAAATGATTAACTTTTCCCTCCACCAAGGGGACCTTAAATTTTCCTTCAAATCAAGAAAAGGTAGCGCTCGTCAATTGCTTAGAAGAAAGGAAATATCCTAACGAAGAACTGCATCTCAATTACTCACCAAGGTAATACAAAATAATCCATGCAGCAGTTTATAGAGCAAAATAAACGGATTTATATTTCATTCCTAAAAAAATGCAGGATGATAAATAAAATTTAATCCAGGTGCAGATGAAGTAATCTAATAGGGAAAACGAACGAAAGCCGTGGTCACTTGCAACTAACTGACATGCCTTACCTGATAGACGGTAGGAGTGGAGCACTTTTGACTTTCTAAATATATTTTAATATAGAAAAGCCGATATTTTTTTATTCAAAAATTTATGAAAAAAAAATATTTAAATTAAAATAACAAATTGAAGATCAAAAATGTCACAATAATGTCTCTAATTTGGCATAAAGGCATTCTATAATATTTCAATGCAACCATTCATCCATACTGCTGCAAACAGCTAAGTCAGTTATTATTTTAGTTTACACAGTTACTTAATATTTATTTATTTAACACTCACGAACAACACAGGACGAATGCCATTTTTTCTGAAGTAACTGTAAGGCGTACCTTGATTTCCATAGTACTCGGAGAGCGTGAAGAAGTGGAGAAAAAATTGGAAACCAAATGTCGCCATTAGCATGCTGGGAACGAAAGGCGCCATTGCACCTCCAGTTCATCGCTCAATCCGTCGGACAGACATCCTAACTTGGCGACGATTTCCACAAGCCGCACGAAAAGCGAATGGTATATCACCTAAAAATGAACAGCTAAGACTCTAACCCGCGGCCCCGAGGTGAGAGCCTGAACAACGGCCAGACCAGCAACTTTGGTGCATAAGTTTTTGTGAAAGGGATCTTGGTTGTCTTAAAAATCGAGTGAAAATAACAGTCTCATTTTAATTAGAGAAGTATAGATAAGGTAGAAAAACAAAAGATAGCAGAAGCTTTGGCAGCAGCCTTTCCCCAGACAATATTTTCTTAATTTATCAAGAATCATATAAAGACAAACGAAGCTTTTAAAATTTAGAACAGTTGTGAACAGGATAACTTTCCCATTTCGTGACTGGAGAGAGATAAAAGCATTTCGATGGCAACCATAATAGTCAAATAAGAAAAAGATAAGATCGTATGGACGCGCCTTCCTAAAGGAATTTCTCGAAATAATATTTGCGATACGAAGAAGATAAGAGAGGGAGAGAAAGTCATGAGACGACTCGAAACTACGAAGTTGTAATATAGTGGCGTGCATTTGAACAATAAGGAGCAGAATATATTTCCGCGAAGACGAAACTTTCTCGAGTAATTCTGCTAAAATTAGCGCAGTTTGGACATACTTCAGAGCTTTGAGCGTCCTCATCACGGAGCTCTTCTTCAAATTTTACGACTAATATATGGTGGGAATTCACGAAATGAAAAAGAGGTTTCCTCATAAAATAATTTTAGGACAGGTGGACTTAAACTTTCCTGATTTCTCAATTACGATGTGGGGAAAATTTTCCGACTCCAAAGACTAAAAGGAAGAATTAACCGTCTTGTCAAAAACCCAACCTCATTCGAAAAGAAAACTGGATTGAAGGACGGAGTTTTTACTAGGATAATTTTTTGCGGGGTAATAACCGATCTCCAAAATCAGATGTGTTGTCGTTAGTACACCTTGAAAACTCAATACGAGGTTATTGCTGACCTCGAAGATTTTTAACTCACTTCAAAGTCAACTAATTCCACGCCATAATTTAAGGCACGCAAGTAAAAACGACAATTTCAAAATAATTATCGGTCGTAACAATACACCACTGATAAAATGGAATTAAATGCTTCAGATAAGGCACTACAAACGCGCTCAGCAAATTAATATTTATATTATTGAAATAAATAAAATTGCTGACAATCGCCTCAAGCTAGGAGCGCATACCTCAAATATTACGTTACACTTACAGAGAGAGTAAATTACACAGAGTAGTAAATTTGAATACCAGATGAAAACTGAATACTGCACTATTTCATGAATAAATTTCGCTGTCACTACGCAAAGAACATTATTAAAGCCTCAGGGCTAATATGAACGAGTGAAACATCCGAAAGGATACATTTAGCCATAGACATATAATCAAAACAGTATTCCCTCCGCAGGCTCACAAAAATATTTCCATGAAATATTCCCGTTCTTGCAATGCCGGGTTTTTGGTCCACGTTTAAATATGTACACTTGGAACGGAGATTTCCGCATCGTTGTACATTGTCCTCTGGAGTGAAGACCACTAGTTACGGGAACACAATTTTAAAAATTCATTGAGATAAAGAAGTAAAACATTGAGTTGATAAATAAATAAGAATAAAATTGATAGACAGACACACTCAGAAAGATGTTCTTCATTTCACCATTACTTATAGACAGCACGACAATGAAATAATGAACCGAAATAATGAGCGAATAGCTAATAAATCAGAAGCTGATCAGTTTAGGATTTCATCATTCACGATGCTGCTTTTCGTGATACTGCCAATGGGGATGAAGTATATACCACATTAAACCCACACCCGCACGCAGTAAGGTCTCCTTCAACAAGAGAGAAAACTAATTAATCATGCATTTCGGTAGAAAAGAACCAACTCGTTCTTCTTTCTATTTATGGCACGAAATTGTTACGGCACAAGGAATACTTAAATGAGGTAAAAAGTGTAAATTCATTTCGGGTCAGGTATCATTCCATCCAATTAATTATCAGCATGTGTTGTGTATTTACAGTGCCAATTGTTGTAACCTGAAACAACGGAAAACCTCATAGTAAGTACATTTATAAGAACTAACACGGGCGTTCATTCACCGAAAAAATGCTTTTCAATGATCCATTCCAGCAGTTACGTTTTGCGCTAATTTACGGGAAAAAATAGATACGTAAAAACGGAATAACGCATAAATCCGGCAAGGATAGCTGGAACATTCCGCGCGTGAGGGAATTAAGTTACCTAAAGGAAAGTTACTTAAGTGAAAGTTACCCAAAGACGGGAAAAAACACCATCCTTCCCATTAAAAGATTTTTTCTCCACTACCATTACCTTAAAGGCTTTACATCCCGCATTGATTTGGTTCATTTAAATTGTTTAATGGAATGAATCAAAGTAAGAAAAGTCTCTAGTAATCACTCAAATGTACGAGTTATAATAGTCAACGATCAAACCTATTCAAGCGAAAGTATTCTTCTGATCGCGGTAAGATTAGCACAGTAGTTAACATGCAGATCACCTCGTTTATACATTAACAATTACATTGATGAAATGGTAAAACCGTCAACATTAATACCTACTCTTAATTCACCGAAACACGTGTTTCAATGTCCTATTTTGAGCAAAAAGTGATGCTAGTGCTGTAACATTCAAGTGTCAGCACCTCAATTTCGCAGCCGGAAGTCAAGTAGAATCTAAAAAAACACAGACTGACGATTCATGCAATTGGGATGTCTTCTACAAAGATCCCTGTTGCTGGGACAACAGCTTCGGCGGCGTTTTAGTTGGGGTCTTCAATGCCTGATGCCGTTTTTTCACAACGAACAGACACGCACAGACAAGTCGGCAATGCTCAATGAGAAATATACATTAACAATTCATCAAAGCAGACATTTGAGGCGGCATAGTACTTGTAAGTTACTTAATGGTGATAAAGTATCAAAAAACTGATTCAGCAGAAAAAAGTATTAGTACAAAATTTAGCAAGAAGCGACAAGAAAAGAATAATATTTTGGGGTTCTTCTACTTAATTTAAGGAACCGCGACCATGCCTGATGGGACGTTTGACAAGAAAAATACCCGAAAACCTCTTATATAACCGAACGAATTTTTCCTTTTAATACCGTTCCATTCGTTCTCCTAAAATTTTACGCGCTTCAAAGATAACCAGAATAAAAACATCGATTAAAATAATGGAAACCAATAAATAAGAAAACAATATCAAAATCTGGTGTATTACACCATAGAACAACGGGACTTCTTCTGCTATTGACAAAGTCATTAAATTTCCTACTCTGAGCAGAAGATAGAAACAACAAGAAGTTGCCCAACATTTATTCTGTTTTATCCCTTAACGTTATGTATGAGATTCAGATTCACATCAGAAATATAAGATTGTTTCGGCTCCCTAAGAAAGATATTTATTCCACCACATCTCGATCGCAAATCTTTCCATCCTTAATACCATAACACCACGCCCACCATGTCATCCGTAGAATTGGGCAGAGAGCAAGAACGTTTCCGTGTGTCGAGAAGGGAGACGGCGAGAATTCACTCCATTCCATTTCCATCCCGAATGAAAGCAGTCGAAGTGCATCAAATCTCTTCAAAATTCTGAACCCACACAATCCTCGGTGGGATACAACTGGATGTGTCATGCATACTTTTCATGAATACCTGCATATTTATTTGTGAGTTCTCCGGCACATGAGTGCGAGCCCGAGTAAAAGTTTGAATGGATCCAAGTTTTTCATTGCCGCGGAGACGGTGTCTTACTCCAGGTCCGTGCATAGAGGGTGTTCTGCGCGCATTAGCGCGTCTGCGCGAAGCGACCGAACTACATATAGCTCTATTCCTCCTGAAAGCTAAAGGAGAACTTCCTAACTGGGACAGCCCCCCACCCTGTACTTTTACTGGCTGCTGCAGACAGCATGCGCACTGACCTCGCAGTAAAGGGAAATGAAGTACGTCGCGGCTGAACCCGGCAATAAGGTGGAGATGGAAGCGCTGGGAAAGATTCAATATGTCTGTCGGCATATGCGGGGGGCATATAATCGCCTTTCATGATTCCAGTTCGATGTATGTGTCCCTCACATCAGCGATGAAAGCATCGCTTGTAAAACTTCTGCTCTCAGATACACGGAAAAAGATTCAAGTCGTCATTCGTGATACCTTTATATAAATCTAACAGAACAAACCACACCGTGGTTTAACTCAAGACATGTATACATGTGCAACAGTTCACCGTAACATTTACTTAAACATGGTCCTATACTTGTTCACATGGTAGAAAGGGGACAGAAAATTGATAATATTTTCAACCTCAAGAAGTATCAAGAAAACCCACAGCTAAAGACAAAATCAAATATTCTTCCTCAACATTATCATTCGATTTATCGGGCCCAATCCCGAACTTATAATTATAATATTAATACAACATGGTGCAAAACAATTAGCAATGTATCAATCAAATGTGTAGGCATATCAAATCAGCTCTGAGGAGTACTCTTCACTGAGGAGTTTTTCTTCGTAAAATTTTTTCAGTCCTTTTCATGAGCCACCTTCGTATAAAGGAAGGCAAAAGATAAGAGATAGCTTAAAAGGGATCGGGGATCTGGTAAAAGACAATCGATATTATAATAAAGGAAGGGTTTAATGAAGATAAAACTCCCTACTGGTCGGAACATTGTAGGAATATCTGTTCAATGGACGGTGTTCATGGACCAGCCATTTATTTGGGTAGAATAACTATGATGAGATAATTAAGGTGGCAATTGGCTTCAAACATCACAGGATCCAATTTCTCGATTTGGAAACAAGCCAAAAAATATGACAATCATATCTCACTAAGCAGTAATAAATGCCATCGAACCCAGTAAAGCAATGGGTGCTTTCATGTCTAATAGGAGGAAATTTCAGCATAGAATGAAACTTTTTAAATCATTACGAGCGATAAAAATAAAAATTGAGAACTGGCTTAAAATTCTGCCTTGGCATTGAATTGTGTCCATAAGGAAGGTGAGGTTTTGCTGAGGGAAAACCACGCTATTTTATTTCTGAAAATGCGCACATTAAATCAGTGCGATATTTTCTAGCCTCGCGTAATTACACGGGCGTAGCGTACACGGGCATCTTCACCAGCGAAAACACCCACAATACTACACTTACAAAAAAATCATCTATTCAACGATAGAACTGTCAACGTATTACAGAGAGGAACGGCTGGAGACTAGAGCGCGAGACGACAATACTACAGCCCATGACACATATTTCACGAATTGTATAAGGGAGTAAAAAAGAGCTCTTAAAAATTCCGCGCGCACAACACAAATCGTAAAACGGCAGAATTTCATAATCCCGGCCCATGAAATGCTCTGCCTCCCACCATTACCCGTCTTTAGTAAAAGGATTCCACGATGAAGACAGCAAAGTCTTACAGCTACGTTACGACGGTTACATTTTCTCGAGGCCCCGAAAGATATTGCGGTAAAAAAAAGTGCCAATACACCCGCCATAAACAAAATTCCGCATCTAGGATGAAAACTTTCTGGAAAAAGTGAGGAATAGCTCCAAACTCCTATGGATCTACGACGAGAAATTCAGAGGAGATTCTTCCACACAGAATCCTTCAATTCTCTAACTAGCCAATGTGAACGAGACAAAACGAGAGGGAAGTCCTCAAGAGTCTATTCCCATTCCATTATTGATTGGAAGCTTTCGGGGGAAATCTATTCAATACAACAGGAAGATCTGTGAAAATCCATTATATCCATCCCTTTATATACATTTTATATACATCATGCAGGATCAGCACGTATTTCAGAACATAACTACAATATTTCAGCCGTTAAGTCGTCTGGGGAATATCAAAGCAACACGGCAGCAAACTAGAATTGAAATGGCTTGAAGTGCTGCTGATTAGTTTCCATAATACAACATGTTAGAAAATAAAATACAAAATAATTCTTATTACAATATGAGGTTTAAACAGGGTTTTACAGTAAGAAAGAAAAATTAAGCATATTCTGAATTCTCCAGCGAGAAAATTCTGGTTTTAATGAAGACATAGAAGAGGAAGGTATATTTAAAAAAGGACATTCATAAGAAATGAAAAAGCAAATTGGATCATGATCGTAGCAACTGCGGAAGTATTGTGCATTAAAATTCCTCAGGCTATTGTCACCAATAAGAAATACAAATTTGAAATTTCTAAACTACTTCAGATTCCATAAGTTTTTCGGGGTCTTACTACATATGACAGTAGTAATTTCAAACATTAATGTCTTCCGGAATCTAAATGATCCCCGTCTATTGTTGATAAAATTAAATCTTAGAGCTTCTTCTGGTGATACATAAGAATAAAATCCATTGTAAATCATATCACCATCCGAAGTTTGAAACTCTAAGTAATGGTATCGACTGAAAAAATATTGAGTTCACCGACATATTTATCGGTGCAAGATTTTTCTCAAACCTACATTAATAACATACGAACTCATTTTAAACAGCAAAAATTTTCATCGTAGCATTTTAACTAATTGATCCCTAGCTAAATGATTACAAAAGACACACCAAACAAGATAAAAGGTTTGCGTCACTAATAAAGGATGAATATATTTTAGGTTATATTAAGTAATCCACTGCTCAAGTGATTCACGCGAGGATTACAATAGAGAAACATTTCTCACTGTTCCCTCGAATTTCGTCTAAAAGTCTAACGAAAATGACGTAGTTTAGTGGTCATTATAAAAATTGCAATTTCAATTTTACGCTAATTTTCACTGCTACGATGAGTTCCACAGTAATTGGAATAAAATATTTCTCTAGCAACAAAACATGAATCTCGTAATTTATGGAACCATCTTGTAAAAATGCATTCATGTTTCCCGCAAAATCGGAAGGTGCTCAAATTGTTTTTTTACATTGCCAATTTTCCTATTTATTCACGCTACATTGACTCTACTCGTGTTTTGCCGACAGCGAATATGATACGCGAAGAATCTGCCGAAGAGAGTGACAGTGACAATGAGGAACAGCATGACTCTTGTCAGTGTATTACACCGGGAGGACACAGAGAGAGATAGGCCCAGACAGATGTGCGTTTTGTTAATGAGAAAGAATGGATAAAGCAGAACACTCAGCAAAATATTTTCAAAATTTATTTGCAGAGAGCACATCGTCACAACTTTTCTCGGTATCGCTGAAGTTGGAGAGAGTGAAAAGTACGATGAGGAAACATAACACGGTTGGGAGGGTGATAAATTATTTCTAAAGCCGGTGTCCCTCGTAAATGTTTTCGTAAATTTATTCACGAATACTCTCACAGTTACACTGCGCATGCGCAAGCCAATATTCGGTAAATTTCAGTAAATACGAAGACTGTAAATTCTTCATGAAATTCGGTCACTGATTGGATTTTCTGCGCGCATGCGCTTCAACCACCACCATCACGTTCTCGCAGTATCTCGCACCTCGAATATTATACTATTATTTAATAAATAGGTAATTGTTTAACGTTGGAACTGCGCTTCTTGACATACTCTTGCCATTTTTAGGCGTTAGGTACAAATTTTAAAACAAAGAACAATGGACAAATAAGGTGAAAAACAAATGAATCTACACAAAGAGCTTAACTAGCAAGAATTTCAGAGCTAAAACGGCTGTAGATAACTTCCTCCGAAGAATGGCCGACGCTAACGCTCGATACGATACTACCGAAGTGCTCGAAAATTACAGGTAAAAGGCTGACTTACAGCTGAGAAACAAATATTATTCATGAAGTGAATCGAGCTCATGCAATGAATGCTTTCCCCTATCATATTATTTCAATTCATTACAGTTAGTAAACATTTTAATTTTTCGAAGCGAGAGATATTCCGGCAGTGATGCAATTTGAAACTGCTTCCTAAAACGATAACCCCATCGACTTCAAGAAAGCTTACGAGTTCTCACCGCATTCGGCACAGAAGTTCTACTGAGCGAACCTTTTAAAAATTCGTCAAATCGGATAAACAAAACGATTGGTGAGAACGAAATATCCCTCAATAACCACGCCCCTATTGAAGACCAATAAATACCTACATACCTTCCAACCATTTGGCCCGCCGACAACGCAAGAAAACGTTCCATTCCAACAGCAGCTCTAACGCCCAAATAAAGATCATATATAAAGGAAAAGAAAAATATTACGAACGACACGAGAAGGGTCAATTTTCCCGGCCAGTCGTAGAAACGAAGTTTCGCTACATTTCCTCAACGCGGCGAAACAAAAGACGGAGGAACTGCGAAATAAAGAAATAAAACTGGGGGCGTCCCCAAACACCCATACATGTATACGTGTATAAATAATAAACAGACGAAAAGTGGAGCTGGGTTGCGAGAGAGAGAGAGGGAAAAATATACCCGTCTTTTTTTAAGGTCGCACGACCGTGACATACGAAATAATGATAAAGAAAAAAAGGGAAAGAAAAAGATAGATAGAAAGGGTCCAGGGCCGACGCCAAACATCGCCACACGACGGACACACATATATTTGAGAGAAAGAGGGAGGGAGCAGGGTAACGGAAGGAAGGGAATGAAAGGGACAGAAACGAAATAGCTGGATGGAGAGAAAGAGAGGTGAGGGAGGCAAACGAGAATCCGTAGGCGAAGAAGATAGGGGAAAGGGTTAGGCGTCAAAAGAGAGCCATGCGTAGAGGGATCTCAGGACGTTGGACCTTTGGCCATTGGACTCTGACCACACCCTACCGTCCAAAATACGAGCTCGAAAAACACACACGGATGTAGAGAGAGAGAAAGGCTCCCTCCCTACGAAACGCGCGGTCTGGAGTCTGTGGGAGACTCGGGGGGGGAGGATATTAAGGAACTGGCGGAGACTGAGGCGGGGTATAACGGGGGATATTCGACAAGGGGGCGGGAGGCTGTGCTGAGGTTGGCGGGGAGTAGGGAGAGGAGACTTGTGTATTGGTGAGCTCGCACGAGTTCCGAGGGGCAGTGGACATATGACCGCCAACTCCTCCCACGCGATAAAAACCTTCATCTCCCCGGCCATACGACACTCCCACCTTCTACTCGTGACCCCTTACTTGATTGCCGATATTATCGACGGCGCTGTGTGTTCCGATACAGTTAACATCTATTGATAAACCAAAAAGTATCGATTTTTGGGCTACACCCTCCAACCCTCGACTCGTGGATTCTCTTGATTTCCGATGTTATCGACGACACCACCTGAATAGAAAATGTATACCTACACCTATTACAATATCGAAAAGCATCGTTACGCCGAGCTAAAAAAAACTCTCACCCTCCACTTGTTACCCAACTCGATATCTGTTACTATTGACGACACTATCTGAATTAATATTGCTCACGCCTATCGATAATTTAAAGATTATCGATTTTCCGTGCTACGCACTCCAACCCTCTACTCATGGGTCATCTCGAATTCCGATGTTATCGACGACTCCACCTGAATAGAAATATTGTATCCCATCCTCCACTCGTGACCTAACTCGATATCTGATATCATAGACGACACTATCTGAATTGATATTGCTCACATCTATCGATAATTTAAATATAATCGATTTTCCGTGCTCCACACTCCAACCCTCTACTAATGGGTCATCTAGATTTCCGATGTTATCGACGATCCTACCTGAATAGAAATATTGTATAAATCTATCAATATATCGAAAATATCGTTAAAACGATATTTTTCGCCATCAAGACACTTTTTGCATCGACTATATTTAATCTTCGAGTATTGAAATCGCATAAATTTTCGGATGCTCATATTTAAAAATATATATATAAAGAGTCGTCGTAAATGGAGTACCTACACACAGTCTGACCACGACCTTATTTTCAGATACGGGTAAAGGTGGCCAAAAGATTCCGTGACGAGATAGGTGAATTGATAGAGGAGCGTAGGACGTAGCGTAAAGGGCGTAGGGAATTGAAATGCAATAAGAAAAGGGATGGAAGGTGCAATCAAACACATTAATATGCCGGCAACCATTGCATTAAAAATTCACCGATTGTTAATAGGTACCTATATTTTCCAAATAATTATGCTATATTGGTTGATTAAAATAAAACCATGTATTTTGAATTGTGCTCTCATCTATTTCTTCCGTTGACGGATTTTGATTTCTTCACATTTAGTTAAAATAATTTCAGCTGAAATTTAAAAAGTTAATGAAATATTGACTCGGTAAACAAACATATTGAGGATCAGTGCTAAAAAAACATAGCATCACTATATCGGCTTTTAATAAAATATAAAACGATACATATAAATGTAAAGAGAAAATGTAACTGCTGCAGAGGAATATGGATGGAATACCTGCCATCCCTGAAAGGAGAAGAGGCCAAGGAAGGGGAGTGGAGAAAGACACGTCACGTTTGTACGGAGGAAGGGGTGGGGTCAAAGGGGGCGAGAAAGCGGGGGAGGGGGTGCCACTACTACTGAACGCATAACCTCCGGCGCCCCTGATAAGCCCACAGCTCTACTCCCCACAGACACTACTCCCTTCAGCCCCCTACACAGAACACCTTACTACACCCTCATTACCTTCCCGTATCCCCAAACCTTACCATCCTACCACTGATAAAGGCGCGCGATATGACGATATATCGACGACGATCGGTTCCCGTCATAAATGTGGAGTGAGGTAGGGGCAGACGTAAAAACAATACACCTTTTTAAATCGAGCTATAGGATACTAAAAATTAATAGGAATCGATGTGCTGAGTAACGATGAATAAGATGTTAGGGCGGGCCGCGTGACCAAAAATCTACGACGATATGATGATGTGGCACATAGAGTTGATAGATTGATAAATATGAAGACACAGACCAAAACTATTGTGAATGAAGCTCAATCGAAGGCATTGAAAATATTTCGCAAAAGTTCATACCCTTCGCGAACATTAGGGATTACATTTGAAATAATTAACGGATCGATAAGATTTTCATAGATTAAAGTATCAAATAATCGTGATGTCAACGACACTGGACGACACTGTTAATATTACGTTATCGTCAATATCTTAACCCAATAGAAACGATATTATTGACCAGCTTCGATGAATGGATGCGAGTCACATGAATCGGCTTATTGAAAAAACTACCGAAATATCGATACATGGAAGTAAACTCCGATAATTTTGAGGGACAGGTATCGAGGGACTATATCGTTCAATCGAATATAACCGTGCTAACTCAACTCCAGCCCTCTCCTCAATTCAACAACTTTACACGACAGTAACAACATTATCGACCAAACACAATGAATTAGATACGGACTACACTGATATCTAAATATCGATACTTCGATATATCGTTTTCCGAGATCGATAATTTTCGTGTCGATATAGTAAACCGAGCAGGTACAGCCGCACTTGCTGAACTCTCCGCCCCTCCCCTCCTCCTCCTCCCTTTTTGCCCCTCCCCACCTTCAACCTCATCTACGCCCACCTCACATCCCCACCCCCTCCCTCCAATACGACCCCTAACACACACAAATGAGCACGAGCCAGCGCGCGCGCACCGACGCCATCTTTGCTGGCGGCAGCGACGGAACCCCTGCAGAGAGAGGGAGGCCGGGGCGGGGAATATCTTCCCTCCTGGAGCCGCCGCAGTGGACTCGCCCGGGACTTCTGTGGCGCCCCTCCATGGCGCCCCCACTTCCCTCTACTACCACCACCATCCCTCGACCTCACCCCTCCCATCCTACCCGGACCTCTAGACTCCCAACCTCACTCCTTCCACCCTATCTCTCCCTCCGAGTGCAGGAGGGAGGTTAGGGGCGGCACAAATCAATAGGCGCGCCGCGTAAAAGGGTGGATGAGGATGGAGAGAGCAAAAAGGAAGGCGGATGGGAGGAGGGGGAAGGGAATCGAGGGATGGAAATCGACAAACTCGTCCGCATCCGACATCGATAAAAACATCGATCCCAACATCTTCGTGCATATTTTTTAATTGCTGCAATCCTATATCCTTATTGGAAAAGAAGGAATGATTATCATCAGAGGTAATATGTAATTAAATCTTCAGGTAAGCCATCAAAACGCTTCAGAGGGAAGTTTTATCGCTGACGCTGAAAAAAAAAACAATCTGCCACTTTGGATTTAATTATAAAGTCACTTTGCGGTAATTATTATATATATCTCCGTTTTTGAAAATTTAAACGAACACGAAGATGCTATTGTCCATCACAACGTAAGACCCGTTTTCTTATGGGAGAGAATGTAAAAGTTTTGGAAAGTTATGCTATTTTTTGGCATAAAAATGTTTCGCGTTAATTAAATGACGCGTTAATTAAATGACGCGGGAAATTAATCGCCAAGTTTCAATGTACAGCTTTATCATCCAGCAGGTGATTAATTATTGGTTTACAAAACCTATTTGTACTTGTAAGAAATCACTTCAAAACTGCGGAAGAGTAGAATTTCTTTCTTTCTATTCTTCCCAAACTGCTAAGACTATCGTATCGTCGAACTTAAGGCTTATATCCTAAGACTAATATAGCGTCTATGCCCAATGTAGGAGACGATCTTAAGTTCTTTGGTTTGTCAGGTTAGCGCGAAGCAACCCTGGCTGCCGCGGTCGGACTTCAACAATACATGCATCAAATCATGGATGCACGTCTGATTGAGCACAAGTATCTGTAGGAAATCGTTTTCATTTAAAAATGTTAAACGTCACTTAACTATTAATGATTACCCACTTTAAGTCTAATCATGGTCTGCATACACTACATCTATTTCTACTTAGGACACATTATGACGCCTATAAATAATCAAAATTTAATACCCACAATTGTTATCAACTGCAAATAATACTAGAAAGTATACCTTCTCGTAATGATTACAACGGTATTAAAATTACATTTATTTGCGAGGGTAAATCCCAAAAAAAATTCAATGCTAATACTTTTCTTTCCTTGTGACACGTTCCGACGAATTGAAGCAAATCGAAATATACCGATAACGATTATTTACTTCTTAAGATACTAAAATATACTTACTCGTCATGATTGGGCCCATCACTTCATTAAAAATATCATAAAAAATATAAAGGTGAAACACCAGTTATTATTATGCAAACTATTATAAAAATCATAGCATGAAAATAAATATAGCTAATTCCGAAAGTTAAAATATCGAGCATCGCACAGTTGGTAGGTCGGTTATTCGGGGAGGGGACAGTTAATATGAGGTAATTTGCGCCCTAAGAAGAAAAGTGGGTCGCGATGATTATGGAGGGGTTAACTAGGTAGCAGAGAAAGGGTGGAGTGAAATCCAGCGTCAATATCAGCCCACTCTTAACGAAAAGCGCCAATGCCAGCGCGGTTTGAAGTGGCTGGAGCGGTAATTGTGGGTCATTGAGTGAGCATTTTAATAATTTAAATAATAAAGTCGAAAAAAAACTCTTCGACCACATATCACTTAATTGCATCTGTTTAAGCATTGGAAATCACCACACAGGAAGTTAGTGAAATGATAAATGAATTATAATTTAAATGTTTTCCTTAATTAAAGCATGTTATGACTAGAGTTTTCAGCAGGTATTCGAAAATCAGACGATATTTTTTTCCTCTGACGATTCTGGTGGTCCGTATGCCCCTGCGATACCAATAAGCCATTGGCTTGTCGTCAGGTTTCTCACGGGCCGAACCACCAGAACTTGACAGTTGAATTAATTGAAATATGTTTCCTCCGAATATTGGAATCGGCGTGACATTTTTATATTCATTGGCAGCAATTATTATAATAATAAACACATCATTTCGTTTTTAGAAGAAAATCTGTACACATTTCATCGAATTGCTACAAAATACATGTCATGCACCATAAGGCTACATGTTAAAATAGCATTTAGTTGCCAAAAAACAAAATCGGTGTGCTGTAATTTTTTTCAATTTTATCTATGGATACCACTATGTAAGTTACACGCAAATTTGAACATGTACAAAAATCATGAAGTACCCTCCGCGTGGCACTCCAAGTAGGGAATGGGATTCGAGAGAAAAAATCTCCGTCGGGGTACAAACCGGGACTCTCGGGATGAGAATACAGTGCTCTATAGAGAATCACTCAGCGACCATCGATGTCCCCAGACTGTCGTGGCCGGCGTGAGTATATATCTATGGGGAGGGAATGAATGGAGAGGGAGAGGCGGATGGTACAGAGAGGGGTGGATTCCTCTCGTAAAGGTGGAGAGGGGGAGGGCGAGGGAGGGAGAGCTAGGAAGGGAAGAAGAAAGAAGGGAAGCACACGTGGAGAGTTTCGGGAGGTGTCTCTCTTCGTGGGTGGCGCCACAAGAAGGGGATAGGGGTGAACCAAGGTTAGAATGAAAGGGTTTTACGC
The DNA here is from genome assembly GCA_963573305.1 of Pyrrhosoma nymphula. Lineage (NCBI taxonomy): Eukaryota > Metazoa > Arthropoda > Insecta > Odonata > Coenagrionidae > Pyrrhosoma > Pyrrhosoma nymphula. Next base: position 58,367,805 of record OY754330.1, read on the forward strand.
CCCGTTTACATCACTAGCTTTCTACACTGGAAACTAAACGCTAGTAAGAATGTCGCTGTGTGAACGCAAGTTAGCGCCAATCACAGTAAACTTCTTTTCCACGCTAGAGTTAAAACGATAGACGCTGGTTGCTGGCATTTGAAATGCGTGTGAACGCAAGTTGGTTGAAATCGTGGTTGAAATAGGTTAGTTAACCAAATGGAAGGTCAAGCAGAAGGACGACAGCAATACACTGAAAGGGAATTTGAAGTTCTTCTGGACTAATACAGTCAGAAAGTTCATTTAAATGAGGATGCACTGATTAAATTAACATTCAAGATGTATAAATTGTGAATACTGCTCAGTACTGATTGGTACTGCTGTAGGCTGGTAGGCTGCTTCATTTGTTTTTTTAGCGATTTCTTAACTCTTCACAAGAGGTCACCAGCATATTTACTACGGTAAACTGGAAATCGTGTGACCGTGGGTAAGAGCTACCATGTTAACTATCATTCAACCCTAGTAATGCAAACGGGGAATGAGAGAGAGTGTGTGGTATGAGTAAGGGGCGTGGGGGGGGACCATGGAGACAAAAGAAGAGGTTTCCAAGGTTCAAGAGCGAGGAGGGAACATCTGAGTGTTAGGGGGGAGGGGTGTGGCGTCAAGGGTGAGTGAGGGGGGGGATAAGGAGTGGGGAGATAAGAAGAAAGAGGGGTCGCAGAGGGACACATCACTCTACGTACTACCCTCCGAGCCACCACAAGGGCGTGTATGGTACAGGGGTGTTAGGACACAAGCCATGAAGGGGGGAAGGAATAGGAAAAAGGAGGGAAGGGCACGTTTCCCTCAAGCGAATGGCCTTCTGGAAATACTGTGTCGTGCGGCTAAGGAATCGCTCAATTTATCGCGCGCAATCACTAGCAAGTCCGATAGTCTAATACCTGCTCTATTTCTTCGCATACATTTTCATGATTCTACTAATCAGATGCATGTTCAACTGACAGCTTTCTAGTCCTCGCCAATCGGCCGGGAGAGCGTGCGAGGCTCTGATTTGAACTGGGACGAGCACTGCATGTCTGGTGTGGAATCACCCCGTGCCACACACTTTCACGGTATTTCGTACATGTAGATGAAAAATTAGACACATCATTAACGCACAATCCACCTCTCCACTCTGCGACATCCTTGCCCCTATTCCCTCCTATTTTATGGCTGGTGCCCTAACAGCCCCTGCCACACGACTCTACGGCAGTTCGCAGGATAGCATTTAGAGGTAGATGAAATAGTGAATAAGACCACGCACCACACGTGGGAAGGAAGCTAGCTAAAAACTATAACAAATGTATCTAGTAAGCAAATAATAACAATCGTATTTTCATTCATATCACATGCATCTCCGGGTATATCAATTTAAAAAATTCCTCAAAATCAACATCAAACGGGTTTGATGCTATCCCACCGACTGGCCGGGTTGAAGCCCGAGAGCTCTTTGCAACAACATCAAATGGTGACATCGAAGGCCCTAAGTTTCATCCTAACTTACGAGGGAAGTTTTATTTCCGTGCTATTTCTTAATTTAGGTAAATTTTCACAAAATGAACTTCCTAAGAATAGTCTAATGACCCGCCATGGCGCTACAGCCCAGTAACCTCGACTGGTGACGATAGAATAGCTCAACCACAGACGGGTATATCTGATTGCACGTTCATTAAGAGCATAAAAAATTGCAAATTTAAGTAAAACCACCTTTACTCCATCCAGGGAATCAGAAAAGGTACCTATCTATCTATCGTGAAAAAACGAGTACCCATGGAGAGAAGGATACGAAAGTATAAAGATGAATAAAAAAACAAAAATCTCAACTATTGGGGGGGGTTCGAGGAAGTTCGAATTCGGAGGTAGCAAGGAAAAAAAGGTAAATTGAACATGGGGCAGGAAACCATAAACGCGGAAGAGGGCAAGATTGACCGTAAAAAATTGATAGTCAACGGAACAAAAAAACTAAAGCTTTCCACGGTTGAAATAAAAGGATACCAACATTATATATTGAGGGTGGTCGATAAAAATATAGTTACAAGCGAAAGACACAAATTAAAACTTCCAATATTTCGGTGGTATTGGCATCCATCTTTCTCAAGGTAAAGAGTAGGAATGAGGAAAGGGATAGAGATTGAGGTATGGGAGGGGAAAGAGGGGTAGAGGAAGGGGAAAGAGGGGAAAGAGAAAGAACCGGGAGAGGCAGGCATAATGGGGGAAGGAGGTGAAAGAGGAAGAGCGGGGAGAGGGTGAGCGGAGGGGAGAGAGGAATAAAGGGTAGAAAAAGGACGTAGAGAGTGGGGGAAGCACGGAGAGAGGAGATGAAGGGGAGGGAGAAACTAATGCGATTTATTGAGTCCAGGGAGCAAGAAGACCTGGTGGATCAAAATACAAGAAGATTCAAGATCCTTGATCTGAAGGGGAGAGGAAGAAGGGGGAAGGGAGGCAAGTAAACCAACTGTAAAAGTATTATTAAAGGTGGAGTTGTAGGAGGAGACGTGAATGGCAACAGGGAGAGAAACAGAGAGGGAAGGGGGATCGTTACAAGAAGAGCGGCATAAAAATAATCTAAACGTAATACTCACTAACATCATGTATTTCTAAAGGCGGTATATAAACTACAACATTACTAACTTTCAACTTAGCAATTAAGAAGACCTTTTTTAATTTCTTTATGTATCTGTAATATAAAGGCTTGCCCTATAGAGAGACATAGGGAATGCAGATTCAATTGTTTCTAATAGGAGAATCACTCCGGCAGAATAGCTGAGACCTAGATAGAGTTAAATGTGGTCTGAGCCATCAGTAAAAGTGGCAATTCCGACGCAGGTTTAACTACATCAAAGACTAGGATAATTGTGCCTTCAACTCTATTAAAGTGCACTTAACGGTGTCTTCCGAGAACGTTCGAAACATGATTACCCTGAAAGCTTCTCTCACTTACACCAGCCGTAGCGTACCTAGAAGCGCTCAGACGTGAATTACAAAGACTTCAACACAGACAAATGTTAACTACGAGAGGCAAAAGAAGCTGATTTTGAGAACGGGATGAACAAATATATACAGAAGCAATGTACGGAGGAAAGTGGAGAAGAGATGTAGAATGGAATAGACGTGGAAAATTGCGAGGGAGAGGTTTTTTTGGAATGGTCTCATTGAGGATTCCGGTGAGGAGAGACGCAAAGTAGTAGACGTGAGTGACGAGGGAGAGTACTGAATGAGACGGGAAAGGAAGGTTCAGGGTGGAGGCGAGGGGGTTGATAAAAGGGAGATGGGTTGTTAATATGAGATGAGGGAAGATCTTGCAAGATGCAATGTGAGAAAACGGTAGGAAATAAACGAAAATATCGTGCTCAAAGCGATTGTACAACGTGAGCAGACCATAGGCGCTGGTCAAGTGAAACTATTTGAAAAATATGCCATGCATTAACATTACATTTCAAGCTTCCTTCTGTAACAGCGCTATCGACTGAATATATCAAATCACAGAATTAGAACACAGAAATGCGCTAGCTTGCTTCTCAACTTTTTAAGCGTTTTTTTAGTCGTCTAGCTGCCCAGAACATTCCCAACGCACGCCAATTAGAATGATTTAGGTTTATAATTAATGATTTAATTAATTGAATACCAGCGGGAAAGATTACATATGGCGCTCCTTCATTTCAAAAACTTTCTAAGAATGCATCATTCAACAGTCATTACCCGCAGTATTTTGCCAAGAACACTAACAGTTCTATATTATATTGAGTGCACGGTTATAACTACGCAGTAATACGTTTCCAGGTAGCAGGCCTCAAATACGTTTCAAATATAAAAATAGCTCTCCGCTACTAACAAAAGCAAAACACGGTCTAGATTTTCCTATCATTCCTCTTAGTAAGCACAAATGGTTAGAGACAACGGTAAAAAATTACCTTTTTGCGAAGTCCAAAAAAGGAAGAGTAGAATGCGAAAGCAGCACATTAGCTCCTCAAGATTGGACTTCAATGAGCAACACGTTTTTATAGAGCAATATCAACTGTAATAATTTAGCGCGGAACGGCTGAATTTCATTTTCTCAAAGCAGTTTAGCGCACGTTATATTATTAACTCAGCCGGAAATGTGTTCCGCTGGAATGATGACCTTAACTGGAATGGAATAAAGGAAAAAAATAATAATAAACGTTTTATATGAAACGTTCTCAGCCCGGCGGCAAGGATCACTGCCGCGAAGCCCGGAGAAGATCCGAGCTGTGGAAAACGCCGCAGAGAAATAAAGGTTGTATATTAAGGGAAAAGAGGGAGAGAATGACTGTGAAGTGAGGGCACACTGTAGATAGCTGGAAAAACGATGTAAAAGCGAGGTGAGGCGGGGAAAAATACCTAGGGAGGACGGAGGGAGAATTAGAGGAGAGCGAAGAAAATTGAGTTAACGGTTACGAATGGCGTAGGGAGGAAATGTATGCCGAAAAGGGGGAGGAAGGAGAGAGCAAGAACGTATAGCAGACGGATAGAAAACGGGGCGAAGAGGGAATAAGTGGAGAAACGGCGAAGAGGAACGGGAGGAGAAGAGGATTGAATTACGTTCAGCGAGGAAAAAAGTAGATAAAATATGAATATCGGTGCGGCAGGAGGGAGTGATTTGGAACATCACTTCCCAAAAAACAACGAATGGAAGGAGGAGAGAATCAAAAAAGGGCCCCCCCAAATCCAGCAAGACTTATGTTTCATTCCCAGGATACCGGTAGAATTTTAGTTAATTCCAATATCCCGGAAAATTCTCCCTTCCCGGGAAATCCCGGAATCCTTTTCTTTCAATTTAATATTAGCTATTTTGTTCAACTGGAAATTCCTTCTACAACAACACTCGGAATATTTCTCGTCTCTTGAATGCATTAAATACGATTATACCCGCACCAATAGAATCATAAAGGGCAAGTACAGCTGCAGGGCTTTCCTTGACTAGAATGAGAACAAGATTGAGTGACCGATGTATGGACCATCTAATTTTTTTTTAATCCTACAAAACATTCACAGTATAAATATCTTTAGTTTAATTTATCGACTTTCTTTCTTTTAAGATCATTTTTGCCTTAATGGAGTTTCTAATCAATTCAAATACGTTTGTTCATTGTGTTCAGTACAGTTGGTACAGTTCTATATGAAACAGAGCAAATTTATGACTTGTGAACATTTTCAGCAGAATTAAAAATATTTTTGAGCATGAATTTTCACAAAATATTATTTTATTTTGCTCATTATAGCGATTGCAGAAATTATTTAAGGACCATAAAAACAAGAAATAATACTTTTCTCGTTCCATCTCTTTTCGATATTATTTCACTTTATAAAGTATATTCAAAATAGAATTAAGCATATCCCGGAATTTCCCAAGATCCCGGGAAGAGAAACCCTTTTATCCCGGAATAAACAACAGGCCAGGAAATTAGAAATCCTACGCGAGACACTTGAGAAGAAGATGAAACGAAAATGAAAAGGAAAAGGGAATAAATTAGCGAGGCAACTCGGCGCAAAAAAAGAAATGCGAACTAGTTCATAAACGGTAAGAAAAGAGCCAGCGAATTGATGTCATAAATTTAAAACAATTAACAGCGACAAACCCCGTAGACCACGGAGACTAAGAATAATGACGTAGTACGAGAATTCTTGCAGTTCCCTATAAACACGGGATAGGCGACAATGAGGAGGAAATTAAAAACTATTCACCAAATTAACGTGGGCATATGAAAGAGAATGAGGTTATTATGTGGACGAAAATGAAAAAAGCATCTAATGAATGAAAAAACACCAGCAAAGAGATACATTTTAAGAGAAGGAAGCAATTATATTTTAACTGTTCATGTTAAAATAGTATATTTACAAAATTCTGAGAAAAAAATAAATAAACCAGCTGAGGGTTACTAGATGAAAATATACATGGGAAAATGTCGGAAAAAGTGATTAAATGGACACATGAAGGTATTAAAATACTTCGTTTCGTCCACAAGCGATTTAATACCGGCCCGTTTCAAACGTTACAATCATTTTTAAGGACGGAAAACAGCATCCGGATAGTAAGGCTTTTAAACTCGGGTCGGTATTACATTTATTTCGTGATCTATACCAAGAATTTTCATTTCATTGAGGATCCTTGAAGTTACATCGAGTGATTCTAAAAAACGTCAAGTTTATGAAATGAAGAATTGGTATGGATAATTTTGAAGAACTGGGAGAATAACTTTGGGAGAATAATTGACTAAATTTAACTGTACACTTATGCGAGGAGTCAATTGTAAAATACCACAAAAATTCATCTCCTTGCGCAAATTCTCAATTATCGCACATTGTGTCACTTGCCCTTTTCGACTGAGATGGGAAGGAAATGAGGGGAATGAAGAGATGGCGAGAGTAGATAAGAAGTCAAAAGGGGTACAAGCGTAGGACAACGAGGGGGGACAGGGAGAGGATTGGGAGAGGAGATAAGGGATGAAACAAACGGATGGGTTTTGCCCGCAGGAGGGGGAGGGGAGAAGGGTACGGAAGGGCGGCGGGATAATTGGTGAAATGGACATTTTTATTGGAGACTTGGGACGAGATGTCCCTCCCTGGGTACAGGTACCAAATATCAATGCGAAATAAACAATGTGGAAATCGGTGGGGTTCGTGAGGGTCGCTTGATAAGAGATAGCGACTGACTGTGAATATAAAATGAGCTAAATATCAGGGGTAACGGCCTGTCCGAAAGCACTGCAACAGCGTTAGTAGCAGGTAGAAAAATAAAAGGCTGCCTTCAGGGAAAAACACGCATTTTTTCCTTTCGTAAAAAACGCCAACGGAGAGATATTCAGCAAAAAGGGAAAACGCTAAAGAAGATTTTTTAAAAAATAAATCTATCTCGATTTTAATTTAACGAATAATGTAAAGGCATAAAAATATGAGCGCAGTGGAAATTTTTCCTCCCACAGAACGAGAAGGTAAATCCGCCAGGAGTCAAGTGAGCAGTCCAGCGTTAAGAAGGATTAACTTTATTTCCGTTCGAAGGGCAACGCTAATTCTGGTAACTAACCAGGGTAATGTAAAACTTGCTGACAGGCCAAATACGGCTAATTGATATCCTACACACACACAAAACAGCCTACTTTTACTTTAACTATTTTTTCCACTTTCCACAGACAGGGTAATTTATAAAGATTAGAGATGCCAGAAACTAAGTAAAGGGCATAAGCGATGGCCATGAAAAAATCAGTACTTACCAAGTTAAATTTTTATGACGCAGTTCTAATGTTGTAATTCTCTTACTCTACCGCCATTTTCGAGAGGCATTAATTTGTAATGGCCTTGCATCTTTTTCGCAGACATCGGCATCGCGTATTAACTTTGCATATTTCTCATAATTAAAGGACGTCATGAATGCACCTTGGTCACTGATTCCCTTTGACTAAGAAATTAATAAACAAAATTCGCCCATAATTTCTTGCCTTCGAGAGTAAAATTCACAAAAATAACGCCAATTTGGGCAATTCACAGATTACACGGTATTAAAAACATGCACCGGATAAAAAATTGAGATGATAGTAAAGAGGTCATGGATAACAAGCCAGTGGCGTTCCATAATTCGAAAAATTCTAAATTCTAAAGATAAGAAGACACAAGGGTGCGGCAAATCAAAAGGAATTTACATCCGTTAAACGACGCACTGTGGATCCAAATGCACCTATTCTCGGCAGAATAGGTACATCTTTTTTGTAGGGTAATGTGGAAGATTTTTTCCGACTTCCATTTAAACCTACCTTTAATGAATGAATGTTAGATAAAAACATTTTTTAGATATTTTTAGGTCGTATAGTGAATTCTGGGCTCCGAAAATTGCTCACAACACATTTATAAAGTACCCTACAAACGATATGCAAGTCACTGGTCTCAGGTCACCCTCACATTATATAGCAACATTTGCCAAGCAACCAGAGAAACGCATGTATGTGTTGCAATTATTGGTGCTTAGAAAAATCTGGTTCTGGTTTTACAGCATGAAATAACACATTCCACTTGAATTCGTTACGACTGACGCCCCAGAGTTCAAAGGTGATATTAAGGGGTAGTAGAATAAATCGGACAGAGAGCCAAAGGCCAGGATATCTACAATGGGTGAGACCCTTAATGTATCTGGGTTTTGGGGTAGTGATTTCGAGTCTGATTATGAGCTCGACATTTGTACAATACATTGAGCATGGTTTGCAGCATCTACTCTATCTCTCCCTGCCTCTTTGCAACATCTACAACTCAGTCAAGGCAGAGGAGCTCGCATATATGAAATCCATTGATGGCTTGTGCGTCAAGAGGGGGATCATGAGGAATAATCGCTTTAAGAAGGAAAACAATATAGAAGACAGGAATGATTTGAGAAGGAAGAGGGAAGCAGGATAGGATGCTACATATGAAAGACACGCCCGGAGGAACACCGATTATTGGTGATACTAATCCTGGCTTTGAATTGTCGACTAAAAATCCCATCCGTAACTTTAACTCCCAGCTATGCATGTATTTGTAGGTGTTCGATGGGGGAGCATGCGGAGGGAGGTGATGGACATGATGGGGGCAGAATGAATGAGACAAGAGGAGCACGTATGAATGGATTCGAAAGAAGGATCAGAGAGGAAGAGGAGAGATGTGTTAAGACAGGAGAGCATCCCTTTAAGGAGGGAAAAAAAGAGAAGGGAGGGAGGATTTGAGGAGGTAAGGCGAGGAGAAGCCCGGGGAACGGCTGGCTGGAGAGAGGGAGGGAGGGCCGAGGTCAACGCACGGATGAAGAGGGAGGCTGCGCTGCCTTGCCTCCCAAAGGAGCGGCACGGCGAGATAAAGGGGAGGAAGGGGGAGAGTAGAGGACCGACCCCTGACTGCCTGCCCTGTGTTATGTGTGTGTTGAGTGAGGGGAGCAGCAGCAGGATATCCTCCACGTGCCCTGAAAAGCGCTGCGGCGCGCGGTGCGGTCGCGACTGAAGGGTCAAGCCCACGTTTCCCATGCATCCCATTTCGCGCCGCTACTCCAGGCCGCGCCGCGGGAGACTTATCACAGCTGAAGATCGCCAAACGCGAGCCGAGATGCCGAGAGAGCGTCGTCCGGCTTTCGACGCATAATACGTGAGGACGGTGAGATTGCTGCAGCGACCGGATGTGCACGCTCAAAAGCTGAAATTTGTCCATTGATGAGTTTCACCAACGCTGATTCACGTACCGATTTACGCTGTATGGTGCCGAATATTAAATTCCATTAAAGTCAATCAGGGGAACGCGGAACCTAATTCCTGGGATGCCACAGCACGAATGAATACGCAAGCGAGGGCGGTGCTAACTGTATCAGACTTCGTGCGGTCCACAGCATATACAACATATTTGCAATCCTACTTTCAAATATATAGTCATTTTCACGGAGGATATTTAAAGCTGAAAAATTACATTATGGTGCATTCAAAGCCTACGCCGGAAATGAATGATTTTTTGCGACCTAAACGACGTTACTCACCATAAATATCCAGAAATATTGCCAAAAAGAGCTTCGTGTTTCGTTTACGATATTCTAACTACGAAATGTTAATTTTTGCGTCTGAAATCAGAGAAAATGGATCGAGGTCTCGTTTTGCTTCCTCTTTGCAATGTCACAGGTATAAAAACGATGTCGGAGATTAATGAAATCCGCCACGACAATTCGACTCTAAATTGAATGCATTGTCATTAAAAAAAACATAAATCATTCGATTCCAAATCTCCTATTATACACATTCAGCGGAAACGCGGATCTGAGCTAATGCCAAAATATCTTGAAAGAGATGGACAGCTAAGAGAAAAAACAACACTGGCAAAATGAATGAAGTTGACCTCAAAAGCTGAAAGTAAACCTACTTGAGATTTCCAAGGTTTCCAGCATTTTCTCCTCATGAATTTCTCCAATTTCTCTTTTTCGTCCCGTACCCCATCATCCCCTTCCCATTGATCTAAGTATATACATCTGGAGCCCACCAGACACTGTAGTAAAGTTTTGATGACTGAGCAGTCATTTTTAACATCTGCTAACAATTGCAAATCATACCTGTAATCATCTTAGATTCTTCACGCAAATTATAATGGAAATCTCATAGAAAAAGTTCTGCACTGGGTAGGTTGCAATAACTAAACTGCCATAATTCCCTGAGCAAAAAAACCTAAGGTGACTTTTAGGGCATAATTTAGACGTAGACAACCTAGTTGTCCTGGAGTTTTAAGAGACTATTTGACGCGGCGGAACGAATGTCACGATTATGTGCGATTTGGAGGTTCATGCTGCTAAGGAGGAGTCAACGCATTATAATGTGAGCCATGGCCTTACGATGAACATGGCTTTGCCTGTACTGTCCTTCTCATGAATATAACTGAATGTCTGACGTGAAGCGGTATTGATTCCCTTAGCATTCTTATTCCCTTGAATTCACGCATCATTTGCAAATTAAGTGATTAAATTACTCCAGAATCCGGTATCCTTTTACCGCATCCAGTGGAGCACCTTGAAGTCTAACCAAATGCTTAGTTAAAAACCTATCAGTAATCAGCACTAAAGAGAAGGGAGTGAGAAGATTATTTCACGAGATCCGCCATTGACATAAAAAAGGATTCGCCATGAAAGAAAGGACTACGGAGTAACGAGGAAGAGAGAGCGAAGTGAATGAAATCCCAAAGACAGAAATCACGCGTCGCAGGGAGAAATCCCTCACAAAAGCGACGCCCATCGTTCAAACGGAACGGGACTTGGGACTGACAACCTCGAGCAAGAATAATGGAGGAATGGTAATGTCTCAGTTTTTCTCGGCACTCGACGCAGGGCTGGAGCGAGAGAAAAAACTGAGGAGATGCACACCTTGTGTTGGAGCGGCGGGGAAAAAGAGACAGGGGTGACGGAAATGACGGCATAGTGGTATACTGGAAGTATGAAGAGAAAAAAAGAGGAGGATAGAAACAGTAGGTGAGTGAGTGAAGAGGTGTGTGGGTGGAAATGAAATTCTCCACATTCGTTTTAATTTCCGAGAAAATCCATCCCCGCCGGGCTGTCTATCCATGCTTTTACATGGCACACCACGCAATTAATGGGAGATAAAAAAGGACCCTCAAGCATGAATTAGTTCCTCCACTTGTTTAACTTTTCACCCATGCCTTTTTTTCATTTCTTTGATGTCATTTAAATAATGGAGATAACTCCCACTGCCAAAGAAATCCATCGAGCAAAATAATAGAGTTAACGTTATATGAATATATAGAGAAACGTTTCCTTCAAAGGGACTTAACAGATAATTAAGTTCCAAAAGACAAGAGAAGTTGGGAAAATACGACGGTGTGAAGGCACTATTCTAAATCAGGTAACTCAGTAGAAGTTTAGATCTGTAGGATTTTTAATTTTTTCGTCAAGACTCCTACACCAGACCTAAGCCTGCAATTACTTAACAGTGTATCAGGTCGGCAACCGTTTCCCTTGTCGACCACATTTAATCACTTCGGAAAGTAAATTGCATACTAGGTAATATATGTAGCAAAAATAGCTTTTTAAATTTCACGACTGATTCCATTAAGCCGCATCATTTATAGGGCGTAATTTACACCACATTGGGATAGCGTATATATTACGCCGTGGCATAACGTTGCTCTTTCCATCACCCATATTTCCACAAACTTAATACCATAAATATAATATCTGATTCTATCATATAAATCTCATGTTATTACTTAGTCTCAACTGCTAGGGATTGCCCACCATGGCATGGTTAAGTGGAAGTGGAAAAATACGCGATAAGGTCCCTTCTCTCGCGACCTTCACATGGAGACCTATTTAATCCTCGACCGGTGCACGAGTGAGCCTAGTACAGACCTCATTCAAAGCCGAACGATTCCCTCCCTATCCCTCCGCATGACGAAGTAAACAGCTTCAATTCGTTCATGAAAGCATTGAAAATAAAAAAGAAGGGGCAACTTTACCGACCCAAATGGTGGAGGGATTTCACATAACGGGAGAGTTCAAGAGGTGGAGTGGGGGGCGGGCACTTGGTGGAGCAGCCCGGAAAACATTGGGAGTGTTAGGCGTGCAGGGGTGTAAAGGTTTTAGAATGAGACCCACTCAAAATCGACGGTCATTGCTGGCTTGGAGAAAAAAATAAAAGAAAAAAATAAAGGTTTTGAAAGGACGTGTGGCGCGTTGGATATTTAGAGGAAATTAGAATCGGGGAGTTGGCTCTGAGGGCCAAGGGAATGAGAGAAGGGAATGGTATGTATGTGGGCAGGGGGGGAGGTTGAGAGGGGACCAGGGCGCACCCTTTTTAGGAGCGCAGAAAACGAACATAAAAGTCGGAATAAACAAGAGTCGGCGGGTTTAGTGGAGAAGAGAAAGGGTTTTAGGGGGGAAGTTTGGATTCCACTCCCAGGGATAGGAAAGAGTTTTTCCTCCGCACTCTCTATCTTCCTCTTCCTACTTGTGTTTTCTCTATTTTTGATGGCGGCCGGACTGAACAAAATGGCGTCCTTTACTTTTTTATTTTTTTCTTTCACGAAATCTCCCTTTCACGTGTCCAATCCTATTTTTTTTCTCTCTCCCCGGCCATTCCAAAATCTTTTTCTCACGTTCCCGTCCCTACCAGCGCTCCGCGTTGTTGTGGGATATCTACGGAAGCCTTAAACCCACATCCTTTCCCTCCGCCTGTTCCTCCCACGTACCTTCATATTCTAACTCTTCTCTCTCCTCTCTCTCCATCTATCTAGCGCCCCATCTGAATGTTATCTGCCCCCTTTCTCTCCGTATAACCGATCCCTTTTACCTAAATCCCAAAACCCTTGGTCATCCTCTTCTTTCCCTTGCTTCTTTGCCTTTCGTCATTCTTCTCTAAATTTGCTTCGTGCCCTTCTCCGTCCACCCTCGTTCCTTCCACAGCGTACCGACCTAAACACCGCCCAGGATCCCAAGTCTCCCTCACCTCCACAGGGCAAAATAATTTAAGATGTGCTGACATGCGTTTCGCGAAAACACCTACGCTAGACCATCATCGATTACTTTCCGCGCCGTTTTGTGCACACTCCCAGAGAGGAGATGGTCAAGGGAAGGGCCTTGGATTTGTTTTATGAACATATTTATGTGATGTGAGAATATTTATTGAAATTTGTATCACTTGCCGTTAACGCGTTATTATCATACAACGAAGAGGGCCTCACTCCTCTTATGTCGTTGGACAGAATTGCACCGTACGCAACGTAAATGAGTTTTCCCTCCTCTGGCCGGGATGCGTGCGGATGCTTCCCATCACTCCCCCGTCCTCCCTGCCAACGCACTCCATAACGATGATCGTGGAGATATCGCACGGCCATCGGATTAAGCGCTTTTCCATGGCAACCATCGAATTGACCCAAGGAAAATGCGCAGTCAAGTTAACGGCGATTCTGGTCATGTGCGGTTTTGTATTTTTTTTAAATATTTTTTCATGATTACACCGGTGATATTTTTCTTTGCCGACCTTGATGATACGCACGCGAAAAAATCAGTGCATAATTTTCTCTTTTTTTCATTAACCTCCTCCTCTCTTAATAATTCTCCTTCGCATTTGAATATATCGCAAGAAATGTTTGAGTTCTGCAGGATTTTACGTTTGCTTAACTCCCACCTCGAGTCGTAAATATTTTTGCCATCTTACACACTATGATAGTTTCATTCTTGTTCTCTTGATTTTGTCTCCGAGAATTTATCCTCTTGATCTTTATTGCCTTCAAAACTCAGTCACAACCCCTTGTGGTTATAAAACCAACAAACCTCACCGGGCTTGTAAGATAGCTATGCAAGAAAAAAGATTTTTTCGTCGTCCCTAAGTGAAGGTGATATTTTTCATCCGATCTTCCAGGTCCCTACTGTCTGGCATGAGGCCCCCGTTATTTTTTTTATAATTTATGGTAAAACACCAAGATTCTCTCCCGATACGGTATTCCATGGGCTGGAGAAGGTTGGTTGCTTTCCGCTTTGCCTGGAAAATACCAGTTCGGAACGAATAGCCCTGAAACCGATCGTATTTCTCTAAGTGGATTGTATTTCGTTGCGAATGTTCATTGGAAATGGATAAACGGATGGAAATATCTGCTTAAAACTAACAAAAGTGAACCGATCACCGATTCAGAATATTTCCGTGATAGTTTCCTTTCACTAGTTATGTTTCTTTAAACGTCGCTCTTTCTGCACGATTTACATGATCATGCTTCCGTAAAATGGATGTACTTACCAATCTTAATTCCTTTAGTCACTTTGTTTCAACCTATCCTTATCCTGGGATAGCTGAACTATCTGGAAAAATAGTTTTTGTAATTGATAAATTATTTATATTTATGACAACATATACTACAACGATATACTTGTTCATCGTGAATTAAATAATTCTTGCAGTTTCCACTCTATAAAAAAATGAAAATGCATGATTTTTTTCATTCACGATTTTAATTCATATTGAAACGCCATATTATATTTTTCGTCGGAAAGGGGATACTTATTGATGAGACTACATATCTCCAATACAGATAACTGATAATTTTCAATCATGGTACCAATCCAAGAGATACGAATTAATAGACATTTAATCAATTTACAGTCCTCGGGGGAGCCTGTAACCCCTAGAGGACGCGTCCCCAGGTGGCGGATAGGGGAATGCCCCCACTGGTCTTCGGAAGAAACCAGCGGGTAGGTGGGAAATAAAATACCACCCGCGGACCAAACAGGCAGGACAGATGGCTATAGCTGTGGCGAAAGCAACCCGTCTAGGAGAAGGAAACTCCAAAATCAAACCCCGGCCCTCCAGGTTGGGGGTTGAGGCATCAGGCTAACTCCCTGTTACTCATAAAACCTCAATTTGTTAAAAAACCCAATACTAAGCCTCGGAACTACGGACTGGATAAGCAGAGACGACGTAAGCTAAGGAAAAGGACTATGATTTTTGGTACCTGGAATGTACAGGGTGTATCTAGGAAACTAATAGAAGTAACAACTGAGCTAAGAAAAATGAAAGTAGATATTGCTGTAATCACAGAAACTAAGAAAAAGGGACAAGGCTCAGAAAATGTAGGTTACTATGATCACTTTTATAGCGGGGTCCCTAAGGATAAAAGGGCCCAACACGGAACATCCATCCTGATTCGAAAGAGTCTTAGAAAAAATGTAACATCATGGGAGCCAATCAATGAAAGATTGATAAAAATGAATCTCTGTATGCTCGGCTTCAGAATCACTATACTGGGCGTATATGGAATAAATGAAAGCTCGCTTGTAAATGAAAAGCAGGAATTCTTTGAACACCTAAATGATGAAATAATAAAAATTGGAAACTCAAGAGAACTTATCATAATGGGAGATCTAAATAGTAGAGTCGGAAGAAAGTCAAATGATAAAGTGGTTGGGAAATACGGAGAAGAAACTATAAATGACAATGGATTAAGACTAATAACAATGTGTGAACAAAATAACCTAAGAATATCTAATGGTTTTTTCGAGCATAAGAGTATACATAAATATACATGGACACAACCTACTAGAGATCTCAAATCAATTATTGACTACCTCATCATAAAGCAAAATACAAAGTTAAGAGTACAAGATGTCAGAATATACCGAGGTGCTACATGTGGTAGTGACCACCACCTGTTAAATGCTAAGGTGATGTTTCCTGGAAGAGCAAGGATTAGAGAAAGCCAAGATAACCCTGACGTAGAAATAATGCAAAGAAGATACAACTTGGACAGCTTAGAACAACAAAGCGTTAGACAGCTTTACCAAAAACGTCTGGATAAAAAACTTCTTTGCCGAAAAACATTATCAAATACAGAGGATCTTTATAGGCATTTATCTCAATGCATACATGAAGCTGCGTATGAGTCATTAGGCTACTATGAAAAGAAGAAAAGAAAGCCATATTGGTGGGATCATGAAATTGAAAAAGAAATAGAAGAAAAAAGGTCGAAATATAACAAATATCTGACCACGAAATCAGACAATGACAAGGTTGCATACAAAGAAGCACAAGCGAAAGTGCGACGAAAATTAACCCAGAAAAAGAACGCTAGCTGGGAAAATAAATGCAACCACTTAAATACCTACATAGGAGGAACCAGAAATACAGAAAGCTGGAAGTTTTTGAGATCATTGAGGCAGGATAAAAAGAAAGATTTAATTACGTCTATTAGTAAAGAGAAATGGGAAATATACTTTAAAAAATTATTGACAGAGGATAGAGAAGAATATAAAAATGAAATCCACCTGCTAACCATAGGAAATGTTACATCACCTATAGTAATGCAATGCAGTGAAGTTAAACAGGCTTGTAAATCCCTAAAAAATGGAAGAGCTGCTGGCCCTGGAGAAATACCGGGAGAACTGTTAAAATATGGATCAGAGTTACTGTACAATAAATTAACAGAACTCTTTATTAAATGTCTAAATGGAGAAGAGGTACCAGAAGATTGGAGAATTTCCTATATCTCACCGTTATACAAAAAAGGCAATAAGAACGAGTGCGATAACTATCGCGGAATATCTGTGACTAGTACAATTAGCAGATTATATGGCAAAATAGTAAAAAATAGAATTGAGAAAGAGTATGCAGACAAGGAATCCGAAGAACAAGCGGGGTTTAGAGAAGGAAGATCTACTGTAGACCATCTGTTTTGTTTAACACAACTGATAGAGAAAACCTGGGCATACAACAAGGAACTTCACCTCTTATATGTTGACCTTAAAAAAGCATATGATACGGTGCCGCAAATGAAACTGTGGGAAGCCTTGAAAAGAGCTAACATAAGCTCATACTTAATAATAGCCATAAAAAATTTGTACAAAAATAGTGCAGCCAAGATCAAAATGGGAAACGACTTCTCTCAGGGATTTACAATAAATAAAGGTCTAAGACAGGGCTGCTGTATTTCCCCCACACTTTTTAAAATATATTTAGACCAAGTGCTTAAGGGTTGGAAAAGGAAATGCAACTCCATGGGAATACCTTTGAAAGAAAGTACCATATACACCTTAAGCTATGCAGACGACCAAGTTATTTTATCACAAGATTATGAAGATTTAGAATATATGACCAGAAAAATAATAGAAGAATACAAAAATTGGGGTCTTGATATCAGTATCGACAAAACAAAATATATGTGTATGGGAGGAATGCAACAGAATCTTATTTTAGAAAGTGGGCAACAAATAGGACACTGTAAAGAGTATAAATATCTAGGGATGCAAATTGCAGAAAGTAAAACAATGGAGGTAGCCATTAGGGATAGATGCAATAAAGGCAAAAAAGCAATAACACTATTAAATAGCTTATTGTGGGACAATACAATATCCATTGAAAACAAAAAGAGAATTTATAATACCATAGTAAAGAGCATAGTAACCTACAGCTGTGAAATATGGCCACTAACGGAGAAATCAGAAAAACTGTTACTGACGACTGAAATGGACTTCTGGTGAAGAGTAGCCGGTAAATCAAAAAGAGAAAGAGTAAGGAATGAAAGAATTAGAGAAATAATGAATGTCAATGATACCATAATAGATGAGATAATAACGCAGCAGTTGAGGTGGTATGGACACGTAAAACGAATGGGAAATGAAAGACTCCCGAAACAAATGCTGCTGTGGAACCCGGAAGGAAGACGGAGGAGAGGCAGACCGAGGAAAAGTTGGATACAAGGGATAGAGAAAGAAATGAGAGAAAGAGGATTAGATGAAGAACTCTGGAATTATCGGGAGGCATGGAAATTGGGAATCGGAAGACGTAGAACGTCGTAAACCGATATATATATATATATATATATATATATATATATATATATATATATATATATATATATATATATATATATATATATATATATATATATATACCCAATAAGGAGTCACAGGCGTGACAAGTAAAAACATAGTGACACAAACAAAAGAAACTCACACGAATGGTTGTTTAATTTTCGACAGCAATCAACTGTCTTCTTCCGAACTGGAGAGAGTACTGGATGCAGATGTGGGTAAGGAGAGAAGAAAAACCTCTGCTTTTTCTTCTCTCCTTACCCACATCTGCATCCAGTACTCTCTCCAGTTCGGAAGAAGACAGTTGATTGCTGTCGAAAATTAAACAACCATTCGTGTGAGTTTCTTTTGTTTGTGTCACTATGTTTTTACTTGTCACGCCTGTGACTCCTTATTGGGTATATTTTCACCACGTGTGAACTTCGTCGATTGAATATATATATATATATATATATATATATATATATATATATATATATATATATATATATATATATATATATATATATATATATATATATATATATATCAATTTACAGTGGAACCAAATTAAAGTGATAACGCGCTCACGAAATCTTTGACAAACACAGCAACCCAGCTCGAGGCGAGATCAGATCCCGAGTCCTTCGGGATGGGAATTCAATACTCAAGCTATCAAAACAATCCTGCCACGGGTTCCGGCTGGAGTCGTGGCTAGAGTAATGACAGTAGTGCTCGGCTTATTCGGTGCGTCAACGGCTATGGACATTTGCACCATGCTCAACCCATTACCAGCATTCATCGGTCACTTACGGTTTTAAGATACTGGACGAATGAAGTTCCGCTATATTATTGAATATAGGAGAATGAACTATTTTAGATAAAAATGTTCGTTCATTTTTTAATGCGAATTCGATTAGTTTTTCAAGGATGAACTTAGACCGTCAACTAAACTGGCGGGACCACAAGAGCGATTTGAGAAACAAATGTTTGAAAATACAGAATACTTTATCAATCTCGGGATAAATTCCTGACGAAGTTGATCCTTATTTGGGTGCTATGTGGACAGCACTTCAAGAGCAGTACTCTGTCCGTCGCATGTGACATTAAACAGTCGACCCGATGGCGCCATCATTTAAGAGGAGGTTCCTGCCGATGCCGGCTTACTCTCCACACTTCCTCCATTCTCCAGTTGATCCTTCCCTTACCAACCAAATAACCTGTCCTAATAGTGCAAAAGACCACAGCTGTCAGTCGCTAACCCTCCTAAAAAAGAACTCACAAACCCAACACACTAACCCGATCTTCACGAAAATTAATGACAAGAATTAGGATGACCTCGTACATACGCGCGAAGTCAGAGGAAGAAGAATTTGAAGGGAAACGCACGCAAAAAATGCAAAAGGAACGGAATGTTTTACTCTTATCCCCCGACACCAGACCCTTCATAAGAGTCTCAAAAAAAAGTCCCATATCTTTTTCTCACGTTCTTCTGACCCCTTCGTTTCCCAGCCCCCACCCCTCCTCCAAAAATCCCTAACCCTGCCTCCGCGCCAAGGGATCTCTTAGCACTGGAGCATACTCCTCTCCTCGGCCATGTGGCCACGGGAGGAAAGAGAGGGTGAGTAAGAAGAGGGAAATATGAATAAGGGTAGGACGAAAAAAGGGGTTGAAGAAACGTTATAGAAGTGTAATATGCGCGAGATGAGTAGGGAGAAAAAGGCAGCCGGGGGACAGTTTGGGGGAAGAACTGACATCGCGAGGGGAGAATTCCCTTCCACACGACGAGAGACGAAGGGGGAGGCCAAAAAAGCCATCTCATTCTTCCTTTTTTTTTACATTTTCTTCACTCCCCTTCCCTGCTGAAGGACGGAGGGAGAAGGGCTAAAAGAGGGGATTTTCGCCCTCGTGAGAAAGGCTGTGAGCACGGGCATGTGCGTACAAGCTGATAAGTTCGTTACGAGGGGAGAAGAATATCCTCCCCCAGTTGCAAGGAAAGCCAACAACACGCGTGTCTCTCATCGTGCATGTTTCTTCCCCCATCATGGATCGGCTCTGGAGGCTCCCGGATTAAGAGGGCGAGAGAGGGTAAGGCAGTACGATGACTGATGCTGGTTGGCACGGGGGATGAAAACTATAAATAAAAAGAACAAATATTTTAGGTGGAGAAAGAAATTTTGTGGGGATTTACGAAAACTCAATGTTGATTCGGTAGGTTTCTCAGCGATGAGGATTTATTTATTAGCAATTAAGGTACAGAAAAGTACCCTTGCGACTTGGAGAGGCAGCTGAGAAGCAACTAGATTGAAGTAGAGTCACGCAGCGTTTATGAACATGGCACATGTTTGCGAACACTGCTCACGTAGAGCATCATTATTGACACTCAAATAAATAGAGGTAAATTCACCAACAGTATTACAGAATCTAGAGTTTACCAGTAATTATCTCTTTGACAGCTAATTTACACTATTTTGTTCCACAAATATGCATATTTGCTGTCTTTACTCCATCCAAAATAACACCACTTCGCCACCTGCTTATTTCACATTGTCTCATATTACGCCACTCAAAAATCAACTTCCACATAATATCTCTCAATTTCAACTCTTTCTTTCGCATCTGGCTTTGCTACCTTACTCCCACAATCATGCCATACATTTCTTCAATATGTGTACGTGCAATGTTGTGTGTCTTCAAGAGGAATTCCAACTACAGTGCTGATTCCATCAAGAAGGAAATACAAAAACCAAACAATAAAAACCGATTCTCCATTAGAATAACTTGCTTTATTTTCTAAGCTTTCCGAAGCTTAACACCACCTCAAGATACTTATACAGCCAGCATTTCCCCAAAGTATGTGCATTCACGCACATCTTCAGATGGATAAAAATTGTTGTCGTAATGAAACCCTAAGCCCTTATCTTAATATTAACGAAATCCAGATATTCCTGTAAAGGGCGAAGGCGGAACACAGCGAAGTGTCTGACAGGTAACAAATGTTATTTTTCATAGCCGACATCCGAGATAAGGCTCCATTTACCCTCTCCCGTCACAAAACTCTCCGTCATCATACTACGGCTACGACAGTATTCCTCCCTCGGGAGAAAAGCTGAGCAAAGGAATCCAACCGCTCAGCATCACATCTACGAGAGCGGAGGAATTAAAAGCGAGAGGGTGGAAAGAGAACCAGGGGGGGGGTCGAAAGGAGTGGGGTCCCCCCCCCATACACTTCCACACAGCACCGGATAAGAAATTCACGAGTCACGTAGATTTTGAGAAAGATCGATCGTCGATAAGGGAAGAGTTTAGCCCGGCGCTGGCGTTACCATGGCGACGCTTTATGCGGGCGGTACGCCGGTAGAGGTTCATTTTTCTTTTTTTTTATTTCTTTTTGAGTCAGGGTTTGGAAGGAGGACCGTTTCGGAGAGACCGAATGGCAGCAGGGGCGCGCGGAGCATGCCGGGAAGGTTTTAAAGTGCACGCGCGTGCACGGAGACGAGTAGGGTAGGGGGAAGTAGAGACAGGACGCGTAAACACCCTCCAGGCCACCGGAAGGATGGGTCCACACATCAACGTAAAAACAATGAAAGAATAGCTGTACGGAGGGGTTTCTTACAATGGAAATAGGAAGTGAATTGTTAGGGAGTCTAGCGAGAATGCACCACGAATCAACTGTCGACGTAGAACAGGGATGGGAGGAGAATAACACCAGAGAAAATGTAGTGCTTTATTATACGAGGGCAAAGTTAACGCTTAACAAAAAAAGCAGAAAAATGCATTTCTGCGAAAACACGTTTTTCGACGTATAGAAAATCTTAGTCTGGCATCACGTCCACCTCAATAACGTCAGCGATTTCATCATTATGGACTGAACAATCCGATTAATGAACCTAATAGCAAAGATAGAAAAGACATTTGGTAGATTCTTCTTTGGAAAGTATACTCTTTCTCTATAGGCTTTTTAAAAGGAATTTCAGTAATATTCCTCTTAATCCATTGGATTTCATTCTTCACATAAATTGACGATAAAATTCTAATAATAGATGGAAAAATTATGAAGCTGATGAATGGATTTCCCAATCTGCTGTCGAATGTGTATCACAAGTCTTATTACGAATTATGATTACAAGTATTATTACAATTACGAACGTGTATTGTAAGTCTACCTGGGTTCAAAGTCATTTGAACATAATTTCGAGTTACTTTAGTTTGAGTATATTATTTCATAATTACTTAACTGTAAGGAATATTATATGGAGGATTCAATTCGTCCAAAACAGTAAAAATATCGAGTACATTCCAAAGTCCCAAAAAAAAGGAAATCGAAGAAAAAACCCATTCTATATGATTTGGCAGATATAAAAAGTACGGGTTAAAATGTAAAAAAATCAAATCAAATCTTTAATAATACCAAGAGTCTCTACTTTCATCAAAATAAAGCCATCCTTTTGGAAGAAAACACATTAGGTAAGAGCTTCTTTTCGAATTAAATGTTAATAAGATTTTCTCCGATTACACTAATCCAAAACAAGTTTCCGCTGTTATATGAGCGTTAGGGCGCTTGAAAAACACTGCGATACTCGGAATCCGAAAAAAAAAAAAAAAAGGTAGAAGCTTGGAGCAGTGACTGCGACGAAAAAGGAAATGGAGGAATGCGGAGAAACTAAGGGGAAACGACACGGGAAAGAGACCACGTTCGGCCGCAGAATGGGGGGGGGGGGGGCGAGAAACTCGCTGAAACAGGAAGAAGGTATATAGTTTGTTTGTTTCCGGGAGAGGGGAATCAGGGGATGGATGTGTGTGGAGAAGGGAGAACAATGCTCTTGGACAAAATGGGAATTAGGTTTAGCGGAGGAAAGGGTCCGAAGGTGTTACGTGGGAAGGATTTCGGAGAGAGGCGAGTGCCGGGGAGGAGAGGGGTGTATGGCAGGGGAGGTGGTGGGCTCATGGGTTTTGCAGGGGCTCGAGTACACCACCCACCCCTTCCTAACCCGTGATAGGAACTAAGGGCAAATGAAACATTAAAGTTGAATGGGTGGACAGGAGGGATAGAGGGATAAACCAACGGCATTGGAAGCAAAAAGTGAGCTACTTACCCCACGACGAAATATTTAGAAAGGGATTTTACCTATAGAACCGCCCATCTTTGAAGTGGACCAAGCCACCGAATAAATAAACGATAGTGGGTTAAATTGCTTGGCCGAGTACCGAAAATGGGCCTCATCATTAATTATTATTTTGGTGATCCATTAGTCCGAGTGGGCAATGATGGACCATCGCTACTCTTTCTAAGGTTCGCATTACTTCCTCAAATGATGTTTTTCTTCAATCCAGCATACTTCCTCACTTGCTTCACTACATTCTAAATGCATATAGGATAATATTAACTATTTCAACTGAAATTTATTCAAAATGTACATTGTCAGGAGGGTTTATGTTAAATTTATCCATGATGAAAAATGAACAAACTTTGCAAATTTCATTGTGTTTTTTATTCACGACCCGGTTTTCAACAGTTTATGTCATCTTCATTATGCGGTGTTATTACACAGAACAGAGACTTCTAGGGCTTTAATAAATTTCAGTGGAAATATAAGAGAGGCATTCAAAAATAATACAAAACTTTTTAAATGCCAATAATTGTAAATAAAAAATTTTGTAGGTTGATAAGCGACATCCTCATACGATTCCGCGTAATCTCATGCATTTCCATAATTTCCAAGCGATGGCAGCACAGCAATCGGTTCTCAAAATGGCGTCTCTAACCTAGGTAAATGCACTCCAAGGAAAGAGCACCAAATAAATCTTTTAGGCGGAAAACAAGGCCATTTCGAACATTCACACGCGCTTGTAGAATGTCTGCAGTGGCAGATAAAAGTACAGTGGAAAAGTGGAAACAATACGGCAACGATGAGGAAAATAAATCATAGGCTCAATTTTCTAATTACTTTTTATAAGACGATTAAAACACAGGGAAAATTTCTCAGATTTTTAAAAACTGTATTGTTTTTTATTTAAAGCCGCTCGCACTAACTAGAATAGACATTAATTTCCACTTAGTAAAGCCGGAGAAGATCGAATTGTCTCCTCTGTATTTCCCCAAACAACTCTCTCCAAGCAACTGAATTTCCCCTAGCAACCCTCCTCAGCCGTCCCAATTGTTTTCCTTGCTACATTAACATAATAGAATAAATTGTTCTCCAGAAGATTTAAGGGTTACAATTCGAAATTGGAAAAAAATTACACAACTCCTGCACTATTTTCGCCCTTATAGACTCAGCATGGGCTGGGAGACAAGAAAACTTAATTTCGAAAGTTTGGCAGATGCACGTGCCCGGGTGGGTCATAAATCATTTACAAAAGCCGTAACTAAAGGCTATAACGGTCGGGTGGCAGGGTCTATTTTCCACTAGACTGCGAAGACGTGACGGAAATCGAAGGCTCCAGTGGTAAACAATGCAGATCTTCGAAACCTTCGGAAACTGGAGCAAAATATTCAGGGAAAATTGAGAGAATTCAGCTGCTATACAATTCGTGTCCAAGAAGAGACTTCTATAGTTCCAAGGGAGAAGATAAAGCACCAGTAGGACGCAGATCATCGGACACATCGATCTTTGTCACGGTGGCAGGGTGGAAAAAGCTAACCAACGATGCAAACTGAGTTATAATTTATGGGCAAATATCAGAGCATTAGCGAGAGTGCACAATGTATCAGCGCAAGACTGCCTGCGGTAATCACCCGAATGTGTGATTTCTCGTGTGGGTGGGTTATAGTAAGGGGTGTACACATACCCTCTCATCAATCAAACCGCCCACCTCCGGGTTTATGAGGGTTCAAAGGTAGGTAGCCCCGTCGTCGACGAGTTACGGCGCACGAGTATCCGTAACCTTCATTTTCAAATAGATCAAAGTGCGGCATAGTCCCTCGGAATATCTCGTTCGGATATCATTTGAAGATTAGTAAGGGACACTAAGGTAGGGACATGAAATTTCTTTATTCGAAAACTGACAATATTCTCAGAGGGATTTTAGGCAAGACAATCTTGCCTAAAATCCCTCTGAATTACATGAACAATCGTAAATATAGGTAACAAATTAACATTTTCTGGTAAACAGAGTTACCGCAGGTAACAGGAGCACCTTAACCGATTTTTTAATGACACACCCAATCATGGAACTAAACTCACTTGGTTTTTCCACAGACTTTTACTAAAGTACGACAAAACAGGGTCGTGCTTTCATAAACATCGGCGGAAAACCAAGTGAATTTAGTTTCATTTTAAGGAATCAGTTTACGCAGCAAAGTCGAGCCGGATATCATCAAAAAGAAACCCACATGAATAACAAGATCAAGCAAGCTTTTACGGATCTTAGGTAGCATGAGCCTCTGTGAAGCTCAATGTTCACAATTAACCGTATAACGACCCACTCTCAATTGTGTGGGAATCGAGATTAAGAAAAGGTTGAGATTCTAATAAAAAATATGGAAATTTCCTTCCCATTGCGTTATGTAGTAATGACGCGACCATGAGCGTAAATAAAAACTTAGGTCACGTCTACGATAGATCTGGAACTTTCAAGAAAAAGCCCGTCGGGTATAATATTTTCCAAACATTTCACAAGGAATTATAATAAAATGAGATAAACTGGGGACGGCTGGCGTAGAGTAATCATTATCGTCAGTCATCAATCAGAAGATTGGCTTGCTACAGCTCTCTACTCCACCGTCATATCAGCTAACTGCTTCATTCCTACGTAAGTCTTCACTTTGATGCCCTTCATAATTTTCCTGATCCTTAGTACTCTTCGGTATTTTTCTCATCCATTTCTCCTTCATATACTGTTTTATAAGGAACTTGCAGAGACGCAAAAGTGTGCATAAAACTCGTCTCTTCTTCTTGTCATTTCACATATTTTTTCTCCAACTCTCCGCAGGAGTTCTTCATTGGTCCATTCTTATCCGTCCACTTGATATGGCGCAAGGTATCCATACGTCCATGCGTCCACGGTGTAAGGTATCCCAACATATTCGACGAAGGATGGATCCCCTTCCACCCCCCTAAGATCATGCGCAAACGGGGCACAACGAAAAGCCGGACGGCTGAGCGGATCACCGCATCGGACCGTCTCCTCGCGTTAATGTCCCCCCCCCCCCCCCCCAGCTCACTCCCAACACGATAATGACACCGATCTCTTGAGGATTTCGCCGTTCCGCAATCTGCCCCTTTGCCTCCCCCCCACCCCCGGTTGCCACTCGGGAGAGTAAAGGGGAAGGTGGAAGTGGGCGGAACGAGGTGAAGCCGGGGAACGGAATTGGCCCGGGGGCGGCGGGTGATGGAGATGCCTCGAGAATGGTTATGCGAGAGGACGTTGGTCGATAAGAGGAGCGCGGAGATAACGAAGAGACAAGAGGAAGACGTGGAGGGTTGACGGAGGCGGATGGGGAATCAACTGAGGTCTGACGGTGAATCCCACAGCGTCCGTCTCTCTTACTCTTCCTCATTGCAATCCACATTTACATACTACCCTAAGACAATCGGCCAGGGCGTATGTCAGTGTGTTAATAGCATCAATAATCCAAAATAAATGGTGAGTTAGCTCTACCAAGAAAAAGATGGTTGAAAAATAAAGCCAAAGGGGCCATACAAGACGTCATGGTTGTGTGCTGCCATCGATGGCCGCCGTATTAGCCGGATTTTAGTGCAAGGTTCTTTTCTCCGTTGTAAGCTCATTAAAATCGCAGCCGCAATTAATTCGAGTAATTGTAACTTTATGACCATAATTGCCCATTGTTCGTTTCTGCACGTACTTCGGCGAGTCTAGATAGTATCACTAAATATAATATAAATTTGCGTTCATATTACAATGCTATACGAATGGTAAGAATACAACTGAAATGCGTCATTAAGAGAAAATTAAAAATAGATCCAATTAAAATGATAAAATTAAATGATCTCTTCTTTTTTCTTCATTTCACTTCAAAATACTAATACGTGTAAGATCAAACAATGGTCAGGACACAACCACAAGGGACAAAATAGGAGAAAGGAAGAAAATTGAGGCTAGTGACCACATTCCTTTCCTTCATATTTTGTTTAGGCCAAATTTGTAATCTTTCTGTCCTGGATTCCAAATGCTAGCGGCATGCTGATACCAAGAACTAGATCGAAATAAAATCTCCCTCTTTTACTTTTTCGTCCGATGAACCCCCAAACATTTCCCAAAATTGCAATCTTCCTTCCTCCCAGTGTTGTCACCATCATCACGCCTTGTTCATCACTTCTTCTTTCCAACACTTTCCTCCCTCTCACACTGCACCTAGGACTTTCCCTCCCGTCTCTCCTAATCCTCCTCATCCGTTTCGATCAGCATTTTAATCCCTTTCTCTGCTCTTCTCCCACATTCCCACCAGGGGTGATGAACCACACGACCAATCCCCTCGACCATTGTGATCCGTTTCTCACGGCCATTAAAAAAAGGAACTCCCGGTTTTAAAATATCTGCTTAGATTTAACAGCATTATGACGCAGCCTTTTTATTCACTTTTTAACTGAGAGTTCAGGTTTTGTGTACATTATATCAGACTATCGGTTAGTTGACGATAACATTATCGATTCGAGAGAAAGTATTAACTTCAGTTTTCATAGCGATAAAATACTTAACCAGAGATTATGAATACGTAAGGTGTTTCTCTTCCTCCTCCTCTGTTCGCAAGGATTCCCACTTTTGGTCAAGGCTGCGACTATGAATATTATCTCTTGAGAAAAGAGAACAAATATTCAGTACTCAACAATGAGAATTCTGATTTATTTTCATTTTTAAGACGAGATTATTTCGCCTGAAGAACGCGTTCTAAGCTGTTCAACTACAACATTTTGCAATTTTTTATATATAATTTGAAAGTTAAATTCTAAGTGGTCAGAATACACGACAGGTAAATGATACATACTGGTCCTGTGACAAGTGCTGGTCAGATGACCAGCCTTCTTGGAGCAGCGTAGACCCAATTACAATCCAGATAAAAAATCACGAACGAAATAAGAGGAAAATCGACTTTTAAATAAGTAATTCGTTTGATGATTTCAGAGGGCTACATTTTTTAAATCTCAATGCACTTCAGCCTCCTGTTCACAGAGTTCATTTTGAAACTCCTATCCCAGCGTACGCTCTCCTGCACCTCAGATACCGGTAACTTGCATAGGCCATGGAGTCTCAATAGTGGCCGAATAGTTTCAGGCTGACTCCAACTTGAGTTCACAGGGCAAACTTTCTACTACAGTGGGACCAACGTAGTGAGCTAGCGGCGTGAATAGGGTATTAGGTGGACGCGTCGCTCTGGTAGAGAAGCCATTTGGTTTTCGTAACTCTCAGAATTAAAGGACGAAACATCCGTCACGCTCGGGTATTTCTCGGTCAAGTTTTACTTAATTCTAAGGGATTCACACATACACAGTTACTCAAACATCTCTACTTTTAAATATGGGTGTTATTCTGATTACAAATAGGCTTAGATGCTATGAAAGTGAGTTTAAGGGCTCGGTTTCACCCAAAAACACGTATTTCGGCAAGATCTAATCATTCTTCAGGCCTGTACAAACAATACCTCTCATTATATACCATAAATGTACGACCGGTAAATATGAAAGGATAAAATATTAATGAAGTCATTTGATAAAATTACTA
Organism: Pyrrhosoma nymphula; assembly: GCA_963573305.1. Lineage (NCBI taxonomy): Eukaryota > Metazoa > Arthropoda > Insecta > Odonata > Coenagrionidae > Pyrrhosoma > Pyrrhosoma nymphula. The sequence goes on from OY754330.1 coordinate 58,396,297, forward strand.
AACCGACGGAAGTGGAAACACAGGGCTTCCCCTTTTGTTGGATTTTATTGAAGCACTGACTAAAATTCACGAGGGAAATAAATGACTCCAGGAAAAACTTCAAAGAGGCCACCCAAAATACTTAGACACGACGACATAAAACAATTAATTTGGGCTTTCAAATAATATAATGGAATAGGGGATCAGAAAAATTCTAATGAAAGAGCTGAAAACATTTTGGCTGTTTTTCATTTTTCCCAAGTTTCAATTTCGAAATTCGGGAGATTTAACAGAGGAGTTTTCATCATCCATACAAGTTCTTGTTTTCGAGACAAAACGATTCTCACTGGGACTACTCAAATTCTATTTTCAGTCATTGACATTCTAAATTTTATGCTCCGTGATCCTCAAACATTTTAAATCCTCTTTTTTATTAATTTACAATGCAAATCTGACTCATTTCTACCATTTAAAAGTGTATGACAATAATAAAGATAAGGTCAACGAGTACAAGGAAACAATTCAACTGAAATAGCATTTGGTCTTGGATCAACACATGCGAAAAGAAAATGGTCCAAATATATTTCAATACACTGCAAGTATTGTGCGTGTATCATTGCGCAAAGCCTTTATATATTTAAATGAAGAGAATATTTTTTTATTGATTCACATCAAATTTATTGTTCATGCGAACTAGGTGTCGATGTAGGGCGTCATTACTAGCACCTGATGATGTCGTCCAGCGTTAAAATATAGGTCTAATACACTCTGAATATTAAATTGTAAGAGAAACAACAAAAATCTTTCTTTCATTTCAATACATACAACATATTCCACAAAGTTACGCCTGAGGAAACAAAAACCCTTTATTTTCCGGAACTAAGTACGATGCAAAACGCTCTCAGACATTCATTCGATTATAGTTTTACAAAAACTCAGCTGCCTGACGCCTGAGAGAGAAAAGAAAAAAATATCTTCAGCAACCGATCAAAATGTAATAATTCCTTGAAAGATATCATGTTTATTGGCGTTTCAACAATGTAACTGCAAGCTGTAAGTGCCGACGGCTGACAAGGACCGAGCGTCAACAGTCTTGTCTTACGCACTGAATGCCATTCCCTTTGCCCGAACGACTAATTAGGTGTCAAGGTGCCCGGGCCGTCAGTTTCGGAACCGTGAACACTTTACCCCGCCTCCTCCTCTCCTCCATCCCTTACCCCACCAATTGCCTTTACCCTCGAGGCGGTGTTTTCCTTATTCACCCAGGTGGCACGTGCCAAGGAGAATATTCCTTTGAGGTTTGCATGCGGGGAGGATGTGGCGCGGGGAAAGGGTGCAGAACACAACTTCTTCCTGCTTGAAAAGCATAGCGGTCGAAGACGATGATGAAGGATCGGACGCATAAATTTAGAGGACGCGAAGATCAAGTAGCTGGGTCACGTGGACCGACTCGGACAAAACTGCCGAAGACAGCAAAAAAAAAGTTAAAGAACCTTAACCGAAGCTTGAGGAGACTTGAAGCGCGAGTATTTCACGAGGAGGAAAAACCTGAACGGATACTATGGAGCGTGTTTTAGTAAACACTGCGGGGTCCGCCAGACATCGCGCGCATGAGGTGGTGCATACTACGCAAGGGCACTTCCAAAAAAATGTAACGGTACTTAACCGACGAGTATTTTGAAACACTACTTGTACCGAACCGGCCACCGTAATACCGACCCAATATTATCGGTATACCGTTATTTTACACTGTTTATTTATACTAAATAGTTGCATATTAGCGTAAATCTGACCTAATTATTCCGGTATTTCCTTAAACCAAGGTAAATGAGTAACCATCCAATAAAGATAGATGCAGCAAAGCACCACAGGGAGTGAAATAGCAACGTTATCCGTGCAACTGTCACCGTTGCACAGCTATGTTTACAAATTTTCGGAAAGTAAAATCTCAATTTTTTCGATTAAATAAAAAAAAACAGCACGAAAATTAATTCAGAGACCATTGTCATTCCAATCGAAAGGCAAATTTGAAACGTGCGACCCTATAGTAAATTTTAATCGTTAATAAAATACTGATCACGATAAACATTCTGATAGCCAATTCCAAAGTCTATAGCACCAGAATGAAATTAGGCATTCAGTTATAATTTTTAAGACTGAGATCCAGGAATTTTAGGTTAGCCGGCCTCGGTGGTGACGGGGTAACGTTCCCGCCTACGAACCCAAAGGTCGCGGGTTCGAGTCCTGCCTGGGTGGATTTTCCCCATCCAGGGCGTGGTTGTTGGTGTTGTTAAAATGTATATAATAAATAAGTAGTATTTGGCGAAAAGCTGTTACCTATATAGAAAATATTATTATTATTATTTAATTTGGGAGCTCGTGAGCAAGAGGCATGAGCATGACGCATAATAATACTGGCTCCACTTGGCTTAGTAGCTATTTCCAACTTGTTCGATTATTCAAACTGTACCTTTTTTATAAATTAATGTTGAATTCAGCATTTGAATACTAATTCAAGTCATTAAATCTTCTGAAAGTCTACAATACTTTTTTCCTAAGAACAAGTACCTACTGTTTCAAATGCGAATTCCCGAAGAAATATTTAAGAAGTGTAATATTTAATGTTAAAAAATTAATAAATAGTCATAAGTTAAGTTTTTTCACACTCCCAGTAAATTTCCGTTTATTTCAACATAGATTTTCATTATTACACATTTCTTTCATTCAACTATTTTCCTTGAGCAGTGATGTTCTAGCAATGATAAATTCTAGTTCGAGCACAGAGATTAGGGGCATCTGCCAACTTGGTTAGTGGAAAGTCAATTAGGGATGATAAATGGAATCCTTTATGATGGAATTAAGTAATAAATTCAAAGAAACAAGACGGAAATTGGAGGGAAGTACTTAGACTACCAAAGATAATTGATGGCAAAGAAATTAAACGTAAACACTCTCGCATTATCTTAATGGAGACGCGTAATGCATTCAATCAATGAAATTAATTCCGCGGGCCCGTTTTAAAAGCAATTATTTCTAGATGTTGGAAACAACGACCCAGTTAATGATGGAAACCGCATCCAGGAATCCAAGAAACCCTGATCGATATTCTCGAAATTAAAAATTTCGAAGCACGCCAACAGTGGTTCAAGTTCATTTATCCTCAGCGGGAGGGGCAGGCGTAACGGCTTCACTTCAATCTTGGGATCCCCCCTCTTCCCCCGTTCCACAGCCCTAAGTAAGTGAAGCCATTCGTTTTAAACGAATAAATTATGGAAGGTAATGTCAAGAGGCCCTTTGGGTTTGGAGGAAATCATCATCCGGTACACGCCAAGTACTTAATTTTCAACTCATGGCATGTGGCACCGGACCAAAGCAGGAAAATGTCTTATTTTCCTTGATTTTTTAATTTGACGGCAACATTAAGATGGTAAAATGTTCGTTAAAAAAACGGCATTCACTAAAATTTTAAAAGTAATATTAACTAAGACATAATGTAAATTTCACGGGTTTGACGATGACGATGGCTGAGTTAGCCTTGGAAATCGTTAACATGATACGTGGAATGTATGTATATTGAATATATTCGCCGAGTAAGACTTAAAAACCCACAAATGTAAAATGGTTTTAAACACCTGTAAAGAGCAAAAATGATAACGTACATGGTCAGTCCATGGGCTACAAACGGAGAGGCATTTTTAAGATTGATCGCATGCAATATTGCACAAACAAATCTTCAACAGAATCTGGTTTTACCCAATACTGTCATCTCCCTACTTAATATTGATACGTAAGCGAAGACGGAAAAAAAATCTACTGTAGCAATATTTAGAATTTGCAATTTTTTTTAGTTCCACATATATATTGCATTCCTACGTGCTAACCCCAGATCGTTGACTTGATTTCGTGCAAATAACAGTCACCAAAATATAATAGATTCAGTCACAGATATTTCTAGTCTTTTAATGCCACTTACCACGGAAATCCACAATTGATGTACGAGTATTCCCGATCATTACATCCAATTTTCACCTACTCCTCACGACCCCATATGACCTTTAATAGTATTGTATGACCAGATACTTTATCATGAACACGATGCAAAACATTTTTTTACCAATTAGAGCACAACACGGAAAGAAATAAGGAATTAGTGTAAAGCCATAAAAGGACACTTCCAACCGAGTGTAAGTACATTTTTCTAACTTAACTTTCAACACACATTCATGGGAAATTTTCATATTTTCACCGACAACTACCACTGAATTTCACTTAAGAGATAAAATGAGAAAATTTTCAATAGTTTCAATAAATCATCGTTCCCTCACACCAAAACCACCGCAATAGGAGTAGATTGAGACCCTTATTCTTCGAAAACACGCCTCGCTAGTCGTTTATGCCCTCCTCAAATTCGTTTAACCCATTACAGAACGATATCCTCTCTTCTTTACGCCTAGAATTCTTGCAAACCCTGCTACACGCCCTAGCGGTGGCTCTCGGGGTAGTACGCAGGTGTTAAAAAAAGCAATATGGAACCCTTTTACTTTCGCGCCCTTAACAAAACTTCCTTCCCCTATCCATTCCACCGACCTTGGCAGTTGATGGCCGGACGTATACTGGCATCGTTTGTATATCTCGGAGGAGACATGCTGAAAGCCGGATATATGGATCCACACTCACTCACATGTGCCAACCCCGTTTCCCCTAAATGATTTAGGCAGGAGCGTTGTCACGGCGGCGGGTCCCGTCTCTTTGGTAGGCTATGCGATTGCCGGATGACCCCCTCAGTCCACTGAAGTTCCGGATTCGGGACGACCACATCCACGCTGTCTAGTATAATGATTTCTCTCTTGAATTGTTCAAATGATGCTTAACGACCGCCCACGATGTGGAAGTGCCCCCCATTAATGCGACGATACAACAAGAGGTATAAGCTTACTCGGCAGGCCAAAATTTCCAACAAATGGAGTAGTAGTAGGAGACGGAGATTAGTCGTTAGAGCTGTTGCGTTAGGTTAGCGACTGAGGTCAATTCACCCATTTGCGGTCGAGCAGAAATTTAGAATGGAACCGTAGTTCTAAAGGGAAGCAAACCAAGAGCCTAGACAATTTTCGCTGCTACAGATAGCTGGAGTGGTTTGGGAACGACGAGGATTTTAGGCGGTGGTAGAACCGAGGTGAGATACCCTCCGTCGTGGACCTAGTGCAAAGAAAAATCCTAAGGTTTTTCCGCTGTAAAATAACTTAAATGCCATTTTATTCATTAAGGGTTACTTACAGAAAAAGGTGTACTTTGTTTGACATGGACAGCAAAATCATACATTTCCACCTTATTCATGTCGCAAACTGAACTTGAAATTACATGGTGTTAAATGTGCTATCCATTCTAAATTATACACTTTGTATTTTTTCTACAGTGTTAATTAGTGGTAGACGCGTTTCGCCGATCTGCGGCACCAGCAGGTACAATTTACAGGTAGGATCGTACCGCTAATTAAAACTGTAGAAATAAATACGTGTATAATTTAGAATGGATACTAATACTTTCTACAAAGTAAAACCTAAAACCATAGAGTGTATTAAATGTGCTACGCTAATCGATCGTGTTAAAATCAATTTTCCCTGGACAGCGTGAAGGTAAACATGGAAATCCGATGATAAAATAAGCGAACAATTGGCGTTAGGCGCAAGGGAAGGAAGTTTTTATATTTTCCACGAAGTATGATATACGGGGTTAGGGTCGGTGAGGTAGATAAGAGTACTGTCTTCCCTCCTCAGGGCTGGGGTCCGAATCCTCGCATAGACGGAATGTTTCAGTGGAATCCCGATCACTACTTGGGTGCCATGCGACGTATTTCGTTAAACAGTAGGTTCAAGCCGGAGCCGAGTTTCTTTTCAGTCTTTCTCTATGCCCAAGGTAATATTTTCCTTGCTATTATAATCAAAAGTTTCAGACATCAGTTGGTGGAATTTCTGCATTTTTGAGGAAAAAATAATGCTTTGTATTTCCATAAGATTATTTATTGCCAACCGCGATATCGAAGCTAGAGCGTCATTTAAAAGACTTTTTTGTCTTGAATATGACGGACGCTACATGGTCGAAACGGCGATTGACAATAAATTATCGTGGAAATACTACAATTTCCTTTATCCTTGCTAGCCTATTAATCGGTCCTCACCGGCGCAAATGACATTAGTCTCCTCCGCCTCCACTAAAGACCAACCCACGAAATGTGATGAAACCAGAGAGCCTCATGCGGCCAAGTTGTCCAAAGGCGAAACAACACACTCTTCATCGTGAATCTGTATAGTATCACATCTATCAAGAGACATAATTAAGGTAACACTCTACTCCTTTGAATACCACGCCCAAAAAAGTGATTAATACAATACAAAAAAGTAATTAATCCACTCAATACGGTCGATATCTCATTTGCGAAGTATTCATTTCTCCACTGACGCCGTATGGTTCTATCTATTCCCTTATTTAATCCACGCCGACATCGAATGCAAAATACACACTACCAAGCATGGAACCCTGGGTCGTCGGATGGGGGAAAACTAGAAAACCATCCACCGCAAGAACGAACTTTATCCACGGCATCGCGCGTGGAAGCGACGGGGTGGACCCATCCGACGAATGGCATTTCGAACCCTCGTCCTTCCCGGGAGGACTTGGGGGGGAGAGGAGGGGTAGAAGGGAGAGGGCGAAGCCGCGAAGTTAAAGCCCAGGGTGGGGGGTCAAAGAGAGATGGGGGGAGACCCACGGAGGAGGATATCTGTCGGAGCGGGCAGAGGGCAAGGGGTTAAGGAGAAGAAGGGACGGGGAGGGGGGGGGGGGGAAAGCCGCGAGTGAACTTTGTTGGCGAAGTTTCCCGAAGGCGAAGGGGGAAGCTGAGAGCGAGGACCGCGTCGTGATTTAAGATGGGAAGAAGGGTGGGGAAGAAAGATGGGTACGGGAGAGAGCAGACTTTTAAGAGAGGTAGAGTGCGAGGGGGAGGAAGGTTCCGAGCAAGGGAGGAAGACTTTCACGGTAAAAGCGGAATGGCAAATTTAAGAAGCGGGCGATGGATGGGTATTTTTTTATCTCCATTCGAGGTGAAATAGAGAAATGGAATAAAAAGTTTAGGAGAATGAAAGTTACGCACGATAGGAAGGAAAATGGCAGGTGCAAAATCTTCGAAATAAAGACATCTCGCGCATGTGATTGAGCTGGTGAAAGAATGTGAAAATTCAATTCCCATAATCCTTATGCTGCTGCATGCTCGACGACAGGGGCGTACCCCCGATGCTGAATACTTAGTCGAAGCATTTAAGAGTTTTTCTACGTGATCATATCGATTGTATATATGTACTTTGCGATTAGTACTGTCGATCGACACTGACTTGGTCACAAGTTAATTATTTTAGTTTAAAATATTTTTTAGCTTATTTGTTAGCATAATTTGACAGTCATTTTTCTCAATTTGTCTTTTTTTATGCCTGTCGTAAGTATAAACGCCGTTAGTACGGAGCCCAACAAATTCCTCCGAGCGTATAGAAGCGAAAGAGTCCAAGAGTTTTCATCCAAATACATAGGCACATCTGCGAGTCCATTCTCAGAACCCTTGCCATTGATTTCTTAATTTATTATCCTTTTGAATCTCACAAACTATTTCCTATTAAGATGAGTTGGCATTGATTTTTGCACCAGCTGTACCCAAATCGCCTAATGAAAAAGTGATGCGGTGTCTGTAGATAACGACGACATGGATGATAAAAAATCAAGCCTTCGGAGAAAGGAACGGAAGAGGAAAGACATTATACTGAAAGTAAAGAAGGTGATGGAAGGAAGGGATGGAGACTTGTACATGAAAGGCAAATTCAAGACTCGGCCGATGAATTTATTTTTCACCCTATCAAAATTGAAGTAAGGAAAAGAAATAAAATAGCAAAAATAAATGTGTCGTACTGCCAGTGGCACTGGACCGGAATAAAATTGGTGGGCGCACGAAGACGTCCAAAACTAAGCCATCTTGCGCATTTGATCGTGGTGGCGAAATAAATAAATAGTACAACTACAAAAAACTTCTTAAAAGAATTTTTATTCAATTTTCTCCGATTTTCGATTGCCCAAACCCAAGCATGCATTATTTATTTTCTTTTGAGTATGGTCAAATTATTTCCAGACATTCGGATTTGTATTAATCATAACACGAACCGAGAATCTTAACTACTGAACTTGTCATGGACGTCTCCGGGATTTTGACAAGCCCGGAAATTACGGTAAAATTTTACTAATTTCATAATTTAACTAATTTCCATTATTTTTACGGTGTATTCGTACTCTCTGTGATATTCCTGTTTTTTCGGTTCAACACCCACATAAATTATCCACAAAATTCCTCCGTTGTCAACATTGAAGCAGACAAAACGGTATTCGGCTCAACTTTGTGGAATGTCATGATGAAAACAACAAGAAAAATCTTTTTAAATTTAACAGATTTTTTTATTTATTTCCCACCAGGTTACGTCGAATATTCGATACGTGATCATGTCAACTATTCAACGAGCCCTGGTTGGAAATATATAAAAAATCCGATGAAGTAACGAAGTTTTTTCTTGGTGTTTTCAACATTGAAGTATATTGGTCTTTCATTTCCAAGAGAATGCTAATCCAATAAATTCATGAACTTCAATAATTAGATAGATAGACAGGGGACCCTTCCCTGATGTGGATCATAAGGTATTTATACCAATTGGGCCATTGTGTCATCCACATTGCTGAGTTTTTACCCCTGGGGACCAGTAGCCCTGCTTAAGGCCTGGATTTCTCCATATGTCGTCCTTGTGATCCGGAAATGGTGCACCCAGGTAGACATTTCGGGGCCTTGCTACTGCTTGCCATTCACATATTAAATTAGAAGTAGTTTCCTCATCCTCTTTGTACCATCAAAACCTCGGTATATCTTCGATCCTCATGCTGCGAAGGTGATACGCCAACATTAGCACGTAATTTAAGATGGTGTACGAAAAACCCTGCCAAATATCCACACGATCGCTCGATGTATGAAATGCAAACGCATATTTACGAACGTATACCCCCAGAATATTTATCACCTCCAAGAAAGTTTTGCAGCAGCTTTTCACTATTACTACACCCATCTTGGTGACGGCAGGAATTGATTTTATAGGCACACAAACTCACCGCTGCTACCCCACATGACTGTCCGTCACGAAGCAAATACAGCCAAAAATCATGGGAATGGGACGAAGCCGCAAGCCTATGCAAGGCCAACAAAAACTTTCACTTAGGAGGGAAGGATGCATAAATAAAACGGAACGAAAAAAATTTGTGGGACTCATTTTCAGTCGCGGTGAAAGGGCCCATGTTCCGAACAGGAATACATACACTAAGACGATAGAAGAACGGCTGCGTGCTGGAAGGCTTATGGAAGAGGAACGCGCAGCAGTAGTTCCGATGGTTATGAAAAGCCGACTATCGAAGAAAGGGAGCGAAAAGCTTTATCCGGAGATCGGAATTGATAATGGCTTTGAGGTGAGGCGAGGGGAGTTGAAGGGGGAAAGGGGACAACAATGGAATGGTGGGGGGAGGGGTGAAGGGAAAAGGCTATTTGGAGGCGAAAGGAAAGCAAGAGGTGGGGAAAAAATGGCTAGCGAGAGTGAAAATGTTTACGGGAGAATAGTTAAGAGAGGAAGTGAATGTAGCAAACTTCCCATCCGGAGGATTCCAATCTATTGACTGGGAAATGATAACCATTACATCTACGTCATGTACAGCAACCATGGTGGCCAATGGATATCAATGTCTACTCAAAAATCAATGAGTATGCCTAGGATGCGATCAAAGGTTCCTTCTTTCGCCTTCTAGTTGTCGTTATCCTAAACGCAAACCGCTCTTGAAGGACAATGCTCGCAGGTACTATCCTAAGAACGCACTCGATCAATTAAAACTAGTGATTCAAAGCTCCTGACCAAATTTTAAGAATGACAACCAACCAGGTCTCCAGTTCTTCCGCGGCATTCTAGCGTAATTTACTCATCCACCTCACACCTCCTATTTCTCTTCATGGCTGAAATTTTATTCTCATAACGTTCCAGTAAACTACCACCTGAGACCCTAAAAACCCTTCACAAGGTTGAGCACTCCACGGGGTTTGCATAGAGGTTCCACAAAAATGCCATTATTCCATTTCCATGGTACTTATCTTTTTGAAGTGTTCTTTGTGTGTCACTTTACAGAAGCTTGCCTTTCCACGGCGTTTTTACACCAATTTCACTTAAAACTACATAGGTTTATAGGCAAATATAAATTAAACGTACGGAAATAAATATTTTACTCGTCATATTCAAACAAAATATACGCGAAAAACTGTTTTCAGAATCTCATTAAGGTTTTCCAGTGAGGTTGTAATGCATGCAGGGTTGGTTGATGGCATAGATACAAATTATAATCTTATCCATTTAACTACCCATCGAGCATGTCCGTAGCGTTTGGTTTTAATTGAATGAGACTAAATTTGATGTGGAGATGTTTAAAGAAGAAGATAAAAACATCGTACAAATTTCAACTTCAGAATAGTAATTTTTTAAATTAAACTTCGCCAAGGCTGCAAACTATAATCAATAAATGTCATAATTTGTACCCTAAAGGCCTTTTCCTGCACCGTTAGTAATTATAACTCGGCTTTCTGCTTCCACAGACAGAAACTCAAATGCAATACACTATGTGCACCACGATTGGTCTACACATCACTAGGAACCTTCACAAAAAATAAGACATGCGACAAAAGAGTGCAGCGTTTTTGCCATGAAAAGGTAGTTATCCCAACTACCCAGAAAAAGGTTTTTTTCTTGAGGAGATTCAAAGAGAAAAAATCCAAATGGTGAAAGTTCACGGATAAAAATACGACATCAAAAAATAATTTCACAAGCAACAGGGGCAGCTTACGTCGATTTTCGCGTCTTCGTTCACCCATCAAGTAAAAAGCTAGACCGATATTTATGAATACTAAGAGTTTAAATGGACCATAAGTTTAGAAAACCATTACGCAGGGCTTTTGATGTATTAGGCAATACAAGCACAGTGTCTCCTTGTGCGAGGGGCTGAAACTTAACGGCGGAGAGATATTTCAGTCTTCATGGTTCCGAAGGAAGAGAAAAAATAATAACCACAGGTCGTATCTCTTCAAAATTTCCAGCCGGCTGGCGAAATACATCGAACGGTGTGCAGGGCAAATTTTTAATGCTGAGAGACCTCTCCGGGACCCTGAAAATTTTCCACGCCATCTGTGAAGAATTGCAAAGTTGAGGATGAAGAAGAACGGGGACTGCGGGGATAAGTTGGAAAAAATTCAAATTGATTTCGATCGTCGTTGAGTGGGCACATAAGCGACCAAAGCATTAGCGCCTAGGAAGAAAAACGAGAGGAGATTTAGTTGGATGGAAGGAGAGAGGAAGCAGAAGGAATGAGAAAAAAGATCGGAAACACATCAGGTATGAATGGGAAGAGGAAAATAGCCGAGAGGGATACTTCAGGAAGATTGAGCGAGATTTGTCTCTAGTCGTAACAGACACCACATTCAAAATCATATTCAAAACTCAAAGATTCTGTTAGAATTATGAAGTAAATAAGTATGTTAATGGCCCAAAATCTTTATTTCAGAAATTAAAATTCTAAATAATTAACTAAATATGCATATTTAAGAGTGGTGGGGTATTCTGGAGGAGGCCGATCCTCAGGAATGGATTATAGAGTCACAGAAGAATACAAATTTGATGCTTTAACTTGACTTATTAGCTTCAAGCCAAACGCTGAAAACGACTTTCCAACCGAAGTTTTTGTTGCTTCATAACAAGCATTTTCATTTCATTCATTCAAGTATTCTACCAGCTGATTGGTAGGTTCTTGGGCAGTCTCCAATCTGCATCCCAATTTCATACACATTTTCTCGCTTTCCCTTCTAAGGATATCCTGCCATTAGATCCCTCTTCAATTCTTCGTAACTTCTACTTCCTCTTGTTTCGTCCAGAAATCCTATCCTCTCCCTTCCTCTTCCACGCTACCCCAGTGTTCGCCCCTCTATTACTCTCTTCAATATGGCCTCTCCTCTCAAAACCTCCTCCATCCATCTCTTCTGCCTTCTCCGCACCTATCACAAGCTTCCTCTCCTCTCCAACCATATCCAATACCTCCTCGTTCGTCTTCCTCGCCACCCAGCTCACCTTCTCCATCCTTCTCCAAAACCACATCTCAAACGCCTCAAGTCTACGCACATCCTCCCTTCGCAATGACCAAGTTTCCGACCCATAGAGCGCTTCATTCATCTTCCACTGATCATACTCCATGACCCTCACCCATTATCTCATCAACCTTCTCACGATACTTCTTCTTCATTGCCCCAGTTAAAGCCTCCGTATTCCACTTTCGTACCCTCCGTCCCATTCTTATCTTTTTCAGTTTTACCCGACATTGCATGACTAATAAGTTGTGGTCTGTGTCTGCATCAGCTCCTGGATAAGTATGCGAGTTTTTAACACTATTCCTGTATCTGTGACGAACCATTAAATAATCTATCTGGAACCTATCTGTGTCTCCCGGCTTCTTCCAAGTGTACCTACATCGAGGATGATGTCTGAACCATGTATTTGGAATCACTAGATTATTTCTACGGAAAAACTCCACAGCTTTCTCACCCCGGTCGTTTCTCCTTCCTAGCCCGTAATCGCCCATCTCCGCCCTCACCCACCACCGTGTTCCAATCCCCCATCACTACTAAGTCATTACTCCCAGGTATCCTACCAATTATTTCCTCTAGCTGATCGTATACACAATCTACCTCCTCCTCTTTATGATTAGAGGTAGGCATATAAACCTGGATTACTTATAACTAAATTCGTTGGATCTGCCGTTAGTTCCACGACTATTATCCTATCACTCACCTGTTCTGCATACACTACTTTTCTATCAAGTTTCCTACTCATTACGAATGCAACCCCGCGCTGACTTTCATTCCCTCCACTATATATTACTACTATTATAGCCATCGCTCCAGTAGTCTCCGTCATCCTTCCATCTTACCCCACCCAGACCCATTATGTCAACACCCATCCTCTCCAGTTCTTGGTTTATATTCTCTCGCATGCCCTCCCTCAGCATAGTCCTAACAATCCATGTGTCTATTCTGATTGTTTCGTTCCTTTTCTTTATCTTATTTTCCTCTGCTGCTGTATTTTCTGAGCAAGGGTTTCGTGTGATGACGACCGCAGGGGCCTTGCTCCCACCGCAGCCGGGCACGACACTCGGCTCTCCGGGCCGAGTCCCGTAGTTGCCAGGATTCATTATCATTTGAGAACTGTCCATAATTTCAAGGTTTTTGTTTTAATTGAGATGGTATTCCGTGGCCTTACTCAATAGTGATTTTACGTGACACCATCACTTCAGAGGCCGCCCCACTGGGGTCAGACGCCTTTTGCAGCCGCCTCACTGAGGTACAGACGCTGCGCGGACTAACATTCGTCTCTATTCTAACCTTCGACCAATCTGGCATGGGTGACCCTACCAGGAGCATTGCTCCCGCCATTTTAGCTCTAGGGGTCATCGGAGCACGCAAGCCCTTCCACCACGACAAGGTTGTAGTCCAAGGGAAAGGCCATCAAAACAGAAAGTGTGCAAAAAGCGCTAAACAAACACAGCGATTTTCGTAATTGCTTTGCAACAGAAAACAACATCTAGTGTGAATATATGTATAAAACATATTTTAAAAAGGAGCGTGCTTCGTTGATTTGGCCATATCCAGAGAAAGGATGATAATCGAATGGCTAGGCAGACTTATGATGGAGGAGTGTTCAGTGTGAGGGGAAGGGGTAGACCAAGAAAGTCATGGGTGAATGTGGAGACTCTAAAGAGGAGGAATATTTGGATTTTTTTAAACAGGAGAGTGTCTATGAAGCCATGCATGAGTTCAACTGTAAGAGATATGTATGGATAGGACAATAAGGAGAAAATTATTAAAGCAGAGTCACCTTTACAGGCCTATCACCAAGAATTAAGTTTTTTTTCAGTTCCTACCCCGAAAGGGAACGGCGTGATGGGTATGTATGCAAGGAAGCCTACTTCAATGCGGTAAAAGTTGACAAACTAAAGATGGCGGACTTAAACCGCACCAATATCTTCTAGATAGCGGCTACAGTGCAGCTAGTTGATCTTCCCACAAAACGCGGTCGCAAAAATCCGAAGTCGGAGAAGCGCAGTGCGGCGTTTCCTTCTACTACTAGCGTTTGATTCTGACATTCATTAACATGAGTTAAACTGGATCTGTACCACCGCAGCATACGCATCTGTACCTCAGATAATACGAAACCTCGGTAAATTGGCACTCAGATAATCAAGACAACTGTATGTCTAATTTGCGCACAACGCTTACAAAATATTACATCTAAACGTAGGTTGGGTTGGGTGGGAAACTTGAGTGTGACCAAAAGAATAACTGAATAAGGTTGGGTATTTCCAGAAGATCGATGGAAAAAATATAGGAATTCTGCTTATATTTATATCAAGTATGCAAGTTTAAAGCAGAATATTTTTGGATGGCTTTCAGCATCTTTTGAAAATGCTGTACACGTATTACGGTAGAAAGGATGACAAACAAGATAAATGAAATAAATTACAGAACGGATGGACAATCATTATGGTGTGTAAATATTTATTTTTAAAAGTACTTGAGAAAATATCGAAACTACAAATCACTCTATTCCTGATGCGATCAACGCATGAGAATTTTCACCAACTTTTAAAAGCGTCTCTCTTGAAAACACAGCCGTTTCACATACATAGAAAACGGCTTCCATTTTGTGCAAATATCTCGAAAATTAGTGTAACAATCGGCTATTTGCAAAAGATTCCGGCGATAAAATGTGGAGTTTCAAAATTATAATTAAATAAAGAATTGCTGTTTTCCACAAATAAATTAATTAACTTTTACTTTTACAATATTTTATTATAAAACTATAACTTTAATTAACTAGTAATTCGATGTTACTGCATGATTCTCCGGCGACGTAGACCTGAAGATGATGAAGTAAGGTTGAAACCAAGTTTGCAATTAACGTTTAATGTATAGCGCGAAAAACTGCATTTCTTTATTTAATCATGGGGTGATATTTTGATTTAATTTATTAAAATGATGAGACATTTTGATAATGAGGCCAAATTCATTGTATTTTATGAGTTAAGTGGTAATATATCGCTCAAACTGTCTTGACTTGTAACGATGCGAAGACAAAGCCCTGAATGGAAAGAAGGAAAATGCCCTCAATGACTAGGAGAAAGGACAAACATGATAGGAGAAGAAAAGCAAATAGCGATTTGCTGCCGAACAAGAACAGCGAAATACGGTAGGAATTGGAAAAAAGAAAGTAAGATTTGGAGGGGGAATGTAGTTCATTAAAAATCGAAACGTCAGGAAATTCTCTCTCATCGCCAAATCCTTCAACGTTTGATTGTTTGCGGCGACCTTGGGGCTTCCAATTCCCAACGGAATGACGCTAACAGAGCATTTGAATCATTCAGATCACTTAAGTGGTCAACTGTTTTTTAACCACGTACATAGGTATTCTTGGGTATATAACAAA
Organism: Pyrrhosoma nymphula; assembly: GCA_963573305.1. Lineage (NCBI taxonomy): Eukaryota > Metazoa > Arthropoda > Insecta > Odonata > Coenagrionidae > Pyrrhosoma > Pyrrhosoma nymphula. Next base: position 58,411,905 of record OY754330.1, read on the forward strand.
TGAAAAAAGATTAATTCCTTATCGTCCCCTACCTCATATTGATTGAATAATTGAGAAAATATTAAAAAATGAACGCAAACATTCCCCACTATCATGACAAGACACAACGAATCAAATTTCGCAGGAATGTAATTCCGCGTGAGAAAACTTTGATTATGTGACTTATCACTGAAATGTTGGGCAAATAATAACGGAATTGAATTGTTTCTATTGTAGATTTTCATGAGTGGACATGTTGAAGCCATTTAAATATCAATATCAAATGCCATAACACATTTTAGAGCCGAAAATCTAAGAGCATATAGGGACATTTAGGGGATATACGACTTTTTAAATTAAATAAAAATTGAATCATCGCAGCGAATAATTCTTCTAAGAGAGAAAGAATGGAGAATAAACATCGGACAGAGAGTGAAGAATACAGAGAGCAAACAAGAATTGACGTTCCAGGGAATATTAACATGAAGGCAAGCCGTTAAGGGAAAATATTGGCTTATGAGAGAAACAGAGATATGGAAAGTATTGAGGAGATCTAAAAATATGGGAGCTAAAAGATGCAGTTGATAGAGGGAAAGTCATGCGGAGTAGCGATCTAAGATAATCAGGAGAGAATTTTCTCATAATACTGTGAGGGTAAAGGGCCAATATAGGCTCGGAAAAGGTTAGAAGCAGAAAGGTTCTTTGTCTTCGTTTCCTGCAACTCCCTCTTGAAGGGTGCGAAAATCTCGACAATAGTGGAAAAAGGCAACCAGGCATAAGAGGTAATTTGTGCGGCGGTTGTTGAATTAAGAGTTTGGTGGAAATACACAAAGATACCTTAATAATATACAATTGTACGGAAGAAAATATTATACAGTACGCATGGATTACCTGAAAGTTGATTAAGTGATAGCGAGGACGAGACGGAGAAAAGGTGAGATTATTCAGCTTACCCCACTCCTTTAATTAAAGAATTTCTTCGATCTCCGTTTTCCTTCAGCAACTTCTCCTTGATGCACACTCTCTCCATTACAAGGAGAGCTGTTAAAAGTTATGAGACACTATAAACAGAGCTGAAATAATAGCAGAGGCAACATTTTTTATTAAAAGGTAAAACTACGAATGAATGAAAAAGAAATGAGGCAAAGAAACGATGACGAAGAAATGGAGATTAGAAATTAAGATGCAACCACGATGAATGAGGTAAACCGATTAGAACTTCTGTACTTGAATGATAAAGAGCACGAACCGAATGCGGTAACGAGGGCATACATGACGAAGTATAAGAATGAAAATGGAAGTAGAGGAAAGGTAAATATATGACCTCGAAATCTGACGATGAGAGAGCTTACATTTACCCCAAGAACATATATTTTTAATCTAATATAAAAAACAAGAGGTAAAGATTCAAAGAAAATCTAAGAGACACCAAGAACATAAAAATACTACAAGAGGAGAAGGATACTTAAGATAAGGCTAAGGAGAAAAGTATCACATGAAGAGGACAATACATCTAAGAATAAAAAATAAAAAATAGAGGAAACTTACAACGGTTTACTACGGATAGGAACAAGAAAAGGAGAAATGTAAAGGGCGTACGACACACAGAGAGGCAGCGAAAGACATGCAGTCACATATGAACGCATATCAAAGATTACCAATCACCAAAGATACACACAGATGACACAGAGAGGAAGGCCAACTGGGTATGGGACTCTTAAAGACACATCGGAAGAGGATGAAGGTATAAACGGAATCGAAGAGGGAAATTAACCGTGGCAAAGACAGTAAGATGTGCAACACAAAAGAAAACACACGGCAAGAGAAAGATGAACATGAAAAATGACGGATTCCGTCGAGATCAAAAGATCAGAAATGGTCAAGATAAAGATCCAAGATCGGTGGTCATGAAAACAAAATGTTATAAACGGAATGATTACGAAATGAGATTGCTGAACTCAGCACGGAGGAAAGAACATCCACAACATTAAGACAACATCATATTACCACGAAGTCTTGAATCGTTGCCGTGCTCCCTTAGCAGTACGAGGAGAAAACTAAAAATGATACGTGTAGAAGGCTGCAATCAGAATTGGCTCGGTCCTTTTAAACGGCTAAAGCCTTATAAAAGCTTAAAATGATTTCCGGCACACTGAAAAAAGAGTGTTGTGGTCAAAACTCACACACCGTCGCTCCTTAAAAATGAAAAATTAATGCACTCCTTTATGAGGTGGAGACCATTTCGGCCAGACCTCGCTTGTCCTGTCAACTCCCGAAAGGGTAGCCACGCCTTTAAGAACTCGCGGAGAGGAGAGAACGTGTAGATATTTGCAATTTTTTGAAGGAGAAGCGGCGATGGGATGGAGTTATACACAATATTTACCGAGTCAACCAACCAACGGAGCGGCGAGGAAAAGGTTGAAGACTTGGTGGTTGGAGTTGGGGGGCTTGGGGTTGGGGGAGAGTGGTTGAAAACTGTGGACAAGAGAATGAGAGGCGAAGACGGGCAAGATAAGGGAAGTACTCCCGGTCTTAAGGACAGCTTAGTAAAGAAGGAAAAAAGAAAGAGGGCCTTCCTCGCGACTGAAGACGGAAAAAGGTACAAAAAATAAAAGCTTTGGTGGATTTCTCACCACTACCCCTCCCAGCCTCACACAAACATCACACACGTCTCTTCCATTTTCTCCACGGGAGCTGGGGCCTTATTCATTAAGGACTCGACACGGTCGAACCTCGGTAAATCCGTGGATATGACGCCACAGCCCGTGCCAAACCTCAACATTTGAATGACCTTATTTGAAATTTACGAGGATGTGACGTCACAATTTCGTCAAAGTCGAGACTGGGAAATTCCGAGGTCACCCACCTGGGGCCCTATTCGGCATGGCCTCAGAATTTCTTAGCCTCAACAGCGACGAAATTTCGACGTCAAAGCCTCGAAAATTTCAAATAGAGACATTCAAAAGTTGAGATTTGTCGAGGGCTATGACGTCACATACACCAGGGATGTGAAACGTAACCGAACCTCTGAAGCGGTACGGTTCCACGTGAAACCGAACCTTTTTCTCAGTAAGAGAGCGGTTCGGTCCGAACCGAACCGTGTCTGCGAAAGAGAAGAGGTTCGGTTCAAGCTGAAGCGGAACCGGCCGTAACAATTTGAACCGCTTTTGGAACGGTTTTTTGCGGTCCAGTGGCGGTACAGGGGCGCAAGGGGAAGGGGAGTCCCTTTGGCAGGGATTGTGAAAACTGAGATATGTAATATGACACGTAAATGCTGCTGCTCGCTGCTGCGTTCGAGTACGAGGGTGCTATCTTAGAATATTGAATAATATTTGTTATTTTCCTTCTCAACGCACTATTTTGATCGTTGGATATTTACTGCTTTCATATTTTCCGCTCCCTCCGAAACTTTTACTCTAAGACGACCACTCGTAAGCGTTAAGCCGGCGTCCCACGGTAAATTTTTTCGTAAATTTATTCATGAATACTCTCATAGTTACACTGCGCATGCGCAAGCCAATATTCGGCAAATTTCTGCAAATAAGAAAACTCTGTAAATTCTTCATGAAACTCAGACACTGATTGGCTTTTCTGATACGATTTTCCGGCGCGACATCATAGTACATCGAGCGCGATTACGTGATAGCGCAATGTTAAGCGCAGTATCATGATACTTTATCGTGATATTTTATCGGCCACGATTACCTTATCGAGCGCATTATCACGATATTTTATCGTGCTATTTATCGTGACATTTTATTGGGCGCGATTATTTTATCGAGCGCAACTTCACGATATTTTATCGTGATATTAATTGTGATATTTTATCGAGCGCAATATCACGATATTTTTAGGTAATATTTATCGTATTATTTTATTAGGGCGCAACATCGTGATATTTATCGATATTTTTTATCGTGCCACAATATCGTGATATTTATCGTGATATTTTATCGGGCGTGATTAATTTATCGAGCGCAATATCACGATCTTTTATCGTGATATTTTAACTCAACGTGATATCGTGATTCTTTATCGGAACGTGATATTGCGGTTTTTATCGCGTGATATATCAGAATATTTTGAGGCGCGATAACACTATATTTATCGTCACGAAATAAGTTGTGGTTTGATGCGCGATAAGACGATATTTATCGTTACGATATGAGTTATCGTTATCGCCAAGATACGATATACTAAAATTATCATATCACGATATTGAATCACCAATATCGCCCAGGCCTAGTTTCGGCGACTCTGGGCTAGCGAACTGCTACATAGGGATTCTGACGTGTTCCATTGTGAGCAAGCATGCTTGTTCTTTCAATTCCTTCAGTTTATACGTATGGCTATAGTAATTCCCGGGTAATTATAGAAATATGTGCGTGCTATTCCTTATCATGGCTTGTAGGTCCCGCAAAAATATCTTCTGTGATTGTTCTTTTTTTACACTATTGATGACAGCACAAAAAGTTCTCTTCTTGCCCGTCCACCGGTCAGCGCCCAATTCATGAATTTTTCCTGCTCGTGTGACATGGGGTCCAACAGTTCACGAATCTCTTTTCATGAATATGGAATTCATGAATAAATTTACTAAACAATTTACCGTGGGACACCGGCTTAGAAACAAAACAACTAAGGGTTCCACATAGCATCGGCGATTTTGCTGCAGCTGCATGTGTTGGGCGGTATTCCCCTTTCAAGATTTCTCTTTGTTTATTTACGATGGTGGATTAGGGTGTCCCTTGGTGTGCACCACTCAGTCCGGCTCGCTAAGGTCGGAGGGGGGGGGGCGAGAAGAGGTAAGAGGGTGAGGAAGTATAATAGCACGCTGTAAGTGGCAAGATTTAGTCGGTACGTGTGTATGTACATTGAGGACAGATTTCTAGGAAGTGCCTTCGGCATGCCATAAACATGGGTGTGAGGGGTGAGGTTTGCCATTACTCGCTTCCGAACTGAAGCCGAAAACAAATTTTAGTTAGCTTGACAGGGTTCATTCACCCCACTTATTGCAGATCTTGAGAAGAATATTCTACCAAAAGCTCAAGTTAGTTTAATTTTTTACTGGTAGTTTGAATTTTAGTGCCAAATTGGTGCCAAAGAAAATATAGTGATCCAGAACTATATGAACTAGCCAGCGCCGACGTTGCAGCTCCTACCACGCAAGTAAGCGTTGAAAGGCTTTTTTCACACACAAAGCTTATACTGTAATCAATAATAAGCAGATTACGTTCAAAAATCGTCAACGACATTCAACTGGTTAGATGTAATAGAATATTCAAAAGAAAAGAAGAGAATCAAGATTTGTAAGTCACTAAATTACATTTTTGGCATAAAGTTTTTGTAAATGTTTCATTGATCTCATGTCCTTTCCAAATACCTATTATAACACCCTTTGATGTCCATACTTGTATAAAAAAATTAGTCGCGTATGTTCTGACACGTCCTTTTATGTTGATCGCATCAGAATAATGAGCTGTCAATGAGAAAACCTTGTTGCTTCCATAAGATTTTGATGACACGGTTTATGACCATAGGAACGAGCAGTAAGTAGGATAGGGAAACCCAGAGAGAATTCCGAAGCCAACACGCTTTTGAAACAAAAGAGGGATGTCCTTCTGTAGGGTCAACTCCACCGCGTTCATAACATGTGTCTTGAGTATGTGCTGTGTGCGACCTGGGATTCCCAGCCTGAGTATAACGGTAAGGTGGGTGGAAGGTTCGGGGACCCTCCTAACACGTGTTCGTGACCATCCCACCCCTGAGGCTCACAAAATGACCGTCTCTGAGAGGGCCACAAAATATTCAATAGACAGATGATAACAGCGCATCGTGTTTGGTTTGGATCTCAGTTGGTTGCTTACCATAGGCTCTATTCAGTTACTCTTTGCTCAGTGATCACTTGATCATGACGTCATAATCACTTAATGTGAGAGCGCCGATTATATGGGTGTGCCGCGAGACTCTCACTTGTTTTCCTCCCTTCTGCTCATGAGAGATCATCATGGTGATCGGTGTTTTTCTCTACTCACGAAAATGGCGACCGATCACAGCCGTGACGTCGTTTCACTCAGTCCCAAGACGTCACAGCGCTCACTTGATCAGTATACCAAGGTGATCGCTCAGGGCGGCACAATGCACCCAACCTTCTTTTGGTAAATTTTACTCCGTACCGAACCGTTTTTCCTAGTTTGGAACCGGAACCGAAACGATTTTTTCGTTTCTGAAACAACATTCTCAAAAACGGTTTGGTTCCACGTTTGTTACGAACCGATTTTCGTTCCAAGCGCTTTTGTTACAAAAGAGGTTCGGTTTCATGAACCGTTTCTTTGGACCGAACCCTTCCAGAAGCGGTTCATGGAACGAAATTTCGTTACGTTTCACATCCCTGACATACACCGAATTTCCGAAGTTCGACCACGCTCGACGTGAATCTCGACGACGTTCGCTCCTTCCTGAATAATACCCATGATGCCGCGTCCCTCCTTCGTGTGCACCTCAACTACTGAGGAAACAAAGGCAAAAGACCGCCCGTATAGGTGAGCGTGAAGGTGTTTCGAGGTGTCTGGGCTGAGAGAAGAGACAGAGAAGAGCGTGGCAAATGGCAAGGAGCTAAGAGCTTGTCGGCGGAGGTGAGGTAGGAGAAAGGGGTGTAAGAAGAGTGTTGTATATGTGACAGGCGCTGGAGGAAAGGGATAATTTTTATCAGAGAACCGCATTCAAACCCAGAAGAGGCAAAAAGCCTAAAGCTTGCGCCATGATATATATGCACATACGTTGCCCTTGTTACTTTGTTAATTTTGTTGTAACCTTGTCACATTGGTTACTCTTTTTATGAAATCATGGCAATAAACATTTGACTTAACTTGGATAGGGAAAAGATGGATTATGGGTTGAAACCCAAAAAATTAATGTATTCACAACAACATGGGGGACATAGGTGACAACACCAATTAAAATTTGAATATTGATAACAAGCAAGATACTATTCAAAGTAGCTAGTTCCCAGACGTTTCCCTTTAAGTTAGAAAGGCATAAAATAGGTTTTCATTGTTTTCTATCACTTTCTGAGGGTGTTCGACCGGATACAGTTGGCTCATATACGTAGCCCCAAGTAGCGAATAATGTTATTTTAAACAGAAATCCCCAGACTATATTTAATATTCTCAATATTTCCAATGACTAGCAGATAAAAGATGTACCCAGCTGCTACAAGGCCAATATACTTTCTTCACGGAACTCTTGGGGATTTTTTCCAATAGACGAATTCATATTCATCAAATTAGCTCTTTTTTTCAAAAAAAACATTCACTACGATAAAACTAAAATGTTTTTGAAGTCTTTAAACAAAAACTTATGGATTCAATCAATTACAAGGGCTTAAATTACATGAATTCACTGCTCCTTTCTTAGAAAACAGTATTTTGTTGCAAAACACATGGGGTCAAATATATCCCTAGGTTGAATTACATTATCATTTCATCCACGCCGGGAACAGTATGGTCCACGAAGCGAGGAGCTTGAGGAGCGGAAAGGGTGCGAATGAATTAGGGAAGGTGATATTATGGACGGGGAGGAGACGGTAAGAGGGAGGAGGGTAAATTGAGCGAGATAGCGGCTTAAAAAGGCGAGACAGGTGTCAGCACGGGATAATGTAGGGGGGAGATGGGAGGGGATCGGGGACAAGCAGGGGGGAGGAGAATGGAGGAAGAAGACAAGGAGACGAGAGAAGCCTGGCGCAATGGGACTACAACGGAGAGAGAGAGGGAGGGAGAGAGAGAGAGTGAGACGGGAGTTGAAAACACGGGGGAAAGAGTACGTAGATAAAAGACGGTTCGGGTGGAATTGCTGATACCTACCCATTAGTGGGTAGTATGGAAATTAGCCAGGTGGGAATCGAGGATTGCTCTCTCTCTCTCTTTCTCTCTCTCTCTCTCCGGGCTTGGCGAAAGGTTTTCCATTTAACGGTTGAGATTGAAGAGAGGAAAGTTGAGATGGAAAAGATAAAGGGAGGTATAAGTTTAAGACTGTCTCAGTCATTCTCTTATCACAGGGAGGCTGGAGAGAAATGGGATCAAAGATTATAATAAGAGAAGGGATGGAAACCATCGTCATGACGGGACATAAAACGAGCTAAGCTAATACTATTAAGTATTTTAATCATATTCGGCAGTATTCATAATTTCGATGGAGCAGGTCTAAAGAAATTCGTTTGAACTTCAACCAGTGAAACACTGACTCTCACCTGCATCACTACCAGGAGCATGGGGCTTGAGAACAAACCGAAGTATGCTAGATCAATATTGAGTTTAAACTCTTGGTGATCCAGAAAATCAAATTTTAGTCCAAAATAGTGACAGACTAGTAGATCCCACCTCTCTACACCCAGATAAACCATAAAATCTACGAAAACTTCCCATTAAATTTCACCAGTTATTTTATCAATGTGCTGAAAATAGCGGCATTAATAAAATAACGGGAACGGTGTCATTAAAAACATCAGACAATAAAACTTAACGAGAAATATATGAATAAATAATACCCATTCTGAGATTTCGAATACCTTAGGCGCAGTAGCTACTTTGACTACATTATGGAGACTCAAAAGGCACATAGCTTAAACTAGTTGGTACTCGCTAGCGGAGAGTTTGATGTCACTGACGAATCAAGCGTTGGTGAGCGGGTAGAGGACCAAAGGGCTCTTTCTAGGACCTCCGGAGGGACCCTCGAGCCCTTCGTATAATCCCTTTCCTTATGCCCCACTCTCCCTGAAGTCGTGCTCCTTACAAGCGATTGCCAACAAGTTTTTCTTCCCACAATACAATCGGTCGACACCCCACGAATCCATCCATCCATTCTCGAAGATACCTTTCATTGGGACTAAGGATGTGCTCCCTATGATAGAGAACTACGGTATTTGACTGATAAACCCCTCCCATACCGCCTTTCCAAATTGTAATCGTAACTTAGGGGGCGAGAAAGAAAAAAAACCGGAGAATGAATCATTTGCCAACAGGCGAACCTCTCCCATGTTCTCTCCGATTATCCGTAGTTTCCACACTCTCTTTCACTCGCCTAGTTCGATATACGTTAAACACCGTTGTATATCACAGCGTTGATGGCTGGGCAACCGACGCGACGCCAATACGGTCACACACCGTAACCACTCGATTAGGGAGGTCCTCAAAAGATAATGGTTCCGAATTCGGGGAAGGGGTGGCAGGTGGTCGGGATGCAGATATCAAATTGGGGGCAGGTCACTACCGAACACGAAAGAAGGTTGCTAGAAAGAAGTCAAACTTACCAATAGAATCGGGTGAAGCTGAAAAAATTAAGACAGAATGAGTGAAATTGTAATTGAAAGAGTTTGCCACTTCTCACAGATACCTTTTAAGCAATGGACCTTTTGAAAAAGACAAAAGATGAATGTAACAGGTAAAAGAGTATCACTAATTTAATATTAGCTAAGAAAAATCCAATACCATTAGTACATTATAAAACGAAACCGTAGCTTAGAGATAACTCCTGTAAATTCATCAATGATGAAGAAGCATAATGATGAGACATTCCACATGAGTTCACAACGTTGCGGTACATGTTTTAACAAATACATTTAACGAACATGTAAGTTGATGATAATGTTTTCCCCGTTCAGCGTTCACTTATGAAGTCTCGCGGGGAAGAAAGTAGAGGGAAAAAGAGAAACACTCAGTGACAGCAGCTACATCCTGCCCTCATCATTAGAAGAATGAGGGGACACGTTGAAGAAGGCAAATGCATTACTTAAATGGGTGATAAAATCTTCCAGTCAATTAAAATATGTTACCCATCGATGAATGTTTAACAAAACCAGTCGGGAATTTCATAAGTCTTCATCATTTCACTTAAGAGCTTAAAGTTCACTCAAAGAAAAAATCGAATGTATTTGAGCATTTAAAATGCAAAAAAAAGTCATCAATCGATTCTTAGTATTTTGCAGTAAAAGGACAACTACGTAGAGAAACGCCGAGCACATTTTCGTTAGGGAAATGCGGAAAAACTATACAAATAACTCAACATGGAAACTGGTTTCCGTCCATCTTGTTTTCTAGAGAAAAACCGGCCATCTTCGAATAATAACGAATTTGATGTCAATGATCATTAAATTTGGCAACGTAAACTCTCCCTCTTCTCATTTCTCAGGTTCGCTCATGGTAGGGTTTTGAACTGAAATGGGAACACGGCAATCCTCATCAACAAAGTCCTCGCGCTATACTGGCCCGTCGTACACAAAACCTTTCAAAGCGAAATTCAGATGATTTAATTTAGAAAAAGAGCGATTTTCTTGAAATGTCATCATTTTTTTCAGCAAATGCGTGGAGATATTCAAACAACACCAAGAAGGTTTACTGATACATATTTATATATAATGCTCGAAAAATATTTCGAGGTCACCCCAGTCAGACTTCAGACCCCAGAAGCGAGAATTATGAGAGGAAAATAATTAGAAAACGAACACTTATGTTTCTCCCGGAAATAAAGAGAACACCGTTGCGAAAGCTGGGAATCTAAAAGAAGCATTTAACAACACGCTGGTGCCCCGGGATTAGCAAACCCATGTGATTTCAAACACCCAATGAACCGTTCACCAAACTATACAAACTATACTATGTATATATATTGAAATTTTAGGTGGAGGGCCGCAAGGTGAAGTCGAACTCATTTGGGTACGAAGTTCTACGGGAGCTGAGGCCAAATCATTGAAGTGAAAGGGAATGAATGAACAAGAGGGGTACGGCATCTCACAAAACTAATTGAATTTTAATCCCATGGCCTCAACATTTTTAATTTCCAATTATGCCAGGTTTTAAAATTCATCGGGAAAGGAACATTTTCTTAATTTCCCCCAATCATGGAAAGTTCCTCGGACACTAAAAAGATATCTTGACTCAACCGTTATATACTTTCCTCCCATTCCACTCACAGCCAACCACGATTCTATCTACCATCGCACAGTAAGCGCTGCTCAAGCAGGGAAAAATAAACAGATATTAATTATAAAAGGCTCAAAAATATTTATTCACAAGAAATAAGTGCAAGATTCCGAAATGTAAGCAAATAAATATTTTTTTAACTTGAAGCTACACACAAATGTTTTTATCTCACTCCATCCAGTCGAGCCATTGCGTCGATAATTTCACCAACCCTCCAAATTTCCGAGGAGGAAACAGGCTGGCGGGAAAAGGAAAGGAAGAAGCGAATGGGAAAATAGGAGAATGGATGAGAGAAGGGAGAGAATACACAAGTTTTCCGCGGAGTTCTTGGTCGTTTTATCATTTCATTATTTTTTTAAATTTCAAATCTTACATCGGTGAGCCATGCACATCATTGAAAATGCGAATTCAAGAATTGATAAGGGTGACAAAAAACAAACAATTTAACTTGTCAGCCGTCTCAGCCTGCGCTGCTATTCTCAACTCGTTAAGACAATTTCAAGGGAATGTTGTTACCTAAAAAGTATCTGTCACCTCCGCGATATCTAACTACATCGCTTCCTCGGAGCAGTAACGAATGTAGTCTTAAACTTAAACGTGCAGAATAGCTATTTTCGTTCAGTAGTCTTTCCGACAAAAATTGCTGGCATGGCAGCACGAGTTACAGAACAGCATGGCTGGAGAGAACCGGTACGCGGTATAAAAGCTTAGGAGGCCAAGGATATAATAAAGAAAAACTGATATCACTGTTGTTATCTTCTTTTTTTGTGGTCATTTGTTGTTTTTTTAAGTTTCTTCTTCCTCTTCTTGTATTTTAAATACGGAAATAAACAAGTTTTGAACTGAAAATTGAATCCGTTATTAATCAGAAAAGGAATAGAGATAATAAAGCAAACTAATTTCAACCGAGACGAAAGATACCACCAGCAAAACACGTGGAAGCAAGTTCTCCTAAAATCAGCTGGTAGGAAAGCAGCTACAAGGGTGGACTCCATGAGGATGCTCAAAATCTTGATCCAGCATTTCGACCTGAAGATGCGGGAAAGACGACCAGCAAAACTGTTGTCGCCAAACAACAAAAAGGCGCTAGAGAAAACCCGAAAAAACGAAGATTCTACGGGGGGAGTCATAGCCAGCGGTAAACACGGGAAACGAGGAAGGAATGAAGAGTAAAGGGGGGCAAGACGAATTTCAGGGGGATGGGGCCGACTTCACGGTGGCCAAAGCGATTGGGAAAGGAAGATTGTGAGGGGGGAGAGAATGGCATATGGAAAGGGGGCGGAGAACTCACTTATAAGTCTTGAGGAGTAGAGAGTATAAATCTGGGAACAAGTACGGAGAGGGGGCTCTACGAAGGGAGGGTGCAGTGGAGAGGAATCAAGAGGGGAGACTGGCTGGCCGAGGGAAAAATAATGTGAGGTTGCCCGCTTGTTATGAGCTTTGTATGGCAGCGCAGCGAGTATTGTTCATAGACGGACCAAAGTCGAAGTACCGGAAGATACTGGGTCCAAAATTGGGCGGCCCCCCTAAGCCTCATTGGCGGCGGGGTCCTCGTCTGCTAATCCTGTAGTCGCTGGTTCTAGCTCCACCCGAGTGGATTATTTTCACTACCCTGAACATGGTTGTATATGCTCGATCATTATTAATGTATACAAAACCCGATGTGATGGCCTAAGAGGTCGTTTCCTGGGTCACGGAAAATAAATATAACAATAAATAAACAGAAGCTAACTCCTTATATTTATTGATTTCCCAGTGCACGTACCGCTGTCGTCACAGTCTAAATGAACGAATTTAACACAATGTTGCATTTAGTAACATGAGAGTTCAACCATTGCCCCTTTCACCAATAAGTACGGGAAATGATGAAGTCTTAGCACACAAAACCTAACCATATTCTTTGCACAATCGCCTTTTTAGTATTACCACAACAATAGTACTTTAGTTTAACGGGTTTTATGGGCTAAGGTCATTTCTAACTGATAGCCACTTGTAGACAGGGGCATCAGCACTGAGAGTAAAAGGAGGATCACCCCTCCAAATTCTTGTCCGAGCCCAACGATTTTTAACTTCGGTGACTGAGTGGGAACCAGTGTTTCAATCGTGTCAGGCCGTTTCTCAGGCAACTTGTAAATAACATGTAAGGTCATCTCGGTATACATATACATAACATTTTATCAGCCATGTTTATCCTAAGTTATTTCTTTAAAAAGTTAGGTTGGACATAAACATATGTTTTTAAATAATGAGACCATAATGTGACCGTAAAATGTCCGATAGCGCCATTTATAACTCAACTCAGTGCTCAAAAAATTTAAATATTAAAGATCATGTCATCACTCCTAGCGTTCATAAAATAGCTAGATGTTACTAGACTAACTAACCGTGGGCTTTGCCACTCTAAAAGAGCTGACCCCGCATTCGTAATTTGCTCCAATTTCCTAACAAGTTATTGAAACTTATGGCTCCACCTATGATCATATTTAATGCATGACTTTAGGTACCAATCTATTTTCTCATTAAACCAGCCTTCTGTTCAAAGACAGCCTTCTGTTCAAGGAGACATTAAAGGGTAAACCTAGGAGGGTATGGCGAGGTCTGCCGGGAAGGAGACGCCAAGCTCAAATGGGAAATAGAGAACGTTCTGCGGAGTATAACGGAGAGAGGACAGCGCTAAAAATGGGAAAGAAAAATAAGGACGGGATGGAGGGATGCGACAGGGTGTGGAGAGAGGGAGGAGAAGGCTTGGTTGGCTGCAGGGGACAATAGGGTGGGTTTATAGACAATGTCTCGGCTGGGGAGAAGTCGAGAAAAACAAAAGAGGGGGAGAAAGATTTATACGGCGACCGAAGGAAGGAAAGTAGCTGTGGAGGCGAGGTGCAGGAGGAAATACACTCCGTCGGAGCAATTCCAGGGGCGATCTCCGAAGGAGGGAGCCGAACTCCCTCTAACCGTCTAAACGAGTTAACCACGCAATACGTGAACTAGATTTGTCATGCTGCAACGGAGTCGAGTGAGCTTTTTCTTTTCAAACATTCTCTTTCCTTTAATTCCTAATCAACGACTTCCCAACTAACTGTAAGCTGAAGGTCACTCCTCCCTGTAACTCCTATACAGCAGAAAACGCGGTTTTTTATATATAGTGGTAGCGAAACATGGTGGCAGTCACCTGCGCGAAGAAGTGACTTTAAGTAGGGGAAGGCTTGAGTAAAAGGGGTAGGCAAAGGAGCGGATGGAAGAAGACAGCACGTAGGCAGCAACACAACCGCATTTAAGAGGGTGAGAAAGTGTCAACAGCGTGTTTCACGGCAATGTTTACGATACACACAAATCTGGATCTATATGCACTAATATCGTTCGCAACCAATCGGTGAAGTCCATCTAAACAATTGGATTAAGAGCCATAGATAGCACTTTAGTAGATTTGAATAACAGATCGAGCATTTTGAAGTAGGCAATGAAGGTTTTTCGACCTTGGGAACTCTGATAGTGAAGCACGGAGACAATCTTACTCCCCCGTGAGGAGCCAGTTCGTAGAGAATGGACTCTTTCGACGAAAAGGGTTTATGCGCAACTGCCACAACGTTTTTCTACCACTACAGCACTGTCTGAGAGAGTAACGCAAGGGGAGTATTTTATCCTTCTAACGCAGGCAAGGGCATAAAGGGCAGTGGGCAGTAACAATCCGGGCGAAACCTTTTCCGCGGGCTTCGGGTAGCGGCCACTGCCGAGCACTAGTGGAGATGCAATATCCAAAGAAGCAATTCAACTTAAATGGAACTTTTATTCAGCATCGGAATCCGCAAATATGGAATAGTAAGTTCATCTTAGCAATAGGGACTGAATATAATAAGGTGCGATGTAATGCCTGCAGATGGAGCCCAAAGCGCCCTTGTTAATCCCTTCAATATGCCGCCATTACTATATACGCCCTTTATCCGCATTTTCTGCTGCATTCGCATTTCTCCCTACCAAATTTCTTCAATCCCTCACATCATTTAACACTTCTTCGCACGCCTTCTTCTCCACTCAGCTTACTTTCTCAGCTCCTGCTATATATCCACCTCTCAAAAGCCGTAAATAAAAATGTTTAAAAAAGTTCACACAGCTTTACCACTGTTTCCGACCTCGCCCCTACAAAGTGACGCCAATCAAGCCTTTCTCTCCACGCGTGCGGAGACTAACAATCAGCTCGTAGATGAAATAAGGCATTTTAATCAGCGGAGATCCATATCAAGGAGAAAGCCCACGCCGGTTCAAATTTAATCTTGGCTGCTGGCTAGTATTTTCACACTTGGTAGCTTGAAACTGAAATTTATTGGGGTGGCATTCTCTATGAAAATGAAAGGAGCACAGATACGTAGTAGATGACTCGGATGAAAAATCACTAGCATTGAAATATGCACTTGGGTCCCCAATATTACTGCGCATGAAATAAAAAATACATTTATTAACAGCTCTACGGAGTTCTGAACACAGAAATGATAATTTTACTCCAGTAATTCCTTTTACTACAACCGATCACCCCTAGGAAAACGCACGTTTCACCCATTAAGACAGGATAATTTCCGTTTTAACTTTTTCAGTACGTCCTGACGAGGGGTGAAGAGTGTGCTATAGATGGTAGGGCCAGGGCACTTTATAAAATGCAGCGGCTGGCACGGTTAAGGGCACAGAGCCGAGAGGAAGACACCCTAAAAATGGATGTCGCACAAGCAAGCGGGGAAGATAAACGATGAGAGTAGATGATGATGGAGAAAAAGGGGAGGAAATAACAAGGCAAGAAGATATCATGAGCGGAACGCCAAAACCAAAGGGAGAAGAAAAGCAAAAGAGTGGACGGAAGGGCCAAATGGAAGAAGGGAGATGAACGAAGAAGAGTAGAGCTCATGTACGGAATCCGGATATGAGAGGAAAGAGAAATGTGAGGCCAAACAAAGAGGGAAAAAGAACTAGGGGTGACTGAGAGGAGGAGTGAGGCGGGAGTAAGGAGGCGAAGAAGAGACGGTAGGAAGGAAGAACAGCAAGCCCTGGGTAAACATCAAGAAGCCTCGCCGCAGACGACGCCCAAAATGAGGACGGTGCTAAGAGCCCCTCCGGGAGGAGGAAGGCTGAGAATGGGAGGAAGGTTATGAAGAACGTGCCTCAATGACTGGGCGATGTTTAGAGGTATCGGCAGCGAGATATCGCGCTGTGATATTGAGAGCCGCTCGGTCGCGCGATATCTAGCGTTGCGTGATGCATGCGACATCCAACATGTATACGGCCGAGAAACGCTACGCAAGCGCGTGATTTGAATACGATAGTAATATCGCATGGCTACATCGAGCCGACGGACGATACGATAAACTGCTTGCTTTATCATGCGATAACCGACTGAGACGAAATGTGCGTTTTTAATGCTGTATAAAGCGATATTTATGAGTTGTCGAATTGTGATGTTTAGCCAATGGTTCATGCGATAAACGGTATCATATTTTTCGCGACATCGGATGAATGTAGTAAGAAAAGCGAGAAAATCGCTATACGAACGGAATGTGATGCGACAATGCGATGAGAGTGCGAGTCAAACACTAATTTGTTTCGACTGAGACAATGAAAGCAATATGCGTAGCTAAAAAGCATGGAGTGTAATTCAACAACTGCTATTGCATACCCGTCGCATCTCAAGCTCCGAATTTCAATCGATTCCGCCCATTCGTTCGGGCGATAGAGCGGGTAGAACGACCAACAAATTAAAACAACGAAATTACAAATTTACATCCGAAAGCAGATTATTTTACGACCATTTTATGCTCATTCTATGCCAATAATGTTGAATGGATGGTCCGGTAATGGATGCATATTAAAAGAGCGTGGCTTTACGGAAAGCTACTAAAGCCATTTACTAGAGCCACTTTACTTGGCTTTTTTTTTAGTTCAATAACTACATAAACAGATATATGATAGTGGAGTGAATGGCGTGAAAGGAAGACGTAAACCGATAAAGTCATGGGTGAATGTGATGGAAGAAAATATCAAGAAGAGGAATATTAGAAGTCCTAAGAATAGGAGAGCGTGCATGAAGCAAGACAAGAATGCGGCAAAAAAAGGAGGTTTGCATTGAGGAAGTTATTTAAATCGAAGTCAGTTTTCTACGTCTAACGCCCAGAATTTAGTCCATTTGACAATGCCTACTCCAAAAAGGAACCACGCGATGAGATCATTCGATGTAATACGTCTTTTTGGTGCGCAAAATCGATACCGCAAACCTATGCAGAAATTCGAATATCGCAGGCCTATCGGGAGGCAAAAAGGGTCGACAAGGCACACACACACAAAGTGATACAAACACACAGAGGAGATAACTGGAGAGGGGTATCTAAAAGGTCGAGAGGGAGGGGTGTCTAAAAAGAGCGGGGCGAACAGAGATAAAGACCCGAAAGCGTAAGGATGGATAGCAGTCCGCTAAGTGCTTGAATAAAACAAGAGCGAGCCAAAGGAAGGTAAGAAAGGGTGGGAGAGAAGTGTGCGACGGAGAGAAATATTTTTCTTCTGAGAAATGGAAAGGAATAAGGAGGTCCTGGGTGGAAGGGGAAGGTGGCAGAGACGGAAAGAGGGGGTGAGTTGCCTGCTGGGAAGGAAGCTGTGTGGAGGAGACCGAGATTCGGGTGATGGAGGGGGTAGGGTCTGGGTGGGAATGATGAAGAAGAATAATAATGGCGATGGTGGTGGGACCGTGATATTTCGCCAGGCGGAAATGGCGGCGGGAAAATAAATACGCTCCGGAGAGAATATGAAAGGATGTGCGAGTAGGAGTAATAGGTCGTGAAATCACGTGAAGCGACGGTGAAGGAGAAGGCAGGTTGAGTATTGGAATCACCTCCCGTTTCGCGTCGAGGGAAATGGCGTACTGACGAGTTACATTGTTTCCACCACTAAAACGCTCATCTTACAATGGTTAGAAAATGAAGGGCAGCCAACCAGGTTTCCAGAAGGAACTCTCTTACCCGCGTAGCGAACATCCTTCACGGCTGGTGGTGAACCATGATTGGAGTAAAGAGAAAGCCGATAGAAAGATGTACAGCAAAAAGATAGACGTGCATGTTGTTCAGGAATATACGAGAATTCTTTATCTAGCTAGCACACCTGATCGGAAATTGGGAGATCCGGGTTCGCATCTCGGTCAAGTCGAATGATTTTTTTCACAGCGAATTTTGTTCAATCCTCTATCTTTGCGCCCGTACGCATGACTGCGTATCATATCATTTGCGAATTTTGCCATGGTTTAAAAATTGTCAAACGTTGGTTGTTCTAAAACGGCAATTCTGGGTTTATCCTCCGCGACTTAGCATATTTATCAAGCACGGCAACGTCTCCCGTGCCACAACGTAAACTGGAGACGAGAACATCCAGTTCGTATAAACCACCGCTGAAATTCGCATTGAACTAAGATGTCTAGCGTAACTGACCGAGGTGCCATTTATCAGGAGTATCGTTTATCTAACACGCCGGATACTTGCACAGAGAATTTTACCGCAAGTAGTGATAGAATCAATAATTAGTTTTTGCTCAAAAAATTATGAATTAACTTCACATTGTCATAGAGCTTTTCAATGCCCTAGAACTTTTCATTTTGTTTTTAGAATTAACCTAGGCTACTAGATTAAGTTTATGCTTATTCATAGACCTTCCCGTCTAGAAACTTATGCAAGCGCCACGATATAAAATATCGCAAACGTCTCATACAAGAGGCACATATTTAAATATTGGATTTCAGACACCAACCACTGGAAACAAACTAAGGTCTCAGTCCACATCACAACCCCAGTTATAGAATTTTTCACCCACCCAACAAAAGAGAACCAAATCACGGAATCAGAAATGTTTCCATAGACCAAAGTGCTTTCACACTCGATCCAGATAAATACGAAGTAGTCCCCATCAACCACCCCACATAATCTAGATCGATTACGGTAACAATTGGAATCCGTAATCTGCTCTCATCAGGCAACGGGAGTTCAAGGTAAATATTTTGAGAGCTTTAGTCCCGCGAGTGTTCCCTGCGAGGTTTGCTGTTCAAACTTCGGCCTCCAGAATACATAGTTGTAAACAGGCGGAGAGGTGCGCAAACATGCCCACACACACACACACACACAAGAGCGCTCCCACGCACACTGGGCTGATCGAGGGTAGCGAAAACACACAAAAAATTACACCACATGGAGGATGACATCAACATAATACTACTCCGAAAAATACTCGCGTACGGTCGCAGGTATAATTGAAATTTTAATATCATCATGTTCAAGGGACAAAAACTCTACTTAACTCAAGATGCAGTCTGAAAAGTTCATAATTCCCCAATTTCAATAAATGAATCACCATCAACGGAATCCTGATCTCATGGTTTCAAAGAGCATTATTCAGAAAATTTCTCGCCCAATTCATGTTGATTTCCCCATTTAAAAACCATAATTGAAAAACTGACTTATCACCAAACGATTTTATAGCAAGAACAACACAGCATAATACACTGCCAATACCTCAGTTATTGAAATCAGAAGAATGCACCTGTTTTCAAAAATCTTTAAGTAATTTCAATCAATAGAAGTTTCTTTACTTCATGACTTGAATTATTGATCAAAATTGCGCTAAAAGAAGGTGAGTTGATCATATCACGACCATCAGCCCTTAGATATTTTGAAATTTACACTTGACATCCCTAAACGTTCTTTCCATAACACCGCACACATAATAATCTTGCAGTATACGACCAACAGAATAGTTCACAAATGCTTCGTGTTCAATGTTAGCTTGGTAGCCAAATGAGCATTTTAATGAAACATTGATGAGTTATTTTCCATTTTCCTGGTTCATCTACAACGGTTAGCCAAAAAGTCAATCTAAATCTACGCTACGCCCCCTACGGGTTCGAGCCGAATAGAACATAAACCGTTCCTCCTTCACTCCGGTGATCAACGGAAACTGAAATCCCATACGGAAAGCGCACATCCATTATTTCCTTCGCCCACGTTTTCATTTCGTGGAAGTTCGCCTGAAGACCCCTTCCCCCTCTTCAAGGGGGAGCGAATACAGCTCCAAACTCCACCGGAATGGAGGGAGAGAAAGAGGCCCAGATTTATACATTTCCAAGACTCCCGCATTTTCCCTTCGGGATGGATGCGGTTCCAAGCCCTTTGCACCCAATAACCGTCGATGGTTAAGGTTAGCGCGGAGGTGGAGGGGGGGGGGGGGTTTAGAGGAGACGGAAGCGGCGAAAGGGAATGAGGGTGGGTTGGGGGGAGGGGGAGAGTTGAAAGGAGAGAGGAGTGACTCGAAACCTTGAGCCACATGGCTCCGTCATCTGTTGCCACACGAATTAGCGGGGCGCGCACGCACCGCCGGGGATGCAAAACAGATGGCCTTTCGTCGGCACAAACTTCCCCGCCAAGGAATTCAAATAAATACGGAGAGGAGCGGATTTCATTATTGCTCCCTCTCGAGGGTGGAAAGAAATCTTTTCTTCGAATGAGACCTTAATAATATCGCACCGACAAAGAGTTCTGTGTGTCTAAACGAAATCCTCGAAGAATTTTCGCCCGCGCTTATTGATACTCAAAGATAAGATATTTGAGTCTTGATGATTATTTTGCACACCCTAACATCTTCCCACATAGAGTAATATTTGGAGCATCGTTACATTTATTTATTTTATTTGTCCTCGAAACTGAGAGGTAAAAAATCCACCCAGGACGGACTCGAACCTGGGACCCTAAGGTAGCATTCGGGGACCTTACCCGCCACCACCGGGGCCGACATTATTTCCAATGAAACTAAATTTTAAATTAAATCAACTAATTGTTACAATCCTCAGTAAATTTTAGATTATTTTATGATCCTCACCATAATAAAACGGCAATAAAAATGTCCACACAACTGGTGGCTGCGTGTTTTGATTTCCCAAGTAATTTCCTCAAAATAAAATTTTTGAACAAAAAGGCTATTAATAAACCAAAGCAAAATATATTCCCTGAGTTTCCCCTCAAAACAAAAAAGGATGAAATGTAGGTAAATATCAAATCTTATCAACGGGGAATATTTGGAAAGTTTCGATCTGTTTCACGCCAAAATACAAAAAATAAGTTGTCATTTTGCCGGAAAAATGCATTTCATTTAATAAGTACAGTATATGCATAGTGAACAAGACATATTCCATGCGTAAAAAAGGGTCAATGATGATTCATAATTATTGAAAACTTGAGAGGTTATTATTATATATCGTATGCATAGGTAAAAAGTTAAAATATGAAAATTGAAGATTTTCCTTCAAGAATACGTTAGTGAACAGCACCCACTCCATTAATCCTGGCGATTATTTGAAAGACAAGGACAAATTCGGCCTTGAAACAACTTATAAATGAGGTAAAGTTCACTGATAGCAACTAACAAAGGAGGTACAAATTTCCATTCAAATATTGCCATTGATGTATGTGGAAAATAGTTTCATTTCCCTCAGTTAATTCCAGATTGCCTATGCAAATGGAAAGAAACGTAAAATATTTACATAGTTCCACTTGACTAGAAAAGTCTTTCCATGAAAAAAGAGCTTTCAAAATCAACAAAGGTAGGTAGCATTAGAGAAAGGATATTAAATACACTTATTTTTAATTTAAAAGTGCCTCATATCGGTCAGCGTGTATCACATGTGTACGATACATATTTTACATTTAATCTATGGCAACAAATAACTTCATTTTTTTATTTCAAAATTCAGAGACACAAAAATGGAATGGCCTCGCTTAGTGATTAACCGAAAACCGTTTAGTAATAAAGTATAGAATCACAAACCTCCACTTTTCAGCCCCCCTCCTCGCGATCATGCCGGGGGGGGGGGGGGAGACACCTTTCCGAAACCCACGAGACTGAAGAGGGGCTGAACCCCAGGAATACCTCCGTCAGCACCAAATCCGACTCCCTCGAAAGGAGAGCGAACTCCTTTCTCAAAACGTACACGACACGCCCCGTGGCACGCAATGGAAGGGCGACGCGCGTGTACGGGAGGGAGAATTTGTGGAGGAGGGATTCGGAAAAGGTAGAGAGCATGGCAAGAACAGGTTTTGGGGGATGGCTGCAGACAACATAAGATATCAGTATACAATGGGGCCAAAATTATCAGAAGAACACATGGGTAAATATTGAAAAAACTATGGTCTATGAGACACATGACGGGTAAATCTAATGAGTAAGTGCGAGAAAGATATTACTTAACGTTACTAACGCCGCGCTTAAGATACATGGCAAGTATTTTAGGCAAATCAGAGAAACATTTCACCAAAGAAATAATCACAGTTCAAATAATATTGTAATTCATATGATAGTTGGCGAATTTACTGGGTGGAGTTGAGGCATAAATTAAAAGAATTATACTTAGAACATTTCTCACTTTTAGTACCTCGACCAGTTTCGACGCAATCCCCGGGTCTTTATCAAGAGGACTAACCCATCGTGTGGACTGATAATACGCTGGCAGAGTTTGAAAACCAGTCGAGGTACTCAAAGTGTGGAATGTACGAAAAATGATTCTTTTTACTCTTAGTAGGGTGAAACTATTTCCAAAGATACTTAGATTCTTATTTTGAATATGGTTTTAGGATAGTCAGTAATCAGCAAAACGACGGATTCGCTCATTAATATGTAAAGAGCACTTCAAAGAGTAACACAGTACCTACCTTGTTTATTTAGACGCTAGCGTAACCTCAATGGACTAATTGCTTTATACTTGAGGCAGTAAATTTGTGGTTTCAAAATCAACCAGCGACCTGCAACGGGATAATTTAATCAAAGAGAATCCGTTTGATTCCTGATAACATTAAAACTAGAAAAATCAAAGAGTATCTCAGATATTGAATAAACTGAGATGGCAACCCCTTCGAATACAAAGAAAGCGACCAGGGTTAAGACTTCTTACAAAATACAGATCCATACAAAAATGTCTGGTGAACAACCGGCCGTCGTAGATGCTCGCAGGGTACATCGTTGATGTACATTTAGTCGTCTTCTCTCCTACTCTCCGATCCGCTAGTCCCATATACGCGAATCAAGAACCGGCGACAAAGCACCCAAACATTTAAACATGGCAAAATGAAAGATACATAGACCATTTCTTTTATCCAGAATGGTAAATGTGGATAGTAATGCGAAATGAGAAATACAAATTTTTGATGCTGATAATTGAAGGCAAAATTGAGGGCAGATGGAGAGTTGGAAGGAAGAAGATATCTTGGATGCAAAACATAAAGCAATTGACGGGACAGCATGATGTTCAGTCGCTGATGTGCACCGCGGGAAATGGAGAAGCGATGGAACATGTGATCGCGGACATCTATTAGTAGGTACACATTGGAAGAAGAAGTAAAAAAATAGCTGGCGAGCTAACACCACATGCCGCACGTCCTTGTGGTATCTATCGCGGTACAATTAGGTGGTAGATACTGACAAGGGGTCTCTTCCTACCCTTTGGCTAGGTATACACGATCACCCAAAAACGAAAGCCACCCCGTTATCCCTCAAACTAATCCGTTTATTTCACTCGCCGATGGAGAGCGAGAAAGAATTCCGTCGACATTGACAAGCCACATGGGGAGAACTTTTTCGACTACAGATACCTCCCCCTTCCTCTACGCCCTCCGCTCTTATTACACCAAACCAACCAACCAACGCCGCTGCCATGGAGACGAAAAGCCAGCCATTAATCCACTTCCAACTCGCCGCGTTAAGGCTTCCCTTTACCGATGGGAAGTTCACTTCTTCCCCCTTCACGCTGTTCACCCACGCATACACACACCGTTTCGTCTCCTTCAAAATAAAAAATAAAATAAAATACATAAGAGGAGAGTGGAATACCAACGAAAAAAAATCAGCCACGAGATTTTTTCCTTTATTTCAGTTGCTCATTTCGACTTTGGAGGAGTCAAATGGACGCGAAAATGGAGGATCGGCTTGTTATTAAGAAGGAGCGAGGATGAAGAAATGAGCTGCGAAGATATACACCAACCCTTCCCCTTCTCTTTCTTGCTCGCGTGATGCACTGGTCTCCATTAGTTTTTACGGGCCGCAACCATGTGGTTACGTTTTCTGGTGGAGCTGAGATGAGATCTGTAAGATTCTTTTTTTTTTGCCTCAAATCACATGGAATGGGGAGGCAATAAATAAAGTCTAGTCAAGTCCCAGGGTTAAAAAAAATCCTCGCGAGTCAGTTTGAGCGTCATTTATATAAACAGAACACCTCACCGTAAAGACGTTGACAGAAGAAAGGCTTTACGGAAGAAAAATTGGAAACGCCAGAGTACCAACTAGCCTCTTACATACCGTTGGGGGTATTTTCAGAACGAGTAAAAAAGCGGTAATCTTGGCAAACGAAACAGAGTACAAAGTACGATGAGTTACTCTAAGTTAGACATCGGTTTAGCCCAAATGTAGTTGACTCATGCGAGATGGTAGAAAATTTGAGTATCCATAGCTGTTAAAATATCCATGGCTGATTCCACGCTGTTTAAAACGTAAAGAGATCAATTTTGAGGTATTATTTTGGATTGACTAGCCTGCATAGTAAGTAGCAATTACTATTTAAAAAATAAAGCGTAAATTTGAGAGTGGAATACGGAGAAAATAAATTTTCAGAATTCAGCTGCGTAAGAAGATTGTACAAGATCCATTGATTTTGATTTGACCTTGCACCAACGTAAACTGAACAGCCAAAACGTTTTCGAATATTTATAGAAAATAGTCATGCCAATAAAATAAAGCAATCTTAATTAAGTAAATAGATCTCCTTTCTACGCAAAGGAGTTGATAATATCACAAATGATCACACAGGGTTGTGGCGGGGTGCACAACGAAGGCGCCCGTAACACAAACTCGGGCTTAAACAGAGGTCGGCCCTGTTTTATTAACAGTAGGGATACATAGCTCAACAAAGATGTATGCGGGCCTGCTAGCCCACTCTCACGAACACGAGCAGGCATCCGGGGAATTGATATGAATGACGAAAATAATTCCGCGCGCCCACGGTACTAATTCGCAATCGCGGTGGGAACAAAAAAAAGCCACTAGACCCGACCGTGAGAGCACTCCCCGACCGGCCAAATGCGGTGTTAATGTAAACAGTCCATTAATGCTGCTCTCTCCCTTTCTCTCTCCGAGGGTTATTCCATGCGTAATGGCGTCGAATTGTTATAATCAACATATCCGAAAACCGAACGAAGCCCGGCAGAATGAGGGAGAGGACGTGGATAACGGCGGACATCCCCCCTGCATCATTTCCCACTAATCAGCCTCCACCACCAAAATCGCCCCAAATTCGCACGAGTATCAAACCGTGACATATTTCCTGCCGAGAGGAAAACTTGCCATTTCGCGTCGGCGGTGGAGAATATGTAGAATCTACAGCCTAATTAAAACGTGAAGCGATGAAATGTGAAACGAAAAGCGGCACAATGGATCGAGACCCGATCTAATACCGCTAATTGATGCGATCGATCGAGGTAGAAAAAGAATTCGAACTCGAAAAAAAAATTAGCATACCGATAGTCCCAAACGAAGGCCGATCAACATGAACGTATTCGACGCATCGGTGGTGTAATATCGGAGTGATGGGAAAGTTGGTGATAATGCGTCGCAAAGTGAGTGCATGTTTGAAACTAATCCCCTACCACACCAAACCCAGACGCCAGCATAGAATCATACGGTGTAAGTAGGCCCAAAAGAAAGTGTACTTGGGGCAATTTGGGCGCGTCTTAAAGAGTAAGGTGGCTTTCACACTGAGAGAAATAAGATACGCAACACATGAGCTGCTGAAAGCAAGTCAAGTTTTTTGCCATGTATAAGTTAGGTGCGCAGAAGGATTACTCTACTTGTATTCGTACATGAGCGGTGAGTTTAACTTCAATGATTTCCACTAGAAAGCAGCACTTACGGTTTATTTTTTAAATTATGTATTTTGTTTTAAGCCTCATTTCCCAAAAAATAACAATTTTTACTGACACACTTACTCTCGATGGCTTATATGTTAATTAATAAATGACAGTAATATACAAAGCGGGTGTATGGATTAAATTTAAATGAGAGTAATTCAAAAGGTTCATACCGGAGCGTTTTGTTCGGATTTTAATGTTCTGCTGTTAACCTGATATGCCATTTACGATTTAGACCTGGTGCTTTCCAGGCGAATTAGATACAGAATTTTATTTCAGATTTCACGCAGGGTTAAAGTCTCCGTTTTGGTCAACTATTAATGTCCAATACAACATCAGGAATTTTTAATGGGTGGAAAAACCGGGAAGAGTTCCGAAAAGCCATTAACGATTGATCACTGATGATATACCCCATAACGTAAATCGCTATAGAATGAGCTCAGATTAAACCTTAAATGAGCGATATTTTGAATGGTTAAGAAAGAAATGCAACATAAATTCTGTTCTTAGTACTGTATCCGATCCCAACAGAAATTACAACTAATCACTGCCAGAAGAACAGCATTGCTCAATATTCCTACCGCCAAACCCCTGCCCGTACGAACGTTCCTTCTACCTACAACAAATCTACCCCTCATCTGTCCACAACACCATTTTCCTACTACCGCGTAGGGACCTTCAGAGCCCGAAATTGATTCTTAGAACTGAGAAGTATTTCTTGTTTTCGTTTTTTATGTATCCGATTTTTATATTATGCGTAATACACACTGTGTCGCTACATTTTTTTCCACACAAATACACAACTAAGTCCTTCATATCAAATTTTAGGGTCTTTTAGCGAGTCCAGTGCAAGGACCCTGAGCACGCCTATCTGCCCGCATTATTTAAGGCAAAGATATCCATTAATTTGACATAGGGCTTCGAGAATCTTGTTGACAGGGTGAAGGCGGAAAATAGCAGGCTGACGATTAAGATCCCTGCATAGCGTGTGACGCGGCCAGTCTCCTCGCGGGGAACCTAAACCCGCTTGATAGATGTGCGCCCCAAGATATGCCTCACGTGAACACTGGTCCTTACATGAGACCGAAAAACTGAGAATCACGCTGTGATAATGCCCCTTGATATCAGGCATAAATGGCCCTTCCCGCCATCTCAGTCCCGTTGGGCTGTTATATACCACTCGTACGTACCTACTTCTTAAACCATAATGGCTTCCAGGGAACACTATCATCCAAGGACATCATAATAATCTCCCGCGATGGCAGAGAATATACAAAGACTTCTGACTCCTAAAGAGGACTATTTATTATGAAGATAATGATAGGAACAAACTCTTCCACCACCTTCAATCAAGCATATAATATACTGAATAACTGGAGGAACTTTCCGATGCTTACAGGCCTTACAACTAAAATCCGTTTCTAAATTATTCCTAATAAGTTTTAATAAGTTTAGGGGTCTTTCAGAAAGCATCATGCCGGTACACAGTTTATGTGGCAACGAATTAACCTTGAACATTATAATAATCTCCCATACGTTTTTCATTTGATGCTGATTCTTACACCAACGCAATTCCATCACAAATTCATCACGCAGTGTCGAAACAGTAAAAACAAAACCACCTAAAAGTGGGGAACTTAAAACAAATAGCTTAACAAGCTGGATTTGAAGGCATGAGGCTTAAGCTGAGGGACTCCAGACTTGAAGACACCGGCAGGATAGCTGGAGAAATTGCCGTCCGCTATGGACAGCACGCGGAGGAACGCCCGAAAGCTGTTACTCCTCATGAAGTTCTTCCTTTTATCTGACACGAACGCCAACGCAACTCTATCGCAACTTCATCGCGCAGAGTCGAAACATTAAAAACACAACTACCTGAAAGTAGGGAACTCTAAAAAAGATAGATAAGCTGGATTTGAAAGAAGGTGTTTAAAGGAAAAGATTCTAAAATTAACGTTACAAAAATGACGGCTCGAAACTTGAGCTACATACCAAACCCGTGTATCCAATCTGAAATCTTAAAGCTTGCCTCACTATTGCATACGGATTTGTAGATAGCTACCTATTTATCTTCTGCTACTTAAACTGCATAACTGATCCCAATTAGTAAACTAACCTGGTCTTCCCATGTATATTTCAATTTAAAAATAAGTGCTACGCGTGACATGAGGACCAGAGCCAAAAACCTATACTCGTGAATTCAATCAACGGGTGGATTCCACCGAAAAAGAATTTTGAAGGGAAAACAGAGTGAAAACACGGAAAATCCATACTCAATTACCGTAAAAACCTCAACATTTCAAATCAAGTCTAATTTTTAATAATCCTCCAACAATATCGTAATTTTAAGGGCGTCCCAGAGAGAAAAAAATATCTCCATGATCCTGGAAACGATATATTTCGTTCGCTTTCGTCAAATCGCTAATTCCAATCACATAAGGATTTGAGAAACGAAAATAAAATGAAGATAGACGTACTGACAGGATACAAGACGGACGAAAACCGTTCACGCAAAGAAAAAAAGGCGTTCTCAAGTAAAGAGTCTTACTTTGGTACGGGTTTTTAGTCTAGGTCTATCACATAAGCGGGTAAACATGAGACACTCGATTCCTAGAGAGACAAATGACCGGCATCACGTCTCTCCATCGTCTATTTCCTAGAAGTCCTCCATCATCCCCTCCCTCGTTTAATCTCCCTTGATCTCTCGATCACGAGACTGTTTATATCATTGCACCTAGGCCCATCCCTATAGGAACTTGAAAATCATGAAAAAAAATAAAGGAAGGGAGAAGAATTCAACCCGTCGGGTCGATCGCGGCGTGCCGCAAGCATTTTAAATCCCCCCCACCTCACATACCCTTTCAGCAGACCACAACTAGAAAAAAATACATCAGAGAAAAAAGAAAAAAAAACGGAATTAGGGAAAAAACAAAGGAGATCGATGGGTCTCATTTCTATTCCAGACGCGGATACGGTTCGACGGCTCGCCACGCTATGTAAGGGGTGGGATTTTGAAGGGCGAAACAGTGGATATAGTAACAGTGAGGAAGGAGAGGGGGAAAGAAAAAAAGAGATGACAGCAAAACCTTTTAGGTCACGAACATCGCTTGCTGCCGCCTCCCCAAGCACCAAGGATTGGGAGGGCGGGACCCGTGGGAGGGCTTGGGTTTTATTTTTACCAAGAATGACCGGTGCTACACAACACGCAGCGAGGCTTTAGTCGTCCATTATGAGTCACACCCGCGGTTCGAAACGTGTTGGAAGGGCTGTCTTGATATTGCGATGCGTCGACTGCCACATGTGATACTTGCACGATATTATAATTCGATTTTGAGCCACCGGTCGATGCTATATGGATTTAAGAAGAGAATACGCGGAGCCATAAGGTACAATTAGCATAAGGGGATATCATTGTCATTAAAATTCGCGATCAACCACAATAACTGGTTCAGTTGTGCAGTTCAAACGCCGGAAACCTAGGTAATAGTAGAGGAATTGTCGCGGTGCCGTAATGATTGATCTAAAAAATGCAAAAAGGGAAATATTTTTTTAATCACTACATTATTGGGACTTTTGATTAGGTTTTTCGATAGTTAGTTAATTTGTTCTCAAATGCTTGTATATTTATCTGACACCTAGTACTAACAGCACGTCGTGCATGTTTCCGGAATAACTCTCGAATGTCTGTGAATTACGTAGTTGCAAAATATATTAATATAAATAATTCCTCTAACATTGGTGGCATACCCATAGTGGCATGTTGGTGAAATTTCACCTACTGATACGTTATTGCTAATGAATAATATGCAATAGTCGTAGCTTCATTAGCTTTATTAGGGTACAGTGTAGTGCATGTTGGTGATATTTCACCCCCTGTCATACACCCTTGAGGTGGCTTGCAGGGAGTTATGCAGATGTAGGTCATTCATAAAATTCATGGGCAAACTGCGCACGCGCCATGGTAGGTGGATAATTTTTCGCAAAAAAAATCAGGCTCCACTTTCGTGCGTAAAAACGCTATCTACCCTTTTCTTTAATCTAAGGGCTTAGCGATACCTGATGCAATGTGTGAAGCCAGCAAGCTTGAGATATGACAAATAAATTATAGGGTATAATGGGATAAGCGATGGTAATGGAGAAGAAAATGGACGCAGAATGTGACTGGCATGCGATTCATTTTTTTCAAGTGTGATGTGTAAATATACGATTTTAATGCAAAGTTTCTGCAGCATAAACGAGAAGCTAATGCAATATGTGAAATAGAAACTCTTGATTCCCGGTTTTATGTATTCCGGTTAACATAAACCGTTAGATGGTTTAGCCTTTACATTATTGAGATATTAACTGAGGGTTAGGGTCTATAAAACATGTGAGAGGTTGGTCGGCAGGAGTGTTTTAGGCATGAAAGCGTATTCAGTTTGATTATAATACCGAGTATCTATATGTTTCAACGGAAATAACAGATCTTATTATTCCATGACTGTGGCATCCATCCTGATACGCGATTCTCCTCTAATCATTTTTCACCATTGTTTTTAGAATAAGAAAGGAGCAAAATAGTAAAAACTGAAATAATAGATTCATGGATTTTTAATGTTTGTCGATGAATATCTGTTACTAATACCACTTTCATTTAAATTAAGCGACCCGGGTTCCATAGATTTTTTCCGATGAAGTGTGATATAATAAAAATGAAAAGTAAATGGGCAAAGAGAATCACCAATAAATAATGGAACAATGGAAGACATTTTTAGCGACATGACATAAGCCGTTGAAGTACGTTAAATTGAAAAAAAAACTAATACTACTAGAGGAAAGAAACATATAGGGCATATACAGCGGCATGATGGATGAAAACTATAATGTATGCGTTAAATCATAGAGAGTTAGTCATGTGTTTTTTTAAATCTCAATTTCCTTTTTTTGCCAACGTTTCGCCTTTTAATTAAAGCATCATCAAGGCTAAAAGGCCAGATCAACTTTCCTGCTATGACAATGGTAACAAAAATATATTAATTTAGAGGTCAATAACCAATTCAACAAACAAAAACTATAATGGGAGATGAAATGAATGAGTAAAATGATCTAGGATAGCCAAGGATGGAACACATCCGGTAAATCTTCTGGGACGTTAATCTGAAGGCTTAAAAGAAGAAGAGTTAAGTGAAGAGGGGAGTGGAGAGATACAGCGAGTCTTATCTCCACACAGATGACTTATGATGATGATGATGCGACACGCGACAATAGCCCGACGTGGTATGCGTAACAAATAAAGCGTAGTTTCTATACAAGATCATTGCGATATATGGCATTATTATCGATGCCGAAATAATATCGACGCTGAAATTCAAAATATCGCAAGGCCCAAAGGAGATGGCGGTCTGACCCTTCCTCTTCACAGGGAGTCGTTCGGTGAAACAAGGCACGTTTCGCAGCGGCCATAAATCCGCGGCCGAGTAGGCGCCGCCGTCACAAAATAAACGCCGTCAAGGGCGAAACACAATGCGATCGCTTTGAGAGCGGGAATGCTCACGCACGCACCGGGGAGATGCGGCGAGACCGATGGGGGGCATAAAAGCACGAAAGCTACCACGCGGAACGGGAGCCACGCGACGATTGCCACGGAGGGAGTGAAGAAATTTCAGGCCGCTTCGTCAGAGAAGCAGTTGGTGCGAGAGAAGAAACAAAAAGGACACGAGAAACCCTTGAGAAGTAGATCGATCCTGAAGAAAAATAAGGCCACGTACGAGAATAGTTGGCATTTTGAGGCACAGCACCGAAGATCGTTTCAATGCCTCAATTGATCCAGCTAATTGGCATTATTTCACGGGGGCTGCCGAGCACACTTCATTGATAAGATTGTTTAAAATAAGGATAAACTGCGAATTGCGCTTAAGCGTCGTACTGTGCTATCCAAATTACGACAATATCTATGTCGGAAAAGAAAGGAAAATATAATACAACAGCGGCTCCCTATCTTTGGGTGGTGGAATGACCAAAAACAAAAGTTCACCTTTTTCAAGCGGATAGATTGGTGGGACGCAAAATGTTTTCTAAATTTTAGGTGGTCCCTATTACAATAAAGTTTTGGATTACAAATGTAACATCCCAGGCCTAGCACAGAAGAACGCAATGTGGCGGAAAATTCAATATGCATCGTAACCACCACAACCAGGGTGAAAACATCGACGATGCAGATGTGTAATCGAAGATGCAGATGTGTAATATAACGCGTAACACTGAATAACGTACGTTTTTAACAAGTTTTTAAATATTATGTGATAATAAATATTAAGCGTATGCCACGGTTTGCAAATATCACCGGATCGCCCCATTCCTTAATTTTATGCCTCTGTTGTAGTAATATCATTTTCGTGATGCATAACTGAATAACTTAGTGCGGCTGGATGCTCATTCTTGAACCCTTAAATGCATTCAGGCCCAACGCTATCACCAAAGAACAACACTAGAGAGAGTTTCATTGGATGTCGATACGGTACTAATCAGGCAAAAGTAAGAAATTGTATTAGTTAATTTTATCACATCTACTGACCAACTACGAAAATAATTCATAAAATTACTTACAGCTCAGAGGGGCAAACAAAGCACCAAATATGCATGATCCAGCATTATCAATCGCTGCATTACTTACCTGTAAGGGAAAGAGAAATTTCGCATTAAATATAGCACATACGAAAAATCAATATCACATAAAACCTTAAAACTATACGATAAACCTCTGTCATGATTAAAATAAAATTTTAAAATCTAATTGAATGGACAAATTTAAAATTAAATGAGAGTTATATGAGTGACTGCAAACTGAATATACACATAAATTGTAAATGAATAAGTATCGTCTTTTATTAACACATATCACGCTCAAGATCTCCCATGACTAATAAGGAAAGAAAGTCCTTGGATAATGAAGTTAAATTACTTATTGGTCTACTTTACATAAAAAACACCATGCTAAAAAAGTTTACTTACTAGCAATACTCTATCAGCAAAATATAAGACACTTAAAAGCATTTACGGCTAAAGATTCTCATGGATTCCTAGCCATAATATTCCATGATTCTGACGTTTAAAAGCACTGAATTGCTTTAAAAATTATTATCTTATAATTTTCCCGGGGTCATTTAGGCACAATACCAAATACACAAGGCATACGAGGTAGGTCATCATGAGGCTGACAAACGCGGAAAGTAATAAGCTAAAGAGCCGATGAAAAGCTTAAGTAAAATCTTTTATATATGTGTGCCTGTGCTAAGGGTTTGGTCAAATATTTTACAAACACTGATAAAAAATGAACCCTAACAGCTGTATTAATGCTATTGCTAGGCCGAGATTTAGAAGTCAGTCCAAGACTAGGAGTCTTCAATCCGACGATTGGTTTGCTATAGATTATCTACATCTACATATTGCCTTGAGAGTCACCGCAGAGTCAGAGCTCAAGGACATCACCTACGTAATAGGGAAGAGGAATTGGAAGAGGGAGAGAACGAAATTGAATTGTATGTGAAATTGACGTCTTATGGTATCGATGAATGGTTTTTATTGTGGCCATTAGTGGTGCGTGATAAGAAGGAAGTTTGTACTTGTAGTTTCGGATGTGTAGCTCTCTTATAACGTCGCTAATATCAGTCCTAGATATGTAGTGCGGTGTTAAAAAAATCCTCTGACTGTCATTAGGTCTAAAGAAAGTTAAACTCACGACATTCTTGCGTTACGGTGTGTTTAAACTCATGGAAAATCCAAATAGCAATTTCCAATCCCACTTTCAAACCCTCACATGCACCGCGGCCAACTAAAACCTTTAAACCAGAATTTAACTTAAAAAAAATGAATACGGCTGTACAAGTCTTGATACAGTTCTCCAAATGGGGCGTTTGGGATCATTGCGAGAGATTCCACTCCCCTTACTTTCCGTTCTCTGATTCAACTCTCGACTCCACAAGCAATCTCTGCCATTTCCCCATGTTCATCTTCTCTCCATTTTTCAGGACTCTATATAAACTATTCTCCCTACTGATCGAGACTTTACATGCGACTCTCTCCAAATTGCATCCTAATTCCATTCCCCACCGAATGCCCTTTGTACTAACATCTCGTGGAATAAACGGAAATATTTTCCTGGTCCTCCTATGCAAGGCCCCCTTTACTTTCCCGAAAGTCGCTCAGCAAGTGAATTCAGCTTTGCCCTTGGCGTGTTAAGGGAAAAAAATTGAGAGGATAAATTAAGGGAACGACAGGGATGGAAGGATTGCTGGAGCAAAATTAAAAAAAAAGAACGGAGAAAAATGATCGCCATTTTTGAAAGGCAGTCTCTTTAGAAAAAAAATCGCCTTTTTTAATAGCTTCGGCGATTCTCTCGAGCATAGGCAAGGCTGTGTATTATTACATAGACTGGCGAACGCCGGAATTTCTAACACGAAAAGGGGTAAGATAAACGATCCCCCGTCATCCTGTAATGGCTGCTAAAATTCATTCTGAAACTCATTCTGATTTACCGGCGATATTTTTGACGTGTTACCGCTCGTGAAGTGTGGGATGATAATTTTTCAATGAAATTTGAAATATGCACTACCAGACAAGTTTTTATAGCTGCCATCCAAAATGCAACCATCAATTCGGCTCATTATCAATTTATTTTAACAGCTTTGAAAAATCACAATACGTTCTCATGAGTTTTACTTAGCATCAAAAAAACACTCATGACAGATAATATTGTCACTAGTGTTTTACAAGTATCTCGATTCAATCTTTAAATTCTTTTAAAAATGCATTTATGGTAGCATTGAAAATATATCAACCAAAATTCGACAACGTTAAGAAATTAGGTATAAGAAACCCAAGTGTCACACTTGAAAGAATATTTTCCGTCATTTCACATTCGAGTAAAAACTTTGAGTTAAAAAAATAGTAATAATGAAATGAGAAAACCGAGTGCTTTGAAAAACTGAACTCGAAGCTATGGCTAATAAGAGAAGGTTACGCCAAACTTCTCTCAAGCAACACGTTTTTTTATCAGTTAAGGCCTAATTGGATTAACGACCTCATTACATGACAGTAATAAGTTGAGATCATACAGAAGTAGGAAACGCGGTGGATATTAACTGGTTAATGCAAAAGTTGCGCGTCTGCGCCAGGAACTCTTTTAATATATTTTTTTAAAGAGATCCATTAACTCATTCACCAGTATCTACGTTCTTTATTTTTCAACGAGGCAAGCTTTCCTTTCAAGCATGAAAGTTTTTAGCCGAAATGTCCACGGAAAATTCAGTTTCCATCAATGAAGCTCACTTTAAAGTTTCCCCTCATGCTTGGCCGTCCAATTACTAACTACACTCCCGAGTCCTCGCACAATGCTTGCGACGAGCACACAAACCGGAGAAGCTTGACTTCGTTTCCGCCACGAGGTATCCGAGAATTTGAAAGCAAACTAGATGTTTCGAGGGAATTCCAAAAAATCCGTTTTGGGGTTCAAACTGATTACGCCGAATCGGTAAACAAAGCTATGGGTGCTCGAAAACAGACAATAGCTGAGAAAAGAAACAGGATACGGAGAGAAAAACACGAAAATCATAAGTTCGCTTTCTTTTGTGCGTCACAGGATCTGCTGACAACCTCTCCACATGTTGTACGCTACACTACTGTAACCTGATATAAATCAGAAGAGCGTGTAGTAAAACTGGTCTTTTATTTGTGAATGGATATAGTGTTCCATATTAGTGGAATAAGACTGTATAAAATTTAATAGGTGCTTGTCCACGGTTCTGGATTATTTGATTCCAAAGTTGAAGAAAAGAAAGTTTAGTAGGAGCGAGGATTTTTTACAGATTAAAATATTTTTTTGAGCTTTCCATTCAAGGTAAGCAAATATGGGAACAGAAACAGATCACTTAAGTCTTTAGCGTACACTAACGACGTTGACTGGAACGATGTACATACGAACGTAGGTGAAACTTTCGGTAACCTGCCAGTGGGTAGCATTATTTTTTGGTTTTCAATAGTCACCGCTGAATGCTTTGGGTATAATTATCCCAATCGTTCAAAAAAAGTACTTGAAAACGTAAGCTTTTTTCCAATGAGTAAATAAAAAATTTAACATTTCTCAGGTTTGACGCCTTTACTGAAAAGTAAACACAAAAACAACAATCACGGAGACGATTATCAAAGTTCTTATATTGCCTAGTATACATCAACTTCATGTCATTTTTCCCGCGAACGATATGAATTGACCATAATAGCTGTCAATGAGAATTAAAACTACGTTTGTCGGTAGGTAGTTTAGCCAATTAGTTGAATTTCTCCATAATGCGTGTTTATTAATCTGCAGCATCGCACTAACAGCATGTTTTGCATACTTCCTGGATGTCTTTTGTATCTCTGAGCATTAATGTGGTAACAACATGCATAAATTCAAAGTTATGCTCTGAACTCTGCTCCTGATCTGTTTTGAAGCGCGATGCCTAGTGCGCAGTGTCTGAAACGAACGAATGGAAGGCAAGGCAAATATTTCTTGCTTTCTTCAGGTCTGGACGGACTCCCGCCTTAGTTCATCCAATTACCAAAATAAAGTTTGCATTTTATCATAACCAGTATTTGTACGAATCTTACAGTCACTCTATGAACTTTCTATAATTCTATGATCAAGTCCTTGATCATATAGACCGAAAATACTCGCAGCTTATCATAAGTGCTGTCTTAACTACGTAAAATTACAACGTTCTCTGACTTTCCTTTCACATATACGCACCACCCGTCTATTGAACCCATTTTTTCCAAGGCTGACCTGCATATTCTTCTAATGTGAGAACCACAGGAGAGGTTCCTCTTGAAGGCTGATCTCGTCAACCTATTAACCTCCAAGGAAATTATTTTCCATTCACCTCCAACCCAATACCCTAATTTGATGAAAATGCATGATCATTGGTCACTCCTTTCCCATAGACCACCCCTAAAGATCTCGCTATTACTAACTCATCACCCATGTTGCACCCATGTCCCGAGGCAACAAACAACTTCATATAATCCTCGTAT
This sequence comes from Pyrrhosoma nymphula, assembly GCA_963573305.1. Classification (NCBI taxonomy): domain Eukaryota; kingdom Metazoa; phylum Arthropoda; class Insecta; order Odonata; family Coenagrionidae; genus Pyrrhosoma; species Pyrrhosoma nymphula. The sequence goes on from OY754330.1 coordinate 58,448,857, forward strand.
TTTATCCAACCAAGTCGTGCGTCGAAATCACCACACAGTCAACTACTTTAACGCATTTTCCCGAATAAAATTTAACCGCGAATATAAGTCGACTCCACAGTAATTTCTCACAATTTGTGAACAAATGTATAATTAAGTACCAAGTTTCTTGGGCAGCACCCAAACAATAATCAATTTGGAACTGCAATTTAGTTATCTGTTTTAGAAAATAGTAGTTTAATTACAACGTTACGAATGGTAAGACACTGATTCAGGCATAATTTTGTGGATCCAAATAATTATTATCATGTACAATAGATTAGTACTGTGATAATGGAAATGAATTGCTGAAACCATGGTCGATAATAAGTTTGAGTAGATAATCCTGAGCTATTGTTTTTATTAATTATTACGAAAGGCATTTAATCCAAAATTCACACCCAATCAGGAAAAGTATGTATGAACGTAACTTTGATTACGTCGTTTTTTGAGGGCTCAAACTTAAGGTGGTAGATGATTTCATAGGGGTATGGTACGACGTAAACTATCGGCTACACTCGAGCAAATACGGAACTCCTTCATTCCCTACGAGCCCCTCTTCTCCATTCTCTCTTTCTATCCGTGGGTGGCTCTTGGAAGCACGATCTCCCCATTCCACGAATTGCCCTCCTCCTCACTTTCCCCCCCAGTCAGTCCTTCCTCTCTTAATAACACTGAGCTCCTTGCCGAGGCATCTAGACGCGCCCCCGCCGTAGGAGGTGATTTGGACGGCATGTAGCCATCACTTAGGGGCAACATCTCATTCCGACGACCAATTTTCATGGGGAGATAGATTATCTCCCACACGGGGGTAAGCAGGCCGTCTAAATATCAAGCGGTCATGACAGTGGGGCAAGGTACCCGGAGAGATGCATGTCGGGGAAATAAAAAGATCTCGAAGGAAATACCCGTGTAAGAAAGACGATGATGTAATCTGCTTCTTCCTTTTCTTTGATTTCAGGATTTGAGCCATACTAGGGGCAAAACAAACATTTTATTACTTCTGAAGTTATTCTCGTTTACAGATTCTCTAATAATGAAGTATTCCAAGCAATTTAACATTTACATCCTTTGAAGACTCAAAGTAATATTCCTGCGTTGAATCTATTTGTTTTTCCCATAGAACAAATTATCACTTTAAATTTTCTTGATAAATTATCGGTGAAACTAGTTAGTAGTAGAAATTTTTTCACTTGTACCAACGTTAAATGAGATGTACTGGAGGCAGGTATACACCATTACTATCAGTTTATCAAAGAGTTATTTATTGATATTACAGGTCGAAGATACAGGAGGAGGTCGTTACAGGAGAGGCCTTTAAAGGAGGAGGAACTGTTGTCGCTGAAACGCTGAATCACGCGGCTGTACCGGAAGATGGGATCCAATATTATGCGTCGCCTACTCGGTAGACAAACGTTTTATTTTTCAAGAAAGCAAGAGAGACAGGGAGAAAAATGGGGGGAAGACAGTAATCCCAGCGAGACAGCATCGCCCGGCGAGCACAGACGTACGCAACGAATGCTCGTGAACAATTGGTATGGAAATCTCGCATTCGAAAGAGAGGAGAGGAGGGAGAGCACCTTCCTTAATCCTTCAAACGTGAACCACTCCCTCTTCCTCCTCCTTGAAAGACCTCGAGTCGAGCCCGTAATCTCCACCGACGCTCCTTCCACCCTACTCCTACACACACGCATCACAATCTCCTCCTAACCTTCCCCCCTTCAGCTCCAACCCCCGCCTTGCCTGGCGGCATTCCACAAAACTGCCTCCTTCACAACCGACCCCTCTCGCCTCCACCCCACGATACCGTCTCCGCCCCCGCGAGCCGACCCCCGCTCCCCCCGGAGGTCGCGCACAAAAAGAGTTTGGAGACGTCCTAGGGAATATAAAGGACTTGGAAGGAAGGACTAAAACAGGGTGGCCACTTGACTTTTGTTCTCAAAAGCAAGGAGTACAAATAATTGGTTTTCTGGGAGTAAAACTAAGTTTTTCAAGGAGGGTTGTTTAAGTTTGCTTCACATTGACATAATGTATACTCACTGAGTCAGCTTAGATTATATTTTAATCTCATATATGTTACTTAAATGGGAACAGTAGTTAAGAAACTACAGAAGTTAAGAGACCCAATGGGAACATTCAATATAAAGCCTGAATCGCCAGGTCATTGTTGACGTACAAGCTTAAGGATACCGGTATTGATAGCTTAAAGAATGTTTTTTTTTCAATCATTGTGATTGCACAAAGGATGTGCTACGCAATCACGCGCATGGGTGCAAAGATATACACCAAAGAGGGTGGAATTCATATAGACCCCCGCTGAAATTCACCTTGAATCAAGATGGCTTTGGGGTGTAACTGGCTAACACACCTAACGGGGAATTGAGAGATCCGGGTTCGAATCCCGGTCAAGTCAAATGATTCTATCATGGCGAATTTCACCCTCTTTGATGCATATCTTTGCACCCGTGCGCGTGACTGCGTACCACATAATTTGTGCAATCGCAATAATTGAAAAATTGTCTGAATTTCGTCGTTCTAAAGCGACAATTTTGGGTTTATTTTCCTCGAGTGTGGCATATCATGCACAACGTTTCCTGTGCTCAATGTAGACTGGGAACGAAAACAACATGTTCGTATAAACTTCCGCTGAAATTCGCCTTGAATTAAGATGGCTTGGTGGTGTAACTGGCTGACACACCTGACCGGCAATTGGGAGATATGGGTGCGAATTCCGTCAAGTAAAATGATTTTTTTCTTGGCGAATTCCATCCTCTTTGAGTGAGTATTATAGAGTGTGTTCTCATTCGAGATTTCCCAGGATTTCAAGAATGGGTGGCAACCATGATGAAACTCTTTCTCCACCACCACCAATGACTGCAGCGTCGTCTCCCCTCCACCCCACTCTGCGCTAACCCTCCCTACTTTCTTCCCCTTAAGAGACCCAAACCATTCCAAAGACAAAGAGATGCTCCGGGCGCCGAGCTCAGGATTAAAATGACCTCGGGTCCACGACAGAGAGATGGCGGGTGTGTCGGTAGGGAAAAAGGGATGGGGGAAAGAGGGAGTGGGGAGGTATGGTAGGGAAGAAAACAGAAGTAAGAAACCCTCTTCTTTCGTCTCCCCCTGCTGGGCAAATGGGAAAGACAATGACTCAATCGTGGAACTCTTTATGACCCCTGGGGAAAAAGGGGGTAAGGGAGGAAGAGCCAAGTCAGCAGAGAAGATAGGGAGTTAAGGAGTGAGAGGGGAGCAAGGGACTTCCTCGGATCTTAGTGTTTCGTGAACGGAATCGAGATACAACCGAATTACTCTTTCGTGCGTGGTCGTGGTGTTTGTGTGTGAGCGCGTCATGCGCGATTTTTTCGTCGGATATTTGTAATGACGACGAAAGGGGGATCCGTCCTCATTCTCCTGTCCCTTCTCTTTTCCTTCTTCTTCGGTCGAGACGTGACGAGAACTCTTGACTCGCTCGCTTCGTCGGCTCAGATAAGGAGGAACAATTTAAAATCTCTGGGGATTAATTCGTACTCCCAAACTGGCGCAATTCCACGGATGCATCCAGGCCGTATAAATTCTATTTTTAAAGAAAATATTAGTTTCCTTCAATTAACAATATTTCCTCTATTACTACTCATGATTAGAGAATAATTCCTCAAATTACTCATTTAAAATTCTTCCCATACTGAGTTCGCATCCCGGCGGAGATTTTTCAGAGAAAATCCGATCCATACATGAGTGCCATGTGGAGAGCATTTCAAGTACAGTACGCCGTCCGTCGTAGTCCCCTTGGAGCCTTTTGTTAAGAGAAAGCTTATGCCGACGCCGGGGTTCTCTCCTGCTTTCCTCCATTCACCAAAACTACCCTTCCCTTACCCACCTGTCCTCTAGGGCACAAATAACCTCATTTGTCCGTTGCCTCCACAAATTACCAACAAATCGATTCAATACGCACGGTAGACTAATGAAATAAGCCCAAAGACAGGTATTGGAATTTCAAGAGGCAGATGAATAGTAAAATTTAATCAAACGCTGCACAAACTGCAACTCGTTTGAACCACTACTACCGTACTTTTTGCAAGCAGAAAGAAGTTTTTAAGAACAAAATATATTTTTAAATGAAGTTACCCACATTATTATTGATGTCATGAAGAAATCATAAAATGTTATCACTTTAATAATTATTTACTTCTGAGTAGGTTATAAAGACAAAAGCACACAAATACCGTGAATAATCATCTATAAGAAACCTGCGAGAGAGCTGATATATAATGAAGAGGTACATTCCTAAAACGGCAGCAGCTTTCGGCCAATAAGATAATAACAGAATAACATCGAGTAAAATTCGCAAAGGAGTGAATTTTTAAAACACAAAAGGGAAAAGTCACATTGAGGAAACAAAGGTAGACTTCTAAGGCCATCACATGCTGAAATTATCTAGTAATAAGTGGTGCACGTAATGAGAACATCCTCTTCATGCTTAGACGAGACTCTTTGAATTGAAGTCGAGGTCTTTCTCTACATAAGCCTTGGAAGGAGTGTTTTTTAAAAACGCTACGAAATAATCGAGGAGACGATTTATATATCCTTAGTACGCATGCGACGTGACGATAAAACGGGGAGAGTTGCGACCGTGAAATCGAATAATTCATTCATGCCTGGAAAGGAAACCGTTTTATATATTCCCCTCCGCTAATTCCCTCCACGGTCGCACAAATAGTTCCTCTCGCAAAAGACACTCCAGAAAGCAACTGATTCATCAGAGGAGAGGAGAGAAAATAAGAAATTCTTCGTCAGAAAATGCTGCCGCCCTTCACAAGAAGGAGGAAAAAACTAATTCCTCTTTCCATTCGCTAAAAAAATAAATCCCTTTGTTTGACGCTGAATCCAGCCATTCTGTTAAAAAAACTAAGGTCCAATAATACGACAGAGAGTTTCAGTGCGGAGTAGTGATGGCTGTGGAGAGAAAAAAAGAGGGGTCTTATGATATCATCCGCATTGTGTCTTCTTGTGAACCAAGCACTCATCTTCAGTCTCACTGCTAGGATATTCCTCGTATTCTCTCTCTTCAAACGATTACCTCACCTAGGTCCGTTATCCTTCATTTTACACCAACTCGTCACCGGGGAGGTGAGAAATTCCAACCTAACTTCTAAGGCCATCATCCATTCAGCAAACTTGCTCCATTAATTGGAGGACTACAACCACGTTGTCAGTGAGAAATTATTCGACTGCGGTTAAAGAGAAAACACTCTCCTTCACCGATTGAGAAATAATGTGTTTTATACTTGGATGGAATATGCAGTATAAGCAAACTGCTGAATTGCGAGGAAGAAAATACGAGAACCGTTTATATAGACTAAAATGCTGACTATATTTACAGATAAATAGGTAAAATCAACAAAAAAAACTCTTGCTGAAAAACATATTTTCATACACTCAAATTTCGAACTAATGTATTTTGATTCAATTATAGAAAGTTAAAACTTTGAAAGATGACCAAAATGTATGTACCCAAAAAAGCTGAATCAAAAGTTATTTGGATACTGAAAGGCTTCGCCAAAAAAAGACATACAGAGTTAATAGCAATATTTGATAAGATTAAAATGCTGAGCGTCCGAGATGAGGGGAAAGCTGCGCTGCAAATTCCACAAAATAGCCTATACTATTAAACGTGCAAATCTTTTATATATATATATATACACAGTTATACGAAAACATGACGCTCAAAGGCGCGAATAAATTCATTCAAACATTGGAATTGGAAATGGATAGGAACACATAGAAGGACGAACTCAGGTTTTGGTGGAGAAGATGAAAATCAATCGAATCCAAACAGAAAAAATTTCACCCGACCCGGGATTCAAACCTGGATCTCCCGATTTCTCTACCGATTTCCGGCCAGGCATGCTCCCTGTTAGAAAAGCCAGGTTTTGGAATTCGACGGGGGTTTATACAAACACCCCATGCCCAACTTGAGCGGCCGAGATATGGCGCGCACGGGACTATTTCTCCCACCATGTAGGAGACGAACACAAGTGGAAGAGGGAAGGCAAAGAGGAATACAGGCATACAACAAACACAGAGGTGAACAGTGGATTTAATAGCACGCATAGCCGAAGAAGACAAGAGCCAACATGGGCAAACATACTCAGTCATACGAAAACATGACGCTCAAAGGCGCGAATAAATTCATTCAAACATAGGAATTGGAAATGGATAGGAACACATAAAAGGATGAACTCAGGTTTTGGTGGAGAAGATGAAAATCAGTCGAATCCAAACAGGAAAAAATTCATCCCCGTAAAATTCCGCAGTAAATTGAGTAACCTGGGGTCTTATTCAGTAAGGACTCGACACGGTCGTACCTCGGAAAATCCGTGGATTTGACGTCACAGCCTCGGACAAATATCAACTTTTGAATGGCCCTATTTGAAATTTTAGAGGCTGTGACGTCATAATTACGTCACTTTCCAGGCTCGGAAATTCCGAGAACTTACAGAATAGGCCTCCTGGCTAGTGTAACAGCATGCCTGGCCGGAAATCGGGAGAACCGGGTTCGAATCCCGGGTCGGGTGAAATTTTTCTATTTGGATTCGACTAATTTTCATCTTCTCCACCAAAACCTGAGTTCGTCCTTTTATGTGTTCCTATCCATTTCCAATTCCTATATTTGAATGAATATATGTATATATATATATATATATATATATATATATTCACATAAAATGCACAGTAAATGATATTGATCACGTATTTTGAAAGTGTTTACGTGAGTCCTCCAGGGGCTGTAGAATATTGATCCGATCTACAGAACAACCTGAAAGCAGGAGCAAATGGTACAAGGTGATAACCCTAAGCCCAATACCTCAAAGAATTTTATTCCGGAGCAAATAGAACAAGTTTATGATTCAATACCTGGAACCACAAGTAGTTTAATTCCTAAAAATAAAGAACATTTTCTGACATCAGCAAGGCCAAGCCGGGTAGCAAAAACTACATGTAAAAATAGGTTATTTGAAATGATGACTGAACTAAATGATTCTTACTATCATGAGAGGAACGATCAGAAAAGAATGAGGCAAGAATATGAGTCATCCGATGATCGTCTAGAGCATTTAGAAATGATTCGTGATCTTGCACGAATCCAGAGAAGTGGAGAATCAAACGAACAAAGGGAACTACGTTTGTAAAAGATAATGCAACGACAAAATAACCAAAAAACAGAAGAATCAGACTCACAAAAAAATTAGCGGCTTCGAGACATGCGTAAACGAGCGGCTCAGAGGCGTACATAAGAGTTTGATGATGATCATCATCAACGATTGGAAGAAGAACGCCCTAGAAATTCAAGACGACAACAAGCATTACGGCTAAACCGAATAAGTTCCTACAAGGCAGCTACAACGGCTGATATTTCTTACCATATTTTGCAATTTTTTTGTGTTTCTTGTATTCATTATGGAGCATTGCATTTTCCCGAAGAACGTGTGTCAAATAGAATTCATTGAGATTCGTTTGGGGACTCATGCTTGCATGGTAGTATATATCTACCACATCCAGAATTTTCGAACGAGTTAGCAGGATCGTTTCTTCGACGTCATCCATTTTCTGATTACTTTTATGAATTCGAAATTTGAATTTATGTTTTGCAATGGCTTCATTCACCGTAGATGACGATCGAACAGTCAACGGTCGAGGAGTCTATAGTTATATTGCTAGCAATCAAGTTAATCACAAACTTAATGTAGCAGCTCACCCTGCTCAAAATGATGATGGAAAAATTGCACGGCCTCAATATGAACAGATATACATTTGGATAATCAGGATGCTCTTTGTGCACGCATAAACAATGCCAATAACCATGGTATCAGCGAGAATCTCATTAGCCTCTTGGAACATATTTTGAGATCTGAAAATCCGTTTCCTCTTGGATTCATGATAATGCGGGAAGTAGAAGAAGAACCTAATTGACGCGCTGCTGCAGAAGGTGTAGAGCCGCTGCTTTTTACATTACCTGATGTTATGCTGCTTTTTACATTACCTGATGCCGTTGATCACAGTAGGTTTAACATCCCCCTTCAGAATGAAGTTTGTGCCATTGTCACCCTCAACGCTGACCAAAGCTTTCCAGATAAAGAGTGAATTATTCGTAAACGTGGGAAATCTTTAGTTACCATGAACAATATTGACAGTCGTCGGTCGTATTGGGCCCTTTATTTATCCACTATTTTACCAAAATTTTGCAATTTTGGATTCTCTGTATTAATATTCCTTTAATAAAACCTAATACCAGTCATCAAAATTTGACTAGATTTGAACTAGCTCAGTACCGATTAGCATTTAGACCTCAACTTGCCAAATATTTTCCTTCAGACATCAACCTAAGAAATCCTGATCTCCGCCTTTTGAAGTTCAATGCTTTGCATTTCGGTGGTCGGCATTTTCAGCAACATCTGGTTGACACTTATATAAGAGTGGAACACGATAGTATCCAATGGATTAAAGCAAATAAAACAAATACTTTCTGAAAACTGTACAAGAGAGATTCAATTAATGAGTGAATTGGCCGAAAAAAAGAATGCTGTTTTTGGTGAAAGGATTATTTTGCCTTCTTCGTTTCCTGGATCTACACGTTTTTACACAGAACATTTTGAAGAAGCCTTCGTCCGTCGACCTGGATCATCAGACTTCTTTATCACAATGACGTGCAATCCAGAATATGCGGAAGCAGCTCGTACAACTTTTGAAGATGGATCAAACTTGCAGCAAATTACCCAAGAGCGTTCTGACTCAATAACTTCGATACACGAGAAACGTTGTATGGAAAGAAATATTGAATAATTTTTAATCTAATGATAAAAATAATCTGTCGATGAACATTAGAAATAGTGAAAACAATTTAAATATTGAATTTATTGATGATTTCAGAATTTCGTTAGAAGAACATTTTTGTGTTAGTGGTTTTTTTGAGTTAGTGATCTATACTACCTAATTGCATCATCACTACTATATTTAAAAAAATAAATCTCCGTTATGCTTTATAAAATCTGTTTTATTAAAAACTTTAATCGCACTATGTGAATGCCCAATATAAATATAATAGACAATACGTAGCAGAATAGGAGCAAACAAGTTCTTAATACACCAAATAAACATCGAGCAACGCTCGGTAACCAGGTAGGTACTGTATATTTAATTCACCATTGTTACGATGCTGAAAATCATCTTCAAGTGATTTTCAAGAAGAATTTCAAGAATTTGCAGTGTTTACTTTATCCTCATCATGAAGGAACTCCACTTAGTTAAGCCAGAGATTGTCTCCTGATCGTTCAAGACATAGCTATAAGGTTGTTTATTATTCTTTCCAATCCTATGCATACGAGAAAACAGATAAATGACGCAGAACGAGAAATTGAGAAGTATCCTTGTACCGAGCCTAGACGTATAGATATCTGGAATATTGTATCTTAATTCCTAACGCTCTATTCCCACTTCGCCAGGGACGGAGAGAGTGCAGAACTCATTCGAGAGCGTGTCATCGACAATTCGTCACATCCCTAAGAGAGACCCACGGTCACCGCCAACGAGGCCACACTTCCCGGAAAAGTAATCCTCGTGACGCCCCGAGCTGCGACTTTTGGAATCGGGGATTCACGCGGAGCCAGAAAACGAGAAAAAGAACCTTGAGTGAGTGACTGTAGACCAGGCGGGCGAAGCAATCACACCTCCCTCCCCAACCACTCTCCATGATTCCGAGAACTTCTTCAAGACCGCCTTCCTTAAGTCAGTTGCAGCCAGTTGAAGTACAGTGCAGAGTCTACTCCGCATGAGTAGAATGATGGCTAGCAACCGTATTGCATGTGAAGTTCCTTCCACGAGCGATGATTAATAAAACATGATTGTATATTAAGTTAAATAGCTAATAACGGTATGACAGTGTGTTTAATAGTTAGGCATGCCTGTTAATAGTAATGTTAATAGTGTGGCCACATGCCCTTGAGGTATGCGGCAAGGGGTGATTCCACAGTGGCTTTCAGGGTCCCGCGTAGACGTAGTTTGAGCGAGATATTTTTCTAGTCATAGTAGAGACCTTTTTCGAATTCCATTTCGATATTAAGCATTTTTCAGAAGCAAGAAGTAAATAAAGTAATACAAATGACGCAAAAATTTTGTTTTAAGTGACAAACTCTCAGTAATTAACTACATACACATAGATAGATGTAGTTGCAAAATACATATATATTAATGGTCTCTCTCGATTATGATAATATCTGTAGTATAGTAGTTCATGCTGAATAGTTGGCACTCTTTTGGTCAAACGCGTCAACTCCTGATTTGGTCATATTGTAAAACTCGATAATCTCAGGCTTTTTGTTGTTCTCTTCGTTACTATCTTTTCATGGTGCATTGTTGATAGCAGCGAAACACTTCGATTCTTCTTGAGGACTTAAGAGACTTGTATTTTGCCTCTTGTAAAACCAAAGTATTATGAGTGCACTGGCCTAGTTTTGCTAGCTTTGAAAGCGGGGGGAATCTCTCTTTTGTTTGACCTTATTGTTCCTACATATGTAAGATTATTGTCCTCCAATTTGTCAACCAACTCAATAAATGTAAACCAGTTGTCTCCAATTTCCCAGTCTACACAAAATAATTCAGAAGATAGTACATTTTAGCATCACACAAGCAAAGAATTTTTATGCCATATTATGCAGGCTTATTTTTCATGTACAAATGGAATTTGCATCTTCCACGAAAGCCCACAAGCATTTCGTTGACAGTAAGATCTTCCCCACAGCTTTTGTGTTTTTTTGCTATTTCATAAAAAGTATTGCGGTGTGTGATAAATTTCTCCATTATTAATAATTGGTAAAGCATACGAACTAAAAAACGTCAAATTTCTATCTATGCGCCATAACTTCCCTGTTATTTAAATGTCTCACTGGAGCGCACAGCAGTACCATATTCCATGGAAAACGGCTTCTATTCCTAGGCGAATTTCTCGAAAAGTAGTTTTGATATCAATGGAAATGAGTTTAATGAGGCCAAATTCATTTAATTTTAAAAGTAGTGATATATTGTTCAAACTAATTTACGTCCCGAGGCACAATTTTGCCTGAGATCTTTCCTACCAATATATAATTAAAGATTTCGCTCTATATCTTTTTTCGTACGTTCTTCCAAAAAACAGAACACTGCCTGGTAATGTATCCGATATTCTACATGGCGTTTGTTCCCGACTGACCTACTCCACATCATTAATAGCTGCTGCAAAACATTCCCGCTAAAAGAGGAGAAGAGACCTTCGCCACGTAAAATAATTAGACACGACGTGTGTCAGAGATATGGATGAAAAATGTGGAAGGTCAAGATAATTATCTGCATTCATTCGATTTCTTCCCACGGGCATCGCTTGGTCTTCTTTCATATTTCTGATTGGTAGTTGTATGACAACTCTTTTAAGGGTGTTGACTACCTTCACTAAAAACACCGCTGCAGGCTCTTCTCCTGAACACAATTATCACCCCATGCCACAGCATCCTGGTGGTGAACTTGCACGGTACTTCGTAAATGTTTATGTAGAATTGTGGGCTAACATTCTCGAGGAAGGACTGAATTCAAAGGCTAATGATCATTGCATGACGTAAATGTTAGTCAGTTTTTGTATCACTCACCATTACCGACAGCTGATTTGTTGAAAATAGCTTATTTATAGAGTAGTTTGCATTTTTTCTTTCTTAGATGATTAGTATCAACTTTACAAACAAATGTTTACCGTCATGTTTCACATTTTAATCGCCAAATGATGAAAATAAGATTTATTGATGTACTATCATCGCAAAACTGGCAATGAAAACTTCAACGGTATGAAAATGTCTTTTCTGGCGTAGTATCTAGCCCTTTAGTAAAAAAATTTTAGCCGATACTAAAAATCGGACTCGAAAGCAATTTCGCTGGAATAACCGAGCGATTCCATCGTCACACGTTATGTGAAGGCCGCAAATAAGAGAGAGAGAAAAATCTGAGAGATATATGTCCCGAGAGAGAGCCCGATGAGGCGGCTTTGGCCTTCGGAGGACTAGGATGAGGTGGCGAGACCAAACAAACAGTCCTTTGCCGCCTCAGAACTCTCGCAAGGCGTTGCCCTTATGAGCTCTCCTCCTTTCTTCTCCTCCTCTACTCTTTGAACCACTCACGCAATCGGGGGAGGCGGAAAAATCGATCCGTGGAGAGGGAAGGACCGAACGGGGGAAGACGGAAGCAGCCCCGAAGGGAGTTGAGCGGAGTCCGTGATTCCATCGAAGGGTGTGCGCTCAGGCATTCCGCGCGATGACGGATTCATCCATCAAAGCGTCGAAGTGGTGCGGAAAAAAATCTCACTTCATCCCATGCCACCTTTAACGTGCCTTGCAGGTCCGGGATGAATGAATGGACACCAGCGTGGGTCAGGATCTATATCTACCTACTACCCTGCGAGCCGCCGCAGAAGCCTGTGGTGCATCGACATCTACAAAATACCCTGCAAGCCACCTCAGGGGTGTGTGGCAGGGGGTGAGTATTCACCAACATGCATTACACTATACCCTAAAGTTAGTGTAACCACGACTAATAACTGAACTCTTAATGAGCTGAGAATAAATGAGCTAACTGGTAGGGGGCGTTCAGACACCAGCCATGAAAGGAGAGGGAATAGGAGGGTGTTGAGTACAGCGGTGAATTGTATGTTAACGATGTGTGTCACGCTGTTTTTGTAAAAATCACTAATGTTGAATGAGGGAGTTTTGGTACCTATCCGTTCGGCAGTGTACCTTTCTTGCTTTGTCGCTTCCATCAGATCAAGAGATATAGTGAGGGATCTAAATAATATCCTCCGTGTCGTACTGATTTTTCGCGCCTGGTCGCGACTATATATTGCTTGACTGTGACCCAGGTACCAAATGTCACAGCGTCGAAAGAAGAATCTCTTTTTTGCCTTGGACAGAACCGTCGGTGCAGTCAGTCAGTGCACTAAGTACAGTTATGAGCTCACAATGCCTCGTCTACAAACAACGTTCTGAAGCTTTTCAGTAAACCTGTCTGACGGAGTGATTTCAAACGAAATCATTGAAGTTCTTCGCTGCCATAGCCCATGTCAGGAGAGCAGCGATTTGAATCGTAGTCTTAACATTCTAACGAAAATTTCATATATTTTTTCCAAAAATATTACATTTTTGTTTTCCTACACTTATATCACACCGAATCTTAGCTATGATGATATAAAAAACTTCGCTAACTTGTTCCTGGATGGATGCACCATGACCGGAAACTAACCTTCAAAAACTCACATACAAAATGATAATTGACGAACTCAAATCACTGGTTACAACTAGCCTTAAATGTATGCGCAGACAAAGAAGATGTGTGGTTATTTAAAATTTGGCGTTAACAAAGAATGATCACACTGACGGAGATAATCACCAATGAAGAAGTTTTGCTTAGAGTTGGAGAGAAAAGATGTATTTCTAATGAAAACTCTTTAATAATAAGTGGGGGAGACAAATTTGTTGGACAGAGCAAAAACAATACAAAATTTCAAAAACACTTTGAAACCAATAGTCGTTCTTTCCCCAATAAATTTGCCTTCGACTAGCAAGAACATCTACTGCCTTAAACTAAGAGAACGTTGGTAATATTAAGTCTTTCTCAAGACACTTCTTACAATGATCATTCAATTATGAAAGTGTCTACCGCTTCTTTCACTCTCTTCTTGCGAGTTATTTGTTTTCATTTACATATTACCGAAATGATATTCCCCATGGTAAATGACAACTAACTACTTAGGATATAACCAATCTTTGAATTTATAACTCTTGATGAAGGTAACATTTATGCGATTACTATGCATACAAAGGAGCCTACCTATGTGTTAAAAAATACGCGACGAACGAAATGGAAGTTTTGAGCACAGAATATTTTGATAGACGAATGCTGTAATGATGGCCAGTTTCGTTCATTTTCAAGTTGCGCCTGGGAATTCGGGCACTATGGTGCATGTCAATGGTATAATTCAATATTATTCGTGCTATTTGCTCTCGTCAATTACTCGTCGCTTCAAATCATTTAAAAAATATACGAATATGACACTTTCAAAAGAAATGAAGAAGTGATACTTACTTAACCACGGCGACCACGGCCCACGAAGTATCCCATTATGGGCTAGAATCACGCTACCTACCGAAGATAATGAAGGTAAATCTGGTTTTCCATCACTCCTGCTAATAGGTATCTTTTTTTGTGAAACACTCCCGTTAGTGGTGAAAATGATAATGTAACCCAGTGAAAGTGCAAGGAATGCGCATTTAAGAAATATACGAAACATACCCGTGTGTTGGATAGTTATAAAAAGACTCGCTTTGCTCGCTAGGGGGCTGCGCCCCCAACGTCTTAGTCAGTGGAGGCGTGAGAGAAAGAAACATGCGAGATTTTCACTTTGGCACCATGTTGCCAGAGAACTACGCAGGAGTATGGGGTTTTGCTACTTACTATCCGTAAAATTCTCGAAACTCGACAGGCGCATGCGCCTGTCGAGTTTCAAGGTAATATCTACAATGGTGAAGGCGTGAGGGAAAGATTCACGAAAAGTCAACTTTGGCATCAAGTTGCCAGAGAACTACGAGAAATGAAGAAAACGAATATCAGAAAGTTGTAGGCCTGAATGAGATCTAGAAAAAACCGCCCAACAGATTCGTGATACAAAATCCAGCTTAAAAACCACAGTCGAAAATCCGGAAAATCCGACTTTGACACCATGTTTCCAGAAAACTATAGATTCAGAGAGTAAGAATAGGCATAAAGTTGTAGGCCTCGATGAGATCTAGGTAGAACCACCCAACATATTTGAGGTACAACTTCTAATTTAGAAGCTACAGTGGAAAAACAGAAAAATCAAACTTTGTCGCCATGTTTCTAGCGAACTATAAGTGTTAGAGAGGAAAGATTGGCACAAATGTTAGGACTTGATAATATATAAAAACGCCGCCCGACAGTCTTAGTTTAGCAGCTAGGAGACGTGAGGGAAAGAAACATTCGAAAATATCACTTTGGCACCATGTTGCCATAGAGCTACAAGAGAATCCGGGTTTTTGCTAATTATCCGTAAATATCATGTCAACGCGCATACCCCTGCCGACTTTCAAGGTCATGCCTACACTGGTAAGGGCGTGAGGGAAAGAAAGATTAGAGAGTTTCATTAATTAGCCCACATTGGCACCATGTTCCCAGAGAACTACGAGGGATGAATAAAAACGGATAGCAGAGAATGGTAGGCCTGCATGAGATCTAAAAAAAACGCCAGACAGATTCGAGATCCGACTTCTAGTTTAGAAGCTACAGTCGAAAAACAGCAAGTTTAACAAAAATTCCGAATTTGGCGCCATGTTACCAGCCAACTATTAGTGTTAGAGAAAAAGTGATGGCATACAGTTGTAAACCTCGATGACATCTAAAAAACCGTCAACAAATTTGAGATCCGACTTCAAGTTTGGAAGGTACAGTGGAAAACTGGGAAATGGTTTACTAAATTTCGTGGCCTGTCATCTCTGCGAATTGGTTGAGTCCTCTCTTTCCTTTGATTATTTTTGTTCACAATGCATTCGCTTCATTCAATTGATTCCCTACGTTCCTATGAATCCTTTCCTTTATTTGATTCCTTTCGGTCCTTCGAATCCTTTCGGTCCTTCGTTCCTATGAATCCTTTCCTAGATTAGATTCCTTTAAGTCCTTCGAATCCTTTCGGTCCTTCGTTCCTATGAATCATTTCCTTTATTTGATTCCTTTCGGTCCTTCGAATCCTTTCAGTCCATTCGTTCCTTTGGAACGAATCGGTCCTTTGGAATGAGAATATTTCCACAACCGGATTCGTTCCTTCTCGTTCCATAAGTGGATTCGTTCCAAAGGAACGAATCGTTCCGAAGTGGCCCATCACTAGAACACTGTGTGCCACGCCTGAGTTTTTCTTGGTGATCCTCGTCGACGCATCAGATTTCAATGTATAAAAGGGAACGCCATATATTTTTTCAAATCAATACACGAAAACTCAACAATTTTTCACGCCAACTTCGAACACGGATGCATTGTATCCATTCCTAGCTAATACTCACAAAAAACTATGTCATCGAATGAAAAAGTAGTAGGATAATAAAGTAGTATTTTTAGCGACGGATTGCCAATAATTAATGTCACCTCCTTAAAAAATCACCGAGAGAGAGAAAGAGAGGGGTGATAACATAACGACAAAGGCGTGAGCACAGAAATTTCTCCGAACTCCGTGCTACATCTGAAGGGGAAAAAATTACAACTCACATTCGAGGAAATTCAACCCGCCTAGCAAAATACGTACGGTTCGTTAATTAATAACACCCTCGAGTACCTCTCCTAACCACCACCAACACTCACTCACTCACACAGCTCCTGCTTCGAAGAGATGGAGAGCCGAAATCCCAATTACGCGGAGCGCTTTTTGAACGGGACGTAAGCAATGCAGACCGCCGCAGCAGCAAGAGGAGGTAAATGGGAGGGTGGAGAAGGTACGGTCGGGCACGGCACATCCCGGGCCTGGCGCGGAGAATAAGCAAGAGGAGAATTCCAAGCGAGGAAGGAGACGAAAAGAGAGGGTAGGCGGCCAACACGAGTGCACGGAGAGGAAACTTAAAAGGCATCCCCGAGCGCACCACTCAAACGACAGAATCTTCCCCATGATTTCCTTCAATGGCGCAGAGAGCGATGGGGGAACCGAAAGTCACAAAAAAATCATATAGGAATACGAATCGTCGGGAAGCATTCCAGCTAGAAGAGCATGGAGAGAAATTCGCTCCACAGAATAGTGCCCTGTTCCCCCATCGATCGATAAATCTACCCATTACAAAACTCTTCGAGGCTCGATGCCTTCAAAAAGCTCATTCCTCAATAATAATCAATTTCATCATCTGAGATGCACGAGAATTCGGTTCGTCCTCCACGCCACGCCACGTCAAGGGGCCAACTCATCTCGTCTAAAAAAGGCTTCACGCTTGCTAATGAGCTGCCCATTAGTTAAGAATTAAATTCATTACAATGAGTACTCTCTGTATCGCTTGCTCATTTGAAGTTTCATCTGACCGGCAATGTCAAATGAAGAGGAGTAAAATGCCATTGCACAACAAAAAAAGTCGAAACAAAATTATCGAATAAGTGTTGAAAAAGAGGAGTCGAAAGAAAATTAGCGAAAAATGAATGATATAGGTAATGGAAAAGGTAGATTGGATAAAAGTTTAAAATTTAAAATATTTCACTGAAGAAGGAAAATGAAAAATTCATATTTATGCTGTCTCGAAGGTCGAAAGGCCCTCTTAGCAATCAGGATTCATCTTCTCGAGCTAACTCTATTGCTATAGGATATTAAAAATGCATATTTTTTTCCGCCAGAGCCTACACTTTCTAAATGCATGAATGCCTAACTTTTCCGTCATAAACCTTGGGCGCACATATGTACGAGGAAAATATGAACAAATGGTACCTTTCGAAAAATATTCATTGGGAAAATAATTTAAAGCAACTGTTATTTACCTAGTATTCCGAATAAAACCAAGAATTGGATGAGACCTGCCAAAAATCACTCATTTGTAGCAGTTTTATTTATCTTTGTTCAGTATGTAACTTTACCAGTGTTAATACGAAGTTGTTATTATTACTAATATTGCAACACATTCAATGTATTTTTTGTCAAGTAAAAACGAGTCGGTAACCCGAAAACGGAGTTTCTCCATAGGGGTACCTATATTCCCAATGTTAAGGGTCAATGTCAATGTAAAATGTGTATGATGTTGTGAATTAAAATTTATTATTACTATTTTCAAACATTTTGTGATACGATAGACACCCAAAACTGTGCAATGCTGCCGTAGTATTGCACAAGAAACTTAAGAAAATCGACAGACAGGAGTACTTTGCTCTGGAATTTTGAGAAAGACTGGTAAGTAGAAAAAAGTTTCAAAAATAGATAGATCAGTGAAAACTTACGTCAAGTACATATTCATTTCGATTATTTCGTTAACAAAAAATTACCCTTAATTGAAGAGTAGGTACCGTACAAACCAAGCCATACGATAACAACGACAAAGTACATTCAAAAGTGAGCAAAATAAATAGCTCATTTTCTTCCACGCGAGATAGGAAAAGCTTCAGACACTTACGAAGCATTCCGTAGCGGTTGGTAATTAATATTCTCAAGCATCTCTAGCGAGGTCAATAAATCAAATGCCAACAAAAGACTAACAAACTAACGCGTAAACCCTAGGGGTAATATACCATCAAAAGAAATGATTAATCAGCCCGTGACTCACACAAAATAATGGGGCTCTCTTATGAAGGAAAAAAAGACGAGTCAACGGAGTACCGGAGGAAAACATGCCATGTCCAAATAAGCATAAATTTTAAACGTGTAAGAATGCGTGAAAAAGCCGTGACAAATAAGGCAGTGCTACCCTGCGCACCAATCTTGTCAATTAATTAACAACACATTTGAGTCACAGGCATCCTAAGACATATTGTAAGGCGAAATCTAAAAAAAATCCCTATTCCCAAACACAGGAGTTAGAAGTGAAGACAACTTAAATTATTTTCAATATTAACAATTACATTGAAATGATTTATTACTTATTAATGGTGATATACCGTTTAAGGTAGGTTGCAATGGGAGAATTTAACAGAAGTGAGCCGATGACGGGGACCCTGAGTAAGGATAAAAATAATGGGCTGCTATGGAGTACAGCGTCTGATGGGGACAGAAACATGGACATCGAGAAAAGAAGACGAGAATACGCTGCAGGCTTTCGAGATGTTAGTGTGAAGGAGGCTAGAGAAGGTGTAGTGGACGGAAGGAAGACAAATGTGGAAGAGCTTGGTATGGTTGGTGAAGAAACTAAACTTAAGGATGATATTAGGAGGAGGCAAAATAAGTAGTTGGAAGAGGTAATGAAGGGTGAAGGGTTGTTAAGGCCGTGATACAGGGACGGATACTGGGTAAGGGGATATATGCATATATATACATGTATTAGACATTTGGTCATTATCGGGAAATAAATCCACCCCCTGGTTTATTCTACCACATCGGTTCATCTCGCAGCGTCTCTGACTTTCATGGCATCGCCAATTCCACTCGTCGCAACCCCAGATACCGCCACTCCTCCCTGAAGTTGGGAAAGGAAGCAATCCGGAGATAACCACCGTGCGAGCTGGACCACAACCCTTGTCAGACAGAGTTTGAGGAAGATTCGGAGAGGTAGGGAGAAAACGAGTATAGGATTTCATGAGTTAGTGCTCCAGAGACGGCAGATCTCCCGACCCCTTGACAACGGTATTTTCTAGGCTACTTAAGGCTCCATTGTCCGGCAGCCATTGAGCTAGCGTGCGGAGGGAGACTCGAGGATGGGGAAAAGGAGACTGAAAGAGGACGGTACACATATTTCGTTAAGGTTGAGGGTTTAAGACAGCCCAAGATGATTGGACAATAGGTGAGGACAGACACTGGCCAATAGTCACTGTGCAAGCTTGCGATTTTAGGGAATGAGTATTTTTTTCCAAACACGGAATTTTGAGTTGCTTTTCAAGTATCGTGAACATTAAACAAATGAAATGATTAATAGATGAGCGAAATAGAATTGTTGTCAACTAATAAAATAACGCGATTAAAATCTTTTATAAACAGCCTTGCACCAAAATAACAATGCCCTATAGGAGAAGACTCTCACATACGAGTATGAGTAACAAGGAGGATAGCCGTGCTAGCACAGATGACATTGCTGGAAGAATTTAGTCAATATATATGTAATTGTACCCGCGCGGCTGCTGATTGTCATTCACACGCAAGTATATTCTCCCCAGGGGCAATAGCACTACGGTGCTTAACTGTTTTGAAAATATTTTAATTTTGTTATTTTCTTAGGAGGAGACTTATAGCGATAATTCTTCATCGTTAGACCTTAGAAGAAAAAGAGACGTGCCCACGACAATCTTTACCCTCTCACGTATCCTTCAAGTTGAGAGGGCTTAGAATACTGAAAAACTCAGTAAAATAACTGATTAATCATATTATCCTCCGTACTAAGACTCTTAATCCATGATTTTATTGATAAAATTATCCTAAAAAGCCTTAAAAGTAAGTAACAGGAAAGTAATTTAGGTGGCGGAAAACGGTAGATACTGCTCAACCGCGCAATACACCATAAGCGACCAAAGAATTATGGCACCAGCCCATAAGTCGCGACTCACAATCATAGATCCGCGCAAAAATAATGTCACTCATTGACATTAGTAACAGAAATTGTATTTTCCATAATTACTGATTTCCTCAGGCGTTCATTAAACAGCTTTCCCAAAAGTATTCAAAATTTTCACTCCTTATTTAGGATATTTTTAGTCTCAGGAATTATTCAAAAGAAAAAAACTTTTGAAACACCAACGGATTCTAATAACTTTCACTTGGAATTGAACTTATCAAGTTTCAACGACCACCTTCACAGATAAACATAAGCAACTTGAATAAAAAGTGATAAGGGCAAAAGATATTAATATACTAAGTAGTATAAAATTAAAATAAATCAAATGGTCTACATGTCAAAAACGGTTACTTATAAGCCTGTGAGTTGGAAATGTATTTACTAAACGATGATCTTCGAAAGTAGAAATATAATCTCATAATTTACGACCTAATATTAAAAGTTGGGCTCAATAACCGCAATAAGGAGTAGATAAAACTTGAGAGACTCATTCTTCGTAGACGTCCTTCGAAGAAGTCAAGTAGGCATTATAAGTCGTTCATCGGATATCAAAATGCTCGAGGGTAATAGCCGTGTCCCTAAAACTTGAGCACGGGTTTCGTTCGGGTGAACGAGAGTAAAGAAGTTAAGAATTTTATACCAATAACGATTATATTTTATCGACTGCGAGTTGATTTAAAAACTTACGAATGCAATCGGAATCACAATACTCACAGACTATCCATATCTATTGCATATCCCAGGCGAAATAATAACCAGGCGAAAATAGTAAAAAAATATTTACATTTTCAGCCGTGTTTCCTCCGTACTATTTTAATTCACGTAAAAAAACGTTACTTTTGTCAAAACCGTCATCAAATCAACACACTCCGTACTTCTCACGATATAATCGATAAATAAGGGTGGCTCGAACATACTAAAACATAAAATATTTTCAATCAAGATTTAAAAACCTCACGAAAGCATAAAAAACAAGGAAAGAATCGCCAATTTTCTATAAGACTTTCCGCGGTAATGTAGTAATTGAATATAGTGCTGCAATTTCCCACAAATTACTTTCGGAAAATTTCAAATCTTTATCTAATCATAATGTTGAAATTCCACACATTATCGCCAGAAACTTCCGAATTTGTGCTTACGACATGAAAATCACTTAATATTTTCTTTGAAAATCTAGATATTTTCCCCTAAATTTTTTCCTATTTTGTCAGTTAAGCGAGTATTCGCTTAGCTTGTAAGTTTATTTCTAGTGGCCAGGCGTCCATTTAAATGATGGTGCTCCAAATACAGGTTAGCCTTATGGGGTAGGTATGTACATCCGAAGCATGCCAGAAATAATAGTCTGTCAATATACATGTCGGAAATATAAAACAAAAAAGCAAAGCATAACAGAAATTCTACACTACAGCTCCGAGGCATCATCAGTTGAGTCAATATACGTATCCTCAATCATATAAAGTTAAAACTGGCTTTAAAGTCAATGAACTTTAATTCAGATCCGACCAATAAAAGTTTTTTTAGCCGACCAAGGTTTTATTTTTGCTCAACCAGCTAATAGGTTGGACCGTTGATATTCATTCTGTCCGAATCCATTAGGAGTTGAAAAAAATCCATTTGATACAGGCTGGATTGGCCATCGAATGATGAGATGGGAGAAGGGGATTAAGAATATCAGTTTCCGAAAAAAGAAGAAAAAATCATATCACTCAAGCCCGATCCAATAACTTCAGATGCGGAAGGGCGACAACGATGAGGGAATTAAAACGACAATATCGCGCCCGAATGTCTTCTCCAATTCCCAATCGCCCGGATCGACTTTCATCAGCGGCGTTTTCCCCTCATTATATTTCCCCGGGGTCTTGTCTGAAAGTGGGCAAGTATCCATTCCAACTAAACACAATTCGAATGTGCAATCCTATTCCATGTCTACGGTGTTACTTCTCGACCTGCAATGAGAGTGTGTCGCCAAATTGTCCTCTTTTCAAATTGTCTTGAAGAAACTTCGCTGAGCGTAATTTTTAAGTAAAGGAGTTCACTATGCACACTTCATTCAGATCATAAAAAATATTAATACAAAAAATTAAGAAAATTAGTAATATTATGGCTTTCTCAAGACAATTATAACAATGATTATTCAACTATGAAAGTTTATAATTCTTCTTTCACTCTCATGTTGCGAATTATTTGTTTTCATTTGCATAATAGGAAATAATTTGCCCCATGGCAAATGATAGATAACTACTTACGATGTAACGGTTGAATCTAGTGTTGCAGTTCCCACAGATTACTTTCGGAAAATTTCAAATCTTAATTCAATTATAATGTTGAAATTCCACACATGGGGTAGGTACCTAAAATTCTATGATATTTTGATAATGATAGTTTAATGGATATTTATCGCATGATACTTGTGTATAATTTGTGGAGAAACGGTGACACGGTTTTAACCTTGAAACGTTAATTCTTGTAGTACCAATATTGGAGAAATTAGATTTGTTTTTTCACTTATTTTAATTAAAGCGAGAAAATCAATGCATATAAATAAATATAAGTTGAATTGATGTGTAATTTACTGTTATAATGGAATGTGGTTATGTGTCAGTCACGATTTTTTGCGAGGGAAAAGGAGTATTTAAACCAATCAGTTCCGTTTATCTAAAATCTCAATTTATCAGGAAGATAGAATCTTCCGACAGTGAGAGGGAACCTTAATGATCTCATATCTGTGTAAGAGCTATACTTGGGTTCCCTGTATCTATCTAGAAGAGTAAATCTTGCTTGATTTGATCGTGTTTTGGGGTGGACTCCTATTTTGCCTCATCCAAAAACTCATTTACCCCATGATTTTTCTGAAAAGTTTTGTTTACAAATCTGGCAGACATCCTTACAACTTTGAAATAATTCTTCAATAAACCCTTTCTCTGATAGGCACCAAATGCCAGTTGCACATTCAAAGTGTGGTCTAACTCATAATAATAAAGAAGCTATTCCTCAAAATTGTATACTAAATCAGAAGCACAATAATTCAATCTCTGTTGGGAATAAAGGGAACCTCCGTTTTGAGGTTACCCACTCGCGCATCAATTAATACAAAAATAATTCTTGAATAAGTGTGAAATAACAACTCTGTGTTGTCGCTTTAATTTCAACAATATTTGTCTCTAATGCAGACTTTTTAACTTTTATAGTATGCAAAAGGCTACAATAAGCTAAGCAGCTATCAAGTAAACATATTTATTCAAAAATAAGTACAAGTGTCATTCTTTTACGGATAAATAATATTTTCTCACTCTTATCATTACGTTTTCTTATGGGAGGGCTTGAGGTAAATATGTCACTTTTCACGCCTCCCATCGCATGGCCCGAATAAATAAGAGGCTGCCGAAAAAATACTTCGTCTCCGTCCTGATTCTCGCGACGCCACCGCCACCATCCACTCGCCAGGCGCTTTTCCCCGCCGTCCATCTCACCCTCGCCCACGCGGTCACCTCCCAAGTCCCGGCGTTAATGGCGCAATGCGTCACACCTACATTCCTCTCACAGCTACGACATGCTCCTTTCCTGCAATGTCCTTCCATTTCTCTTCCCCATTATTCAGCACAGACTAACTCCGAGGGAGTGAGAGTATAACCCCCCACCACTTCCCGGGGTGTCTCTCGAGCTTCGAGATGCCCTGGAGTTCGAGAGAGTAGTTATGGGAAAGAAGAGGCATCTACATCTGTAGAAAGGGACTCAGAAACCCACGAACGACACGAATGCGGGAGTGATTGTTATTGAATGGCCATAACTACATTTAAACGTACGTAATTAACTGAAGTCTTTATGAGCAAAAATAGAGAAGTAAAATGATGAGGAGGTGAAATGCGTAGGTCTAGGAAATATCGGTTCTTAGAAAGTAAGTTATGACAGTGGCCTGAAGTAATACCTTTTTTTAAACGGATGAAAGAAGACCTTTTAAATTAAGGTATTGAGAGGGAAAACACGAGGAAATGAGTCCATAGAATATAAGCCAGTTTTGGAAGAGGAACAAAAAAATAGTAAAAGTAAATTACGAAGCAGAATTGGCAAATATAGAACGAAATGAGTAGAAATGGGATAGCTGGATCGGTGGAAAAATATATATTATGAACTGAGTAGACGCAGAAGAAGATATAGGTCTGCTCACCGTATTCCAAACAGATCCTTTGTCAAAATTCCTCTCGTAATTAATGTCACAGGACATGCTTTAGACAGTCTAAGTTAAATAACCAAAACTAGAGATGTACTAGCACTTTGGTTTATCACCGGAACTACGTTTCCTGAGTACAATCATTACTCCAACGAAAGGGGAATTAATTATTGAAATGGGAGGACGGAAAATTGTGTAGAAGCCTTTACAGCGAATTCTCATTAAACGCTACTCTGTGTAACGCAATGAATAAAACATGAATTCTCACTTTGCCTTGTTGTTTGAGGCAAAGAGAAATACGGGACTCCACCGGAAGGGAAACATGATAAACTGGTTAACTATGACAAGTATGGTGCAATTAAGTTATTGCAAAAGCACTGAATATTACACCTATATTGGGCTCAAACAACACACAAAGTTCCATCCGCAGCTATATATGTCGGAAGCACCTCTTAGCCTCTGCAAACACGGGCTATACATTAATTACTAGCAGATGTTGCAGAAAATGCGTTTTTTTAAGAAAAACATTTTCTAGTCTATTACGCCACACACGGGTCTATTCTCATGACGAGAATATTTAAGGGCTTGAAAAAATTGTCAGTCAACTGTAAAGCGTCATGTTTCCTCACTAAGGATGCCAAAAATGTTTTCTCCTCTGGTGCATGGAGCATCGGAATTTGATTATGAACAAAGATTTAGGCATATTCTAAATGTCAAATTCAATTACTCAAAACATCCTTACTACTTCGTATCAAAACGGGCTTTTCATTAACAAAATTGTGGAGGTAGTCGTAAAAAGTGGATTCTAGCATCTTCTTAAAGATAATACTTAGACAGAACTTATCATATTATTACTCTCCAAACTTAAAAATATACTATATAACAACAGTATATAAGTATAACGATACTTAAATAATTAATATGGAATGAGTAATCGTTATTAGGGTTAATAAAAAAACAGAGAAAATCATCCGCAACGCACACGCTATAAGAGATACTCGCACGCGGTATTAACTCCATATAAGCAGACAAATATTTTTCACCGTACCAGATTTCCAATGAGTGGATTTTTCGGGTAAGGTTACGTGTCTCACAATTATTCTCGTTTTCATTCTTTAGCTTCATGAAGAATGCAAGCCTCAAGTGCAGCAGACAGCCCGTGCGCCAAGACGCGAAACTGCTGAAATCCTGAAAGCTCATTCAGAAGCCGGCTAATGTTTTCGCAAGGATATCCATCCTGCTTCTCTTTCTCCCCCGTCTACTTAACCCCGTTAGCGAGTCAGACGACCGCAAGAGTAGCACAGGGTCCGGTGCAATAACCACCAGTACCTCGCCTACTTAAATATTCGTGCGCTCCTTTTATGTTATACGGGCATAACACGGGGCTCGGTGTCACCACCACAATGGGTTAGGAGCCCGGGCCCAAAAACGAGCCCCTGAGGCACTCCGAGGAATATTATTATTAATACGTTTAACACGCCCGGTCGTGGCAGCACTGTCTACGACATGGCTCCCTCCCATCCTCAAGTTCACTTATTCACGTACTTGTACTGCATAGCTTTTACTTCCTTCCCTCTCTGCCCGAACTTCGCAGGAAGCCATATTAATTCATCCTAAAGCAGTGGAAACCTTTCCCCTCTTCTTTCTTCGCCCCCTTCCTTCTCCAACCGATGAGTGGGTGAGGTTGTAGACGGGAGATTGGAGGCCCAGGAAGTTAACCTCAAAACTCATTCCCTACCCTGTTGCCACCGTCTGCCTCTCTTTCTCCACGACTCCCAACGAGCCTCTGTGCCCTCACCAGCACTCCAGCCTAGGGCTGGGCGAAATTTCAATATATTGAGTATAACTCAATATTTTTTTTATATTGAGTCTCAATAAATATGATATTGATGTGGGTCAATATTCTGTTCCTCAATATCTCAATATTAAATATTGAGGTTGTGTAACTCAATATTCTTTATTGAGTTTAGAGCTCAATATTCTTTATTGAGGTTTGAGCTCAATATTCTTTATTGGGGTTTCATTATATTATATTGAATTTTGAGTTCGTTTTTATATTGACGTTTTCCATCTTTCCGTGGGTGCCAATCGAGCAGTTAACGAGCGCGGCGTTCCCTCCCTTCTCTCGTCCAATCCAAGCCTCGGCCACCACCAAAACAGTTCATAAGTTCCTAACTATACGCTACTCCACGCCCCCGCAGAGGACAACAATGGCAGTCGCATTGGGTGTTGGAGTGGTAGGGGGCGTTCAGCAGTTTTCGGGAGTTGGCTCGTGAAACGGCCGGAGACCTGAACACTATTTGAATTGAATTCACCCTATTTTTCATTTGTATTTTAGTGATACATTTAAATCGCGACATCTCGACATGCACAAATCCTGTGTTTTTTTCGATTTTTCAATGTCAATATACAGTTATTGACCTCAATAACTCAATATTGATATTGCGATTTGACCTCAATATCTCAATATCGATATTGAGATACCGACCTCAATATTTATATTGAGATATTGAAGTATTGATTGCTCAATACCTCAACATCAACATCAATAATTGATGACTCAATTACCAATATTGACATTGAGGTCAATCTCAATACTTTTGAGTATTGAGTATTGATATTGAGTTTGGTTTAACCGCCCAGGCCTACTCCAGCAACTTGCAGGGACGCCCACTCCCAAAGCAAAGGGCTCCCTCTCAACGTATCCCATCGAACTTCTCAACCCACGCCGAAAATTCACCCACCTCTTCGGTTCGGTTGCTCGGCTATCAGGGAATGTAACCGTAAACTATAACCATGTAGAATACATACATACGGCAGTAAAAACTGGGTTATTACCAAACCAAATGAGCATATTCAAAGAACTGTGTAACTGGCCGAGTAGTATAACTTTAACGGAGTCACCCGATAATGATCACATTATTGTGTGAAATTCACAGTGAAAAAAATCATTCGCTTAGACTGAGATTCAAGCCCAGACCCCTCGATTTCGCGTTGAGAGCTCTAGCCAGTTAAGCTACGCAAGAGTCCTCATCCGCTGTGAATTTCATGGAGGCTCCTCGTGACAATTACTTCGTGGACAGTAGTGCTTAGCGCACGCACACGAGTACTTCCTGGTATTGTATGCACGGTACTGCGAGGACAATTCGCTCCTTAAAGCCTCCATGACATTCACAGTGGAATAGGACGCCTGGGTTAGAGCACTCGGCGCGAAATCGATGGGTCTGGGTTACAATCCCACTCCTCTCGATTTATTATTTTTTCACTGCGAATTTTACACAATTATGCAATGAGCCAATATAAAAAATATGTGAAATAAATTAAATTAATATTATTCGTCTACACTTGGTGGTATTCTTATATACCGAAAGAAAGTAATAAAAAATAACATCATCAAATTCCACAACAGTTTATTAAGACTGTAAGACCGGTTTCAACAGCTAGGGCCTCCATTTTCATTGGTACCTCAGTGTGAATTGGCACCTGACGATGCCCTAACGGGTTAAACCGGTCGCACACTGTACAAAACTGCTGTGGAATATGGCAACGTTATATTTACTGCTTTCTTTCAATATGTGAATTAAAATTTCTAAGAAGAGCTTCTGGATATTAACGAACGGACGTAAAAATAAATACAGACATATGGTAAGAACTCGGCATCTAAGACATCAAGGAAACGATACAAAAATACAGAATTAGATGTAGAAAACACTTATAAAGAATAAATGAGTGAATAATACCCTTAAAAAATATGGAAATATAAAGCGAGAGGCAGCTCTCTGAGACGCCCACGTAAGACTTTGACCAAAAAAAACTCTCCCAGATATCGCCTCCAGCATATTCCAAACCAAAGTCATCTACATGCCGCCAAAAACATTCATTCATTCATTAGAGTAATCTACCGGTTAGAGGTAGTTTATGATTAAAGTCAGAGAATGTCCAACGGACTCTTACACGTGCCGTGCCCTATTTACCCCCAGTATTTATTTCTTCATCTCAGCATAAGTCCTACCTTCCTTCATCCCGTCCATAAAACCTATTCTCTTTCTTCCCCTTTCCCGCTTAACCAACATCCTTACCTCTATCATGGCCCTCAGCAAACCATCATTACCGCTTCCAGCCACCTACCCTGCCTTCCCCTAATCTCATTATCAATGTAAATTATCCAGTAAGTAAACTTGATAATTGTTACGACGGCATGTAAATAGCACTGATTCCAACTTCCTGGCACTAAACCGTTCCCCCGACGTACCCTCTCCAGCACTTCAGCCCCCCTACAATACTTTAACCCCCTCGGACTCTCTAGCTAAGGGAGCACCCTCTCTCTCAACTGATCCCGTCGAACTTCCAACCCACGTCGAAAACTCCTTTCCCTACTCTTTTGTTCGCCATCCCGACAAATATGGCCGACCACTTGAGGGGTAGATGAGGTGACAGGTAGGGGTGGAGGACGAAAGGATAAGATTGAAGAAGAGGGTCATTGGAAGAGACGCAGGAGGATGAGGAGGACGAGGATGGGACAGGCCGTCAATTGACGGGGGTCGGTGGAGAGGTTTACGCTCTCAACTACTTTCGTAAGCGCCGTCAACGAAAAATATTATGCGTAAAAAATAAATAAATTTGACGCCCCGTGTTACGTACCTACCTATTTTTTCGGAAATTTATTCATGAGGAAGGCTTGCTTCGATTTGCGAGAACATAAATCATAAGAATACCCTTTTTTATAAATGCCTACACTAGTTATAAAATCCGGCTCCGTAAAATGTTATGACGTAGAAAAACATTTGTAGGAATTGAAAAGGAATATTTGACGACAGAAAATAGCAAACCTTACTGAAAATCGAGCAGCAAACCTGAATGAGTCATAATATAGTAACCGGTGCAACCCATGCAAATGGTTATTCAAAGTTTGCTAACTATCAAAATCATGAGATTTCCCTAATTTGGGCTTGAAATCTTCGAGTAATGATAAATCCAGATTGACGGGAATACTGAAAAATTGAGGATAGGACTTGATTTGCGGTATAATTGTGGCAATCCGATCAATTGAACATGTTTTTCGACTAGACTTTAACTAAGATACACGAAATCAATGCATAAAAGCAAAGCTGGTGACAGAAGAGAACTTTACTGTGAAAATTAACAGGAAAAAAAGAAGCTTCCTCTTTAACTTCGATTTGAATCCAAACTTACTGAAATTATTCCCTAAGATTCTTTTCCATGTGCACTCTATTAGGAGTTGCTTTTTCTAATGACGAATGGCAATGTTGTAAATACCTTGTAGTGGCATAGTAATGTATGAGTGCTCTATGCACATTAACTTTTCAACTTTTTTGATCTGAGAATGCATTTTGAATGAGAAGCAGTAACTTTGTAATTGATATGCCCCTCACCCTCTCGCCCCTCCCCCCACTCCTCTCCCCACTAATGTTTGTGACTATATATTCTGAGTGTTTTGGG
Source organism: Pyrrhosoma nymphula (assembly GCA_963573305.1). Classification (NCBI taxonomy): domain Eukaryota; kingdom Metazoa; phylum Arthropoda; class Insecta; order Odonata; family Coenagrionidae; genus Pyrrhosoma; species Pyrrhosoma nymphula. The sequence continues at coordinate 58,478,794 of OY754330.1, forward strand.
ATATTTGTACCTGATGATGACGTGCTACGTCGAAACCTAGGTTGTTTCCAATAAATACATATGGAATTACAAAGTTATGGAATGGAATTACTGCTTCTCATTCAATATGCTAAGCAAATTCCATAAAGTTACGCCTGAGACAACTGAGAATGCATAGTTTCATATTTTTATTTTACGATGGGAAATCATGAATATTAGAACCTATCATGACACGTAGGAAATAAGAGTAAACGAGTAATAGTTCTACACCCACTACTTTTAATCATTCAGGGGCGCTGAACAGCGATTTACTTCACAAATATAGCTGTCTTAGAGAACCCCCGTACTTTTTCTCCTTCCAACGAATCTCTCTGATTAAAAAAATTAACGGAATCGCTCGCACCACCCGATTGGAGCACGGCCTTGGAGGAGAGAAATACCGAGATTCCACGAAGATCCTTCACTTGGTCTCCTCGTGGGCACCTGTCCACCCGCGCTGAAATACATTTCCAGAAGAAAACATCGGAAGCTTGCCCGGCACTGCAGCTCACGACGCGGAGTGAAATGCATGACACAGCAAGAGTGGAATTGAATAGATTTGAGTTCTTGGAGGAAAAACAAGGAAAACGGGTCGCCCCCTGTGATAGAAGTAACAATATCCGGAATGCAACTCTCGTCCAAGGTTTTACTCGTACTCAGTCAGTATAGGCATTCTTGGCATTGAGCATTGGATGAGAGCGAGAGGCTACAGCACCGTGAAAACGTACATACAAATAAGCAATCAAACGTTTGTCATGAGACACCCTGTTTGAGAATGACATAAACTTAGTCCTTCAATTCTCATTGCAGCTCGAAAAACTATTCATCGGTTCTTGGTCACAAGAATCTAACAGTTGTTCCTACAGCGAATCATGGGCCCCGAATATTGTTCTCTCATAACTGAAGTACCAGGTGAATGATGAAAGAAATGTTTATCAACTCTCGAAGTCCAAAACGGTCATTAGTGTCTATATTAGCTTTTTTCATGCTTAGTTTTAAGTTTGCTCACTATGGGTAGTTTAAAAAAGATTCTCCAGATAAACATGCTGCATGCGGAAGTATAGAATTGAGTTAACGAGTACCGATGCTTTGATTCTAATTCTTATTTCATTCATCGGTTTTTTTAAATGCATGTGGGTAAAGTAAATTTTGATTGCGAAAGTGAAAAATTCAAGTTGTTATATTGCATTGCATTATAACCCATGCATCTTTGCTGTTAGTTCCATTGAATGTTTTATCGGATACCTTTGAATTAATGTGTGATCTTGGTTGCGTGCTGCATGTAATGTAGCAGGTATCACCTTAAATCATGAAATGATGACAAATAGGTGATGTAATAACGTTTCAATTTGTAATTTATGTGGTGTTTTAAAAATATTTTCGTGCTCATTGCATGCCATCTACTTCTCATTAATAAGTTACATTTGCGTGTTGCTTGATTAGTGAAGGAGTGTAGTTTAGAGAAGGAGGGTACACTCTTTTATTAATTTATGATATTCCAAGAAAAAAATCTTCTTTCACACAGATGGCAAAAAAAATCCTTTGAAAGAGGCTTGCAATTCCATGTCATAAAGACCTAATGCAGACATAATCAGCAACAGCATCAGTTCGAAGACATTTTTGATGCAGCTATCCACTCCTCTCTCCTCTCAGCTGGCTTATTGCAGCATAAGGTTTCATTTTAATTTCTCTTATAATTTGCTTAACGAAATCCGTCCTTAGTCTTCCTCGATTATTCTTCCTTCATTGATTTTTCCTATCAGCACTGTTTTCAAGAGACCGTTGTGTCTCAGTAAGAGTCCAATACCTACAGAGAGGATCTTATTCTTGTAAAATGGGAAAAGTTATTAAAAAGAGACTAATAGTCAGCTTCATACGTATAAAGTCAAGAAAATCCTAGAAATCGTCATGACTGAAACTTGTCGAGTATATTGGACTGAAAACCGTTAAAGACAATGTAAACAACAGAAAAATAACGACCGTGACAAAATAGAAACGCGGTATGACATACTTGTCAGTGTCACAAAGAAAAAGACATGCCCAGCCATTTGGGTCACGTGTTGACAGGCGAGAGACGGCCAACAGCGACAAGGGCCAGGGAAATATACACGGTGTAAAGTCGAGGCGAAGCGCCCATAAAACATCACGTCTGCCTGTTAAACATCAAAACCTGGAGTTGAACGACTACCTAGCCCACCAAAAATCAACGTATGCTGGTGTAAGTTAAGCTCGGATCCCTTTATTCAGGAGATGCCAACATTCAAAGCCTATAAAGGCGTAGTTTTACCTCGGATAGAGTTGGTTAAACTAGAAATTCGAAGAAAATATTGACTGGACCTTGCGAGAAATAACGAACCATTAGCATGCCCGTGCTCTTAATGGTCATTCTTAAATATTTGAATGTCAAAGGATTAAACTGATTCACTCAATATTTACCAAAAAATAAGGTTCAAAAGCTAAAAAAGCAGAAATAATTAAATACTGCTACAATCAGAAAGATGTCATGGAGCTCCCATGGATGATGATATTCCATTAACGACACATTATTGGTACAAGATCGTGCATTATTACATCTTATGATAAACTGGGCGTAATAAAATAAAAATTTTGGTTATGCACACAGGAAACTGGTAAACATAAAAAATTAGTCCAACCCCTCGAAAATCTTCCCTCCATAATTTTGTTTTTATAGCAAATCTAACCTCTAAACGACTCCATTGGCGATAAAAATCAAAGATACTCAAAATTAAGTCCAGGTTGAAGATATTTCGGCGTCAAACATACGCGATAAACCAGCCTCTTGTCTCCCAGAATCCCGACCCCTGTCCCCTCATCGTCTGGTTGATCCTTGTGCCCTGCAGCTACAAAAGATTGAGTGGACGATTGTGTAGTGGAATGGGGTTCGGAGGGAACGTGAAGAGAGAGCAGGAAGGGAGGGATATGGTCGCCATCAATTACTAGGGGAATTTTTCTTCATCTTCTTCGTCCTCCTCCCGCTCCTCTTCATTTGCCACCCATCCAACATCTCGCATCAGGGAGCAGAGATGCGTTGGGTCGCATCATTGGGGTGGGGGGAGAGGAGCCCTGTGGGTAAAAGAACCTATGCACCCGATTAAGTTCACCGAGGGGGAGACTACGAGTCAACGCAAGCCGCAATGAGTAAAAATAAAGGGCAGCGAGCTATTTCCATGGGTGAAATTGCATAGCCTATATGCACACACATAAACCTACTACACTTTCTCGCAATCTCTCTCCCTTCAACTTAGCACCTCCTTCCTTTCTGTGTTCTTCATATTCATGTACCTATTATTTATGAAATCCTAATAAAGAAACTTATCGGAAAACTTAAACGTAGGGAAGAGCATAACCATGCTGTGTCTCGACTTAACATTTCATTCCAATCGACTCAACATTTTCTTCCAGTCATGATGATATACACTTACTGATAAGTACTAATGAATGCCAACAGAATTAGATAGTGCATGATATTTATTGTCGAGGACGTCTAGATTAACCATTATATAAAAGTAATTTACAGGCTAAAACGGGTTTCGATGGACCGTCTATACCCTTATTTTCCATATTGAATTGTCCTTTTCCACACATTATTTCTCCATTTCGTTCGCATTCCTCCGCCATTATCATGATGTCTCTCTTTTTCATCCTTCATCCCGGGTTTCCTAGCATTTCACAATCAATAAGTGGCTTCAACATCTCCTCGTTTCTGATTACTAGATACAACTTACAATCACTTCCTCTGCCTCCTCCTGATTTACTTATGCAACTAAACGTATTTCCGTAGGAAGGTGAAAAAAGGGGAGAATAAGAGATTTATTGAAGGATTTAAAGCTTTCCCTGCGAACTGTTAGAATGTAGAGCTCCAGGCTTTCCAGCCGGGTGGTGGTGGGTGTTTATGTATTCTATTAAAAATAGTATAAATAAATGACATCCTTCTGGTCAAATCATTCACCCTGGGGGCGATGGCAGACTCCGCATTCGAAACGTCGATGCCACTTACCAATATCATCCGGTTAGAAACCCGAGAGCTCTATATTCTGAGATTTTTGAAAATTATAATGCCTAAGCACTATAACGTCAAAGTAGTAGAATATCTTTTCCTGTCCGTCAAAAACTCTCCCAGCAAAATATCGAGTCGAATTAATTTCCTCTGAAAGCAGGTACGGTTCTGGGAATCAGGGAATCTGGGTTCAATCGCAAATCAGGGTTTCTGTACGAGCGGTACGAGCTAAGAAAACAAAACACGAGCAAATAATACTCAAGCACACACGTCATCCAAATTCAACGGGGCGTGAACGAGAGAATAACACATCCGATCGAAGCGCTAGAATCACCTTGCCCTTTCGCTTCAGGACCTCAATAAACTCTCCTTGGTAGTCTTGCCTCCAAACCTATGGATTGGTTCCGGAAAGAAGATGATACGGAGGAACGGACCATGGCGCCACGGGTACATCAAACGAAGTGGGACGCCTGGAGCGACGGCAAACGTTGTTTGCGCGATGATGAAGTTAATGAAAGAGAAAGGGACTTATGTGGGATTAGGCCGGGTGCTGTAAGCGGAAACGAGGGTAACTACGCACAGCGTTTACCCGAGTCCGTACATGAAATGCCGAAAGGAGGCGAGTGATAGACATGCAGCAATTAGCGCACCAAGGCGTAGGGAATTCTTGCTTCGCATAAGAGCAGTCCTCCTTTTCATGGGCGCCAATAATAGCTCACTCCAGCAACCTCCTGTCTCTCCAAGTACTAGTTAGCTAGAGCGTCTTCCTTACATTATCCCACGCGAGAAGAGTTAATTCGTCTTTCTTTGCATCATTCAGGCATTCATCACAAGAAGGGACTCGACTTTTCCATTGAACACGTAGTGGCGACAAATATTGTAGTAACTATTTGAAAAATGACCAACTTTTTGTTGAGATTAAATTAACAGGATATTAAATAATTCTTTCTTAGCTATGTATTGACATCCCAAGATTTCAAGAACAGTGATAGAACACGTCAGTAACAGTTTGTAGCATTTCTACAAATTAAGGGCACCTGATGACATATCAAAACAAGTGACATGTATATCATGACAAGTATATCTGTATTCAACAAACTTACGTCGTTTTATACCTCAAAATTTGCGCCATATTCCATATCCATTTTATTTTTTGTATGGCTGAATTGAAATGCAACTTCAAAGACTAAGATGCTTGATATAGTGGTAGCGGCACTGGATGGCAGTTACCTCCGCGACTACCACCAAGTTCTGCCACAAGCGTGACGTCAAGGAGGGGAAGGCGCGAGTGGAAAGGGTTGGCAAAGGAGAGTAGGGGAGAGGAGAAAAATTGGTAGTCAACGCCGCCAACGTAATTGCACTATTCTAACAATAAGATGGCGAGAAAGTGTCAGCAACACGTTACACGACAATGTTTACGATCCAAAGAAAGCTGGATCACAATACGCTGATAAGGTTCGAAACTAATAAAAAGCCTACATATTCTTGTCAGGAGGTGATATTTCAACAACATGCACGATATGCTACCAATACTAGAGAAACAACTTATATTAATGTATTCAGCAACTGCATAAATGTATAATGTACAAGAACTACACAGGAAAAATGCAAGAGGTTCTACTAATACTACGAAGCAGATCAGGAAACATACATCAGAGATTGAGTATTTTGGAGTTGGGAACTAAGGTCTGCCATCTTAGAAACCCAGGTTGTCAAACGCGGAGACTACCTACTACGGAGGTCCCCCGGACGGAACTCCCCCGTACGGAGGTAGTTCGTAGGCAATGGAAAATTTCACTGAAATGGGTCTCATGCGCAATTACTACCACTGCAAATCGCGTTCCAAGAGCTCAGAGTCGTATTTCCGCCGTTCCAAAATCTCACAACAACGTTATTTAATACAAGTTAATATTCAGGAGTGAGCCAACATCTTCGGCTCTATCGCCAAAAGTCGAAGTGTTCGTCATATGCGTAGTGCCCGCAGTACAACCCGTCATATGAGCGTGTCGAAGGGGGTGTAAGGAATATTAACTTGGGACACCAGTCATTTTGAAGTCCTAGAGGTTCGAAGCTGGGATGGCGAGATCGAGCGGCAATCGAATGAGCCTGAACTTCAAAACGCCTAAAGCGAGAATCAGAACGCAACACAAATAATTGCATCCCCCCACCCTTCCCCTCCTTGGCCATCGATGTACGCGTATTAACGACTAACGATCGATTCTCCTCCGAACGAAAAGTAACGCAGCGATGCACTTCCAACAAGCGTTTTTTCATTCCCTGAACGAGAACCGTCCAATTCGCGAGTGAAATGAGCTTTGGATGAAAGGTACCAGCTTCCGAAAAGAGGGTAGTTTTTTTAATATATCAACAAGTGGAATGAGGCGAAGGGATCGTACAGTTCGCAAAGCAGAAAAAAAACATTAGCCTTTATAAAAATTATGGTTCATGGAAAAATCTCAGAAGACGTGGTCAACAAAAGCTACAGCCATTAGAAGAGTTTTGCGATCTGGGAAGTAGGTATATATAACAGTGATGGAAGAAGCAAGAAAGATATAGAGAGCGGAGTAACGCAAAACAAGACGGCATTCCACCGGAAGATGAGTTTACTGACAACCAGCAAACACAAGTTTAAGCATGAACATAGCTAATATGCCTGGATCAAACATAGGCCTATTGACTTTTAGAAATGTTACTCCATTTCAAGATTATGGTCATCTCCAACGTTTTCGAGGAGAGGAATATTGCTGATACGTAAATGTTATTTTCACGCAGAAGATTGTTGATGTTAGTAGAGTGGCTTAAAGGTAGGGCTTGAGACTTTTTATAATTCTCTTTAAAAACATTGGATTTATTGAGATTTTTACACACATAATTCTTTTATTCCTAATATTTTCAGTACACAACGAATATGGGTAACAGAAGATAGGGTAATCTTTCTCAAAGATCTGTTAAGGTACGGACAATCAATGTCCTCTTCGCGGAAAAAAAATCTCAAGAACAACTAGAACAACGATTACAGTTGGACGATGTGAGACACGACTTTCTGGGTTCTCCAGAAGGCACGGAGGAGCGTCATGTATCTTACAGCTGCTTTATTTCAAATAAAAATTCGAATATGGTACTGGAAAAAAATCTCACTCAAACTCAATTAAGAGGAAACATGCTCTAAGTTTATGGCAATCTTCCCCACGTCACCATCGCGAAACTGGAATATTTTTATAGTAAAAAAGCTAAGATTAGAAATAAGAAGTCAGACTCTCTTCTGTATGAATAGAACTACTATATTATTTCTTATAATTATCGCTCCCATTGAGAATCGACGGGTATTTCTGCAAGTATGATACACTTTTATGCAAAAGCTATACTTTTTCGATTCCGAAGTTTCCAGCCATTTTCTGTTTTTAGCACCCTAAGCCAAGCCAACGGTTGCAGGACTGGAATACCGTCCAGAACAAGAATGTTGTTTGCCTCATCATTTGGGTCTTATATTATACGGTGCGATATAAGCTCTGTAGTTTTAAAAATCCAAGTCTACAACATCGAAATTTGAAAGAGAAGCATGCTATGTACTCATCATGTATTAACTCCATCTCTTACTTTTAGGTCATCGCATCAAAATATAGAGCTTGAAAATGTGCAAATCATCGCACGTTTTAACTGCAGAAACACCCCTGCATAAAACATCAGGTGCACCACTCATGAGACCATGATGTAGCTCTAGCAACACAAAACGCCTTACATTATCTTTAAAGGGAATACCAAGCAAAGGTGTATTAACGGGATAAGACGATGTTTAAATATTAATCTGCCACATTAGTAAGAGAGAGAGAGGCTTTCGCAGGCAAGCTTATGTTGATGTGTAGTTATAAGCGCACGACGAGAACAGGATCAATGCGGCATAGAGCCATTTCGGGAGAAAATGTGGGGCAAGTGTTAATTACACCGAGATTAAATTCACCGGGAGTACGAATAACCCACAATGAATCTCAACCAGAATTCTTCACAGTACATTAATCAAGTTCTACCGATTAGATGTCAGTACCTATCTAGAACACAGTTCATATACCATAGCAGGAATTCGGTACATACATGATTTGAAATCAATGACCCAATTGAAATCATCCGAGAACTTGTTTTCCCAAGAAGGACCCATAATTATATCTCATAAGGGTTCTAGCGAGAGTTGTCCGAGAATAAATTTTTAACAAAACGTAAAGCATTTTTATCGTACGAAGAATTTTCATTCGCTAGAAATCTTTTGGAAATAACGAATGACCATCGTAATTTTTTTCTAAGTATTTTGAGTACCAATTATTATACTGCTTCCACCAACTCCATTTCACCTGGGGACGGCCACGAATAAGTGCCACTTTCGGTTGACTCCTCATGAATTCTTAGTTTTCGTACATAAAAAAGATTGTGGCAGAAAGATGCGTATAACGCTACGTCACGGAAGGAGTGAGCCTAGTCTAAAGGGGTAGACAGAAGAGAGGTAGGGGAAGAAGAGAAGGGAAATCAAGGTCTTATTTTTTGAAAGTCCGTATTTCCATGCAGCTAATGTCTCACGGTCAAAATATTTGGAAAAAAAATTCATCTCGCGGGTTTTAGTACACTGGAAAGGCAAAATCTGAAGAAAGCGTACATTGGTATTAAGAATTTGATTTATTTATTGATTCATGATTTGACTTCAAATTACATTTCCTTACATTTCTGAATATCACCCGATACTCAAACCCGTTTGATCGAATATTTTGTCCAAAAGTTTATGGAGGGACACCGACTTAAGATTGCTAAGGCAGTCAACAGTAAGCATAGCTACCATTAATATACTCGCATCATCATCATTATCAGCAGTCATTAATACGAAGATTGGTTTTCTGCAGCTCTCCACTCCACTCTCCTACCAGCGAACCAACATCCCGACATAATTCTTTTCTTTTGATATACAATATACCCGCAGCGACCGTATTTAAGGTAATTTGAGCGAGATTTCACTTCACCTAGAATTTAATGAGTTCGACCTCATTTTAAAGAAAAAACTCTAAAATAAAAATATTAACACCTTGCCGCACTACTTTTAGCGCAATTTGCCAAAAAACAAATAAGCTGTTTTACATGGAATCGATTGCGGCTCTGCGATCCAGGGAGAGAATATTGAAAGAATTAGAAATTCTAGCAACTGAATTTCGTCAAAAACTATCGGTGCGTAGTTAGTATGTTTTCTTGACTCTATAAAAATAAATTACTCACCGAAGTAATTTTTACATAATCGCAAAAAAACTGTTGTCAAGGCTTTTTCAACGTATGGAGTGAATAAAATGAGTGAAGTTAGAGACTTATAGAGAATGTTTATTTTAATACTGAGAATTTTTGTTACATATAACTACCTATAATTTTGCGCCATTAATATTATAATATATATACCTCATACTTCTGACACACACTGAAATAAAAAAATAAAATTCGAAGATGGTCTCCATTATGACTAGGAATATATCTCACTCTAAATACCTTAAGGGATAAAGAAGACATAAGACGTCTACAGAGCATCTACCATCATCTACCGCGATGGCTATACCTTCTTGATTCCTCCGAAATATTTTCTCTACCCCCCGTTTGTGACGATTTAAGAATATTAATCCGATTGCATTGCTTGCACATAGCGCCATATCGCGCGTCCCCAGGGTCCATCTGAATGACTCATCCATATAGATCACCGAAAATAATATTCCCCAAAACGATCCCTTCCCCTCCCCAAAGCCCCATCCGGCGTCTTAAGTTTCCAATCGCACCGCCCTCTTTCAATCAGCTCCGCGTGCAACAATCATTTCCTCCTCCTGCCCCCCGCCCCAACCTTCGTCCCGCCCAACTCCCACGAAAATCCCCGTTCGCTGTTATTACACCTCAATTCCTCCCCGCATCCCAGTAATCTCTTCGAACGTCAATGTCGGGGAAGAGAGGAAAGGTTCCTCTCGCATTCGGCCTTCGCCCTTTCCCCACCGCCAACCCACCCCCCTCACTCCCATGCCACGTACTTCCCCTTCCCTCTCCTCCGCCCGCATCACGTCGGGAAACGCGTTGCCGCGGTGGCTATAGCACTGGCTTTCCACCTCTAGGGCCCGGGATCTAGAGGGAGAAAGTTATTCCACTCTGTAACTCTAGTCAAAAAAGCATTTCTACATCTAAATACTTACACTTCCACACCTACGCATTCTAAATCACCTTGACTTCAGACTTAGTTTCAGGCTAGCTGGTAAATGTTTGGAAAAAGGCAACGCAACACATTTGAATCCGAATAAATGCCAGGAGTTTTGAAGCCCTAATTTATTTTAGCCATTCAATCCCACTTTCGGCGCATTCTTATCAATTAGAATAGGTATGGTTCTAGTAAGCATTCAATAAAACGTAAGTACACCATAAAATAAAAAAGGCGTAAGAAGTGTACGGTTAACTTAAAAATACAGGGTAAGAGCAGGGTACAAGTCGAGCAATTTATCTGTTTGACAGCGATTCGGATGTCAATGGAATTCGGATGAAAATGGTCTCTATGCAGAGAACATTACGGATTTTATCGGATACAAAAAAACGCGTTATAAATGCATAATTAAGAATTAAATGCTAAGAAAAATACGAAAAAAAATGCCAGTGAAAGTTGTAATACGGAGGGTTTTTATTGAGTACGTAGATTGTGTTTATGAGTTGACTAAGTTATTCAGTTCATGAATGTTTCACAATTAGTATATTCGAAGAGATAATGCATTTTATACAAACGTTCAGATTTCCTTCCATTCCAACATAGTAAAGCGTAATGCTGTCCACTAACAATTAGGTTGTTGCAACTTGCCGAACGTCCATTTCTCTCTGGCAATTAACGCAAAAAACAAGAAGTCCTCCTTAAAAAGGAAATAATTTCCTGAAATCACGACCATTTAGACTAATACTTCCTGCATGAGAAATGATAATAACGGACGTTCGTCTGTCCTCTGACCCCGGCAGGATAACATCAGGGGTGGGCCAAAATGATATTTAGCCGACGTGATGAATAGAATAATGCCACCTAAAACCATCATAATTCTCCCGGAATCGAGGGGAGTGGTCTGTCATTAACTCAAACAATGGATACCCTCGGCCGTATCTAGAGGCAACATTTGTTTCCCCTTCACGACATTCACTCACGCGTTCTTAACCCCCCCCCCCCCCCTCCAACCTCCGCCCTAACGCTCAGAAAACAAATTTTCATCATGCTACAACAGCGACATTTCGTGTGCGCGCCCAGGAGCTTAATCTCAGGGAGTCCCCGGAGGGCACACATTCTCAAAACGACTTCTCTGCCCCTTCAGCCACCACCCGCCCCGTTGCCCCGTCCTCACCCACTCCATAACTCCACCCCATTCCACCCTTTCAATCCAAAACTCTCCCTCTCACCCTCTACGACCCAACCGTCTTCTGTGAACCCCACCTCCCTCTACTAAACGCGTCCCAGACGCATCTATCCCCGTTAAGTGAGTCCAACACATCATTCAACTCATCTCTCCGTGCATGCATTCACTCTGAATATTCTGTCTACATCATCATCCTGCGAGACACCTTGAAGTCGTGTGCGGCGAGGGGTTGGTTGAGTTTCCACCTAGCATGCGCAAGTTACGAAAGTTTTACTGTCTATGCTTTAGTTAACTTGAGTTGATAGGTGAAGCACTTACGTATATGCGGGGATGGGGTTGGTACGGTGGCTAGAGTGCTCTCATTTAATCCTGGTAGTGGCGTAGATTTTTCAGCGAAATACCGACCCCAACTTGGATGTCTTATGGAGAGCACTTAAAGTACAGTACTCCATCCGTCGGATAGGACGCTAAGCCGTAGTCTCATAGGTGCCTTTAGATAAAAGCAGGGAGGATAACGCAGACGCCGGGTTTCTCTCCGCCCTTCATCCATTCCCCAATAACTCCTCCGTTACCAACCAACCCACCTGTCCTTAATGGCGCCTCCCAAAAAGCCAGGAACATTTGTATGTGCGTAGAAGTATAACCATTTCATTTAGTAAAGCAGAACGACGATATGTGCAGTTACTCATAGGTAGTAAGTCTTAAAGTGTTTAAAAAAGAGCTTGATACAACGATATAACCAACAAGGATGCCTTCCTATCGACCCATCCCTTTAGTCGTAATTAAATTTATTTATTGATATTGCAATAACCTACCAATTAAGGTAGATTTAAACTGTGATAAGTTATCCTCATCTTATCTTCCAATCCGAACCGTTTTCTTACACGGTTTCTTTATTCAACTTAATTACAAAATAACGATCTCTAATTGCTTAAAGATGCATTACACTCAAAAACTTATTAGTTCGGCTATATCATTCCCGAAATTTTATGCTTATGAAGTGAACAAACGTGATTTGAAAAACTTCAGGAGAAATAATGGACTTATAACTCACTTAAAATGTTTAAGCTCTGTTTAATGGGGGCTGGTTATGGTTCTGTTCACCGCAAGTTGACGTAGCCTAATCATTGGCTTGATGTACACTGACAGTTCAGGTTTTGTAGATTAAATCAAACAGTGGGTAATTTAACGTGAAGAAAATATTTAACCAGATATTATAAAACCAGGCCCTACATTCTTAATTTTAATCTAGGGTCTGACAGCATCAATGTACGGAGACTGAATAAAATAAAGATAATAGACTGCAGAATGGACAGGTTTGGAATGTCATTAATCCCGCAAAAGATAAGAGACCATAAGAGCTGCCACTGAGACAGTAATTAGGTTGGTCGATAGTTAACTACTTACTAAAAAGGTAGTATTTACCTACAACACCACTAACATACTTTTTGTAAAACTCTAGCATCTCTGTTCATTTATGTTTTTGCCAAATACACGAATACTCAGTTTCTATAACATTGGTGGCATACCTATAATGAAGTGCATGTCGGTGAAATTTCACATCCTGGCAGGTAGTAACAGTTTTTTGACTTATTCATAACAGTCATTTCATTATATTAACCCTGTCGTTTCATTACTTCGGTAGAATATAGCGTACTCTTCCATGACTAGATTAAAATCTCGCTTAAAATACATTAGAGTGGCTCCAAATAGTCATTTCGTTGTTAAATAGCAAATGACATATTTTACTGTACAGAAATAATTAAGTCTTCCTATTATTGCTAATTAATTCACGAAACTACACTATATATTGCGTTCTGACACGAACCTATGCCAGTGTGTTACTAGATGGTGAAAACTAAAAACCGGCAACACACCTTTGAGGTGGCTTGCAGGGTATCATGTAGATGTAGATGGTATTAAAGCATATCCACCAAGTGTCTCTTCGTCCGGACATTCGTGTTCATCTGCTTTCTCTCTTCATCATTTTCTGATCCTCTCCCTCAACATCCAGCGAGTTGGAAACAAGGAGTAGCTACACGCGAGTAGAAAGGGGATGAAAAAAGTTGGTTCTGAGTGGAGGACGAGATGGGGAGAGGGAGGAGGACCGCTGAGGACGAATTGTGAAAGCATGAAAGTGGGGAGAAAGAGTTGCACAACTCAAACGTCGGTGGTCGACGCGACCAAGACCTTAACCCTGAGCACTTTGTAGAGCATCCGCGCAGCATTAAAAAAATACAGTCACTTGTTTCGACACACTAGGATTTTTTCGTTCGCTTATACGAAGGCTTGGTGAAGTACGCGACTTGGTGAACAACATGAGAAAAAACTATGTAAAAGGTGTTATTATTATTAAATTCTTGCTTACATGGAGACTGGAGAACTGGAGTTTATTGTTACAATTATGATAATTGACGCAAGAGAACAACAGCGCGTACGGCATTGGTAATTTAAAAATATTTACCATAAAAATTGCTTTAAAATGGGGCTATAGACGTGGAAATTGATCACAATATAATTATTAAAGAATAGTAGTAGTTTGTTGACTTGTATCATGGCGAATGAAGCCTAATTTCACAGATTATTGCATGAGTAGCAACTCACATACATTTAAAAAGACAATAGATGAGGGGCTAAACATTTAATTACCAGAAAAATATGATAAGCAGCTTGAAGCGTCACTTCGCGAATTTTCTAACGTTCATGATAAATAATTATAAGATTGTAGTATTTCCAGGCATATTTCATTGACCTTGGTCGGACAATAAAATAAGTGTGAAAATAGTACAAAGTTACAATTGTTCATCATAAATACCAGAGAATAATCGTTACATGCTCTTCGAATTAGCTAACAAAAAGCCACTGTTTTCACCGGTAATTACTTAAGTTGAGAGAGATGAAGAAGAGCAATGATCGGATGGCGGAAAAATGTTGGGTAAAAATTGTAGGTACACAAATATTAACATAAATAATCACGGATGAGCAAATTGATTCCATAGTAATTCCTTGTAGTCAAGCTCTACATTGGCATTTGTTCCTGTAAAAATTGTTACTGTTACCTAAGACATGGAAACATAGAAATGATCTTAATCGTGATTCCTCATATCTCTGTCATAGACATAACAAAATGCTTTTTAGACTAGCACGAAAATCACACATTATTACATCCGATATTTAATATTAAAAGCAAAAGCCATTAAAATGCACATATGTTATGACATACATATTTCACAACATATATGAGTCAAAAGAAGCAAGAAAGTGTGAACTGATTAAGCAAGCATACTAGAACCACAATAGTAGAATACAAGGTCACCTTATTCTCATGAAACAAAGAACCAGCCACGCATCAGGACGTATCTGGGATGTGCGATCGGTTGTCTATAACCTTACACCGATATTGTTCTCGCATATTTCCTCACTCCCTCGATAGTCAAATATCAGCACCCTTGAGCTACCTATACGCTCGCTGGAAATGTTATTTGCAGCCAGAGTAAGTTTACCGACAGGAGAAATTCCAGCTCCTGTGCAGAAGGGCTCAGAGAGGGTTTGTGGTCAACCTTATTAGTAGTTGGCTGGTAGTTATTTACACGAACTTGAGAAGGGAATTATTTAAATATCTCTAGGCAAATGGGTGAAATCTCAGAACGCAAAAATTATGGTAGTTTCAGTGAAGTCTCAGAATTTGAGTTTAAACAAGGACATGATGGCAAAAGCCTAGAGGCGCCTAAGCTTGACGCTGAAATGTGCAAGACGAAAAAATAGAGGAAACCACAGTTTTGTAATAAGAAGACATGAATGAAGGATCTCTTCAAATCCTTCCTTTCCTCCATAAGATGGGTACGTTGAATGAAGAGTTCCACTTGAGTTCCAAATGAGTCCAGAAAGCCGACACTCAGGCACACGCAAATAAAACGGACCGTGGCTTATATTCATTACAATAATTAAGTGGGATTATGGAGAAGAATAATAAAGTATCCCACGCTGACGTCCACGGAGCTACTGTAAAACTAAAAAACGAGATTTTTTAAAGCCGCGAATTTGAATAGCATATTGAAACTCCTCGAATGTTCGCAGAGTATAAAAAACACACACTTTTACCAAAATAAAATTAACGAAATATGCATATAAAATGTTTTCCTCATGAAGTGCGGAGGAAATCTTTTGCCTCCCTCACACAGGAGAGTTAAGAGAGAAGAACCCTGAGAAAGGTAGAGAGAGAGAGAGAGAGAAGCTGGCTGGCTGAAGCGAGGGGGTGTGGGGAAGGTTGTATCCAGGGAAAAAATTAAGGAGAAGAAAGATAAAGAGAAATATGTATGTAAGAATACATACAAATGGGAGGGGGATAACAAATGAGCGGAGGAGGAGGCTGGAATAATGGTGGGGGGAAGGAAGGGAGAGAGTTGAGGGGAAAAGGGTTTGTGAGTTTGAGGCAGAGGGGCGGGGGTGGAGGGGGATGACGCGAAGAATGGAGGCGTGGTGGCGAGGCGGGGGCGGCGCTTCTGCGGGGTTGCCATGACAACCGGGCCGTTTTTGAAAGAGCGCGCACGTGAAGAGATGGAGGGTAAAAGAGGGGGGAGAGGGTGGGGGTGGAAGAGGAATCCCTCCATCCACCCACCAACATACTTACACCCCCTCCCACCCCTCTCTCTCGCGCGCCCCCTTTCGAGTGTTTCGGGGCCCGGCGTTGCCACGTTTCCTCCCACGCTCCAAACCGCCCATCCATGCCCATTTGAGAGGGAGGAGAAGCAACGCTTCCTTTCCTTCCCTCACCTCACTTATTTTCTTTTTTATTTCGGTGGAGGAGGGAGAGGGAGTGTTGGTTGGCGTGGGAGAGGCAAGAGGAAGCACACGCGAGAGAAGGAAGGACGGGAAATAAGAGATACAGACGGAAGGGAATGAAAGGTAGGGAGAGAGAGAGAAAACGGATGCTGCGCGTGCACCTGCGGCGACCTAACTCTGAGCGCGGCAGCCAGGCCGGCCGTCCGGCCGACAGCCATTCACCCACCCACGCAATCGCATCTCGACGGTCTCGACCGGCGCAGGAGGAGGATAGGAAGACTCGTGACATGTTTCGGAACGCGGGAAACACGCGTATTAATGTTCGTTGCGAAATTGGCCAGGCTTTATTAACACATCGAAATTATGAAGGACAGCCAGGTCTAAGTTAGAGGAACCATTGGAGTAAAAACTTTAGCTTAGTAACCTACCCAAATAAAACGGTGAGCACTAGCAATTTGACAGCATTAATGAAAAAATATTTACCCCTAAGCTGCATGAAACGCACTTCTAATTTTTTCTCAGGCGACCGCGGCAAAAACTTACATAGGTATACGTTTGACCGTCGCCTTCGTCCATCTTTTAGTCCTTAACCATGTTTGAAGGTCCGACCTGCCCGAGGAAGGTTCGATTGCCTACAGTGTTCTCATCATTTCAGAGTAGGGTTCTTCATTGCGAGGTAATTAAGGCAGCAGGCGTGTAACTCAGACAAGTTTGAAGACTGCGCTATCCACCTATTTAAGGCTAGTTTATAACAGCTAATAATCAAGGAAATTACGTACTGTTTTGTGTCATATTAAGCCTCAAACACTGATATGAAAAAGTCACATTAACAGAGATGTCAGTCTCTCAGAGTTATTCGAATAATGTTTTTATTTAAAAAAATTATACGTAATTATATATCTTTAAAATAATATGAACTATAATCAATATCCAGTTCATTTCCTTCATTTGACTTCATTTCCAGTCTCACAATCTCAGTAACTATTCCCGCCAATAATTTTCCGCACAGTATGGTTTGCCTCACCAAACAATAAAGAGTTCAACCGGGGTAAAAACGGCACCAAACGTAAAGATATTTTTTTTCTTTTTCGCGCTAATTCCCAAATATATTTCAGGTCTATCGAGCAATCAAAAACTGGATTTCGGCTACCTACACCAACGTTTTTTTCCAAAAGAAGGTTAATTGTTAAATTATTTTGCATTAATGAAGACTTAAAAGCGTAGTTTTTGGACGGACGTGTTATCTTATCCCCCGTCGAACACGCCCACAATAGATTCTGATTCCACTCCAATGACGTAGTCGAGTAGTAAATAAGTTTTACAGCAGGATCCCCCACCAATGCACGACAAGTATTGTATTTACGCTCACGGAAGTAGATCACATGTGTCTAAATCCCTAGGTTACGTCGATTCCCGTAATGACTCAAGGACGCCTTCCCCCGACGTCTTTTCACATACGTCAGGCGACGCGCTGACCTCGATCCCATAAATCCTCGCGGGAGAATTTGAGAAAAATCGAGAAAGAAACAGAAATGTAGCACATCATATTCACGGCTGGTGCGCCAAGAGTGCCTCTCGCAGGAACTTCCCAGACTTCGCCCCAGAAGGGGGGAAAAAAGAGCATAAGGCTGCCCCTCCCCCCATATCCCTTCTGACCCCCTTATGTCAAACCCCCTGGCCGCCAACTGTGACCCCGAGCATGCAGTGTACTACATCCTTCTCTCCACAATATGGTGGCCACTGGATTTCTGTATGAAGGATTCAGAGGTTCTCACTTTTCTCGAAGGAGAGTCACAAATTTCAGGGAGGATGCAAGAAATTACGGGATTGGATGGCAGCATATCGTATTACTTTTCTTGGTTATTTCAGTACCCTCCCTGCTATCCCTGCCCTGAGAGATCCCTGCTATATTCCAGACATGGTTCATCGTTTCAGTTCGATATGGCGAAGAGAGACTAACACAAGAGAAAATGAGTGTTGTGCAGTCATTTGTTACTGCAGACTATTACATTAGTTTTCATACTACCCTTGATTTGGAAAAAATATGTTCTTGTGGCATATACTAGGAGAAAATAATTTATCTAAGAAACACCAAAGATTCTTGGACATGAGCATAAACAAATAAAGAAGTCAGTAAATAAAAAGTGATTAAACGAGTTATCAAATACCAGTCAAAGAAATGATTTAATTATTTGAATTGAAACAATATGATTCTCCCAAATGCTTACCCATGCATTAACACAAGAGAATCTCCATGCTAAAGAAAGCTCAGGGAACATCCAGGAAAAATTCCAGGATTTTGTGAAAAACAGACAATTCACTAATTTCTCAAGGAGTATTTTAGACAAATTCCTGGGTTCTATGGAATAATTCATGTGTATAACTGAAGCCAAAGAATCATGCAAAGCAAGGCATTTAATACGGAATTTTGGAAGAAATGATCGAAATAGCGCGTTTCCTAGGCGGAAAACCAACAACTACGCTCTTTTGCACGCGCCTAACTAAAAAACGAGAGGGAAAGTAGTGGATAGGTTTGCAAATAATTACGTTAATGCACTTAACACACTATTTCATTAACAGAAACACAAAAATAGTCGGTGGTCCAACACAGAGTCCTCTGGATTGCTGATAATACACTACATAATCCCTATGAGGGAGTAGTGTTGAGAACAGCCATCCAGAGGACTCTGGTCCAACAATCCCTACCACTCCTTCATTGGGCGGCTCGTAAAACTAACGGAATTTGAGTGCACTTCCGTTTCGCTAGCGCAAAATTCGGGTGCGACATTATCTTTTCAAATTCCCCCATCTTCTGGGGCCCGCCCGCTTCAGGCCCGCACCCGAAGTTACCTACTGAATCGGGTGCGAGGGATATACGTTAAGTTCTGAATTTCGTAAAAATTTCAATCTCTCTTCTAGTACTACAGCCCATATTAAGCCTTCCCTTATCTTCTAAGAAGTACCGTGAAAACCACCACTAGGATGTGTATCTTCTGCCTCCACGTTTAACGTTCTATCTGTTGCCGTTCTCCTCCAGAGTCAAAATATTAAAACCGTGCAGATTTCATCTTGTGAATATTTCATCTTTCCACCGCTTACACGGTCTTCCCACAGGTATTTTAACACAATCGGCTATTAAATGTGCTCTTTGGCAGCCTCTTGTCTTCCTATCTAGCCATATGCTCATCCCACTGAAGTCCTTGTAATAGGATGACTTTAAGAGAGGGGGTTTTAAAAAAACACAAAATTCGTTCAATTTTAAAGATACCGCGATATCGCACTTATGTGCACTTGCGGGTGACTCCGTAAAGGTTACTACCCTGGCTAATCCTAGTGTCCTCAAAATTGGTCAAGAGAGCGAACACCTCCTCGTGTTCCATCCATGGCTTTTTCCTCGCGGACTGTGGCGCATAGCGCACGCTTTGGACTGCTAATGGCATCATATGTCTATCAGTCCTGACCATCTTGTTCCTAAAAAGCCACCAAATAATCCACAGCGGAGGAGGACGCCTCGATAGCTTAACTGGTTAAAGCACTCAGCGCGAAATCGAGGGATCCGGGTTCGAATCCCGGTCAAGGCGAATGATTTTTTCTCTGTGGAATATCGCACAAAATTCGTTGTTGAATCTGAGCCTCCGGATTTTACTTCGATAAATCTCACCACTTGGATTCTTTGCCACAGTACAATTAGAAAAAAACGATGAAGAATTCCCAAATAACGTCACAATCAAATATTCTGGCATTTTTCAAGGAGGTGATAGTCTCGATAGGATCCTCCCGGTTTTCCAAAGATGTGAGGGTGGGAGGGTTTGGCCATCCACCCTGCACCAAGGTCTCCCACACATGGACGCATCTTCGCCGAATCCACTTATTCCGGCAATTCCTTTCTCCTGCTCTATCATCGCCCCCCCCCCTCCTCCCCCTCAATCCTCCGCCTTGGTAAAATGGTGAGTCAGACTCGGTGGCAGGGCCTCGTATGGAGGGGAGAAGGAAGAAATGGGGGAGGGGGGTGTTCCCTCGTACCTTTTGTGTTGGGGGGGGGGGGAGGGGAGCGAGAGTTTGGGTGGACTAGGCAGAGCGCCGGGAGGGGAAGGGAATATGAAAGAGGGAGGGCGAGGAAGGGAGAAAGGGGAAGAGAGGTGGAGGAGGAAGAGACGGCATGACCCGGATAGGCCGAGTAATGATCTTTCCAGTGTATTCGCCCGAGAGGTGGTGGTGGGCGTGAGACCTCTCTCCCTCGCTGCATTGCCTCCGGATCGGGAAGTGAGAAAGGGCGATATGTAGCGAGGAAGAGGTTTCTGCGGTGTATAAAGATCAAGGTAAGCAACGAACAGAAAAAAAAACTTTTTGGCTTTAGCAAGCTCATTATTGAACCGGTAGTAAACGAAAGCAATAGTCATCAAATTCTATTGCTTTACTATAGATATTCCAGTAGGCCTATGGGACAAAGAAATGCACGAAAGAGCTGAGGATAACGGAAAATATTGTAAAGGATAAAACTACCTTTAAAAGATTGATTCAAAACTTCAATAATTTTCGGAAGAAGGAAAAGAAGTAAGGAAATAATACCCGGACGGAAGAGAGGGAGAGAAAACAAAGCGAAAGGATGAAGAGCTATTGGAGAGCAAAAAAAGAAGCAGGAAATAAAAATTGAAAATGAATGCGTTGGGCTGTTTCACGTGGTCCTCAGACGGCCTAAGTCGAGAGAAGATTTGCTTTTGTAAATGTGTCAGTACTTCATTTGTGACTGCATGATAGCATATTTCTGGTGATGGTGTCCCCACACAGGTGTGCCTTGGAGGTTGCCAATACTTCTAGTTTTAACCATAATTTTTTCATTCCAATGTAAATAAGCAATAGGAATAATTATTATATCCATTAAGACATAAGATACTCTTTGGATGAAGCATGGTTTTCGTT
The DNA here is from genome assembly GCA_963573305.1 of Pyrrhosoma nymphula. NCBI lineage: Eukaryota > Metazoa > Arthropoda > Insecta > Odonata > Coenagrionidae > Pyrrhosoma > Pyrrhosoma nymphula. The sequence goes on from OY754330.1 coordinate 58,499,914, forward strand.
CTCTAGATAGCGAGCTTACGCCTCTGAAACGCCAATTTTATTTGCACCAATTTCTCACCTAAATAGAGGTAAATACAGCATGTCAAAGTTTTACAGTATATCATTTTATCCCCGGAAAGTGAGGGTGTCGCATCATTACCTCCTAGGGGATGGGTGGGGTGGGAAGCGAGGAAGGAGATTTCCGAATGGGATGGGAAGAACGAGGATAACGAGGATAACGACGAACGGAGCGGGAAATTTTATTTCGAACAGGGGTGGGGTTGTGGACCGCGGTGTGTTACGATCTCACGTACGGCACACTTCAGCGAATACTGGGAAGCGACCATTAGGGGCGAGACCAGAGTTGATGGTGGGTCTGAAAACACTGGACGCGGACGTGCACCCAGAACTGAGTTGAACACCTTGCCTAAACTCACGGAGAGATTATCAAATGTAGGAGTACAAGCCTTTTAAGATCTAAAACGGTGAAAGAAGAAAGAATTCACGATGGACTGCGCTGCATGAGCATGCCATAGCTGAAATTTTATCGGATAACAATTAGATATACAAGCTTTAAGAAAGACCAAACAATCATACTTAGTATCACAATTGATTTGATTCCCCATCAGTTGTGAATGATGCACTAGTTATGTGATAGCTGATGTGCGATAGGATGGTAATCAGGTACAAACGTTTTAGGAAAGACCAGTTAATCGATATTTGGTATCCTATCAATAGATCGGTCAGCTTTAGGGGAAAATTTACTTAATAATAAGCTTTACCTCTAACTTTTACGGACATTGCTATCAATTGACAGAAGCAGTAGACTTATTTTTGAGCCATGGACTAAACGAATGCAATTAATATCCATCAATGCACAAAATCGTACCCTCATTGTGTGCAGCATGCTTCTTATCTACCGCAAAGCGCACTTGTACACCTGAGACCACAATTGCTAACGCGATTTGAGGCTAAGTTAGCATATCAAATATTTGACGGGGTCGAATCAATGTATCTTCAAGAGTGCGAGTCTAGCTGCATAACCCCTGAGGTTGTGAAGCGGAGGAGGAGGATTTCCAAGGAGTGAGGCCAACGTTGAACGGAGCGGGATTTCATTTCGACCTGGAAGTGGAGCTTAACTCCGCGGTGAGGAATTGTATCTCCGCGTACGGTACACGTTTGCGAATGCTGGGAAGCGAACACAAGGGGCAAGCCAAAGTTAATGGAGAGAATGAAAACACTGGCCACAGATGTGCGTTTAAAACAGAATGGTACACCTTGCCAATACTATCGGACAGCATTATGGATATAGTTGGACGCATAGACGAAAACAGATGGAAACACAAGGTACGATAGCACAGGAGAATTTTGAATCAATTAGAAAAATAATAAAACGCATAATACACACTAAACCACTAATAGTTAAAGCACACACATGCAATCCCCGCCCTTAAAAGTTTTCCTAGTCCAGGGAGTTTTAAGCTTAAAAGGGAAAATAAAGGCAGCAACAACGAAGCCTGTAATAACGAAAATAGATAGATATGCGCAATCGGCCATGTTGAAATGATCAGTGTTGCAGTTATTACGCAAACAACACAGGCAATAGTAGCGAACAATTATTAAAAAAATAAAAATTCCAAGTGGAAATAATTTTCAAAAGAGCACTGCATTATTCATAAAATTATTGAGAAACTATGCAAGATATCCATTTTGACCATAATAGCTGACGCTGAGACTTTTAACTGGGTATGTCAATAGGTAGTGAAGCTAATTTGATTTTCTCTTTAATGGTTGTATCCCTGTCTGCCATCTACTACTAACAGCACGTCGTGCACGTTTTTAATATAACTCTTGTATCTCTGTGCATTCATTTAGTAGCAAAATACATTAATAAAAATAGTTTCTCTAACATTGATGACATGCCTATAGAGGAGTGCATATTGGTAAAATTTAACCTCCTGACAAGTATTGGTAGGTTTTTGCTCAAGTAACCAATATTCGTAGCTTCATTAACCTTATTATAGTACAGTGTAGTGCATGTTGGTGATGACTCACCCCCTGCCACAGCCCCTTGAGGTGGCTTATAGGTCATTATGTAGATGTTACTTATACAATTTTGCGCCAAAAAAACGACAAAAAAACTTTGGTGCGTCAAAACATCATCTGCACTTTTTTAATCAATGGTAGACAGGGTACTTGTTGCTCAAGTAACAATAATTGAGCATTAATTCAGAATGTGAATTTCACGCAGTCGCGCCCACAGGTGCAGGATACAACTCCCAAGTTTTGCAATTCATCGTGAAAATTAATCATGAATAGACTGTTATTCAAACCCGTAACTCCCGATCACTTATCAGGTATGTTAGCTAGCTACTTTGCCTAACCCACACAAGAAATTTTCCCAGAATCACAAAAGATTGGTGGAGTACCTGGCTGACACACACCTCACCGGCAACAGGGAGACCCGATCCCGAATCACGAACAGGTAATCTGATTTTCTCCGGCGAGATACCATTCATTGGAGATACAGTTGGACGATTATTTTAGCAGCTGAATCGGTTAAAACTATCAACGTATTATAGTGTAACAAATGTTCGAGCAGACCACGCCTTAATTAAATTCATTAGAGGGTCTTCTAAGACCTCTGCTTACCAAACTATCAACTATCCTGAGTGAAGTCTGCAATAAGTCTTTACTTGTGCCGTTGAGACTCCATATTATGTGCCTTCATCATCTGCACTTGCTTAACACTAGCTTAGAAATAAATCTAAAAACTAACATTCTTGGAGCCAAAGTCGTTACTGAACGATGAAGTAGATAAATTCGATGGGGATTAAATAATCTCCTGTAAGAAATAAGAAAGTACCTTAGAGCAAGTATTTTTGGTGTATGTAGTGCACTCCTGTTACTCATTTGCGCTTTCATACACCTGAGACCTAAGTTTCTCTCCTGATTAGAGGCAAAGATAGCGCGCAAAATGTTATTTTTTACGAGGTAAATTAATCATTTTATCGCCAGGGGCATGTCATAAATTTCACTTTCATGAACCATCGGTCAAAATACCTCGTGCTGCATGCAGCACATGCCGCCGTGAATAACAATGAGACGCTGTAAAAAAAAGACGGGGCTAAATGACCGGAAACGAGGGAGAAAACCACATCCACAAAAGAACTCCATTCGAGCATTCTGCATTATTTTGGGTGGTGTAATCAGGCCAACCTGCTTCCCAGTTTGAAATATTCATCAAGAAATCATTCAACCATCATTTTTCTCATATTTATTATTCCCAGATAGAGAAAAACAGACGCATTTCAAGAGTGCCTCTGGTACATTTGGGATATGTTGTGATTATCAAACTAAAGCAACACGGACGGTAGAGAGAAATCTTGGACCAAATCACAGGAAATGCAAATGCAATCATACACCTTATTCCTAGTTGTAAAAATTGATTCCGAATCATAAAAACTACGGGCCCTCCTTAAAAAAGACGACCTTGTTTTTTCGATACGCTTACTTTTCACTCAAAACTCTTTGCAAAGCCCGTCCGTCGTGTTCAAACCGTAGAATCTGACGCGGACCCTACCTCACTACCTCGGAAGAGACGTTTATATTTCGAATCCCTACTGAATATAGCTTCAGTGAGTTTCCAAAACGATTGAATGTCTTGATAATAGATATCGACCGAAAATCTCGACCAGTCTCCTAATACCTAATCAAAACGAAGTCCTGAGGTACGCCGGAGAGTTTGGCCAGGGAATGTAAGGAGAATTCCGCGTAGGGGCAAGCGTGAGGAGTAGGGTGAGGCTTTTCCGCGACGGACCCTCCCTGCATGTAAACAATGAGCGGGATGAAACGGCAGAAATCCGGGCCAATCCGTTGGCGAGGCGTGGCGGCGAGGCGGCAGCCGGGCTCTGCACACGAGGCGGGCGACGACGCCTCTATCCTCTCCCCTCCCTCGCCTCTTCTCCACTGTGGTGCTGCCCGGCGCGGCGGGGGCTTTCGTGTTGCGGGCGCCCGGAGGCGGACCGGAGTTCCCGGAAATGGAATAAACACATGTATCCCCCTTTTCCACGACTCTCAACCGGGATCCTGGGACGACTAATTATCGCACGTGTTTTCTCCTTGGTGGTAGGAGCGAGTTTTATGTAGGGATATGCTTGAAACTTTGCATACGTGCTCTCATTAGCGATATCTATGGATTAAAGTGAATAAAATGTCTTTCTACATTCCATCGAAATTATTTCTCTTGCCCACCGTTATACCTTCTTCAATGCACAAGAAAAATTCCGAAAGCCCTCTCCAACTTTTCGAAGTAAATTTTCTACCCCAAAAATTTCCTGAACGGCTTTCAATCTTCCCAAACACAGTTTTTCAATTCATTTATCTTCTTTCATACCAAGCTTATTTTCCGTATCCTCCAGTCAATACTCGTACAGCGCCCAAAGGTAAGGTTTCGATAAAATTCCCTCTTTATTTGAATGTCCATAGAACTTTTATTTACGGTTCATTTAAGATGCTTGGGAAATAATTCCATTATCTTCCCCAATGCTTCTTCCACTAAAACAATTTCCTCACAAATCCCCAACAACGAATTCCACTTCCACTAAAATTAATCCTGGATAGTCGAATTATTAACAGCTTTAAGAATGCTTAGGTGTATTTTACTACCTGAAATTGCACACCTTTAATGAATCACTTCACTGTATGTAACTGGGAATCAATCCCAGCATACGCCACGCACATGATTCACGCAGTGACAGAAAAGCTAAAGTTCGCGCTAAAATAATCGAATTAAAACACTAATTGCCGCAACAAGTGCATTGTGTAAAGCCACAAGTAGGGATGCCTTAATGAGTACTTCCAAATAAAAAAGATAACAATTCCAAGTGTCTAGGGAAGATATGACACTGAATGACGTTAAAAGCTTTGATAAAATGAGGAAAAAGGAGCAAAAACAGGCAAAAGGGGAGAAACGGGGAAGAAAAAACTGAAACCAATAGAACAATGGATAGATTGCGTAGCTGCATTTCATTTAAGATGTTCGAATTTGAATAGTTTATGGCCAGGTAAAAAAAAGAATGATTGATTATTGCAATTCTTAAGGCTAGCCGATAATATTCATTTTCAAAAGAAAATGTACATTTCATATTGTTCAGATTGCCAGTATATGTTATCACAAGAAACAAGCGACCACCTAGGATAAGAAACTCTAGCCAGTAGAATAACCGAGTAGGTACAGAATAATGCTTGATCAGGGCTCTCCGAGAAACTCCGAAAAACTCAACCTCTTTTTATAAAAGAGGAGCACTAAACCGTATAGTTCAGTGAAATTCCTCATTTCGAGACTATTTTGCCATCGAATATATTTTCAGTCAATAATAATTTTTTTCTAAAAACTTGGGATAAATAAAAAGAGAAAATGAAACTCGCTGAAACACGCCCTTTCAACAGGGATAGCCATTCCGCAAACCATCTGAGTTACTTAGGCTAATATAGATTTTTTAAAGGTGGCGAAATATTTTTTTTCACTCGGCATGATCGGCGAGAGGTATTTGTCGACTAAACAGACACAACTCGCCATCGTTGCTAAGGAGCTTAAACACCGAGTAAGGTCTTAACAAGAATGATAAAATACAACGACATATATTGACGTGGAACCGACTCGCAAACTGCCGCATAAGGATGTAAACGGTGACAGTCACCGGCTTTTTTTATTGAATTATGACGACCGCTTCCACTTTTCGAGTCTGTGCCTTTGGCCCTGCCACGATAATGTACGCCGCACGCATAACACGACGTCTCTTCTTGCCTTTCGATTTTTACGAGGCAAGCTGACTCGACACTTAATAAAAAAAAGGAGAGGGAGGGCGAGGACGGAAACTACCACGAAATCCACTCGGACCCCAACGAAAAAAAGCGAATACGTTTGTGCTCATGAAGTGGCAATTACTTCATCCATACCCTATCCCGACTCCAGCAGTAACTCCCGCAGAGAGAATGCTAGGGAAAATGAGATGCTAACGGAGGCAAATATCAGCAAATATACCTACTTTTGAGCCGATGCGGCTTCATTCATGTAAAGGAACAGGATTATAGATGTTCCCAAATTGCAGTGAATGAAATTTTACGCACTTGTTACTCACCTTAACCCCATTCTTACAGCATTCAATTTTTAATTTTGACTTCTACAATCACATTACGAAATCACTACAAGGATTTTTAAAAATCTTGCCATTAACTCATAAGGAAGAAAATGAAATTATTCGAGCATGTTCGATGTCAAAAGGAGGAACAGCACTTCAGAAACACAGCACGGCCTAGATGTTGAAATTCAAAGCGGGTCTTGAATTAACAAGTGGATAGAGCAAATCGAGATTCAATATGAGGCTGATACGTGGTAAAACGAAAATTATTCCACATAAGGCACAGGACGTACGAAGCCATGGCAAAAATGTATTCATGAAATGTTAATAAACAAAATATATATCCCTGTTACAGCCTCTGTGTCGATACGTTATTGTGTGACAGCGGGAATCAGAACAATATTCTTCGTGGAATTGTGAACTGGAGGAGGTGTTCCTAAGAAGAGTGGCATTAAACAATTAGTAGCATCTAATTTTGAGGTGATTATATAAGATTTGTAGTCAGGCTTATGCATTTAAGTTTTTCAACCATGTAGGAATGAAATGGTTTGCTGATATGATAGTGGAGTGGATAAGAGCTATTGCTAGCCGATTTTCGGATTGATGACAAAAGACAAAAAAGTTTTTCTTCGATTGGGATAAAACACCACGCTAAGGCTCATTCATCACCCTTTCTTAGTAATAAGCCATCGAGGAAGTCAGCTAGAATTTGAGTGCATCGGTAATGGAAGAAAATATCCTAAAAGATCTCAATAAACGCCAAAACGTAACCAAATTCTCGGGGAGCAAACGAAATCCTTCCTTACCTGACTTCATCGAGAGGAATTGACAGGGTGAGAGAGATCAGAAAAGATATCGTGAGGTACATCAAAACCTTATACAAAATCCCGCACCATCTAAACTTCCGCCACCCCAATCCCTCCCTCCGTCCTCCGAAGAAAAACAACCCCGAGGCATCCCTCCCTTGAGACCTCTCCCTGGCGCCTTCCCATTAGTGAACTGTGCGCTAATCGACATCGCAACCAAGAAACTTCGCTTGAGACTCCCCTGCATCCCCCCCCCCACACACCCCCCTTCCTTCCTGCTCCCTCCACATCCACAACGCTTCCCACCTAGAGAGTACAACCCTCCATCCGCGCGAACCCCATCAATCTCTTAAATGGTGCCCTCACCCCCCGCCATACACCCCAACCACCACCTCAAAATGTTCCTCCCTCTTCCTTCACTTCTCTCCCTAAGCCCGCTTTTGGCTTCCACTCCCCTCTCACTCTCCGCATCGCTTACTTCCTTCCTCTGTCTCTCACAGTTCCTCCCCCTCCCCGCCCACTAACACTCTTCTTGTATTCTTTTCATCCCTCCTCCTTGAGGGTCGTGCTAGTATCGTCGTCGTTTCGGGGGTGGGAGGGTAACCAGAAGACGGGGAGACTAAAGGCGTTTCACCAAAACAAAATTTTATCAACTTAATTTCTCGGAAATCAGTCGGAACTCAGACCTATAACCTAGTGAAGAAGTAACCACATTACCAATGGCCATTAAATGATCGACAAGTTATCATAATTGCATATTTTACACCAAATAAAATTTTTTTACCTCACTTGTAAAATGGGTAAAGCTACCTTATGCCCGGGTAATTCCGAAGCACAGATTTCTTTATATTAAAATCAAGCTATACGAAAGACACAATACCAAATTTAGCTTAGAAGCAATTTTTTTTTAAATCTTCGGTGCTCTCTACACGGAGAAACTGCTACTGAGCTTCTTCCTAACCAAGATAGATGAAAATATATCCCCAACTTGTGACTTCGCAGCCAGCATTAGTCGTTTTGAAAATTTCGACACCCATTCTGCAACCAAAACCTTCCAATCCGAATAATTTGTTTTTCCGAAAAATGAATCAAACGCGTAAAAATTGTCAGTTTATCTCATCAAACACAACAAATTCATCTCTTTATTCTTTTCACTACGATATGAATAAGTAGGTAAGCCCCGCCAAAACTTACCTTTGGACATATCCAAGATATTTTTGCTGAATGGTACACAGTACTTTTTTTCTAATCCATAAGGATAAACATCAAACATACAAGCGCTTGATATCGCAGTGAGACTACCAATATATTACCATAACACTACATCATTTTCATTTGATGAAATAGATTGAATGAAAAAAGCCAAAATAAGAAAGTATGTCCACGCAACAGGACATTTCACTAAAGAAATAATCCCGGCCAGGCCTAGAGGCACATGTAGATTTCGAAGTTTTTATTATATAGACTCAGCTCAGATTACCCACCTCTTTCAGTAAGGGTTAGTCATTTCAAAACGTGTGCCATACAAAAGTTTTAGATAATATTTAAAAGATCTACAATATCACTGAACGAATTTTATGTTGTGCCTACTAAAGAAGTTATGATTTGTTGACCGAAAAACCCCCTGAGCTAATGGTTGGTGTTTCTAACTTAAATGATAACTAAAAAACTTTCAAAAAATGGTTCTGGTAGTAGCCTTAGGAAGTATAATACATTTAAACGAATGCAATATATTTCATATCATGGGAATTATAGTGATTTTTTAGTTTTTCGATATACCTTCCCCACTTCCACTGCCTTGGTCCGATTTTGACCATTAACGAACTTGACAGAGATTTTCCACCTTCAAATTTTATGTATCAGTCTGGCAGTTTTCGTAACTACTTTCGTAACTACAGTTTTCGTAACGTTAAATGAAATGTCGATGAAAATTCACACGTGGTCAGAGAAAAAGAAAAAGAAACTCACACGTCAATTTGTTGAATTTTCGGCAACACAACCGCCTTCTTCCGAAAAACAGAAGATAATATTCTAAAATACGTAGAAATTATTAAATACATAATTATCTAATAAATATAGACATTTTCCGTTTCCATTAAAAGTATACATTTTCCGGAATTCGCACCATGGTAACGACTACAATAGGTAGTTTTTCTTCAAAATCTACTTAAACCCAGGTAAATTATAAACGAGACAGTTTGAAGACTTAGTAAGACAACAAAGGAATTGCAATGAGCGAAGTGACAAGAAAAATACGAGGACAGATAACTAGAGGGAGATTGACACGCGAACAGTTAAGGAAAATTAAGAGAGATAAATAAATAGAGAGGTCGAAGGGGATACGTAAATTACCGCTGAATAGGAAATAATGACGGGTAGCTGCAGGGTGGGAATAGGGGAGAAGAGAGACTTCAGTAACCGATTTCCACGCTGAAAAATTAATGAGTGGATTGAGCTCTCCCTTTCAGCATCCCTCGTATCTTCCTTTCATGCTTCTCTGCTCTTAGTTTCTTTCATTTAGTTGTCTATTCACCCCGATGTCTGAAAATTCTCCGGTCTCATTTCGTCTTCGTTGGGCACAGCATTAATAAAGTATACCTTTATCAATCCGACAAAGTGGCAAGGAAGTCATAACGAAGCTACTGTGGAGCAAATGGACAGTGCTGTAAAACTGAAGGTCAGAATACAAGAGGAAGGTTGACACGCGAACAATTAAACAAAATTAAGAGAGATTAAAAAATACACTAGACAACGTGCATCGTCCATTTACGATTTTCTTGTAGTCTAATTTTAACAATGGATCATAAGCATAAAATTCAAGATATTAGACCACCGAACGGACAGGAGTAAAATTTTTCTTTTGCTTCAATAAGGTATTGTAAAGTAATGTAATTAATACTAGTTGGATTGGTAGTTTGTCAGGTAGCCTAATCCATTGCACCTCTATATATAGCTTTCCTTCAATGCCTATACTAATCAGTGGAGTATCTAGAATTTGGCTCTGGGGGGGGGGTCTGGAATATTTTTGATAGGCGAGTACCGGGGGTCTGAGACCAGCCAAATTGAGGGCCCTACCCCGGAAAGTTTTTGAAAATTATTTAAAAAACTGCATTTTATAGCCCTTTTTTATGTAAATATTCAAAGGTAATTTTATAAATTAATGTTGGTACCGCTAACAAAGTTGCTCCTGGGGAGGGTCGGGTCCCGTTCGTCCTCCCCCGTAAATACGCCCATGATACTAATCACAACTAAGAACACGTCTCGCAAACGCGCTTGATTTATTTTACGAAATTCAAACATACCTGTTCATTCATAATAGTACGTAATCTCTTGATACACGTTAATAACAATATATTTAGCTCCCAAAACTTTCACAGAAGTTATAGCAGCTTATGCTTAGTGAAAATTCATCCCATGCCACACACTCTTGAGATGACTTGCATAATACTACGTAGATTACCACTCAAGACTATTCCCATAAGACCTCAGAGGAAACTCGCCCTTTCCAGTTTTTCCACACTTCCTCCTTAATGGCCTTTTCTTATTCGACCTCCCTCGTACATCATCCTGCATCTCCCTCTCGGCTCAAGACGCTATCTCCCTCTTCCGCAGGAACCCAATTGTCTCCATTTCGCCCGAATAAAGGCTTTCATCTGGCTAGCTTCTCCCGCGCTCCCTTCTCCGCTTCTACTTCCTTACCACTCCCTCCCCCCCTCCCCAGGTGACCTCACTATGTACAACGCGTGACCCTCTATCCACTGAAAAAAGGCCTCACCCTCTTATTCACAATACACACCCAGAACTTCCACTAAACCCTTGTCCAAAGGTCTATTTTTTTAGCTAGCTCTGACATTTCAGCTTTCATTTTTTCACCCTAGGGCCCATAGTCAACCCTGCTCCGCCCCAGTGCCACCATCGGTGCACGTTTGCACTACACGTTATCGGCGGCGCCATAGTGGGAGAAGCAGAGGCGGAGTAGTGGTAGTAATACACAGTAGTAACGGTAGTACGATTTCGAGCCGCCGACTCGTACGCGGCCAGTATTCCGGACCTGGGAGGATTCGAGAGGCATGGAAGCGGAAAGAGCAGTCGCCGTAGCCAGCAAACCGCGAGGACACAAACGCAGATAAACCTACCGCCGACGTGAAAATGACGCGACTAGGACGATTTACACACGGATACATGAGAGAGTTTTTACGATAGACGAGACGTCGCACAGTGGTTGGAAATCGAAAAAAGCCGTACAAAAGTCCAAAATTGCTTTTATTGACATAAAGACATTAAACTTTGGACATATACTCACAAATGATTACTTATTATGAAATAGCAAGTCATTTCTCTTCGATACTACCCGTTACTTACATACAGAGGCTCAAAGATGACCAAAATTCCAAAAAATCGTTCGTTTTAATATTTCTTTAATAATCTTAAAAGTTTAGTTGTGTGGACCTTAACTCCTCAAATTCGCCGTTTCTAAGCTATGCATGTTGTCAGTGACTTCCAAAGATTCTATATTGAAGATACTGCGAGGATATAGGATTTATCGAATGGATCAGAGCACGTGTAAATATGGTTAATTTGTTTTTTTTTGATACTTTATTGAATCATGCTGCATATGCCTTTCAGCTCTTGAGAAAGCATGCTTGCTCCCGGGGGCACCGAGCATGGTTTCCAGAAAGGCATCATCTGGGATTCTTATTCCTGGCATTTTTTCGCTGTCGTTCAATTTATGCTATGATCTGTTAGAGAAGGCGCAACAAGATCTGCGCAAAATTTAATCGGTTCCCCATTTTTGTTTACTAATTATCGATTAATTAAGTTACCAAGTCATTAAAAAACGACGCGTCGTTCAGGAGGCATTCTTAATCTCGCTTTTGCAGAGTAATTTTCCTTAATTTCACATAATAATTTGAAAGAGTGTCAAAATTACTACCGAAGAACATTTAAAGTAGTATTTTTTTTAAACTTTCTCGACTTTTAATGTCAGAAATACGCTCTCCACGGCAAGAAAATTTTAACGTGAGTTTTAGAACGCACAATGCTTCGACCTTCAAAAGGAAAGATGGCGTACGAAGCTCCACAAAGTGTTGCCCCAGCAGCTTCAATATGTTCACAACTATCATTGTAAGGTTAACAAAAAGGTTTAAATTTCATCTCATTCAATAGTTTTTTGTCGATTATCATCAGCATTACGATTCATAAAGATACTATCCTAGACCTATTTATTCTCCTTAGGAGATTCATTCCTTTTCCTAAACGTAAGACTAAGTTTGGTCCATTGTAGCAAAGGAACTGCGAACAAGGTTTCGTATAAACCCAAAGGTCGCAGGTTCTCTTGTTGTCTCTGGCTTGGTATTTGTGTATCCAAGAAAGTATCCAAGCAGTTGAATATTGGACATTTGGACACGTTAAGCAGAATTCATTGATTCAAGCAAAACCCGAGTAAACGAAATTCTGGTCTGAGAAAGAATAGGAATTGGACTAAAAGTTGAAATTCGGATTCGTCATGGGTTTAAACTTTAATATCTCATTCAGCATGATATTTTGTACGCTTTCTCCCGACTGAAATTGCCGGGACTAACGCCAGTCATCGATAAAACGATGGTACACCTACTGGTTTAATGGAAGTGCCGCATTCACTTTCACCAGACTGCCTTGGACCTGGCTTAACAAAATTGTGAATACATCCAGAAAAATCATAGTCTACGACCGCTAAAAAATTTTCAACCTCAAGAGACATTTCCAAGGTGAAGGTCGAGCGTGATGAGCGCGTACGTACACTTTGGGACGTGATCCAAATAGTGCGTACTGCCTCCACCTCTCACGTCAATGCATTACTTCTTGATTAATAAAAAGGCTTCAACATCATCTAATCAGATATTTTTCTTTTCAGCTGCTAAGCACACAGATACAGCCCATAATACTTCCCCTCTCCTCCTTCATCACCAGATCTCTCTCGTGGAGTTTCCGGTCTTCCTTCCCCCTATACACAGCGGAAGCCTCTTCTTGCCTCATCTTCACCAGCCGTCCCCCCGCCCTCTCCACATACAACATCCCACTGCCAACACCCACACCCTCTGAAGGTAGAGTACAACAGGGAAGAAGGAGAGGGCATGGTGGCGAGGGAGGAATGGACGGTGGGGGAGGGGAGTGGGCGGAGCCCCCCCTCCCCCAGGGAAGGAAATAGGGGGAGAGGAGCTGAGGTGCATATACACGGGGGCCGAGCCGCCGCATTCTCTTGAGAAGCCGGGCGAGGGGCAGCTGAGGGCCGCGGGAAGAAAAGGCCAGGCGCGTCGGCAGATGAAGAGGAAGAAAACGGAGACGCACTGGACGACGCCCGCGCAAGACGAGGAGGAAGAAAACATTAGAAGGGGAAACTGGAGAAAGAGACTAATACGTGGGTTTAATTTCCTTTTCCAAGTTCCGGCTGTGAAATCAAATATTTTGAAAACGGTCATAAACATTTGAATAAGAGTAGCCCAGACGTAAAACTAGTTTCACTTTTAGGTTATGGAAGTTCAGCTACTTTTTTTTGACAAAATTATGAGATTGTCTTGCCCGAGTGCCCTTTATATTTTGGACGAGTTAATGAGTAACTTGGACGCTTTATGGTACAAGAATGGGGTACGTAACCATTCAGTCCTTACAAAAGATTGTGACGCAGTTTTATGGCTACAGAGAGAGAATTGCAAAGAAATATCTCTTGAGGCTAAAGAGCTATAAAACGAATTTTATCAGAATCTAGAAATTGGAAAGAAACATAATTTGTGCTATATGTGCTATGTCACCATTATTTTCTCAGGCGTAACGCATTACGAGTGGAGTGCAGACATTACGCCCATCATATTCTTTCCAATATACCTTACTGGATTTCATTATTTTCGCAATCAATTTAAAATAATATATAATTACACCTTAGTCCACATATATAAGTGGCTGAAATCATGACATTTTTGTTGAATATAGATCTCTCATTATGTATTAAAAATAGTATTTAATCCTGTTTTAAATTTATTACCTGACCAAGGATGTACAGAGAACGAGGTAGGGTAAAAAAGAAAGAGAAGGATACAAGAGGATAATGGCCAGGGGTAGACTGGCTCGAAGGGGTAGCTGGAACTGAAGCTGGAACATTGAAGCCCTACGCGGACGTGTTCCGAAGGAGACCTGCATATGGCGGCACGGTCGCGCGAGGGGGAAGATCGCCCCCATCTCAAGACGCTGTGCTGCGAAGGGAAGCCCTTGGAAGATAACGGCGGAAAGGGAAGGAGGGAAGAAGGGCGGTAGGTCGGTGGATGTGCGCGGGGATGAGAACTACTGATAGGCACATGAGGATGAGGAGGAGAAAGGAGGAGCCTCTGGAGACGAAATCAAGATCGAAGACATAAAAGCAAGACGCGGAGAAAGAGGAGCCGACGAATGACGAGATCACTTTCTCTCGCTCTGCCTACACGTATATTTATGGTCCATTCGAGCTCGATTCCGAGAGTGAAGTAAAATCTCCAAAAGCCTTATCATTCAGCGGCTCATGAATATGAATTCGAGCCTGCACCACTTTACATGCTGACTATTACATATTAGTATGATAATCGCAAGAATAAACTCGCCAAGGTTCCGACGGTTGACAGTTGAGTGAGCATATCTGTTCGTTTATTCCATTCGGGACGCCTAAACGGATGACTTTCTACGAGGGGGATTATAAATTCGGCTCGTAAAGATAAGAGCATTAAAATAGAAAATGGCAGCAACAATCCATTAGTAACTGCTTCACTCCAATAACATTACAGTAACTGTTACAATGAAATAAAAATTCCCAAGTTGACTATTCCCTTAATTGGTGCATGGTTCTTTCATAGATGTTTTCTAAAATTCAGAAAAGAAAAAAAATAATTTCGAGCAACGCAAGTTTTTTAGCAGTACTTATCAATATTCTAAGTGCGATATTCCACAGAGGAAAAATCATTCGCCTTGACCGGGATGCGAACCCGGATCCCTCGATTTCGCGCTTTTACCAGTTAAGCTACCGAGGCGTTCTTCTCCCCTGTGGATAATTTGGTGGCTTTATAGGAGCATAGTGGTCAGGTTTCATGGTGGTAAAGATTCTAAATTAAACTAAGGTGAAAAACTCTGTACGTGGTCCTAATTAGAGATTGTGAACAGCGCCATTTCCCGTATTTCTATTGTACACATAAGAAGTGAATACGATTATAAAAGTGAAGAACTCTATCATTGGACGATTCCTACTAACAATCAGATACGATGAACGAATCAGAACTGACCCAGATAGGAGAGGGGTGCAGATATTACCAAAGTCCTTAAATATTTCAATTCGATAGTTGAAAGTACAATGTATTGTCATTTTGAAAAATGCATAGCATTATCCAAAGCTTGCTTTCACTCAATTCATCGATTAAAATAGAAATTACCTATTACCTTCCGTGCAGTGACTGACTGAAGTGGAGTTTAAGATAAACAACAAATAACATATCTTTACTGCTTAGCAAGACTTTATTAATTAGAGCGGCAGCTTTAGGACAAAAATAAAATATTTTTCCTATCACATAAAGTGTTGCAGTGGCAAGTGTAAATTTTCTATTTCGATAAAGCAAATTAAATACTCATCCGTAGGCAAATATGCATGGAGAACGAGAGCACAATCATTATCATGTAGCAATTTTTATGCGCTCGTAGACGACGTTTCAAACAACATGTCGGGCCTAATTTCTGAGAGTAATTCCGAAGATATTTATTTAGAGAGTTAACAATATACATGTGATTATTTACAATATACACGTGAAAAGTTATCCCGGCCATAGACTTAGTGATGACGGCGCTATATCAAATAGGCAGCAGTGGATGCTGGAAAGATATTTTGAGTGAGAGGAATAGAGAGTAGGATGAGACGGGAATGAAATAATAATAGGAGTGAAACGAGTAATGACTATGTCGAAACGCAACAAGCTAACGCTGCTAATTAACGGAGATGAGTTTCATATTCACGTAGAAACCAAGTAATGCTGGCAGGCAAGGAGAACTACTGAGAATGGGAATGGCAGCAGCACTTATCCCGGGCATTAATTTGAAATCAAGGCACAGCCATGATAGGTGAGATAGTACGTTAATCATTCCAAGCGGACGTGGACGGTTTACGATTCTCCGTCAACGAGACGAGAATACGGACCGAAAAACTTTTTTTCTGAACAGAAATCTTTCTCCGGGTTGGATTCAGACGACGGTTCCACATGATTTTTGATACACTAAAATATAGTATTTATCATGTTGCACAGTCTATTTTACTGCAACGACATCTGATCGATTCTGACATTTTAGTTTGTTTTTTTTCTCTGCGGGAACGGAGACGAAAATTTGGAGGGGTGCGGCTTGGTTCGGCGAAGTACTGCCCTCACTTCCCGATGGCCAGGGTTCGAGTTCCGGCAGTCTCGGAGATTTTCCAGTCCCAAACAAGGATACTGCTTAGAGAGCACTTCAATTGGAGTATTCCGTTGTCGGAAGGGACGTTTAACTGCGGAACCTTTCGTTAAGAGCAGGCTAATGCCGACGCCGGGTTTCTCTCCACCCCCCCCCCTCCATTCCCCAAACAATCCTACCCTAACCAACCTTCCCACCTGTGCTTGGCGCGAATGACTTCGGCTATCAGTATCCATCCCAAAATAACAAATAACCAAGCAAACAGCGAACGTGCGGAGAACCTAAAACTACAGCCCACCGAGATAGTAACGGGACTACAACATTCAACCACTCAACATTCTTTCCCGAGCGGAATCATAACCTTTCTGCGGGTCGGATGCAGCGACGGTTTTTACGCGATGACAGGCAGAGAGTGAGAGAGCGGATATGGGTGCTGCTACTCTTGCTGTCCCTTCGGTGAAAGGTAGGCAGCATTAATGCAGCGTGAGGCCCCAGCAGGAGAAGTAGGAGAGCGGGAGAACTATACAAGGCATCGACCATTCCGTGAGAGAGCGTGCACGTGTATCGCACGCGGCATATTAAATGGAGATTTTTTCGGGGGACTCTCGTAACTTTTGGAGGCGTAAAACTAGGGAGGGTGAGAGAGAGAGAGGGGGGCTCTAAGTGCTAGTAGAGGAAAAAGGCATGCTGGAAGGCGAAGGAAAACAGCGGCGCTTAGCCCGGCAGCGGCAATAAACTTAAATGAAAGATGGGATCATCTCTAGAGAGAAGGAGGTGAAGGAAGTAGAGAGAGGATAGGAGTAGAGAGAAGGAGTGAGGTGAAAGTGGGCGGGGCGTGAAGAGGGAGGGAAAAAGGAGAGGGAGGTGGAGGAGGAGAAAAGAAAGCATCTCTGAACAGAGAGAAGATTTATACCAGGATGTGTTCCTCCTTCGGCCAGAACACTCCAGTCTTTACCTCTGATCATATAGTCTGCACCGGATGATTGATTCGATCCACGTAACTTCTAACGATCTGTGCGCGTCGAGCGATTTCCTACCTCCAAAAAATAGAAACTTGCTCAACCCGCAAAAGCTGGGTCAAATAATCCAATTCTCCCCAGAACTCGATTGTTTGCGTGGGTTGCAAAGATAGATATATAACAATCAACTAGAACAAATTAGTGTAACACAAACTCTTCAAGGTGCGCTGAGTGAACGATTACGCGCAAAACCTTCTAGAGGAGCACCTGCGTTAAAGTTCATCCGAGGCTCTAGAGATAATAAATGGGACTGGATTAATGCAGTGTGAACAATCTGCTCATCTATTCTTACTCCCGATATTCACATATTGCAGTTAGGCGTAAAAGCATGTAATTTTAAACTATGGAGAGTTATAAGCAAGAGTTTTAGGGAGACAAAAGTTAAGGAGAGATAAATAGAGGTGCTTCAAGAACTTTGCCAAAAAGAG
This sequence comes from Pyrrhosoma nymphula, assembly GCA_963573305.1. Lineage (NCBI taxonomy): Eukaryota > Metazoa > Arthropoda > Insecta > Odonata > Coenagrionidae > Pyrrhosoma > Pyrrhosoma nymphula. The sequence goes on from OY754330.1 coordinate 58,517,718, forward strand.
AAAAATGATATCACACGTGATGGTATAAATCATATATTGCCTAACTATACACAATAACTTTCACCTTTTCTAAGAGGGATGGGAAATGAGGATTACGTTATCATTAGCATAAAAGATTGCAACGTATAACTAAATGCAAAGGATGATAATGACATGTCAAGGAGGCCATAAAAGGGAATAAGTTTCAATAAAATGGGAAATAATTGAACAGCGGGACAGTTATTACTTTCCCCGCAGTTGGACAACTTCTTCAATAAGTTAAGTGCTAAGGTACACAAAAAGATTGAGAAAAACCCAAAAGAGTAATACAAAATAGCAAAGTACCAAAACCCACGTTAAAACGAACAACAGTTGGCAAGATTCATTTGGCGTTCCACCAAATATTGGTAAGAGTTAGTATCTATGTCAATTGAAACCATAGCGGAACCATCTTTTAAATTTCTTAGCAAAATATCTATAAAATTTACCAATCATTTAGTATTATATCTCAAGTTTCTCTTTTTCACTTCGATTCCGCCGTCAAAAATTCCTAAATGGTATATGGGTAAACAATTTTAAAGCACATTGTACTCACATTTTATTTCATTAAACATTTTCAAACCATGTTCCAAATTCGAGAGTAAAACACTGTTTCAAAAATGTTGCACTTTTTAGCTTTGATTTGTATTAGTGGAAATGATCCATCCCAGAACAAAAACACGCGTAATTTTTCCACAGTATTTAATTAACTGACCGAACCAAGTTCAGCATAAAAGAGAAAGAAATGTTTAAAGTGACAGTTATCTATTGCAACCAAGGTGTGTTTATTAATAATAAAAGAGCTACGAGAGTTTGTGTTTCGCGTCGCTTAAATCATGACAACCTTCAGGTGGCTGAAGCAGTAATCGTGGGTCATTGAGTGCACATTTTAATAATTTTTCAATTAAGTCTAAAAAATATTCTACGACCACATTCCATTTAAGTACATCTGATTATGCGGTGGAACTCACCAAGCATGCAGAAATTTGAAAAATACAATTATTACAACTTACCTCCATGTTTTTCCTTAAATATAGCATGTTATGACTTGGGTTTTCGGTGCAGCCTTCAAAATTTGGCGAAAATTATATTATTTTTTTCGAACCTTTGACTCAACTATTTAACTAATTACTATCAACCATTATATTAATACGAAATGTCGAATTTCGCGTTTAGAAAAAACACTGTACATATGTAATCGAATTATTACGAAATAAGTATATCTAATGTGCCATAAGACTATGTGTTAAAATAGCATTGGATGGCCAAAAAATCGAATCGGTGAAATGCCATTTTTCACTTTCAACTATACATATCACTGATAAGAACACGTACGCAGAGTCTCACGCAAATCTGCAGCTAGATAAATATCGCTCCTACCATCTTAAAACAAAGGGTCGAGGGTTGGACTCTCGCGGTGCAGTAGATGAAGATTTAGGGCAAAGAGAAAAGCGTTGTATTATGGGAAGCGCAGTAGCTTTCCTTTCGTTTTAGGCACTTCGCACTATGCAGCGCACTTCGAAACAGATCGAGAGCATATCTGGAGTGCGCTGGAGCGTGTTTTGAGAATAAAATAACGTCGACAATTTTGTAATTTGGGACGCAGTACAAAGAGATTTAATTCGCGAAGTAAATAAAATACCAAGGAAAGCTGCAAAGCTTCGTTAAAAACTGATATCTGCAAACAGGAAGTGTAGCACAGCTGATGGAAGGACTAGATTGGAAGCTGTTAAAGACTGGGGAGGCTACACGCTAGGCTTAGATTACTTAAAATTTGAGATTAGATGAGATTCAGTACGACATGAAAAATATAATTCTGATCCCGTGCTATATCTCTGGAACTGATTGAAGCGACAAAATAAGAGAGTTTAAACTGCCGAACTGATAGGTATACAACCATGGTTGGCGTCCTAACACCCCCTGCCACACGCCTCTGCGGCGTGGCGGCTCACAAGGTATCACGTAGTTGTAGACAGTGGCTTCCGCCATGGTTGGACAGTGTATCGTTTTTAATTACTTTGTTGTCAAAAAAGCTTCCCTTTTTAAGCGTGTAGTTTTAACGAATGGTTCCTTTCACCGTCATTTGTGCGCGCGTAAATGTTCCGATCTGCACCTCCGAACTTCAGCCCATCGAATGGAAAACTCCAAAAAAAAAAAAAGAGAACAAAGAATGAGGGAGTGGAAAAGGAAAAACCAGGAGGGGTTGGGAGGGAGCGGGAGAAAGAGAGAGCGTGGTGTATACGAGAGGGAGGTGAGGAATAGATCTCCCAATTAGCGAGCCGCCGCACCGTGGCCCGCCGCCACCGGGTAGAGGGTTCACAGCCCCGATCCCCATCCGCCAGTCGCTCTCCGCTCTCCCACGCACTATGCCTTCCCCCGCGAACGCGCCCGGCACGCAACACGGCCCACGCCCTGAGACTCTCTCCAACGCCCTCGTGTTAACGGCACCGCACACGCGCGTGTTGTAACACTGACAATGAGAGAAAGGGAAAGATACCACCTCCACGCGTGGGACCACCTATATCGTGCCTCCTCTCCCGGACCTAACATCATCCCCACTCCCCAAGCCCATGGAACGCGACGCAATGGCCGCAGGCAATTTATGTTAAATAATGTATGTAAAATAATGTACGTCAAGAAGGTATAATATGATACATTTTATACGGTGGATTATCTATACTTTAAAATGAATGTTAGACTCGTGTTTTCCGTCTTTAAACTTGGGGTCATGTGGAGGAATCTTTTCAGCTCGATTAACCAAAACAGCACGCCGTGCATGTTTTCTAGGTAAGTCTTGAGTCTCTGTCCATTTGTGTAGTTGCAAAATACATATACATATATATTAATGGACCCTCTCCATTGTGATAATATCTGTAATGTAGATAGTAGTGCATGCTTGTGAGGCTTCGCCTCGTGACAAGCATTAGTGATTTATGCTAATGCATAATTAGTTACACTAACTTTAGGGTAAAGTTTAATGCATGTTGGTGAATACTCACCCCCTGCCACACACCCTTGAGGTGGCTTGCAGGGTATTTTGTAGATGTAGAAGCAAGAATGAAAAATAAGATATTCTAAAGTACATAAAGGTATCGTATTATGTATAAAGATTTAAATAATTAACTTTGTCGTGTATGAAGTTATTTCCAGAAGCAATGCATTGAAAACTAGGACGGCAGCCTCCCCACAGGTTTGCGACCTTCTATCCAGCCTAAAGCAACAAAAATTTTAAGAAATTCATATTTTAATTATAATTGCGGAGTAATAAATTATTGTTGTATATTATTATATTTCACGACCAATGAGATATTGAGTCCAAGAAAGCGGAGACTGGGGGCTATAGGAAACAAACGCCTCGCTCGCAATCCAACACCAACCAACTCGCCTCATCAACGATTCAGAAGTTCGCGCTTTCAGAAGTAACTCGTAATAAAACATACTCAGTACTCCTACTCAGCATTGGTATCTAACCGAAGGACTGAAAGGTTAATTTAGAACTCATTGTCAGTTATGTCCACAGTGTATTTTATTGTTCACGACTATGGTTCAGATGCAAAGCAACATCATCGACCCTGTTCCATTCCTACGATGAAATATTTCCTTCAAGTTGCACCTGAGACTCGACTAAATCTACCGAAATGTTTGTGGAGTTCACTAAGTATTTTTATCAGATTTTATCAACGTTTCTGAAGCCAGAAAGAGACGAATGCACGTTCTTCGGCGAGACAGTTAAGCAAAACATGCTAAGCAAAAAACGTGGGATAAACGTATGTTGCAAAACATTGATTCAACTAATGAGAATCCTATTTATCGCAGCATTAAATAATCATTTGTAGATAATATAACGCCAAAAATGTTATGTAAACGCGAATGTAATAAGTAATACACCCCGCTATAATTATATTTACGTGTCCTTTTCAGAAAATAAATATTTAATTTTCAAATAGACGACAAGATTAAAGGCAAACAGCACTCTAGTCTGTAGTCAAATATGAAAACCAACATATTTACTTCAAAAGGCAATGCAATGAAAAAGCAATGAAAAATGTCGATGTCACAGAAAACAGTTTTTCAGTTCTAGAACGTTCATAAAAATTGAGTTGAAAAAGAAAAGTTTTATGCCAAAATTGTTTTCGAACCTTCTCTGAATATTTTGCATCAATTATTCCTTTATATACACAAACAAAAAACCTATTTCCCAGGAACACATAACTGCCCAAGCATGCTTCCCCCGTGTGACACCTCCGACATATCTATCGGCAGACCAGACATTCGGGCACGTTAAATGGACGTTTGAAAGAAAACTCGACTGCTGATGCGACGATGTTTGCAAGGGAACATTCTAGTTTTGTCACGAAAATTCGCACGTATCGTACAAGCATGCCACACCACCACTTTCGTATCACACTGAGAGAATGTACGGGGGACAGAGCACATGAGCGAAAGCACTCATCCTACAGCGGATGAACCACAGGGGGAGCACTACAATTCCCCCAAGCGGCCGAAATTTAAGCCTCGCCTTCAGTGATTTTGCGAGCGCGGCTATCTTGTACGACGCAAAACATTAGTGGTTGCCATTAAAGTGCGTGTAAAGTATGGGAGTTTTCTTTCCAGTTCTAGCCGTGTATTGCCGATATAGCGAGCTGTAATTACGTCAGTCAAATCTTTGTCATCTATAGCGCATGAGCAAATGTTAGTGTAGCTGTAGGCTTCCCCTTAGTGTGGAAATAAGTGATTTTGTGTCGTCTTGTTGTGCGTTTGGTTGCCAAAACCGGCCATCGGCCAAATCCGTACGGCAGCTGATACTCGAAAAGACAAAGAAAATAACATTGCACAGGTGAGTGAACGATATTTAAAAACATTTTCGCAAACTACTGTTCAAATATTTTGTGTGATACATGCGTGAATACGACATCTCAAATTGTGGAACAATGCCCCACTAGATTTCCCAATGATGAGAAACGAAGAAAGGAATGGATACAGGCAGTGAGAAGGAGAGACTGGAAGCCTTAAAAGAGTGCCGTCTTTGTTCTGTACATTTTTCTGTGGAATGTTTTGACCGATCGTCTTTGTGCTACAGTCTTCTACGTGCTGATGCGGTTCCAGCTTTGTTTGAGGAATACCCATCGTATTTTCGGAAGGTAAGAACTTTTTAATGGCATGTCCTTCTCTCTTAATCGTTAGTTTTTTCCTATAAATTCCGGAGTGTTTCAATGTTGTTGAAAACCATACCTACTAGGGGAATTTTTTTTTTATTTTACCCCTATTTGAATACCTTAAACACCGTTTTTTCCTTCCAATAATGGTTCACACTGATTTCACAGCTCATAATCATGCTATCATGTCACGTTGTGTAGGATCGGAGAATAATTCGAGCCAGAGGGTCAGCATTCAATGTAATTTGTGGAGTGGTGTAAACTATTATTATGATTCACAAGTGCTTGCGGTTAATATGTGAAAGCATATTCGCAGTTGCCGTTCTTCATAGTGGCTGATTGTCCAACCGTCCCGTTTTTGTAGCGCATTTAATTGGACTTTTACGTATCAGTATTACGAAAAACTGTAGAGCGAGAACAGTAGGATAGGTCTGATCATTTATACCCCGAGAGAGACAATCAAAAGATTAAGTATTATAAGGTGCGCTTTAAAGTAGAAATTCTCAATAGTCGCCGTTTTTGTACCGCGTACTGTAACGTCATGCACTATTGAATAATACTAACATCTGGGGCTTCGGCATTAGATGTAGGTGTTATTATGTTTTCAACATCTTTCATTTTTCATATATTATCGTGATAAATACAAGTCAGCATTAACTTAATTACTTTGAGCTCGAGGAATTAATTGCGGCAGACCCCATGATAGTCCAATTATTTAATGCCGTTGCAGTGCATGTAAGGGCTTTGAAGTAACATTAGCATGATAAATTATCGTTCGACAATACCGCGATAAGTCTGATCATTGATTTCATGCGTGAAAATCAAACGTTTGCATACAAACGCATGTTTTAACACAATGGGATCCTACGGAAAATGTTTTGTTTTGCGTAGAACAAGATGGCCGGATGCGCCAAGGCAGTGGCTTCAATTCCGGGACCCAAAGGCTCCTCCTGGGGGATGAACAGACGACGCGCAAATGAAAGGGATCGAGACCGCCCGGGGACTTCATGGTGCGTTATTCCCCCCGCCTTTTATGATTCCCAGCGATGTTTCAGGAAGCTCTAGGAACGTTATCCGAAGGAATCCGGAGAAGGAATAATGGCGAAAAGGTTATGCGCCCGCGGAGTTATCCGGAGCAAGTTCTTCCATGCTGCTGAAGATTATCGAACGGGATAAGTCCGAAACGGCAGCTTCCCAAAGTATCAACTAAGCTATTCATCGCTCCCACCAAAAAGTTGAGGGAGTCATATTAGACCTGAAAAGTTTCATTCAAAATGTTTATCACGGAACTCCGCTTTGCGCCCTTTTAATAATCACAGTGAGGCTCCATCCCAATCTCCCGAGGCACCTACCTGCCTACGTGCTTAAGCCGACCCATTCAAAGCAGTTTTCCTTAATTCCATTGTTTCTTTGCCTCGCTTCCCTTCTCCAGAGGTTTTCATAACGTATCGCACTAATGCATTCGCCGCTGCGGGTACCGTAAATTAAATTTCGGACGCGGCGAAGGATCTCTCCTACGAAAGGTTTTAATAGACACCGAAACGCGAAGAAGAAAAAACTATAGACTGCGCGGTAATTTTTGCCCGAGAAGTACAAAAAACGGACTTTTGCACCAAAAAACTTGCACGATCTAGAAACGGGTGCGAAAAACTAGTCGAGGAAAAACATATTTTGCTTCGCTTTTCGTTGAAACACGAAATCTCATCCGCCTTCTCGTAAAGGCGGTTCTGGTTGTAAAAAAAATAGTTGCATAAAAGCAAAACACGCGCGATTGCTTGCAAGGGAAGAATAAGCATCTCGTCGTCGACACCGTAAAAATTGAATAGCGCGAGAAGTCATCACAAGAGTGCCTCTGCCTGGCCTTTTCAACTCCGACCAAACTCTTCCGAAAACACCTCCGCAGGCTGTGCAATAATTATTTCCTCACTCAACCGCCCGCCGCACCCATCCCCTCCCCCCACTCGACAAAAAGCCAATTTAACTGAAGAAAGAGAAAATGGGGGAAAAGAAAAGGGAGGAAGCCTGAGCTGGGGACTGAGGAAAAACAAAAAGTTCCAAGCCGAAGTGGGGTGACTCTGCGACGAGGGATTGGGAGCTGGGAAGAAGAACTGAGAGAAAAGTTGGGGGAGGAAGAAAGATGGAGGAGAAGAAGGAGGAGAGAGAACGCTTCAAGATCTCCGTCTCCACTCAGTTTCGCAGCCCAGAGAAAAGAAGAAAAAATATACAAAACAGGGTATGACTGGAGATGAAAATGGAAGGGTAATCAGCGGCAGACGCGTGTGCAACGTTCTTTCGTCTCTCCTCCCGCACATGCACTTATTCCTTCCGACGGTTTAACTTCATCATCATCATCCCACGGTGAAAAGATAGTTCCCTTCCTCCGCAAGAGGAGAAGAAAGTGCCCAAGGCACGCCTAAATTGAAACGAAGCGATCTACGTTTTGACGAAATACCGCACGATGGCGTTATAGCACGTCTTAAAGCCGGGGCGAAACTTCATTTGATCCTCTCTTTGCTCCAGACATATCCCGGTGTCGAGGAATAATAATGGGCCATTTTCCTAAATTGGTTACGGGAGCGATTCCTCATGTTGGAAAGGCTTCCTGGGTGTCGCTCCTTTGAACACTCCTTCCCCCCCTTCCCAAAGCGCACAAGCGCTAGGGAAGGTAATGATGAAATATGGACACACCCCGGAAAACGTATCCTGCAGTGTACAAATTTACACCACGATCCGAGTGAGTCAACACTACAGGTAGATACTACCGAATTGATAACTACAAAAAGCGTCTATCGAAGAGGTGAGCTATGTTATTATCGAAATGTTAACCATCAATACAGGGATATCACAATAGATTTCACCACCAGGTGCAATTTTTACCTATTTTATCTCAAATCTACACCATTCCCCCGAGATTTCCGATAAAGAGAAAAAGACTACGAGAAAACCCTTCAAAAGAGCGAGACTGGCCACTGACTTACACTGAAATTCAGAGCGAAAAATACGATAGCTTAATTAGCTGAAAAAATTCATTAAAAAATTTTGGGGATCGAGTAGCTGTCCAGACGAATGACTTTTTCACCGAGAGTTTAGACCACTCATCGGTGGAATACCTCGAAACATCTGATAGACGTGTTTGAAAAATGTATAAAAAATACGACGGACAGAAACAATGACGAAAAAAAATAAATGCGACGCAAGTATACACACTATGGGCAAATAAAGAAAATGATGGAGGAAATTTAGAGGCTAAATTCATGAACGCATGCCGTGTGTGGAGGAGGAATTGCAATGCATGGATGGAGAGAATGCGATGAAAATAAATGGAATGAGGGAGGGGTTTTGAGGGGAATAATTTCCTCAGCGGAGAAGAGGAAAGAAGTTAGATCGCTAAGATGGATTAAGGGCGGCAAGAAATCGGCCGAGTTCTTGCCGCCGCCTTAAGAGCAATATCGTACATAAGATATGAAGCATTAACGACTAAAACAAACACGATGCGATAGTAAATACTTTTTTACCGCCACACCAGTCCTTTCACTTATCGATGGTATAACGATCGAGACAAAAAAAGAGGCTTCCGCCGCGGAAATTTTAATTGTAAGGCAGGCGTGTGCGTTTCACCAATCGCGCGAGAGCACGGGGGCTGCAAAAACTCAAAAGACTTAAACTTCCTCTTAAGATCGCCACCCCACTGATAATGCGGCAGGCAGGTGAGGGGGAGGGGTCTCTCTCGCTTTTCCATCGGGAGATTGTAAAGAAACAGGGTGAGGGGGCACAAAAAAGAAATACTTCTTCCCTCCTCCTTCTCCTCCCCAGAGAAGCAAGCAGCTCCTTGGAAAAGTTTCAGGCATCGAGTTTCTCCCTCTCCCATTTTTCGGAGCCCCCAGAACCACCCTCCCCCTCCACCCCATTTCCTCCCTCCCTTCTTTATCCGACCAGACCACACCCGAACACTCTCGCATCGCCATTGCACCGAAGAAAAGACCTCCGGGAGGGACAAGATGGCGGGCAATAGGGGGTTTTAGGTTGAGAAGAAGGTGCGAATATGAGGGGAGAGTTAAAAAGAAAATGTAGAGGAGGAAGGAAGAGAGTGCTGGGGGAGTGGGAGAGTGAGGAATGGCGATAACCGGAGAGAGGGCGTAAGAAAGAGGGTAGAACCCCGTAAAAGTGTGCAGCAGGGCTGGGCGACACAGTATTCAATATCGATCTTCGACGCAAGAAAAATATTGGGGAGCAAATGATAGCGGATAATAAGCGGTTACATTGAGCGCTATCGACCGTATGAGGTAGTAAACGCACAAAGATAGAATGATAGACGTAGAACGGTGATATTGTTCATATTGAGGTTTCTATAATTATAGTCGAGTCAAGCTCTCCATATCATTCGGTCATATCGGTTATCAAGGATAATAATCGTCAATCGATTTATGGATTCCTTTACATAACTCATTTCGCCATCATCGATACGGAAGAAATATTAATTTACCTCAAGAATGATAGGGAACTGATGCATGGTTAGGGGATACTTTGTTTCAGTTTATCAAAAATCGTGTTATGGACTTATATAAAAAGAAGCTGTCTAACTAGAAATCTTCCTAGTAGCACAGCATCAAACTACAGTCGAACTTCTATAAATTGTACTTAGGTAAATATTTCAATGATATGAAAGAAACTAATAAGTCACACTATCGTTCTCTACTCTGCAAGCGCGGAGTGGGTTGTATTTCCTCGAAATATCTAAAACTCGAAGCATTTTTTCAGCCTCGGAGGCACATCGACTTGATGGAGTGCATCTGAACGAATGACAACAGCATTTCACAGCGACAAATATCGACATGGCGTCAATATATTGCCAGCCCTGCCAACATAAAAAGAGGGCACGAAGAAATTGAAGAAAGAATACGCGGAGGGAAAACGTACGCAGGTCTGTCTCCACAATCTTCAACGCACCCCGTCCCCTGAGCCAAACACCAATTCCATGACAACCCCCACACAAACACACACATCTTCGCAACCCTCCCCCGTTTCTCGTGCGACGCAATCCCCTCACCCTCCCTTCCCATCCCCTGAACCAAACAACCCCCCCACCCCAGTTACGCCACTCCATGGAAGTATCTGGAAACGACGCGTGTACATACAACACACCTCCCTGCACAGTCCGACCGTACGACTTCATCCATCCACCCTCACGAGGTATTGAATTGGTACCGATCGGGAGAGAGGGTGCGTCTAAAGGAAGGAGTGGATGGGAAATACGACCTCACGCGGCCGTCAGCAGTGGCAAGTGATGAGGGGGCGAGTAATGCTGCGAGGAGGCAAGCGACCGAAGTCAATGGCTGCACCGGGAGAGATATGAGAAGGGGGAAGAGATGAAGAGCAAACAATCAAACAAACGAGGTGCTCTATAGGATCTGAATTGAGACGGCTGGGGTCTCCATCGATCACATTTGCTCTCCCTTCAGAATGAGAAAAAAAAAACTTTATATGACTTCATTCAAATCGTAAAAAAAGTAATTGTCTACATTGTAGATTGTATCAGCTCCCAACTGGATAGAGGCGGTGAAACAGGGGAAAATCGGTTCTTAAAAACCAATGAAACCAACCTAAAATAAAACAACACAAGTGTGCATTTTATAACGAACACACCGGTCCTGTCAAGTGTCCTTCGTTGCTGGTAAATGCCCATTCTAGGTTGGGTCATTTTAAAACTTTCCCAGACAGGCAGAAATTGCAGACATGGTAGTCAACATTACCCCGATTATTTGACGATAAAATTCCATAGTAACTATTATCGGTCAGAATGATGCAGTTCTGAAATAATGGGTAAATATATGAGATACCTCGTTATTCCATCACGACTAGTAGAAGTCATCGAAAAAAATTCTGAAACGCAAGTCATTGGACACAAAACCATTTTGAAGGTGCCAGAAAGAGCGTAAAATTGGCAATCATAAAATCCTTTAACTGCTTTAAACATTTAGCTACTTTAATCCACACCTGGCTTCATATAAATTTCGAAATTTGGAAAAAAAGGTGAAAAAGTTCGAGAAAACAATGTAACATTGATCGAATAGGATGGATATTGGGAGGGACAACATAAAGTTACTGCGGTAAAGTTTATCAGCGAGCTTGTTCACCCCATTTTATTTCGCCATTTCTGAGAGCGTTAATAAAAAAAGGCCCGGTTTTACTCTTCTTTAATCTGTCGCCTTGTTTCAAAGTAGTAGCTGGCGTAACGCTGACGAATTTAACACTCAACTGAAAGGGAAACAAGGACGATAATTTAGTTTCAATTCTTCTCTTGCAAAATGTGTTTAATCTTTTGGAGAAAAAATCATTTAACGTAATTATATTTTCTCTAAAAATATCAAATGCGGAAATAAAATTGAGCATTTACGTTTTGCTCAACGGCTTCATTACGCCCGTCCATTAGCATTAAAAAGGGCAGTGGAACAAACAGGAAATGTATCCATAAAACGTATTTGCCATTACAAACAAAAGAGAGCTCCTGTTTACATCAAATTATGAAAATGCATTAAAAATGTCAACAAAACGAATCTAAAACAAGAGAACGGAAATGAGACGAGAGTAAAACATGGGGGCCGATCAAGGAAAGCAAACATTAAAGAAACAGTAAAGGTTAAGTAAAGAGATTAAATATGAGCATCAATAAATACCTAACTAATTGAGATTTTGAAGCCACTAAATAGTACATCAACTTACACTTACTACATGACCAACAGGCGGAAGATGAAGAGGTGTAGAAAAAAGAACGATGGCCGAAGGGTCGGATGGTGAGCAGTGAGAGTTTTGAAATACGACCCAATTAGGTGAAAGACGTTTTGCGAGTCAAATCAAGTTATTCCACCGAGCAGATGTTGAAGAGGCGGAGAGGACGGAGGAGTGCTAAATAAAATGGTAAGCATTTGAGAGAGGGTTATAGCCGACGCGAGTAGGATGGAAGGAAAGGCAGAGCGAAGAACGAAAGTGAAGCGAATACATAAATATGAGAGTTTATTTCATAGGGGGAGAATTTTGTAAGCCAGAATTAATAATAATAATATATCTCTCATGAGCAGCATAAGGTCCGACTCGAACACAACAGAATTTACGGATAGTGTTGGTATGGTGGCCACAGTAAGGGTTTCAATACACCCTTTATTCATCCCAACATATAATCCGAGCCATAAATACCTCTACCTCTTCCTAACCCTGTACTAATATATAAAAATCTAATAGTGTCTGTCTGTGTGTATGTCACTCAATCACAAAAAAACAGCTAAACCAATTACTTTGAAATTTTTCATGTGAGTAATTAAGTGCACTTGGACGAACATAAGCTATATTTAAACTTCCTCAGGGCCCCAAGGGCCTCTAAACGGGCCGCCTAGATTTTACTCCCATAAGAAAAGCATTGGAATCAGTGCAGAGGTTGATTTTTTTTTTAATTAGGTACTTGCAATCATGATACAGGGTTGAAATATTGGGTGGCAGAAAGACCTTATTATTTAATTCTTGCATTCGATTATGTTTTAGTTTTCGTCTTTGCTTAAAAATTATGTTTCCAATTCCAATATACTAATCTTTCTCCTATTTTAACAATGGCATATTTCCTTGGAAACCTGAGCAATGGCTATGAACGGGAAAGTTCACCCGGGCCTTATATGGCTTACATTATACTGAATAAGTAATTCAAGCGAATTTAAGGGAGATTTCAGTTTGGGTATTTTTACCCCAACCTCTCCATGTCCGTTCAACGGCTTTTACAGAGTATCTGTATGAAGCACGTCACATTGATTCTTATAATTATAGTCAATTGGCATGCGTAGCATATCGCTTACTACGAAGAGTTTTGCACACTGCTAGTTATAAACACACACACGTATTACACCTATTAAATCTTAATACAGTACTAGAGCTCAAGAGGGATGGTTGGGGTTCCAATCGCCTCTAAGTCCCATAACTGCTTTCTTTTTGCCTCCGAATGAATGAACTAATGAGCCATTTTTATTGATATTTTGATCGTAGGTACATGATACTTATTTCAAATAAAAATTCAAATATGGGGTGCATTGGTACAGGAAAATATCTCTCTTAAGTGAAAATATGCTCAAACTTATGACGATCTTCCCCACGCCCCCATTGCGGAACTGGAATACTTTTTTAGTTTTACTGTTTTAAGAGTAACCAATTTCAGGAAAAAAAGGTTAATACCATGCACCATCAAGCGAAAAAATGGGAATTTTCCACTTAGTAAAAAAAGACGATGGAATGGAAGTCAGATTCTCTTCTGTTTGAATAGGGCGAATACAGCGAAACTATGTTAAAAAAAAGCTCAGAGATTATTCAGTATAAATTTTAGTAGAGCCCTTAAGTCGACATCCACATTTCAGACAGGAGGGCACCAGACAGGAGGACACCACCAAGGAGGTTAAATTTAATGGAGGAGGCATGGATATGGATGCACATGGGTGAAGGCGAAGCAAAAGCAGGGGTGCATGGGAAGGATTTTTTATCGAGTGCGAGTCGCCTACCAATCACAAAACATTGCTTTAATTCCTATAACTGCTGTAGAAGAATATCAAACGTGACCACTTGAAACGTAAGCCAGAGGAAGACCTAAACTGTGCGGGCTGTAACGGCAGAATTGGCATTAAGCATAAGGCGGAACTTCGCCATCATTTTCCTTTCTAACCTCCTAGAACACCACTGACTAAGTACTGTTTCTCTATGCACTCCCGATGCACGATACATGCCGATACAGTCATGGAAGAAAAAAAATATACCGAGAACAGAGGGGAAGGATTACGAGGAAGGGATGACATGAAAGAGAGGAAGGACCGAAAATACAAAAAATATGAGGAGGGAGGGACAAAAAAATGCATATGGAGGGGAAAAGTGGGGGGAGAGGAAATGTGGGGAAGCGACGCAGAGAAGGCGTTGAATGGAAGACGAAAAATTACGCTCTCGCGACTTGAATGTGAGGAGGGGTCGTTTGGAGGGTCGGACTCAAAATAGGGGAGGAAGAATTTCTCAGAATTAAGGGGCGGGGCCCTTGCTTGCTTGCACCGGGAGAGGAAAGAGCCGGGCGAGGGGTTGCACGAGATCGCGCTCATGGATAAGGGTGCGTAGGTCGGGTGGAAAGGGAAGGGGGGGGGAGGGAGAAGAGGCCACGGCGACGGAAAGGGCTATAATTATGAAGGGTGAAAGTTTACGGGGAGGAGGGGGATACAAAAACAGCAAGCGAGAGATATCAAGAGCAAGGCAGACATGCTCTGCAATGGCGCGAAGCACGCGTAGAACGAATGAAGTCATTCGAAACGTTTCGTTATTCTTTTAAGGCACGTACGTCAAATACATATCATAAAAATGTTTATTGGGGGCTGCAACGGTTTTTTAGAGATAAACGGGACTTTTTTAACTCTTTGTAAAAAGATTTTTCCCGAAAAAATTCAGCAAGCATCGATAAATAAAACATAAGTAACGTATATACGTAAATGATATATTAGGTGTCAATGTAGCCGAATTAGCAGTGTCCATCCATTGAGATAAGAGTTAAGAAGTTCAAATCCGACCAAGGCATTCGCCAGCTTAGACCAAAAAGAAGCGACAGCCTTGTTAAAAAAAACTTCGTGAGGAACCGAAGATGCCGCATGAAAAATAAAGCATAATTGAGGAATAGCTCAACCCTCATTCTGTTACTTCGAGAAAAAATATTTTCGCATAACTATAATAAAAAATAATAATTGCCTTCAATAGGGATACATTCTTAAAAGAGAACCAGCAATTTGATAACGATAATAAAAAGCAATACCCTATTCTTAAAAGAGTTCAACCCGGTATTCATCGCAGAAAGTGACAACAAAATGATAAAAAATACCTAAGTACTTCTTATTTTACAACTAAATAATCCAATTAAAAAGGTACGTAAGTACTTTTGGATAATTTAGTTTTAAAAGTGGCAAAAAAGTATAAAAAAAGTTCACAAAAAATGTTTCAATCATATAAGTACTGGGTCACGATTAAATTCGTTCCTTAGGCAAAATGTTGAAGTAGACCATTTTGCTGAATTCCCTCCGCCATAATTTAAGAGACACATAAACCCCTTCTTCTCTATCCGGAAACTGATTGTGGTTAAAAAAAAATAACTATAAAGCTAAGTATCAAATGAAATTCTAATAATACTAGCCTTATACAACAACAGGAAACTGTAAAAGCGGTTGCCATTACGAAGGAAACGGAGAGGTAACATATACAATGGCATTGTAGGTGCGAGGATAATATCATATTTCTAAACTGGTGGATATACTAATGTACCTACGAGCCAATTAAATACATTATATTATAATATCAGCTCCAGAGTGAAATAAGTACGTCAGCAAAATAATTTTTTTAAATCCAAAAACCAAAGACATCCTTTCATGAACATGATTACGGAAAACAGACGTAGAAATGAAATGGCTTTGAGAAAGAGAGATGTAAGGATGAGAAAACGCGGGATAAAGGCGGAAAACTGGAAAACGAAAACTAAGCGGAGGAATAGAGCTGCACAAATACGTGGCAACACAAAAGGGGAACGGCATAAGCGAGAGAAGAGCTGAGGTTAACTGAATAAAAGTTGGCTGGGCAAGCGAACTTTTCGCCAGACGACGAGTAGGCGTAGCGGCTAAAGCCCGTTTCACATAATACTTGATCCACCACAAGTTCAAGGATACTCGCTAGTATAATAGCTTCCAGTATCGTGTGATATAGAACCAACATGCTGGCTAGCCAGTATAATCGCTATCATACTGGCTGAGCTACTTGATTTCATAATTGATGCTGTAGTAGTTTGCTGCTACCTTCCAGTAGGACCTAGTAGCCGTCGACCAATCACATTATCTTTTACTGTCGCAGTGCGATCTTCACTTTTTTTAACTCAGTGCCTCACTTATTCGCGGGTTTTACGCACTCTTTGGTGGTGAAATCAATGTGCCGTGAATGTCTCGACAATCCCTGCTACTACTGCAGCAGCCGAAAGTCTCCTTCTTTCATGGAAATCTTCCATTTTCTTTTAAAAGTTCGCAACACTGGATGACAGTACCGCTTCATCGCAAGCACAAGTTCAATGACCGTGTGAAACCTTCTATCACAGTTTCTATCATACTGGGTTCTGTCCTCAATATCAAGTACCAGCTAGCATACTAGGTCTTGTGCTGGATCAAGTATTGTGTGAAACGGGCTTAAGGAGCTGAAAAAGGAAGGCGAAATGTCCTGGAGGGGAATTAACTAATTGTAAGAGTAGACCTTGAGCAAAGAACAAAGGATATTTACAAAAGTGAACAAGCGGGAAGATGATTAAGGCGAATAGGTAGAGGTAAACATCGGAGAGGAAAGGAGACAAGGCGTCCTCAAAAGAGAGAAGGGAGCACAATTGAAATGAAAATGAATACTTACACATTCTAAAGCGTTTCGCAAAAGGAATACGTACACAAGGAAGACAGTGGAAAGCGAGGAAGGATGCAAAGCCTTGGTGCACACATACAAATACACATCTACACGATGGGGGAAGTTTTTGGAGAGTCCGGTCAAGAGGCAACAATGGGAACACCACGGTGACGCCTAAGGCCTCCTTCGTAACACACACACGGGGCCGTTGCAACAATGGGAGAGCGGGGTACATTGTCGCAAAAAGGCCTCGGCGACAATAAAGAGTCGTTCTTTGGCTCTCGCTCTGGCGCCTCCTCCCTTCCCAACCGCCCGTGGCTCTTTGTGAGGAGCATGCTTTTTTGTGTCCCTCCGGAAGGAGCGAAACGGAATTATATAAAAAATGTTTGTACACCAATCATGGCAAAATATACTACAAATATAATAGTATCTTTAGAAAAGGGGAAATGGAGAAAATAGCAAAGGTAGCACAAATTTAACTAAAGTAATGAGAATCTCAAGTAATTCCACGACTCTCGGGAGCTGAAATTACAAGGCGTAATTTAGATGAAGAGAAGGATGAAATGGATTTAATTAAATTCTCTTTTGGGGATAGTATTTAAGATAAAAAAGGACATTGCCGGGATGATGCTGGAAGAAAATATTTTCTCAGTGGAAAAATAAATTTTAAAATCAAATGGTTTATGGGAGGTGATCTATCGTAAACAGAAAATATCTAGCTTATAGGATATTTAATGAGATTTCTAAAGACAATGCTAGAGGGACATAAGAATTGAGATGCAGGAGTTAAAGGAAAGACGAATAGGAAGGAGGAGAAACGTGAAGAATGGAGAACGTCTATCAACCTAACTGCTTCCAAACTTTAAGTTCGGATTGATAACCAAAGAGAGATTGACCGGTGCTGAGAGCAGAGGCGTTAGGAAACGGCCTGAAGTATCCTTCAATACGGAGGATGGCTTCCGATAATTTCGTGAGGTTGTCTTAAGGGGAAAGAGAATGAGTCTAGTCCGACTTACTGGGTCACCAAAAGGGTCGATGAATTTATTGGTAATGATCAATCGTATTTTTACCACGCGTCTTCGCCTCTGGCAACCCTTGGCTCGCCATCTGTCCCAGATCAGCCCACACAAGGACTCACAATTTCTCTCAGCTCTCAAGTCCAATTCCTGCGTCGATGTTCGCCCGAGCAAACAGTAGCGTTTGAAGCAGATTTTGTACATTTTTTTATTATTTGCCTCCGCACGGAATTCTCTTGCCGTCAAAGGAGGAAACGAACGAATCAATTCAATTAGGGCTTTAGCTGGTGCCGACCCAATTTCGCCGAGCACTCACAATGCAGTCGCCATCAGAAGACCGCATTCATTTGACCGTGGCGCTAACGGGGGTGCATTTGAACTTAAGAGCGTTAAACAGCAATGGATTCTCGATGAAAAATAGCGAGCATCTTCGCAAAAAAAATTGCTTGCTTTCTGAAACGTTCTATGGGGGAAAAAAGTTTCCCAACAAACGGAGCGTCGCCACAATCGCTCTCGGGGGAAAATCGCTTTCCTTTCTGATGGCATATTATTCTTAGGTCTAGGCCACGAGGAGGGAAATTCAAACACAGTGAGGTGATGGACTAATCGTCCGAATCGGTGATGGATTGCTTGCTGCTCGCACCTTCTTTTTGGAACCGGGTTGGATAATTTTACTTAAGGACGATACATTTCCTATTCTTCCCTGGGGACAAACACATTTCGGTCCATTGACGGCTTTGCCACATAGTTCCAAAGGACACTCGTGACTTAGTTAACAGCGATTCACTTAATAGCATTTTGCCGATGCGGATGATTGAAATAGACTATATAGGCTTCAGGAAATTTATTGCGAAGTACCCACGTCGATAGATTAAAAATTATTTTTTATTATAAGGAATTCGAACAATTTTCAGACGCACTTTTAACCTCATTGCATTGCTCAATGAAATCCGTCTTGATATATTTTTGTTTAAGAAGCCACCCTCTTAACTTCCCAAACCCCATTTAATAATTTACCTTTCATTATTACGGAGGTTTACAACGCAATATAATTTAAAGCTAGTTTGACGAAAAGAGTCAGAATCAGTCGTCGTTTTCATCACTTTCCATCACGTTACATAACATCTCCGTCATCACTTTTTTTCTACGTTTAGAATAGACCACATTCAGCAAAGCGTATTACAATTCAAATTAAAATATAAACGTAATTTTGTTAACTCACAAATGTTAACACCAGAGGAAGGAAGACCATTTCCCACTGCATCACTTACCTGTAAAGAGGAGAAAAATCGATTAGATTGACAATACATACCATACCACAAAACATATCATAATTATAATCAAACAATTATTATCATTATCAGACCATATTTCCAAATAACTTTGCATGAAAAAACCACTATTCTTTCGATTAAAATATTAATATTTTCAATATCTAAAACCAATAAATAAATATTTTTGTATTATTAAGTGAATACATAGTGGCGAGTGACTACGAAGACTCCACTACCCTCGTGCTTCTTCCTCACAAATATAACATGAAAGGTTTCAAGAGGTATGTATTGGCAACTGCAGTCGTCTTTTCAACTACAAATTTTTCTCCATCAACCTGCGTCCTAGTAAAAAAACAACTTAATTTTCGACACGAGAGACCTACCTGCACATGGCACACGAAACTGCTTTTATGTAAGTACGAAAATCACCTCGTCCCCGCTCTCCGAATTTTCTGGGGTTCGAAAGCGTTTTGACCTTTCTTACGCCTGTCAGTTTCAAAGGCCGTCGAGCAGGATGAAGGCCAGCACTGCTATCGAGGATAAGCGAAAGGAAAAGGTGGAGACAAAATGTGGGAATATATTCCAGGCGAGAAATAAAATTTAAATAAATTTTTTGTCCGTTTATTGTCATCGTAATTTATTTATCGCCGTGCCTTTCTTCACACTACCTATTCTTTTTTGTAACCTATTTTAAAAAGCTCAACGACCACCAGGGTGGCGGATTCCACGGTGGGCGGACTGGGCGGCAATATTTTGTAGTAAATTTTCTCTTCCATATTATCAATAATTATTAAGTGAAAAACTCTTATTTTTTCGAGTCTCCAACGTACATTTGCACGCAGAATCTCAGCGTTACCCTCGTAAATAAAGGAATAAGTGTTATGAGCATGCAACTTTTTGCAGGTGATCTAATACATAGGTAATTGAAATATAAAACCACTGTTATTTTTGTTATTAGGATAATCTACAGCATTATGTAGGTTTGCATGGAAGTGAGTCAAAATCCTCTGTATTTTTACATGTTCAGGGTCCTATCTACCTATAATATTTCTTTCATCATCACAGTGCACGTCCTACCCTTCTTCATCCCATCCATAAAACCTATTCTCTCTTTTCCCCTTCTTCGCTTTCCCAACGTCCTCCCCTCCATTAAGGTCTTTAGCAACCCTTAGCCCCTCATTACCTCTTTCAACCACCTACTTTGCCTCCTCCTAATCTCATCCAGAATTTCCCTTTCCTCACCAACCATACCAAGCACTTGCTCGTTTGTCTTCCTTTCCGTCCACCGCATCTTCTCCATCCCCCTCCACACCCAAGTCTCGGACACCTGAAGCCAATTCTCGTCTTCTTTTCTCAAGAGCCCACGTTTCTCTCCCATTCAACGCTACACTACATATTCCTTTTTTTATGATTTTTTTAGTTAAAAATTAAATTTTACAATGTAGTCATTATACATGTGCATTGATATTAATCTTAAAAATCGTATAGTTAAACGTGACAGTGGCAGGCTTCACTTCGTAGAAGTTCATTACGTAAGTAACTACTCCTGATTAATGAAAATACTTAGTACTTTTCTACAAAAAGTTTACTGCAAGACGCGTTACACCGATTTACGGCATCATCAAGTACAGAAAGTTTGTTTGCATTCGTACAATAAAAAATGTTGTAGAAAAGTACGAAGTATTTTCATTAATCATAATTACTAAATATTGTATAGGTAAATTTATCAAATTACTGGCAAATAAGACAATTTTATGTTCTACAGCCCGCAGCACCTAAACACCGAAATCCACCACTGCGACCACCAAATTCCCCCCCCCTGTGACCCCCACCTGTCACACTCTTGTCGAGTCTCGCCCATTTTCTAACGGACCTTGCGCGCCCGAAACACACCGCTTCTCCGATCTTTTATTCCTTCCTAACACGTTCCCGCGTCTCCGCAACCAACCGAAGGCGAATTCAGACAGAGCATTCTTTATCCCGTTTTGAGGGAGGGGTCGAAAAGTGGGTATTATGCAGATAGACACGGTGCGTTTGAGAAGGGGAACAGAAGCGCGACCATGACGGATTCCCTCGTACGCAGCGCCGTCGAGTGAAAGCAGAGAGAGGAGGAAGTAAGAGAGGGCAGGTGGACCTCCACCACGCGCCATCCAATGCGAAAAATGGATATTCAGTATCAGGAAGGACAGACACCTGGTAATCGGTTTAAGGGAGCAAAGACAAGGGGGGACGCACAGGGTTTGATGCCTATCGTGCACGACAACTGGCATCCATGCACCAATTTATACACTTCGGGGTGAATAAAGTCGGTTTCGTGCGAAACGACCCTTCAGTCTGGGAGGTTACGCGTTAGGTTAGGAGCAGTGGCGTAATTCGGGGGTGGCAAGGGGTGGCAGTTGCCACCTAAGAATTGTCCAACCCACTATTTTTCCACCCCAGAATTTTTAAGTAAAAATCTCTATAATTTACAAACAATTGGAAAATAATATTTTACATGCACGGCACTTTCTTGATTCTTCATAAAACATGCCAAATTTAGGAGGACCCCCTTCCACCTGGGAGGTATTCCATACCACCCGGTAGGCCTTGCCACCTCAGTTAAAAAGCTGAAATTACGCCCATGGTTAGTAGTGAAAAATACTGAAAGGTTTAAGGGAGGAGAGAAACATGATAATATTGGGAATTGAGGCGGAGTGGAGAGTAGCCCTACGTCGGCTATGGCCTGCGATTCACGAAAGACGCCAACACTAGTAGTGCCGAGAAGTCAATTTGGATCCGTTTTAATTTCCGTTTTTTTCATTGCGTGCGTGTATTTCTTTCGAACCCCACGAAATGTTACGAATTTCCATGGAGTATCAGCAGGAATTATTTCACAGACTTGCATTACTCGGTGTTGCATAGGGCTTATTTTTTCCATTGATTTATCCTATTACCGTAGTGGGATCAATTTTTACCCCATTCGTAATATATTGAAACATATCCAAATCGACTGTTAAATGAATGAAAACATCGGTTAGGTTCCCATTGAAAACAAAAGAAAAAACTTTTTGGGCCACGCTTTCCTCGTATTAGCATTATCTTACACGTAAACAGTAATGTACCAAATAAAGACATGAGTTACCGATCTACACAGCTCTAAAAAAAGTTATCGTCGTCCAAACTTCAGCATATACTCAGAAGTTGACATCTACAAAATAATAGTGTGCTGACGAAATATTCTTTCTTCTCTCCACTTATTACTTTTCACAACCGAGGCGCGTCGTTGCACGATGCTGGTCTACGTTGAGATATGTCGGGTCAAATTTGACCCCTAGACTTTTTAAGGGGGGGCAGCCATTATTTTCGGTTCTACTGTTAACGTGACATTTGACTGAAGGAAAGTTGAAACTCTTTCTCCAATGCGCCCAAGTAGGGATCGAAATACCAGAGAAAACTTTCCCAGAACGGCTCTACCTACGAAGGATAAGGGCATACCAAGAGATCCATACAAAGATCGTACCAATGCGAAGCGATTAAGAATTTCTTGGCACATTAACACAGACAACTCCAACAAATTGATAGAGATGGGAATAAAGTGTGGGAGGTAGGAAAAATTGTTTCTCAAGCAATCATCGAGCCGGAAGCCATCGATGCAGGAAGGTAAAAATCAATTTCCCTTCAGTCTTATGCCCTTTCGTTAGCATTCCAGCAGAGCAACCTTTGGGAAATTACTCAAGTAATATTTCTTCTCAAATATTTTGGTAACAAAAAAAAACAGGAAAATAATGTAACATGAAAGCACATTTTCCAAATTATGAACAAACGGGAAATACTAATAACCAATTAATTTTTTTACGATGACTTAAAAAACAAAAACTTCTTCAAGCACCCGTAGGCGAGTGGAACTTTAAATTCTTAATTTTTCCACATTTCCTAGGCTTGTTTTTTTTGCACAACTGTAAAGAATCCAAAGAAAATATTTACAGTGTTCAAGTAGTATCATGAGAATTTGCTACACTCGGAAGCGAAGACAAAGTATGCGTCCCAGATGGCTATTATAAACAAGGTTTAGGTGCCCTTCCAGCTGTTCACGCCGTCCTGAACTGCGCAATCAGAGTATCAACGTCATCTTGCTTACCCTTATCATACGTCTGTCAAAATACACCGATTTTTGAGGAAATTTACCAAATCAAACAATCAATAGCCTAGATTTAATTAATTAAGAAGACCTTTCTTTTTCTCATGTTTGAACAAGAAGGATAAATGGTAAGGAGATGATGACGTATAAGAAAAAAACTAAATGGTGGATTAAGAAGTTTAACCTTAGGGTTCTGCGGCATCGAGGTAAAGATTCCTACAATTTTCAGGTAGGTACTCACCAAATAGGATGTTTATGTAGACAAAAAAGTCTCCCGCGTTTTAATGGGCGTTTTCAGATTGAAGAAGACGACGCCAAAAGGCGAAATTGTTATCATCAGAAATAGCCGACGTGGTGAATACCATAAAAAATGCAAAAACCAGTACATTAAGAATTGAATAAAATAAAAAAATGACGAATTATACACAGCGTTACTCTATTGAGTACAGTATACTACCAATGTGGCTTTCTACAAGTCTATTAGTTATACCGAGTTTAAATTAGATAACAAACAGAGAGAGAGAGAGAGTCTAGAACACCATGCATTGATTATAAATTAATATATACAGCGTAAAAAGTTTGTGTACGCTACATTTCAAGCCGTAAAATCAAAAATAAAACAGTGAATGAAAAAAATCCAATCAGTAATGTTTGAATTTATCGTTTCAAACATCATCCATTATAATGAGCCGAAACAACCAATAAATCTTGAATCTATCGGCAGCCGAAGGAGGGTGATACATTCGATATGGCATGGCGTTCAACACTCCTGCTAGATCGGTTGAATAAAAAGAGCGCTACCACCAGAGCGAATCAAAAGGGGGAGTGAATTAATGGCGTAGGAATCCAGCCTGCTTCGGACTCCTCCGCAACAAAGCACATGCTGTGATGTTATGTATGCTATGATGGGAGGACCTCTCGGCTTGAGAGAAGAGTTGTTGTGAGAGGTGGTACTGGCCCGGGGCACAAAAACATATCCGGCCCCTCAAACACAAAAGAAAGAAGAGGATAGAGACCCTTTTGATCGGCATGATGGATCGTCGAATGCGCCCGCCGCGATCATTCACGCGTCGAAATAACGAAATCTCCACCATCCCGTCCAACGGATTCAAATTGGAACTTCCCTATTTAGATGAGTGTGAGATGGACCTTCGTTGAGGCAAGGCGGCAGAACCCCCAAAGACCCTCTTCATCCTCCCACACTTAGACTTCTTTTCCCAAAAACTCCACCTGATAGTCCACTTGAGAATACTTCGATACATCGAATGCGATATGTTCATGATCTCGCTAATCGATACGGAAGTGACAGTCAATTCAGTACCGCTTGTTACGAGATTTGATCTTATGGGAGATTGAGGGATAACATGGAATATTATATTATATCTCGATGTAGGTAAAACACGATAGCAGGCGATATTTCCCACCATCATCGAGAATTCGATTAATGAAAGCTTTCGCGAAATTTGTTTGGATGGTAATGCGAAAAGAAGGGCCCAGCCAATACCAAATGGTGCAATACGCGTTTCATTCGAAATGCGACTTCATACGAGGTCACGCACCATTATGCAGTACGCGATAGCATGCTACAATACCAACTTTCATCATCGAAAATTATTTGAAACTCATCATAATATCTTGATCCATGTTGAGAAAAAAACCAAATTTGTAATTTCCACCAACTTCATTTCGCTGGCACGTCGGGCGTTTCACCACACTGTGCACTGTGGCGTAGTCGTGTGGACATGCCAGTGTGTGTAACGCGCGTCGTGCCAGCGAAATAAAGGTCGTGGAAATTTAATGGTTGGTTTTTTTCTTGACATGGATATCCATCATTTCCACGATGTCAGGCCTGATACCATTAGTTTTATAATATATTGAGATAGGCGTTATGTATCTATATCAATTCCAAGCGAGATCTCGCAATAAGAACACAATATCATGTGATAAACAGCATCTTACTATAATGAACAACAAGATGCGGCGATGCCAACGTGCACGGCGATTTCGATACAACGAAGCTTATGCGATTTCAGGTCGCATATTGCTCAGCTCCACACCTGTTCACGTGAAATAATACAGTGTGAAAGAGCAATTAGGCTCACACTTAGGGGGCATGATTTGGTGGATAGGAAGGCCACTTAAAGTTGCGGCAGCAGTAGTTATGTGGGTGATAAAAGGGAATAAGTTGGGAGTAGTTTCCTCATTCCGAAAGGGTTGTAAGGGTGGAGACTGGTGAGAGGGGGTTAAGGGGGGAGAGGAGCGTGGGTTGGAGGCTAAAGTGTGAGAGAATGAGAGAGCTCTGGAGCCGCAGATAAGAAACGGCGGCCGAGGAGAGTGTAAAAGAAGAGAGAGAGAGGAGTGATTTACGATGAACTGGAAGGAGCGGGGACAATTAGAACAAACGCAGGAATGAAATAGAGAGAGAGAGAGAGAGATGAGAGAACCGGGTAAGAATTTTATAAGGGTGTAGAAGAAGAAGAGGTATGGTGGTGGGGGAATGGGGAAAAGGAGAGAGTTTTTACGGTGGCGGCGGCAAGTAATTCATTATCAAAATCGTCTCAATTTATCGCCCCAGGGAGGAGGTCCGATCCAGACATTAAATCTCCCCCCCTTCCAATCCCCCTAAGAATAATAAGCTAATTTGTCATACGGGATGCGTTGCTCTGAGAAAATTCGGACGACAAGCGATGGGCTGCCGCGTAACTAATGCGCGGCGACCTTTCTTCTTTGTTTTTATTAATTCGTCTACCCTTTTCTTCCGTGGGATCGGAATAGTGTAGTGGCTAGTGTGCTGTCATCCCATTCCGAGAGTTGTATCCCGACAGTGACGGAGATTTTTCAATTTACTCTGATTCCAACTTGGGTGCCATGTGGAGAATGTTTCCAGAGTGTTAGGGAAACAGCCGTGAATAAGTGAGGGAATGGGAACAATGAGTTTGAAAAGGGAATAAGTAAAATGTATATATTTTTGACAGAATTCTTCAGTGATTCGCTCTATATCTGTTTCAGTCATTTATGTTGCGTGAGAAAAAGGAATTTTTGTTTCTCTCTATTCGACAGGGTACCTCTCGTAGCTTGTCGCAGGGGATCTGGTTAGCGTGATGGCTAGCGCGCTAGTTCTCAATCGCAAGGGTCCGCGTTCGAATACCGACGGTGACGGAGACTTTTGAGCGCATCCTGATCCCAACTTGGGCTCTGAGTGGAGAGCATTACAAGTGTAAAAATTCGTCCATCAGAAGAGATGCAATTCTGAAGAACCCTTTGCGCCTTCCGTTAAGAGTAGGCTAATGCCGAGGCCTGGATTAACTCCACACTTCCTCCAACCCCAACATTCCATTACCACTCCATTACCAACAACTACACTATGTTAAGAGGTGCAAATGAGGTACGGGGAGAATAATTTAAGCACGGAACTAAGTCTGTCGGATGGGACGTTAATCTGTAAACCCTTTGATTTATTTATTTTTAAAGCAGGCCGATGCTTGTTTGAATTTCAAGCAGCGCCGAGTTTCTCTTTCAATTTCCTAAATTCCACAAATAAACCTTTTAGAGACAATCTAACCCCATATATTATGTGGCGCAAACGAACTGAACTGCCGGTAGTCGGCCCAAATAGTCGACAAGCCTTCAACCGACAACCTTCCATTTCATCCACCCTTCCGTTCTTATTCTCCCTCCATTCTGGAGAAGCTCTTTTGTTTTATTTTTCGACGATCTTTCCCAAAAGTCTCGGGCTTGAATTATTCCGCAGTCCGCGTCGTATAGGGTACGATCGTTATCACGGCAAACCGCCAGAGTGGCCCGAGTGTATCGGGAATTCGTATTCTCGTGCGACAGCGGGAAACGGACGGTTACGAGTGACCGCAGGTCCTCTGTTCTCGCCGAGGCATCCACCGCTTAATCCCCAGCGGCCCGAAGCCCTGGGACAAATTGTTCAGCCAGCCACTCTTTGGATACCGTCGTCGGGGGAGACATTCAGTGTGTCCGGCAGCAGCGCAATTGAGAGAATTAATTCTAGAGCAGTGGGCAGTAGGGTGGGCCGAAATAAGTTTTTTTTCGAATCAAATTTGCCCTATGCGGTAAAGTTGTGTCGGATATGAGGATCTCGTATGCAAAATTTTATCGAAATCGGATAATATAACCACTGCCGACCGAGACCTAAAGTTTAAAATTTGGCGAAAATAAAGGCACAAATGGGAAACAAACGCCGATGGAGACTGAGGTATTTGAAAACCCGACATTTGAGTAAGTATCAAACATGAATTTAGTTCTCTGTATTAACTTTCTGAAATTTTAAATTAATTTGACGAAATGTATGGTTCTACGATTCCTGGGAATGGTCAACAAATTTATGAGCATAGGCAACTCGCAAAACAACCAACAATTCTGGCGACATAAGACATCACTTCACATTTTGCCTTTCGGAAGCCGTAATTGCCATAATTTTCCCACTTTTTCATAGATTATTCCTTTACTTATGTCTCAGTCATCATTTTTCATCAAGTAATCTGTGGAAAAACCTACATAGTTATAAAGTTTGAAATTAACGTTAATTTTGACGAATAAATACGAGCCCGATACTCAATTCTCACCACAAATAT
Organism: Pyrrhosoma nymphula; assembly: GCA_963573305.1. Classification (NCBI taxonomy): domain Eukaryota; kingdom Metazoa; phylum Arthropoda; class Insecta; order Odonata; family Coenagrionidae; genus Pyrrhosoma; species Pyrrhosoma nymphula. Next base: position 58,545,324 of record OY754330.1, read on the forward strand.
GATTCAACGTGTTTCATTATCCCCGAAATGAATATCCTTTAAGAGATTATATATATGTATGTATAGCACGTTTGAAGGGAGTCAGAGATGTTGAGTGGGAGAGGTGGGGAAGGAATTACCGAGACGGTGATTATACTTAATGGGTCCCCAGCGAAGAGTCGAACTATGAATGCCTTGCTTATTAAGTGGACAGAATTCTCAGATCCCAATTAAAACCCTTTTTCAAATTATGTTTACATTCCTTCGCCATGTGCTGCTACTATTGTAATGACAATTTTGAAACTATAGTCCACCATATTCGCTACAATGTTTCATTTCATTTGGGTCTTCCAACCTATTACCCGACAAAATTGTAGTGCGTATTTCACATCACCAGCCTCAAGTAGCCAGTCAGTTCGAGTTCGTTTCTCTCTGAGGATAACTACCTTGTGCAGAATTTTGTGGTTTCTTGCTTGCTTGGTACAATGGCGCAGCAGAAAAAGCTTACGAGGTGTGGAGTGGAGTGCCTGATTTGTTCCGAAAGTTCCGAAAAGTTCACAGGAAATGTTTTGTGGAGTGCCTGATTTGTTCCGAAAGTTCCGAAAAGTTCACAGGTAATGTTTTGCCTTCTTATGAAGAGGTGATGAAAATGTTTTTGTACTCTCGGTTCATTAAAGAAGAAAGTGGAATTACTGATTTATCAGTGCCAGGAATCGCAGAAACCGTGGCATATGCCATAGAAAACATTTGGAAGATAACTTCTATACCAGTTGTCGGACACAGGCAAATAGTGCGATAGAATTATTCAATACCATAGAAAATACCGTAATACTCTTCGATCTGTCAACAAGAAGTATTTCATTCATCTCAAACAAGACTTCTTTCATCAAGCGTGTCAGCTCTTTGACGTTGCAGATGTAAATGCTCTATTAGAACTGATTGGGTTTGCGATAATGCTACTAAGGTGGCTATTTTAGAGCGTGAATTCCTTCAGGACCAGAGGACAGAAAGGAAAATGGTTATAGCTGGAGTTGATGTCCGGGAGACTATGAGGAAGTGGAAAGGGTTAGAAAGAAAACGATTATCAGATTGTTCCACGCTATCAGAGCAGCAAGTTCATGAGATTTGGGAAGAATCAACTGGAGAAATATCAGCAGATGATGAATCACACGACCCAAATGATGCCGAAAATTTTATTGCAAAAAAGGTGGGTATTCCTCTGAAGAATTTACATTTGCCGAGATTTGAATCTTCCTGTGAACGATTCTGCGTATCGAACCAAGCTGGTGCAGCACTCAAATTTGCTCTACTAGTAAATATCGGGATGGTTTATCAAGGAAGCCAGACACTTGTCATAGACAAGAACAAAGTGAAGAGGGAACGGGAAAAATTGCGTTCCTCTATTCAGAAAAACGTGGGAGATGTTAAACTCCTAGCGCTGTACTTTGACGGAAGAAAAGACTCTACGTAAGTATGCAATAAGTAAAAAAAAAGAAAGAGTAGTAAAGCAACATACGATCGTATAACTCTCGTTGAAGAGCCTGGTTCTCCTTAATTTTGACATGTACACCAGTATAAGTAGAGAGGTGAGGCTGAAGGATGCAATTATGACATTTCTCACAGAAAAAAGAATAGACATCAATGGACTCCAAGCTTTAGGGTGTGATGTAACTTCAGTAATTACTGGCAGTCATACTGGAGTAATCAGGAGTATTGAAATGACACTCGGAAGGTCATTGCATTGGTTCATTTGTCTACTAAACTATAATGAAGTCCCATTGAGACACTTGCTTCATGTGCTTGATGGTCCAATTGTTGGCCCAAATTCTCACTCCAGCCCATGGTCAATCTTTGAGCAAATTTGATATCATGTCAGTAGTTAAATTCTCGAAAATTAGTAAATAGATTCCTGCTATCAACATAAAAGACTTGAGTAGCGATCAAAAATACCTAATATGATATGGCACATGCCGATTCATGCGGAGAATGCCCCTAGAGCCTTTCATCGAGAATTCCAGGAGCAATGGTTCATTCCAGATGGACCAAAACCGCAAATCGCATTCTTCGATTACATTTTTCAACAAAGAACCCATCAAAAGAACTGCAGAACTTGGCCACATTTATGATGAAAGTATATGTTCCGATGTGGTTCCCACGAGACCACTATGCACGGAAGGCCCATAGCATATCATGAACATGATACATTTTATGAAATATCTGGATCGTGACATCAAATTACGTCTTCACTCAATTATTCAGGTAAACGCTTTTTTTGCTCATCCGGAGAATATTCTACCAGCGATGCTAGCCGGTGAGCAAAGGCTAATCCGTACCTTGGCTGTTGAAATAATATTAAAATCAAGGGGAAATCATAAGAAGATCTGAGGAAATTCGAACTACCTACTTTGAATTGTGATACATAAGTCTACGTCAACTTAATTGACTGGGTAACAGTAGAGGTAACTGTACCAGTTAACAGTAAACAGGGTAACAGTACCTTTAACAGTTAGCCTTGCAAGTAAAGATTTGGGAGACTTTCTGGAGGAAGGGGCTTTGTTTGAAGTTCCTCCCTTCCCTTGCCACACACAGGCAGTGGAGAGGATGGTGCAAGTGATTATGGTTGCTTCAAAATCCGTAAACAGTCCGGAAAGCAGGCATGCATGGGTATTATCATGCATTAGAGACCGCCCAATTCATCCAAAATTTGAACATAAAGTACAATATAAGGTACCGTAAGAATTTACGCTAAATTACATACGCACGTGCATCATGGAAGGGTGGTTGGGGGGGACACGGGTGGAACTCTAAGAGTAGCTACCTCGTCGTGGTGAGTTCTGGGTAGTTTCTCTACGAAATTAGCGAAGATATACTTGTTGTTAGATAAGCGCTTGGTGATAAAACTGTACTTACATGCTACGATAATGAACTAAATATTTTTGAATTGTAATAAATCATCAGATGCATATTTATTCGTCAAAATTAACGTTAATTTCAAACTTTATAACTATGTAGGTTTTTCCACGGATTACTTGATGAAAAATGATGACTGAGACATTAGTAAAGGAATAAAATATGGAAAAGTGGGAAAATTATGGCAATTACGGCTTCCGAAAGGCAAAATGTGAAGTGATGTCTTATGTCGCCAGAATTTTTGGTTGTTTTGCGGGTTGCCTATGCTCATAAATTTGTTGACCATTCCCAGGAATCGTAGAACCATACATTTCGTCAAATTAATTTAAAATTTCAGAAAGTTAATACAGAGAACTAAATTCATCGTTGATACTTATTCAAATGTCGGTTTTTCAAATACCTCAGCCTCCACCGGCGTTTGTTTCCCATTTGCGCCTGTATTTTCGCCAAATTTTAAACTTTAGGTCTCGGTCGGCAGTGGTTGATATTACCCGATTTCGAAAACATTTTGCATACGAGATCCTCATATCAGTAAACAACTTTCACGCATAGGGCAAATTTGATTCGGAAAAAAACCTTATTAAGGCCCACCCTAGTGGACAGGGTACTTATCCATTTCATTACAAGAAGCGTTTCGACCTTAATTAGCCATCATTAAGTACATAATATAAATAAAATATTAAGTACATAGTATAAGTATAATTAATTTCAGCCGTGAAAAACTTTGCGTATTTTTTAATTGGGAAATTAAATATTTAAATATTTGATCTCATGCGAAAGTTCTGAAACTTAATACATACTTTGATTATTCATGGTTTGTTGCATGATTTTGAGTCCCCTTTGAGCGAATGTAAACTACACCATTGTACCCCGTTTTACTCCATCGATCATTAGATACACCGTACACATAATTTTCCGTTACGTTGCAATACATCTGAGAAGTTTCTCGAGAGTTTGGGTCGAAGAGGGAAGCGGGGATCATATATAATGCAATATTTTTTTTCAATTTTCATTTACTCAGAATATTATCATTACAGGTATTTTACTGGTAGGTTTACATGCACCCATGCCAATATAGAGGCTGTATCCCTTACCCGGCTGTTACCCTTGTATCCTTACAATATTTCATTCTTCAGCTCAAATACACCCTGTATTCATCTATTCATTTGCATCTCTTCATCCGATCCATAAAGCCTATTCTCTCTCTTCCCCTCCCCCATTTACTCTACATCCTTCCTCCTTACCCCTCATTACCCGCGCAAGCCACCTATTTTTCCTGCCACTTAGTTCCCCAGCAGCTTCCTCTCCTCACCCAGCATTCCGAGCACTTCCTCCCTCATCTTCCGATTCGTCCATCGCACCTCCTCCATTCTCCCACAAACATATCAAACGCCTGAAGCCTATTCTCATAATTTTTCTCACATTTCTACACCATGCAGCGCTACACTCCACTCTTCACCACCCTTTTCTTCACATTATTACACAGCATTTACCAAACTCCTCCATAAACAGCATTTCATTGTTGTGGAGGTACCCAGGGATAAATGAAAGCACCTAGTAATATTTTTTTACACTGAAATTATCATATGATACCATACTGCTCCGAGCAACAACTATACCACTACATATTTCTGCTTTTGAACGCCATGAATAACAAAAATTATAAACAGAAAGTCACATCAAGAAGAAGTTTTTGTACACATGGGTAATCCTTTCACACTATATATACCTACAGTTAAAAAATCTCAATTGAGGTGTGTGTTCAAAAAATACAAATATTTTACGACCCTCTTTCTCAAAATTAAAAATTTTGGAAAGCAGCACCCTTTTGATTCTGACATTTTTAATCCATCACAGCACGTAATGTTACAAAAGAAAATTAGAGAGAAATAAAATTCAACGAATACTCGGCCATCAATCCGATATTTTTCAATGGCAGGAACATTTTAATCCTCAATGAATGCAGGAATACTTTATTATGATTTTTATAAACAATTATTGATAAAAGGCTACTTTTTTTTCTTTTACAGCAAAAATAATCCAATTTCCCAATTCCCATTTCCCTGTCTGTCACACCTTTTCAAGGAACTCTAGGCGAGTTACAAAACTTAAATCGACATGGATAGAGTAAAATATTCAAATATAAGCACGCGTCATGTAACGCTAAATCAATAGAAAGTAAACGTGTAAAATTCTTCTGGACGCCACTGATAGACACTCAAGCATTAACGAGGTATTCAAATAAGAGACGATAGATACAGTGCACAACTCCAAGGGTTGTTTAGGATCCGATGGTGTACCATGCAAACAGAGCAGCCACATTGAATCAGTTACACGAATCTAGTGCTAAGAGATTAAAATACTCTTTCTCATTTCGTTTTTTTATCGATCACAACTAAGCTAGAGTTGATCACCAAAATAATTTCCACGTAAACTTCATATTACCTGCCTTCGCTAATATGGGCATTCAGTAATTCCATCCACATTGACATGTACGTATAATCTGAGTCTGGTATCAGATCTCCCGCTGGCACGCGTTACGCGGCGGCTCTTTGGGCATGGTGTGAATGTGGAATTACAAAACTGCGCCCTAGCTTATATTGAAGCCACCCTTAGTTCGCCGACACCCCCACCCAGTTTCACATCACACTCTTACGCCGCCGCCCGCCCAAGCTAAGTCCCTTCCTCCTCCCATGAAGCCCTCAGAAATCCCCTTTCCCACCCAGACGCTCGCTCACCGGCTAAATCCTCCAATAATACTCATTCACCCCTTATAAATCCCGCAAATTCACAGACTAGTGCAATTTTTTCAGACTACGTGACTCTTTTTTCTCTGCCGACCATAGTTCTACAGTACTTTTGGCATATTTGGCATACCCATTTGATGCAACAGCCGACTCATCAACTTGTGAATGAAATTATTTAAAATTACCTTTATAATTAAATATATCTAGGTATTCATATCACATTTAAAATGCATAAAGATACAGAGAGAAGAAACAGCGAAGATAAAGTAACGTCAGAGGAGTTAAAATCTCTCTTTAAAACCTTCACAACATCTAATCCGTAGTTATTTACAGACTGTGAGTTAGCAACGGCGAAGAGCACATTCATAAACATTAAAGAGTATCGGGTAATCGTCGCTATTCTAACTACGAATTTGGATACATATTTTTAAAAGTCCTCAGATATCTTAACTCTTCTAAATTTCTGAAAAATCTCATTTCAGGTGTCGTTAAAAAAAGGATTATTCCAGCTCTCAACTTGATTCAAACCTTCATGCTTCTAAATCATTAAATGGACACTACAAACTTATCTCTTTACAATTTAAAAGATGATTATATTCATTCTAACACCAAGCGATAAGTTAAAAAAGCAGATGGGTTTAAAGAAAGAGCTAAACAGCTATTAGATGAACTGAAATTGGAGCCGTAAGAAACTCGGGAGGTTACTCAAAAGGTCGCTAGAAATATTGAGAGCGAGTCTCAGGATGGCAGGGATGGTATTATTTTGGCCTCTTACTATAAATATAAATCAGATAAATGAGATATAATAGGATGGATGGATAGATATAAGAATTCCTTTATCCCATCCACCATTCATGGGGAAAACTGCGAGACGCCAATCTACCATAGCACATTTAACTTCTCGTCTTTTCCTTCTCCAAGCACATTTTACATATTCTTTCACTTTTATATGGCTGGAGTCCAGACACTCCCAGCCACACGCACTATCAGTAGCTCGCAGGGCAGTACGCCCTCCTCGTTTCGTTTCATGTATGTTTCATGAAATATCAAACTAATTACGCTATGTTACTCGTTTTCACGGCGTCGATCAGTTGACGTCTGCATGGCTTCCGGGTTTTCACCGCGTTCGTTGGCTTGTCTTGACAGCAATTTCGTTGACATTCTAGGTATCGTTTAGTTGCTGCTCTGTGAATAAAGGAAGCCATAGAAATTTTCTAAACACTTCAAAATTTCAACAGAGACGACGGCTACTCTTTGCATGGACCTGGAAAACTTTTAAGAAACACGGCCACTCACAGGGTAGCAACAAGACTTAAGTATAAGGCGGCCAAAAACCACTGTCCTTCACCTTCGACTTGAAGACACTGACTGGAAAGTCAGCGAAACGGTTGTCTAATCAAACCAATGAACACGATGGAAACCCGGCGGCCATGAAGACGCTAACAAGGCTATCTTCAGCTTTCCGTCCTCGTTTCGGTAGCCAAGGAACCTCACCCGGGTGCAAGAGAGTGTCATAACTCCCGCGTCCTTCCGAGTGCCAAAACACCTAGCACCCGTCCAAATCCCAATAGCCCAGCTCTTTCCAGAAAAAATAACCTCGACACGCATTCAAAAATTATCTCATCCATCTCTCTCTTTCAGCTCATCCACGCTCCGCCTTTCATCCATCGAGCTCCATTTCCCCCTCGTCACATAGATGTTCGTCACACCACTCACTGTTTTATATCCCCTTGCCCTATCCTATGGCTTAAAATTGCTTGTCTACATAGCGTTCCACATTTAGTCGACAGTATGGGCCTTATTGAGATCACTGTTGCCAACATTACGCGATGTATGCACACCTATACGCCACGTAGGCAACCATTTCCAAATTTAAGAAAGGTACTTCAGGGACATTTATTTACATATTGCAGATGATGTGCAGTTAGCATGCATCATTACATTACACAGCATTGTTTTTCCTTTCTGCTGTTGGCAACATCACACCTCCGTGTTAACGGAAAATTATACGGGAAACAAATGTCTATTAAGGTGGTATTTTTGTTTACATACAGATTTGCGTGAAACTTTGCCTGCGCGTTTTCAATGGAGATATCTAGAGATAAAAGTGAAAACAATTATATCATACCGATTTGATTTCTACACAATTTGATACTATTTTAACACATCCTTATGGCACATGACATATATATTTCGTATTAATTCGATTACATGTGTACAGATTTTCTCCTAAACGAGAAATAATACATTCATTATAATTATAAATGTTGTCATTAAATACCTAGGTGTCACAACGAGTCTAATATTCGAAAAAAAAAATTCAATAGCATTTGGTCAAAAATTTTAATACCGCGCCGAAAACTCTAGTCATAGCATATTTTAAAGAAGAAAAAATATTTTAAATATAGTTCTTGCATCGTTTCTAATAATGCCTGTATGGAGAGTTCCACCGCAAGAACAAATGCACTTCAATGAAATGTGGTCCAAGAATTTTCTTTTTGACTTACTTAAGAAATTATTAAACAGTGCACTCAATGACCAACGATTACCGCTCCAGCTACCTTAAGATGTGAGCGATGATTGAGGCTGGCGCATTTTGGAATCCCTTTGCGAAATTTGCAAAATAAAAATATAGCAATTCCAATAAACATAATTAATACATAGTTACACATAGTAATAAACATAGTTCCAACTAATTTCGCCAGTCTGTGGCATCATCAGGAAACAGGAACTTCAGCCAACCAACGTCGTTTAGTAGTAGCCAACGTGCTTCCTTAAGATGCTACAGTGTAATGGAACTGGCAGATGCAATAAAAAATTATATCCAGTGGAATAGCACATTTTTACGTGAAGTTCTCTTAAAATGTCTATGAAAAGCCTAAACTGTCAAGTGAATGTGGAGCACCCTATAGAAAGAACTATCACAGCCCCTTCGCGAGTAACAGGTTCAGGTGCCACACGATTCCTCAGAGGGTTTGCCTTGACAGAGCATGCCAGGCGAGCCCTGACGAGAAGCGACCCGAGGCGTGGTTGGGAAGGGAAATAAAAAAGTCTAGGGAGAGAGAGACAAAAGGCTTAAATGGAATTCATTGTTTGATTGTCATCGGCTGGGGTGGTTAGTGCCAATCAGAGTGAAACGCCGCAAAGAGCCGGATGCATTTCGAACGGTTGTAACCCGACACTGAACCGATTCAGACATCGACGGGGGAATGCTAAAGGAAAGAATGGCGCACAGTCGATAAAAATACCAGTTGCATACATTTTCACCACTCAGCTCCAACGTCACACAAGAATTGAAATGGACGAAAATTTAGCATGAGTCATCCGCACGTCACGTCGGATTATCAAGAATGGAACATGATACTAATAATGCGCTATGCGCTACTAATGCGCATACTAATGCGCTATGCGCATTTTTTTCGAAATTACGCCAAAATAGGTTCCGAAAGGATACCGCAGACAAACTCATAATGAAAGTACAGCTGCAAACAAGAGAATCACGAAAGGATCATTAGCCTGTAGAATTTCACTAATGGGAGTCACTGAACATAAGTCATGAGGAAAAGAGGACAAAGAGCCATTAGAGCATCGCAAAGCAGGTAGATTCTTAAAGAACATCTAACAAATACATAGAATCGTAAATAAAAATGTCATCATCATGAAAATATATTCTACATTTAAATGAAACTTCCTTGGACACGCCTGCCCATTGATTCCTGACCACAGCGTATTCCCTGACTTCACCTTTACAAAACTTTCAACATTTTTAGTATTATATCACTTTAAAACTCTTTATAACTTCTGCTTTCCTCAAAACGTCCAAAATTCCTATTGTTTTCAACCCACTCCCAGGCATACCCATTATTCTTCTCTCCTATCAGCTTTTTCAACAGACCATAACTCCTTAGTTGCGTGCATATCACTTTTTGCCTACTACCTCGACTTTTAATAAGCCTCCCCTCCTCCTAAACCACATCTCAGGCTCATTTTTTCCTCTCCACTGATCCAACCATCTCCATCGATCTCATACCCAAATCCTAAAAGCCTCCATACTATGTCCTCCCTCTCTCCGCTTCAACCAAGTTTCCGATCCATAAAACGATATCCAGGTAAGGATAATACCACAAACAATAACAGTAATATGGAAAACAAGAGATAAGAGGATGGGACGCACCGTGAGGCGAAATTTATTTCGAAAATTATAAAAAAGAAAAGATCCCTCAGAAAGCTGAGGAAGGAGCATAAAAGCTACAATAAAATGGTTTCAAGGAAGACAGTGTAATTGCGGGGTAAAGGAATCAGCATTCAGATAGTTCATTAGTTATGAAATAAAAAACGTGCTATTATCGGTTCATTTCAAGTTACAGCCCAGAGATCCTATGGCGGGTTTAACTCCTTTAAAATAAGATACTAATTCAAGGGCAACCTACAAATTCTAAGGGGGTGGGGACAGAATTTTGAAATTTCACCCCTCTCCGGAAGCTACGAAGCTATTTAATACTACTTAAACCAAGGGTGGATGTTTTCTGCCCCGAAATCGCTCAGGTCCAAATATTTGGCTTTTTTTGCTGCAAAAAGAGTAAAAATAGATGACTTTCATTGCGTCGCAACTAAAAAAATATTGAGTCAGCGAGCATGCTCATCTAAATACCACATTCCTAACGCTATAAAGCCCTTTCGACGATTTTCGCTGCTCGTCATTCAAGTATTTCCTTCCCCGTCTCTTATCATCGCTCTCTCCTGTCCCCTGCAACCTTTTCAGTCAGTCATTTGCACGCACACATGCGTATCTTCTACTTCCAACCATCCGTTTACATCTCATCCCACTAATTGAAATATGTTACAAAAAAGAAAGAAGATGGGTACCCCATGAGTTCGGACCGAATTAGGATCGCTCGAGGTTTACCGGGGAATTTTTGACGGGCCTTTCTCCCTACATTTGACATCTTGAAAATTTATATTTGCTTTTTTAATAAATTGGGAGTCGGCAGATTAGTTGGGTACTCCTTTTTCCTTTTTTACTGGCCGAAACCCTGAGCTTGGTGCCGTTTCGTCACTCTGAGTCATCAGAGGATAAAATTCTTGTCCGGTAAAAAAAAGTTACCCGAGATGAAAGCCTGATTCTAAAAAATACAGGACTCATCAGATTATGATACACACCGTAGAATTGAGAATAAGCATCCTCCCTTACTAACTATAGGAAAGATATTCAGGCATTTATGGTACCCATGTGCTGGTGATGAGAATTTAAATATATTGTGAATTCCATAGAATATTTTTGCACTTATATATAAACTTTGAATTTGAAAACATATAAATTAGGTTAAATACTAGAAGTTGCTAGAAAAAACATATATAATGCCGATTACAATTAGAACAATTGGGCTAAATAACTGTGCTCAGTAATGAGGTACGAGGATTTTTTTCATTCAATTAGCTTAATTTTTTTCCTGCACAAAAACCTTATCTCTTCTGATTACAAGATCAATATATCACGGCACGATTTATATGTTATTATACTATTCATGAATTAACTACGCAGAAATGAACATAAATAAAGTAAACAGAGAGGAAGAAGGGAAAAAGACGGCGTTTTTTTTAAATATCATCACACAGACATTTTTCCTCTTTCATTCAATTACCTCCTTTGCCGGGTGTTTCGCTTTTCATGACTGACGTAAATGAAAAACGGTTTCGGTTCAATTACGCTTAATTTGTTCCCTCAGCGCGTAAACAAATTGAAAGCTGCCCGCAGAATGACTAATTTTAGAAATATGCCAGTCACTCTTTTAGTTCGCTAATGAAGGAACACGTCGCGGTTGAAATAAAAAAAAGAACGTCGATTACCAAAACCACACCCACCACCGCTAATTTACGCTCCGCTGTTAAAAAAATAAATAAATAGTTAAACCAGCCCACTATCCGTTAACGGTCGATAGGAAAATAAAACGCCAAAAAGGACGCGTCGCTCCCCACACGTTTTAAGCCTCCATGGGTAAAAACTGCCGTAAATCCATGGAATTAGTCGCCAGAATGGCCGCCATTTACATTCTGACTTCTCTTTAAAAGGCCATCTCCATATTTACCTGACAGATGGGAAATGGATGCGAGAAGCACACACTGGAAGTAGCAATCGCCAACGCGTACAGGAACGATATGGAAGCGAATGAACATAAATCCGCCGTGCACTTAAGCGCAGTACTTCCATGAGCAAACGTTACGGCAGCAAATATTTGGATGTATATCTTCTTAGGCCTTATAGCATTGTGGCAATGCACAATTAAACGAGATTCTGTAGCGAATTACTTTTCAAAAAGTAACCACGTATTATTTATCCAGATTGAAAGCATACCGTCTACGAAACTTCATATATAGAAAATGATCTTTCTGTATTGGGTACGCTATCAGCAAATTAGAGAGGTAATCATTGGAAAATGAAAGATACATGGAGAGGCATTTGGACTTTGGCGCAAGTGTTTGTGTAGACTCTCCAGTCTATTCAGCGAAGTAAAAGGCCGAAGTTTAGTAAACGTAATGAGGAAAAGTTGTAGAATACCACTGTCCACCTAAGACTAATAGACTCTGAGGAAATTAATCGTGATACCTGGACTATTTATAATTTTTACTAGATGAAAAACAAAATTAACCACACATCTCCACCGCAGGACTCTTTTCTTTTCAAGAATAATATTGACATATAACCTTGAGGCTTACAGAATTGATAAATATACTTTTTGCAAAAACAATTAACTGACCTAAGTTGAACACACATTTGCAGAGTCAAATCCCGAATCCACCATATTGTTTAGTCACCCCGCGCGCGCTGTCGCGATGGACAACGTAAAATTCTCAGAGCGAAAGTTCAAAGTTGAAAAAAATAGAGGAATGGGATCGGGAACGCCTGACGGTGTAGCTCGCATACAACACGCAGCCCCGCCTTCCATTATCTAACTCTCCATCCCTCGAAACAAAAAAGAATCGCGGATTCGACCGACGAACCACGGGGAGCGGCGGAAGTGCGGTGGAGTGCTCTAATATCGCATTCTCGCGCCGAGAAAGAATTGCGACACTTTTTGATTGATGCATGCTGCTAGGATAGGGGGGGATAAAAATGAGCAGACGTAGAGAACCTGACACAAGGGGGAGGATGTGGCACCTCGCGTTGAAAGTGTGGGCTTTTGACGTCACTCCCTACTTCTCTACGACCGTGGTCACTCCTCGTTGTCCCGAAGGCAGCGCTTCTCGCGGAGACGCGGCGAATGAGCCGAAAAGGCATGCTCGTAAGCGCATTACTTTTTATCATCCTGTGGAGAAACTCGTTAAGTATTTGTGCAGCTGGAAAATCCCGCGGATGGTTTAGGGCCTCCGAGAGGATTATGTGAAGTATATCATATGCTCCACTTCCGTTCCGGAGTTTATTTTCCCTAATCTGTTACTCTCTGATATTTTTAATTGTATTATGCAGGTAAAGAGCGCAGGCTGAGAAACGCCAGGGGTTAGGTGAGTAGGTACGGCAAATTGTGAAATGAATAAAATGTGAAACGGCGGTTGATGTGGCTGAAGTGGCTTCCTACTTCGAGGCCTTGGTTCAAATTTGGCAGTTGAAGAGATTAATTAGGAACTTTTCTCAGCCACTTTTATATCATAGTAAATGGTTTTTGAGTGCTGGTCAAATAAAATCTAAATTTTCACCGCCAAAGCTTCGTCAAATTCATTGGCATCCTCAGGGCTATGAAATTAACTGAACATGCATACTAATTGCATGGAACCGTCTACCAGTTGTTAATAAATTTGGCGAAAGTTTGGCGACGAAAAATTGAATTTTATTTTATTAACACGCAAAAATCATATACTATTGTTGAGGAGATTGTTCGGTGGCACACATGTATCTATACATGTGTGTCATGTGAAGAGCACTTCCACCAGCAACACCACTAGGCCAGGATTTAAGAGCGCAAGCGGAAAAAAAATTTACCGTCTCGATATTCTGCAGAAAATTAAAATCTCTTAAATAACTACCGACCGCATGTTGAGCCCTGTGGATACAAATTTACCTTCGCTATATGAAACTGATGTCGAAGACCATAGGATAAATTACGAGGTTTCATTCAGGCATCCTCGCCAATGAGCTGATAACTAGGTACCTAATTACTATCTGTTTATCTCACATTCCAACACTCGATGGCGAATTTTTGTTTAAAACGGTGCTAAAATGAATGCTTCCTTCGGAACGTGCTCTTTTGGAGGCTTCACCACCGTTCTGAAATTTTCAAGCTGTAACGTCGAAGCACGAAAGCAATTCAACATTGCTTGTGCGGAAAATTTCATTGCCCTATTTAAACCAAACAAATCTCGTACCGGAACTCGCTAAAAAGCAGCAGCTGTATGGGAGAATATATCAGGCAGCCGTTGAAACACGAAAAAATGAAATCGTAGGCTGTCTCTGGCTTAATTGGTGCTGGGGAAATATCTGGAACGAAAACGAAATGAAGCAATCGATTTGTAATCGAAAAATAAAAGACATATAGGTCGCTGACGCCCAGGGGAATCTGCCATAAAAAGAAAAAATAGTATTTCCAGTGTCGCAGAGAAAAGAGGAGATGTATATATATTTTTTAATACGAGCACAGAAGATAAAATCAAACCATAGTGAGAGGCATATGACATATACCGTTCCTTATTCGTATACGAATTGACGTTCGTGTAGTGTCCAATTCGTTTAAGCCCATCTCGGACCCGTGTCAACATTTGAATGAACATTCACCATTGGCACATGGCACTAAGAAGGACCTGGCCAAATTAGCATAGGCCAATTATCAAATCACTTCCGAATACCAACTCTAGCCGGTAGTTGTATACAATATTGTACGACGATATTCTCCATATGGTTAATGAACAACTTGTAAGTAGGACTCACAATTTTAAAACGCAATACGGAGTTCGAAGTTCCTATACAGAGAATATCTACTGTGTAGTTAGGTAGGGAAATTCGTGGTACAAGTACTCAAATAATTTATTCTAGCATATGATATAATTATACCGAATTATTAAAAGACTGGGAGACTCAAAAAAAAGTTAACGAGAGATGGTGTAATTCTTTAAGCTTCTATATATCAAGCCAAATGTCACTTTGAAGAACACAAATAGATCACCAGAGGATTAAGACGTAATGTCTAACAAACTAAGGAAAGAGTATAGCGAGCTCTGTGAATCACATTTACCAACGCTTTGTATTCATTCTTTACGCAAAATATTACACAGAACTAGCTCGACAACAACATGGTTGAAGCTAAAGATAATTAGATCAATGGCAATTAAAATAATAGGAAAAAGCCAGACATGCAATAAATTTAGTCGATTATTAGGAGAATAAATTCGACATATTTTGAAGTCCTTGATGATTCGAGCCAATCGACCGTAAACACGCTTAGTAAAAAAGATAGCAACAGTTAAATAAATTTTAAACATTTGCTACGCCAAGTATTCCCATAAACACTGCATTTCTTTGATTTTTATACTGAATTTATGCCATCCATTCATTTCCTAATAATTATGCGCTCGTTATGGTAGGATTGATTCGAAAATACGACAAAATACTAATGATAGGAAAGCATTGATGATTTTTTTCCTTAAATAATAATAGCATTTTTAACGGATGGAGGTTGCCAAATTGCGATTCAGATAAATTTCCGAAAAGTATTTTTCAGTCCACTTATTCCTATTTCCATTACGTTAAACAGTAAGCGCCACCATCTTCCAACCACGGATCAAATTTTAAGCAAAAACCAGATCGCATGTACTGGCAATCCGACGAAGCCCAAAGCGCCCATGCAGTTTCAACTGTTCCCGGGATCAATTTGCCTTTCGTGATGAGGACAGCAAAGTATTTAACAAGGGGAAGAAATGAGCGCATGACTGGAGTATGAATGCTTCCAGCAAATTCCCACAAAACGATGAGTTCGCGAATTACGATACCTGGATGACGGATCCACTCCACTCCCAAAAAATATTCCCTCCGCGAGTAATTCAATACACCGCTGCGCTCAGAGGGGAAATTAAGTCTTAATTGACAGACGCAGAGACCTGGGACAACTCACCGACGGCTAACTATGGCTGCAGCAGCAAACAAACAGCAGCTACCCGCGGGCAAAGAGCATTCCGCGAATCCCAAATGAAGCAACGGTACAAAACGATGAATAAACATATTCCACCAACGATACTGGAAATAGCAGTATTATATTTGACTTCATTTTTTAAATAAATACGTTAAAAACATCTGAAAAATACCACTGAAGATTAATTACTAAAATCAGTGAACATTTTTCCATTGAAGAAGAGGAACGTTAACATTATTGGGGATAGAAAAAATATGCCCTTAATATTATCACACATATTGGTAATAACGCATGCTACCGCTGCATATTTAATTGAATACTTGTATTTTATTGAGTTCAAAAATGTATTCTTTATGCTCGGACCCAAATGCTTGCGAAGTACTCGAGATGAGGCCTATCTGGAGCGATGCAACATCTGTCTTTCACTATTTCGTCTTCAAATTTCTTCGTTGTTATGCCGCAAACGTTACGAACAATAATTCCCAAATTATGGCGAGGCCAAGTTATTTGACCAAACACACCAAGGCTATATCATCATCCCCATCTTAAAACCTGTAGAGATTCGGGTTGTTGTGATGGCTAGAGCATTGGCTTAATATCCGGGTTCGAGTCCCGGCAGCGGTGAAGATTTTGCAGCTGAATCCCAATCCTTTCTTAAGAGCCATGTAAAGAGCACTTCAGGGACAGAACCCCACCCCCTGGATGGGATGTTACACTCTGAACCCCGTGGCTCCCTCCCATAAAGATTGTGCTGATGTCGTGGCGTAAATGACATTAGTTGTCGAATAAGTAACCAACCAGCCAAGTCTGAGGAAGTCACTTCTTTCGCAAGAAGTATATAAACGTGTATTTTAGAATAATAAGAACCTCTTCTTTTTTTCTCGACCACAATATAGATACATATATATTTTTAAGATATGCTAAATTGTCCACTGTTGTATGTTGCTTTGTGTACTTTCTCCAGCTTCAACTAATAATTCACTCACAATAAACAAGTATTCAAAATTTGTTAATTCAATTATATTTATTTCCTTACATCTACATCTACGATGTACCGTGCAAGCCACCACTAGGGTGTGCGGCACGGGGTGATTCCACACCAGGCATGCAGCACTCGTCCCAGAACAAATCCGAACCTCGCACGCTCCCCCTGGCTCTAGGCTCAGGCCAAAAGCAGTCAGGAGAACAGTGCGCAGTCCAACCGGAAACTGGGAGAGTGATACGTAAAAGAACATATAAACATGCAGAAAAATGCTATAGACGCATCTAGTGGTTAATATTACTGATACTGTTAATTTATTAACACTAAGAGATGCTACCTCATGCAAAGAACAAAATAAAATAATGCCGGGCTAATCTACCGGTGTGAAGAGTTAGTAATTATGTGGTGTTATTAAGCACAAATGAAAATTCTACTCTACCTATTGAGGGTGGGAGTTTCATGTGATTGATCTATCGCAACCATTATGATCCCTTATTGTGCGGGGGAAAAATGACATTCTAAATCTATCGGTTTTGCAGTCAATTTCCTTTATTTTATTCCTGTGATCGCTTCTACCGTAGTATGTTGGCTCTAACAGTATGTGTTGAAAGGCCGGCAAAAAACTGTCTGCTCCGAGTTTGCGCAAAAGATTCAACGTGCCCTTTAGCATTAGCATTAGGTCATATTTTTGCAACTATTGTGTTATTTTGTTTTATTGATATATATATATATATATATATATATATATATATATATATATATATATATATATATATATATATATCAATAAAACAAAGTAACAAAATAGTTGCAAAAATATGAGCTAATGTGTGCCCTCCCCCTGAGCTTTTGCCTCTTCTGGGTATGTAGTAGTGTTTGACATCATTATAAAATTTCAGGATATATTTTTGGAGTATTTGGTCAAAATATTAAATTGTACACTCAAGTCGACTTTACCAACGCGTCGTCAATTTTTATTGACTTCATCAGGGCTCAAAATGTTAGAAATATAACAACTAACAAGGTCAGGATAATGTTGATAGCTAATTAGGAAACAAATATAATTGAATTAACAAATTTTGAATACTTGTTTATTGTGAGTTAATTATTAGTTGAAACTGGAGAAAGAACACAAAGCAACATACAACAGTGGAATATATATATATTTATATATATATATATATACATATATATACTCTACGTAAATTGCAAATACGGAAATGAACATATCATGAAATGAACTGAGATATTTGTCGCTTTTCTGTTCAAAGTATATACATAGTAGGGCTAGTATAATATCCTCAGCAGCAACCTAAAACTCGTGCGATCTGAATTTTTCCAGTAAACCCCAGCCTTAGGCGTAAAAATTTCCAAGTCTCTTCAAGAACGATGCGTGCGTCCCAGGCAATTTTCCCGCCATTTCGAGGCCTCAACCTCCCACGAGTGCTCGGTGGAGCGAACCCTTTTCACGAAGGGCAGTGATCCGAGTCGGCAGCAGCGGGTCACTCTCTTCCCATCTCACAATGGACCGAAAAAGAACCCTCCTCCCCTCCCCGAACGGGCAAAAACCCCTCAGGGCCCCCTTAACCCGCTCTCCAGATTCCCTCCCCCACCCCCCACTCCCCGGCGTGAATCACGCGAATCTGCGAATCTCGTGCAAAGGCACCAGAATGTTGTTAAAAGGGGAAGAAAAGTGGGGGAGCGGGAGTGGTAGGTGGGTGTGTGTGGTTCCAGAGGTTACCCTCCTCCCCACGCACCCCATACACCCCGAGATAAGTAATATGGTGAGGGAGATATGAGTGAGGAGGTAAGGGGGGGAAACGTACCCTGGAGGAGCATTTTGGGAAACTTATCGAAATATGAAGGGGGCGGGTGAGAGAAGACACGTACCTAACACAAAAGTCTAAGAGGGGGAGGAATATAAGAGAGGAAGAAGAAGTGGCGTGTTCGTCATCGCATAATACTCCAAATGTATGAATACACCCACTTCGCGATGCATATTACATGAGTGGTGCGACACCAGCAACCAACCCCTAGGCCACACCAACGCTGAGCGGCAGCGATTATTAACTTTCCCAAGAGTTGTGAGTGATGGGGATGTATGTATGTGCTCTTTTCGGTGGCGTGGGGCCAGTGTTGTTTCCACAAAGGGAATGGCATTTTTCGGACCCCCGATGCGAGGTTTTCCTCCATGATCAGAGTTTCGGCGTACGGCTTGGACCCGAGCGATACTCAAATTTGAGCGATATAAATATTGCCACGATACCCACGCAATGTTCTGCAAATAGGTTGATTTCACACGATGCATGTCACAATATCGCGTATCGCATTGCATCTCATATCGCACGATGACGATAGTCAACATATATAGCATTGGATGAATGACTAATATCACTCGGTTTATCATTTATTGGCTTAATGCCAGTCAGCGTGTGTAGTCACTGATTATTGCTTCTCTCCATCCGCCGTTAAAATACTCTCTTTCTCGCTCTTTAGCTCAGCTCAACGCAGTTCTCCTTCTAATACCCTTTTTATTTCGTCCATCGTCTTTCAGAATGCACCTAAGGTGCAAAATTGCAGTGTCTTTTCTAATTTACACCCTTAGATATGTTTGAATTTATCTAGATTTTCTCGGAAAATCCCATTGTTTATCTTCTTGTGGTATACCTTAATTCCACACCATTTTACCAATTCTAACGGCTTTATTTCTTGATGGTTAACGTCTGCAACACGATATTTCCGGCACATCGAACATCGCAGTCGATATATTGCGGCATCGCACAGCCCGTCCCACTCGAAAGGTTCGTTCACATGCCCTGATTTATCATCTTCCTTCGGACGTCCTCTGCCCACGTGGGGGCGGGCAACGCTGCTCAGAATGTCGTTCCCGCCCCCGAGGGAGCCAATGGGGTTGGGGGTGGGAAGCGTCGGAGAGAAGAATGGCATTGTGTCGTGCGCACGCGTGACTCGAAATACGCACCCGATCCTCTTCTTCTTCGAAGGGGATGCAGCCCCACGCCGTGAGAAAAATAACAGACGATCGATTTGCGCAAGAGGGGGTAAATTTAATTAAGGCGCGTGTAAAGGGGAGGGAACAGGCAAAAATAATGCGATGACCTCACAAGTTTCCAAGAAAAGCTTCTCTTCCTTTCCCGAATGCAATGAATAACCAATGATGACATTACATGGTTGGCGTACCATGTAGCAGACTACGGATTAACGTGAGTAGCTGAGGTGAACACCAAAATGTTTTTCTCTCAGGCGAATGACGCATTGGTCTGAAAGTAAGCTATTCATAAATGCGTTAACAACGAAGAGGGTGAAGTTTATTCAGCCTCGAAAGGATGGGAGCAAGATAAAGGCCAGAGCATTTGCGTTATGCGTTAGTTCCAAAAGAAACACTGGTGTGCGTATGCATATGTATATTCTCTTTTCGGAGGGGGAGGCACCGTCAGGCGAATAATCCACGTGCTTGAAGGGAAACTATTCACAAACACAAAATAATCACAGAGAAATGATCGTTCAGCCTTGAAAGAGGGATAGTGACATAGAAAACCCAAACAGCATGGTCATAGCTTAAAAAAAGAAACAATGGTAGCAATTCACATACGTTCTCTTAGCGCGTTTGCAATTGCTCCTGAAACAAATATAAAGAGAACTGTGAGGTGAACAGTGACAGCACTAACTTCACCAGCGACAGTTTTTTTCAACTCAAATAACACTCGCTCCTATAAAACTTCAACAATGAAAATCTCGGGGCTCCAAAATGTAAACAGGCTCTAACGTAACATGTTATTTTGCTTACTAAAGGTCTATTACTCCCATCGGTGTTTTTTTTCCCAATAACCCAGCCAATATCTGCTGAACCGTATAATTTAATGCGCGTCACATGGAAGTAAATTACAACCTAGAGATTTGACACGCTGAAAACTCACGACGCAATAATGATGATAGCAAAACTCCCTCATCATCTCTCTATTTCACATCGCTGTCGTGTCAACGCAAGCGTAATTAGGCGTTGGCGCGCTTCCTAAGAGCACAATAGAGCACCGCAGAAGCAGCTGCTGAGCTGGTCTCTCAAATAAAAATGTAAATAAAATAAAAAAGCATCGCAACGGACGATGATGACAAAGGAACCAACAAAAGCCTCCCGATTGGTCGCCGAAGAAGAAAAAATAATAATGGGATGATGGATGGAAAGGAAGAGGTGGAAGATCTTATACAAAACAAAAAAAAGACCGCGTGGCTCATGGTTGACCTTGGTCCTATCTCAGCCGGGGAATCTCTCCCGCACGCTTGTTCTTCCTCACCGGGCGCCTACAGGGCTACTGCCCGGTAAGGAGAACAACATGCCGAGATGTCTGGGGCCGACTCGCTTGGCGATTAGGAGCCTATTCCAATAATGCATCCTTGACTAACGACACTAACTCAAGACGCGCATACATTAGGTGCGTTCCTATCACAGATTGAAGAAGGGAATAGAGGGCGCCATTGCAAAGTGAAGCCTGTTTTGTGTCTGGAAAAAATCTACCCAACGAGATCATCGCACAAAATATGCTAAGCGAATTGTGTGCAAAAGATTTATAAAACTACCCATCGTTCTAATTAGGGAAAAATCTCCGAATCTTCTCCGAAAGTATAAAAACACTAAAACCTTGAATTAGAACTGAAGTGTAGTAATTTATAGACATGAAAATCGGTCGCATGACATGAAAATCGGTCGCATGAAAATAAATATTTAGTTCAGTCATAATTCAGTCTAAGTCTCACCGTTTAATACGTATTTTTTTATATTTAAGCCCGTAAAAATCAAAAGTCCTGCTTAAACTTTCCCAATGATTCTCACGCTATTCTGGCTTGGGAGGAAAAATCATTTTTGGAATCCGCTCTCGGTCAACTTTTTTTGAATTTAGAATTATTCTAGATGGTTATAGGACATACAGCCATTCCACCCACGTAATGTCAAGTTCGTCAGTCAACTGGAGGGGCTCAAACATTCATTTAAGTACGTCGGTGAGTGAGTTACTGAGCGATTAGGAGTTAAGCCTGGTATGAATTTTGTAAATTAATTTTGGTTTACAAATATTTAGGCAAACTATCCCATTATAACGACCCTTCAACTAATAGATACCTCTGATGAAAAATTTTATGTTTTAACGGCGAATAACTGATGTAGCCTCTCCAAAAGTACTGGAGGGTCTAGGAAATGCTACTTGGCCCTAGATCCAATGAAGGGAAAATCCTGATATTCACCTCCTAGTGGGGGAGAGGGGGCAACGCTTGTTTAACGGCTAACGAATACAGGGACCGAGTATCTCCCGGGGTAAGGAGATCGCCTTCTACCAGGTGCCAACAGCCTCCTCGGATGAGCGGCCTAAAGGCGGATGAACCACCAGGTCAACGGCATAGGATGGAGAAGGAACAGTCTCAAGTTAAATATTCCGGAGTAATAGTCCCCCATTCGGATCTCCGGGAGGGGAAAACAAGAGGGTATAAAGAGAAGAAGGGCGATTTTTGCAGAATTGCAACATGGAATGTTAGATCATTGAGGAAGATTGGAAAATTGGAAAACCTGAAACTAGAAATGAATAGAGAGAAAATAGAGATCATGGGGAAAAGTGAAGTTAGGTGGCCCAACAATGGTTATTTCTGGAGTGGGGAATACAGAATATTGTACTCGAGAAATGACGAAGGAAGTGGCGGGGTTGGTTTTGTTTTAGAAAAGAAAATGGCTCAAAATATCTTGGAAATTTGGGGCTTTAGCGAGAGGATTATAATGATTAAAATCAAAATGGAACGAAGGAATATGGTCATGATTCAGGTGTATATGCCTACGTCTAATCATCCAGACCAAGAAGTAGAAGACATTTACGAACAAATCGAGGAAGTTCTAATGAAAGTAGACCAACGAGACAACCTTGTGATCTTAGGGGATTGGAACGCAGTGGTTGGAGAAGAAGTGGAAGAAGAATTAGCCGGTAAATATGGGCTTGGAAATAAGAATAAGAGAGGAGCCAGACTTCTTGAGTTCTGTCAAGTGCACAACCTAGTGATTGCCAAAACACTTTTCCAGCAGCCCAAAAGAAGAAGATATACTTGGTCAATGCCTGGAAATGGAGAACGATATCAAATAGATTATATTTTAGTTTGGAATAGTTTTAAGAACCAGGTAGAAACAGCTAAAAGTTGCCCGGGTGCTGATATAGACTCTGACCATAATCCTGTGCTAATGATAAACAAACTTCGCATAAAAAGGAAACAAGTTATTCCAAGGAACAAGAAATGGAATTTCACGAAAATCATAGATAACAGTGAAACTCAAGAGTTATTTAGTGAATTGACAAATGTAGTAAAAGAAAAATACAAAAATGCAAACAGTGTACAAG
Organism: Pyrrhosoma nymphula; assembly: GCA_963573305.1. Taxonomy (NCBI): domain Eukaryota; kingdom Metazoa; phylum Arthropoda; class Insecta; order Odonata; family Coenagrionidae; genus Pyrrhosoma; species Pyrrhosoma nymphula. Next base: position 58,568,443 of record OY754330.1, read on the forward strand.
AAAAATGGAGTTTATCTAAGGAGGAAGTCCTGAAAGCTTCAAAAAATGCATTGTCAAAAGAGAAAAGATTCCATACAAACCTTGGATAACAAATGACATTCTCTCAATGATGAAAGAAAGAAGGAGGTGTAAAACTTTAGGAGACCAAACTGAGTACAGAAAATACAGAAAAAAATAAACAGAGATGCCAAAAAGGCGAGAGAAAGTTGATTGGAAAACAAATTAATGTAAAAAGTAAAGCAATTAATGAGAATATGGCAAAGGGAAATTTAGAAAAGGCACACGCAGACATAAGATCAGAGTTCAAAAGAAAAACAAAGACCCTATCAGTTATAAGAGATAAAGACAGAAAAGTGATAACAGATGAATTAGGGATTATCACGCAGTGGCAGGAGTACATTGAAGAGGTCAATAGGGGACAAGAGTTGGATGAAAACATCTTAGAAAACGAAATAAAAATAGAAGAGGATTTGATTGGACCACCATTACTAAGAGATGAATTTGGCAGGGCACTAAAATCGCTGAAGGATCATAAAGCTCAAGGAGAAGATGAAATTCCGGGAGAAATTTTAAAATCTCTTGGTAGAAAGGCAAAAGATTGTCTTTTCGAAATGATCTGTGAAATGTACGATAAAGGAATAGTGCCAGATGACTTTAAGAAAATACGCATGATATCTATCCCTAAGAAGAGCTCCGCACAAAAATGTGAGGATTATAGGACAAAAGAATACCTGGAGGAGATCTTAGCAGGAAGAAGATACATTAGATGTAAAGAGACTTGCTATGAAAAGAAGAAATTTGGTTGCCCACCAACCTTAGGGTTGAGGAGAAGAAGAAGAACTGATGTACAATGCTCTCGGGCTTTACACCGGGTCAGGTCTTCCCTGGCGGCTGACATTTCGAAAAGTGTACGAGCCGATTACTAGGTCCTAATTTCGCCATTAAATATAGACATCGGCATCATTATGAGCCTTACAAACTCTAATAGAATTAACTTTCACACACAATGCAAATTTCAATTAAAAAATGTAATCTTTCCGCAAGATGCCACAATCAACAGCACTTAGCGTCAATATGCATATCGAACTTTACTTCAAATTTTATGATATGATAACAGTTATAGCAAAAAATTAAAAATAATGAACTTTTTAATGGTTGTCGATCCTAAATACCAAGTTTTGTCTAAAACATTACTATCACACCTTATTAATGCGATTTAATATTCTACTCCTTATTTACTGATATCTATTACACTACAATATATTCTTGTATGATAGGAACCTTGGAGAGCATTGTATATTCTTACGAAACCAATAATTAAAGAAGACTTCTTCGCTGTTAATACGCTGAGAACTGTCTCCTCGGCCTCCTCGGCCAAAAGGATATAATTATCCCTATTCAATTGAATCATATTACATTGACTTAATTATTTGAACGAAATATAATCAAATAACATTTCGTTTAAATTCGGGACGTCACATGATAGTCAAACGTATTTCATTCAAACTTTTTGCCGAAAGCTTTGCACGGGATAATACGTCAGTTAAGACGGCAGTGAGAGGGATACTTGCATGTAAAATTTACGTAGGAAGTCCCTCGACGAGTCTTTACTAAAATAACTGATGCTTGAGCCGGCCCCAGCGACGGAAGATGGGCCTATGGATTGAACCCGGTTGGTCGTTCGTGGGGTCCTGCCAAGACGCTATTGGAAGTGAACGTGCTTCCACCTTTGAGCACGTATCACATATGCTGAGCCCATTCGCCGACGCAAGGAATCGGTTTGGGGTGGTGGTGGAGGTGGGTGAGGGGGGCTTTCCCACGCCTTTCAATTCCCCGAGCTTCTCGGTTTTAAATCATCTTGCGGAGAAAATGCGAAGAGGTCGTTCATCCCTCCCCACGGCCAGTTAAGCTTGAAAAAAATGGATGATGAAAGAAGGTCGGTGCATCCAAGCCAACCCAAATATAAAGACTGGGTGAAATTTTCACAGGAGGCTCGGCAGAAGTATTGCGAAGTGGTGGAGAAAACCATTCGTGCCTCCCTCAGGACCAGATCATTCCTGAGGTTCCTACTCCACCATACAACGGCTTATTTTACATGTACATCTACATAAGACGCTGTTAACCATCAACCTGGGCGTAAGTCAGAGGGAGTAAGGGCTTCTGTTGTGAATTTTGTTTTTCAAGAAAGACTTGCTTCCACTTTTAATCTTCTTCGTAACGCCTAAAATGCCTTTGTCATGGGCGTATTACTCCCAGGTTACGCTTTTGGAGAACAATTACACGCCGAATAAATAAAATGTCAGGGTATAGACAGTTTTAGTACCTACTTCGATATTTAACGCACACCTACATGAGACGCTGTCAAACCACCAAAGAGGCGTTTTACATAGGGATTCAGGCCTTCAGTAGAACATTATTTTAAATAAAGACTTCATTTCTCATTTAAACTTCTCCGTCATGCCTATTCCTTTACAATTGGCAAACTACTCTAAGGTAATGCTTTTGGAGAATAATTACTAGCTGAATATATTTAATACCGGGGTGCATCCAGCTGTAGTTGAAAAGTTGTCGACCACGCCACACATGGCGTGTTCGTTAAATTTTCTCAATATTTAAAAGTATAATTTTAGAGTTCAAGTGTCATGTGAATATCCCCACCATTAAGGAAAAAATGCTTAGCATGACACTCCTGAGAACTAGTTTTTATTCAGATGAACCAGACTGAACCCACTTATTATTCTCAGGAGGCATTTTAAACTTCATGGCACTTATGGATAAATATGTCTCCGTGTATCCAAAAACAGTGTTGCGTTCAAGTGAGTGGTGTTCCACCTAAACCGTTTTGATGTTTAATTTTGGTTCTGTTACGGTAGTACCTCTTAAAGAAGAAGTCTTTCCGAAAGTCAACAACCTTACCCCTCTTGCCTCCAGCTCTCTCGCACCACCGTTCGTGATCCATTAAGTATTGGAATTATACATAAGGTTAAGGAATATGAGTGACAGAAAATGTGCAATGTACCAATATTCCTGTCAATTTTACTGAGTGATGTACATAAAAATGCGCGTATATTCATATCGGGGTAGAAAAGGCAGAAGGGTTGACTATACTACTCCAGGACGAAATAATCGAAATTGTTATCGCCCGATTGTAAGACGAACCAGCATCATCCATCATTTATAAGCACATGATGTTGCAATGCTCGTCACCGCACCCATGGTATTACTAATACAAGGTAGGTCGTTGCGCATCTGTCGACGCACTCCGATGCGCTTTGTCGAGGCTGTGACGACACTAGGATTGCATGCCATAGCTGTTTTCAGCCATTGTGAGCTTTAGCGTTGTTGAAGTGATTGAACTTGCGAGTTTACACTCGTTCATCTATATCTCGTGCCCGGAATCCTAGGCAAATATATAACATCCTAGGCATACATTTACCGTAGACGAGCTGTATTTTATTCATTCTATGCCGAGAAGTACACCAACCGTAAGCGTTAACTTTGTTATTAAGTTGCGCGGCATGTTTCAGTGTGATCGGGAGCGGGAATGATAATAACACGGAAAAAAACAAACTAATCCAGATAAGAGACTATTACATTAAAAACGAATGCAAGGCTAAGTTAAAGTAAAACAAATAAAGCATTAAAAATCTACTAAAGTATAGAAATAAATGTAGTTAAGTACTAACTGCCATACAATTTTTAGTCTTTATGAAATTGCAATTTTCCCAGCAAAGGAAGAACCATCGGCAAGCCGTGATATGTCCAAAATTCCCGATGGCATATTTCGCTCATTCATAAACATTCAAGTGTCATCTACCTAAACTGTATTACTATAGTAAAACAAGGATGACTAAATATACGCTGACTGCTTCGAAGTTAATATTCCTCAAGAATTTCGGCGAAAAATGCCAATATTTCAGGGAGAATAAATTTACCTAAAAGCAAATGTACTTACTCCACAGTACAAATGCATTAAACACTGAATTTTACAAACATAATGGAATACTTGCTTGTAAAACTGTCACCAAGAAGTACTACTTCCATTGACTGCTATTTTTATCAATATTTCACCAATGCGCTGATTTCCAATCATTTAACTAATTAAATGAGTACGAGATACAATTAGAAAACACTTCATTGCAATGATATGGTTCTCAAGAGAAATCCACGCGCTAGGCTATAAATATATAATTAATAAATAAATTAAATTTATGAGTTTATCACTTTCAAGCTGTAAAGACCAATACGGAAAGCATGGTGTTTTGTGATTCTCCATCAGTAGTATTAAATCCTAGACATAAAGAAAAATATTCAGCTATGTATCCATCCCCAATTTTAGGTGGCGTCCTCCACAAACTTAAATGGAATTCTCGAAGAACGTATTCACTATACCTTTCAATTTCCTCAACTGATGAGCTCCAGGTACATCTCATTCAAAAGGCTCAAGGGACTAGAAACCTACCTACCCAGCTAGGCACTCTTTAGACTTGATTCTCAGTTTATTATTTAATAAAACTAGCATCCCCCCTCCCACAAAAACCGCGTAAAATTGGCCTGGATCTTAGCCAAGCGTAATTGAAAAGGCAATCGGATTTAATATCCTAGCGAAAGACCCTTTTTTATAGAATGGCAGGTTCCTAGCCAATTCGAAACCTCTACTTTCATGTTTCGGTGCGGTTAAATTCGCCCATAAATCACGAAAATTCGGCCTTATTATACCCATACCTTCCCACCCGTTCCAAAAAACTCACCTTCCCCAATGGAAAGCAGTTAGTCCCCAAGAAAATCCTTCCCTTTTACTTTCTCCAAGAGGACGAAAAACCTCCAAAATCCACTCCTTTTTTCACATAATATTTCAACCGAAAGGGAAAGAGAGGGAGAGGCCCCTGCATCTTCATCCCGTCACACAAGCACGCGCCGAGATTCTAATCTGGCCGGTAAAAAGGAAGGCTTTTGCGAGCACCACTCCTGCCGCAAGTCACACCAACATTCTGAACTTCCTTCCTCTTCGCCCACCCTTCTCTCTTGCGTGGGTTTGGTGTCGCCTTTCTTCCCCTCTACCGAACATTTGTCTCCTTTGGCCGGCTCCCATGATTCACCCTTCCCTCCCCCTCGAGACCTCCAAACCCTGATTATACCTTAAACCCTAGTCGAAGGAAGTCCGAGAAGGAAGAATCCCTGAGACCCAAGTCATCGTTGAGCAGTAGGAACCCTGAGATCCCAGTCGTCGCCTCTTTGTTCCTCAGACCCTAGTCGTCTCTTTGCTTATCTGAGGAAGCATTTTCCCCGTACGCAATCGCGGAGAGCAAGGATCCATGAAAACAATCGGTAAAATCTCAGAAAAATTTTATTCAAGATTTCTCAAAAACTTATTGGAACCGTATTCAATATATTCCCAAACGAGATGTCGTTGGAGTTTATGTAAATGTATATAAAAGTTGAAAACATTCCCAATTTTTCCTTTTTTTATACTTCAGCCAATAGTGTTAAACAGGTACTGTATAAATGAAAAGCATTCAAATGCCAGAGCCTTCTGAAGTAGTCAAATCGGTAAGAGTTCTGTCTGGCAACAAGAAATCGTTAGGACATATCCCGCCTCGAGCCGGAACAGGTATAAATTGGCATTTTTTGAAAAATCCACCTGGACATTGGATGTAATCACGGATCTTTAGCTCTTCGGCAGAGATTTACACCTTCGACATTGGATGTTGTGTTTTTGCCTTAAAGAGTAAAGGTCTTGCATTGTACAATGGTAATTAACCTCAGCAGCTGGAGCTTTTAAATCTAGTCTTCCACTAGAACTCCTATCTATCAGGGGCCATTAATTATTACGTAAGACCCTTATGGTGAAGGAGCTTAGGGCCTCAAATAGTAAGGTTAGGAGGTTCAAGATCATGTTTGGTAATATTTTTGTGTTACTTGTGGTATCGCATTTGTGTCACTTTTATAATTATCGCCGGGCAAAAAATATTCGTTTGTACTATTGCAAATAGCATGTTCATCTCCCCAACGACAGATGTCTCCACGACCTACCGTCTCTCAAACATCGCCTCACAGCTCAAATAAAAAGCCAACGATACCTCGTTTTCAATATTTCCATAGGTAGCCTTAATTTCGTGAAACATCGTACATGGAAAAATGTATTCATGTACAAGTACATGCTAACAAAATCTATGCGAACTTCCGTTAGATTGCAATGAGAAGGGGGATGGGTTTCATGAAATAGTGCGGTTAATTATATGGAGGGGGGTGTTAAAAAGTAACCGAAATCGCGTGAATAACTTCAAACATGAACCGTGCGCCAGAGAAAGAGATTGGCTATCCCGCTAATTGACTGTTATTTGCATGTTCAACCAATTTCTCCACTTAATTGATTCACTATGCATTATTTTATTTCCCCCAAAAAATACAGCTGTTTCTAATACAGTGCCTGTTCCGCGCCTTTATTCCGCCCTCTCACGCCGTTAGAAATACCCCCATTCGACAATAACAGTGGTGCTCCTGGCGAAAACGCACTTGACAGAGCATTTCCAGCCCGCGAAGTCAGCAACCCCAGTCGAAATAAATGCCCTGTGCACTTCCAAAAGCTCCGCGCTTCCAAAAAGCGCCTCCCCACACCGCTTCCCCAAGCCAGCCAGAACACAAAACAAGTCGTCCCCCCCTCCCGTGCCCCTCAACGAATTCCCCAGACTATGCCCACACCCCATAACTCCTCAAGCCTCCCCCTTCTTCCGCAGTTCCTCGCTAAAGCCTACACCTCGCCCGCTCTCTCCCCTCGCTTTAATATTCCAATTGTTTTCGCCTCCCGCGGGGCAACAGCATCAACCCGCCACCGAGAAAACCTCTTTTCCCTCTTCTCATTCCCGTTCCATCTTTCCCCCACCACTCTTCTCTCTCCCTTTCGCACACACAACATCTCCATCATCGGTGTTGCCAATTTTGCGATTCCTTATCCCCTGATTTATCGGATTTACCACCCCCCCCCACTCCCTTTCCGTTTTGATGACCTTTTCACTTCGATAGAAAGAAGACTTTGGTGGAGGAGGCAGTAGAGGGTATATTTGCCAAAACCCAACCAGTCATTCGCAAATGATGCATGGTCCTATTGAAGAGGGGGGAGAAGAGCATTGGAAAGGGGAAACCTAATGAACGGTGGTAGTGCCCTGGATCTTTTTTTGATGGTAGAAAACCTAGCAGCTCCATGGGTTCCGCACCCATCTCATTATTCTCGACTCCCGGTCCAAATATAAGTCGAGAAGGATATGTGAGTTAAAAAATCAAATTATTTTTCGAATCTATTAACATGAAAGATCAGAATGCGACAATGCGACGGCTATACACAGACTTGAGTGCATCAGTATGGGAGAAGAGTTGTGTACCAATTATCCGAAGAAGCTGACATCTATAGGCAACGCTCGGTTCTCATGATAAGCCAATAATGTACAGAAAAAATAATTGATTTTGCATAAACAGCTACGTACTCACACAGGCATATGAAACGCTTTGGAGCAATGGCTACAAGTAAATTAAGGTAATCAATCAGTACACAACCCATTTAGGGATAAATATTCCACAGTACTAAAATTTGGAAGGCAATTACCCCAGAGTAATCTATATTCCGTAAAAAATAACATTTCAAAGCGATACCGAGACAATTATCCTATGACATCCATCTTCAAAAGGTTACTAAAATTAAATGTCGCGAATTCACTCCTATATCGCAAAGAGCTAGAAAAAAGCTCAGTATCTAAATGAAAAAAAACTTAACTTTATCTATTTTTCGTCCACAGGAAAGAAATAACAAACTTTGGAAGGCATACGGGAAAAAATTAGAAAGAAAAATTAAAAAAGCTATTTTCATCCCATTTTTATTTTTTTATTTTCCGGCTGGTGATTGAAATATTGTCCGGGGCCACTGTCAGTACCAACGCTTTTTTCTTCGATCATTAACGCCCCAGTTTTTTTTATATTCTCACGGCTTTCAGAATTCCACCGAAGGTGTAAAAATATATATTATAATTAATTTACGCACTACCACATAAAAATAGCGTAGGTGCACTAAATGGATACTACCATCTTGTGTTAACAAGCTCCAAGTTGAGCCGTTATTCCAGAGGTAGATGATCAATTGATTTACGCGAAGGAAAATGTCTGCACACAATTGAATAACTATATATATATATATATCATATATATATAGTTATTATATATATATATGATAATATTAGTTATTGTATATATATATATTATCATGTATCTACGACAGGGGAGTGAGAAGGAAGAACAACACATCCCTAGACCGCCTTTCTTCGTGAGCACGCTTTCAGCAACCTCACTTGAAATTTACACGTCGTCAACCTCACCGAGTCAAAGGCATTATATTCGATGCTCCACCATAATGTAGAGTAAAGCATGCGACCATGGGACTTGTGTGCACGAGCAGTCTTGCCCTGAATGCATGTTTGCCATGTTAGAACAAAGCTTCCGGATTAATAAGGAAGGGGCACGAAAGCTCACCGCATTGTCCGCTACATTACGGCAAACGTTGAAGTCCAAGAATATTAGAGGATTGAAGCAACTACAGTTGAAACAATGGATTACTCTCATCGGTGCGTAGTAGCTACATACTGAAAAACGACATCAATATGAAAAAATGGTGGTCACACAAAAAATAAGATAGTGCAAAGAATTGGGTTAGATTTTGTTCCCCAAGACGTAATTCCTCCAATTTACCGGTAAAACAGCCGATGGTTGAACTAACTCTTCTAAGCTCTACATTGCGTGAAATAAAGTGCGCGAATTCGGAGGGGTGATCCTCCTATTCGTCCAAGTGCTGTTACCCCTGTCTGCGAGTGGCAGGCAGTATATGCGAAACGGCCTAATCCGTCGAAGCATGTTAAACTAAAATCCTACTACTATAAGCAAAATGGTGGAATTCGGGATATGTTTTGATTCACACAGTCGCAAAATAACCGCCTCCTAACCAGTCCCGACTCCTTCGTTTCCCCCATTCGCCGAACTTCCCATGTCGCGTGCCCTTCAACCAGCCACCATTGTGTGCACCGAACGCACAACCCGACCCTACTGTGTGCAAACCCCTCCGCATCAATCCATCCTTCACTCATCCACGGGACTCCCCGCAGCCGCCGTTCCATATCGCTAACCCAGGACGTCGAGAAAGAGAGACGCAACGATCGAGGCCCGTGCCGCAAATGACAACGCCCTCTCTCTCTTTCGCGGAGGGACGACGAACGAAGGGCTCAACGATCGCCGCCGCCGGCTATGGGATTTTATTTTTCAGTCCCTTCGCTTAGTTGTTTTTTTCTACGCGCGGAAACAATTGGCGTCCCTATCCCTCGCACGAGCCGTAGTGAAAACGAGGACGTTGAAAGGGCCAGAACCGGATGATTGAAATCGCTCCGCGTGCGGCAATCACGCTCTTCGGGAAGCAAATCGATTGATTGTTGAGTGCACACCTTTTAGTTTAAAAAAAATGACGCCAGCACATCATGCACAGAAAATTCTTCAATAAGATTTCATGCGATTTAAATACTCAGCCATAATTCTTGAATACTACTTTTAGGCAAAAAACAACACTGTTGCGAGGAATAGAAATGGATACCTGTGTTATTGGATGAGGTAGGTAGGAGAGGAGTCTATCTAATTTGAAGAACGTTAGTAAGATTTAGACTTCTAGTGAGTCATAGAGGACACAAATTCAACTCTAAAACTTAGGAATTTACAGGGCCCCTAGCTGTAGATGGTAGATTCGACCAACAAGATAAAATAAGGGAGATCAACAGTCGGAAAACCAGGTTTAAAAACAAATTTTCCCTCGCACAATAATTTAGCATGACAGAAATAGGGCAAAGCATTTTCAATTGTAAATGCAGCATCATTAAATACACATCAAACAGTTTTTCATTCAAAAACCAACAGAAATAGCCGGAGTCCTAACAGCCCTGACCTTGTGACTGCTTGCACGGTTGCCTATTAAGATGTAGATGAGAAGTAATGATGAAATAATTTTCCTCCAACGAGGCATCTAATCATACACTGGCATAAGCGCAGTTCCTGCAGACTCAGCGTTTAACGAGCGACAATTTCAGGGTTGATATTAACACATCACAAACTTTTGACATTACAACTTCCATTCATCTTCTCTTCCATTCTTCCCGAAATCAACGAAGTCAAAAGAAAAATCAAATTAAAAGGCTCTCCGACAAACCATCAATTACGTGACTGGAATATTTTACCTAAAGGCATAAACTAATCCAATGGGCTTATGTCAAAAAGAACAGGAACAATGAAAGGAGGCGCTAATGAACGAAACAGAAGTTCACCTCAAGACTGCCCCAAAAATCTAAGTAACGATGTGAAGTTACGAAGCTAAAAAAAAGAAATCTCTTTCGGAGTTGGGCTAATTTTCGCCTGTCACTCCACTTAAAAGTTCTTCATTTTTTCCAAGACGAGTAGGTACGTATTTGTCGAGGAAACTATTTTCTCTCATAATCACGATTCTTTCCCATTAAACAGACCGCACCTTGAACAAAAAGACCAGAAAATGAAAACAAACTTCCCCAGCGAGCCAAGTAAAGTTGCCCCGCGTCATTCTATCTCCTTTTTTTCTTTGGAAATACTCACTCCCCTCTTTTCCATCGCAAGCATCCACCCTCTCACCTTTCCTTAGCTCGTCTTAAAAACATTTCCGAGGTCTCTCTCTTCAGTCCTCATACCCACCCTCCCCCCACCCTTCCGACACCGTTCATGTCCCTCTCCTTCCACTTAATTCCCTGGACGAACTTTTACGCCGCCAATCCCACCTCGACCTCAGCCGTTCCTTGTATATTCGGGTACTTCTCTCTTCCACCTTCCAGAGGAGAAAGAGTCCTCTTCCCTTCCCATCCTAACCCTTCCCTTCGCCACCCTACATTTCATTTTATCCCAATCTCGCTCCCTTCAGAACTCCCTTGTCGCCCGCGGCAGTAAAAATCACATCACAAAACCCTTTTCTTTTCCTTTTTTTCATTTTCTCCGAATGGAATGGATTCCTTCCACCTTCTTGGTCCCTTTCTTCCTCCACTCTACCTTCAAGAGTGCTGAACTAGTGGCGGATAGAAATAAAACGAACGATTACAACGTATTCCTTTTATTCAAAAAAATTACACAAAAAATTATTTAAAAAATACATGGAGGTTAAAATGTAAGTTTTCTTTTCAATTACTGATAAAAATAACAAAGAATTCAAAACAAGATTAATTAAAGAATAACCCTATTCTCATGCCCTCTATAATGTCTTTACTGCACATATGAAGGCATTCAACACACACAAATTAGACAAATGGGAACCAATAAAATGTAAAATGATGTTCTACCATGCGCGCGTGGTCTATGAGATAATTTGACGGACAAGAAGTTGAATTACGCGAGGATTATGTGCGTATCGTGTAGATAATATTCAATCTTATAATTTAACAGCAATTATTGATAATACTCACTGCTCAATAAATTGTAAGATACGTGCTGCTTACAAACATAATTTGATGCGTTCGCGTTGTCCCTGTGATGACTGATTGATTTGACTCATTTAACGTGCAAGTTGATAAGATACCTACCGTATTTCAGGTAAAATAGTGAGCATAGATAAGTTTGGCAAAATGTACATAAGTTATTCATATTAATAAGATATACTACTTAAAATGTAAATAATTTATGTACACAGGTAAGGAAATGTTTCGCTAAAAATAATCCACAAGTTTAAAAAAAAATCCTTTAGACAAAAGATGTCTTTTCGAAAGAAATATAATTTCCATGGTAATTTTTCCATTACTAACCTTCTGCCTTTGTAGATCTCTGTTCAGCACTCCTTCCACCACATCAAAATAGGGACACAAAATTCTCCCGTAACTTATTCCGACTACCGCCCACACACGGACAATCCAAGTGCCCACATTCACGCGACGATTTCTACGTATTCACCTCACATACAGACTCTTCCTTGGAGGAATTCCCCCTCGAAGGAGAGAAAAAAAAGAACTACTCCGAAGAAGAAAAGTTAAAGAAACGAGCGGGAAGGTCGAGACCACCGAGGTAATACAATGGGTCGGGTTTGGTCGGGCAGGCGTGCCATTGGCATAGAGACAGCGACGGGAGAGAAAAAAAGTTTATGAAGGCGGCGAAATGATTCCGGCGAAAAAGAATTGAGTCGTCGTCTGGCGCCGGTCACATTTCCTCTTCCTCTTTCCCCTGCCTCCATCTCTCTCTCTCTCCCAGTCTTTCTTTCTCTGGAAATATTTCAGCGTCTCGGTCGCACGAGTCTTTTTTTATCTAATGTAAGCGGCTCCTTTCGAATTAATGGGGAACCGCAATAAGAGAGAGAATTACGAGTGATTAACGCATCTTATGAACCATTATTTTTTTCTCCTACAACCACCCTCACGCTAGCGAATCGCACCACATCTAAAAAAATATGCTCCTAGCTTTTGCCCAAAATTTACGAGGATTGACGTTAAAGTAATTACGCACGAAGAAATTATGACATCTTTCCTGCATTAGTATATCTTTAGAAGCAGGGGGCGGGGGGAAACGAACAAAAAGAAAGAGACACTAATTGAGACTCATGGTCCGCCGGAATTCACATGAAAAAAAACTGACATTAACCAGGATAGAGCATGAGTCCAACCACGGAATACACTGGTGTATATGCCATTAATACGGTGATGAAAATGGAGTTGAAGAAATTTGAATGTGAATGGCCAACAAAAAATGACTTTATCATGATATCACATATGACTTTCCATCAGATGGAAAGAGCTGGCGAAATGGATTATCTGGGATGAGCGAGACTGGCTACCTTATGACGATGAGATTAGAAATGCCAACACTCTCAAAACAGAAATTGGATACTCATCTGAGAACCCAAGGTTGGTTAGCAATTCCATGAAAAAATAACTCAAACCTTTACGATAATTTAGTCACCGATGAAAAGTTCAATAGAAAGCATGATTAAATAAACATTTGTCAGTTTCCACAGATAAATAAAATATTAATTACCACTGAGGTTTCGATTTTATTACATCGTCCACCAAAATATGACGTAATAAGAACGAATTCTAGGTAGTAATTAATGTTTTACTAATCTGAGGAAAATAGTAAATAATTATTCAAAAATAATGTTGGAATTCCACAAATTATCACCAGAATCATCTGAATTTGTTCAACGGGAAGTATCAAGGAAGTACCTCAAATCATACGTTAGAAGCAAAAAAATTACCAGCACATTTTAGGTAAACGGAAACACGCTAAACGTTTTATGTCCCAAATTTTCTCAATTTGTATTAATAGCCAATTTCTCACACAAATTCCAATGAAATAAAGCCCGGTTATGGCTTGTTTTTTGGAGCGGACTCATGGCCCACTACCATTAAGTTGAGAGAACCTCTTGGCATAAGTAAAAGTATGCTTCATGCTTGTTCCGAACCTACAAATGGTAATCCTCACTACAAAATGAAGTGAATGAAATACCTCATTACATATTCACATGCATATGCGTGCGGTGCGTCCTTGAGCGGGCATGAGAGAAAGGGCCCAACAAAAAGCACAGGCATCATAAACGTAAACGAAATCATACCATGACGATGGAATAATATCCGAGCAAAAATGTTAAAAAATGGTGTTATCAATTTAATAAAGACCAGCCACAAGTCATAGCAATGTTTGATAAAAGGGAACAAAGGATGGAAAGACCTCTATCTTCCTGTGCGACAAGCGAGCTCCACGTAATTTCGTCACAAATGCTATACAAGCGCAACGTGAATGAATTGCGATGAGATTTTCATTTTTTTTAAACTTATTCTCCATTCGTCCGATTGTGTCCTGGGAATGAAACGACCGTCCACGCAGCATTTCCCATGCATGCCTCATGTGTAAATCGACCCCTTCCTGTACCTTTCTGCCATGCAATCGCAAGTTCAGATAACGAGATTCGGAGATGAGGGATTCAAAAATGGTAATCGGAGAAAGAGTGGAAGCCGCATATAAACCTCTGTCTGTCCTGTTCTCCCCACCAGGAAGAATTCCAGCGTCTACAGGGTCCTCGGTTAGGGACGCACACACGTATGCAATTGCTATGCAACAGGGCGAGTATGATTCCGACTCCGACCTCTTAGATGACGTAGATGTAGAGTAATAGAGACAAAATACGGCTGCGAGGAGCATGAATTATTTTTCGGGTGAGTCCGGTTTTCAAATTCCATCTTTCAATCCCAAAGGGATGAGAGAAAAATAAAAACGCAAGCGCATTAAACTCCTTGGAGAAACAACGTTAGGTTATCTACATGATTGAGTCCGAGACTACTGTTTTACCATTTCCGCGGAAAATAAATCACGGTGCCATTCGTTTCGCCGTCCAATCATTGCTCCCAATGTCTCTTTGGTTGGAGATGCATGATGAATTTAACCCTGTATCCGACACGCGAGACTTCAGGAAACTTAAATCCTTACCTGGAGCTCGTAATTCTAAATTCAACTTATTCAAATAGTTACCACTAAAACGCACTCTGTAATTCACACTTTACTCCTTACTGGCGATACCATTAAAAATAGCCTGATTGGCTTTCGTAATTAAAAAATTGGAATCATTAACAGGAAGATATCCTAGCTTACGGAACCATTTGGGGTCTACATGTTTCAGTATTAACTTTTTCATTAGATCTACCACGTCAAAATGTACATTGCTTCATTTTTTAAATGAAAGCACTCCGCGGTTGTTGTCCATAATTTATTTTGTAAAATTAAGTTAACACTGTCTGATGACAACACAACCCAGGTCTACAGGCAACGAGGTGACACTCTTAATTTACTGTAGCAATGTAACCTTCCGTTGAGCTTGTTCTACGTCACGAACAAAAGGTGTGTCAGCCAAATCCGTTGCAATAACACGAACTCTATAGGTTTCCAATTAATTCAAGCCTATAGATAACTTATTGCAACATAATTGCGTACAGCGCTCAAATTTTTCTCAGGCAAGGCACAAGGTTCACTTCGATGGGAAATCTCATGATAAATTTCAAGATTTTGCCAAACTAGTTGACCCAAAAAACAGTTTATAAGTCTATATATAGTAGCTCAGACACAAAGTTCCTACAAGGACCTCCTGCCCT
Source organism: Pyrrhosoma nymphula (assembly GCA_963573305.1). Taxonomy (NCBI): domain Eukaryota; kingdom Metazoa; phylum Arthropoda; class Insecta; order Odonata; family Coenagrionidae; genus Pyrrhosoma; species Pyrrhosoma nymphula. Next base: position 58,583,604 of record OY754330.1, read on the forward strand.
AAAAAAATCACCACGAATCATTATTGAAATCCAATTCCGATTGCCATTTTTCATACCAATGCAAGGCAGCATCAAAACCCATCGATAGTAGGTCATAATATTTTTATCCGTCATTTCTTCGCATATCACACAATCTTTCACGACCACAATGGTTTCTGCATCGAATTCAAAATTCCACGTGATGTCAGCAATGCAAGTTACCGAGGTCTGCGATTGAAACGCGTTAACTCTCTTGACGGTAGTGAACCAGGCACGTCGAGGACTTTCAAACTCCGACTCGATAGCCCACTCATCTTCCAAACGCTGCCTTCATTTTGTGACACACTCCGTCCCGGAGTATCGAGGAAAAAGAGATTTAAAAGGGTACACGTAAAAAAGAAACAAAAAATAATCGGCTTATCATCCGAGATTTCGGCGAAGCGACTCCGATGAAGCGCGACCTACTTCACGATTCCGTTTTATTATTTGTTTCTTTTTTTATTCTCTCCCTCACATGCCAAAATATTTTCGCCCATCTCCTCCATAAGCTCGCGCACGTAAATTATGCCCCTCAGTCGCAACATTAACGAGCCATCCCCCGCGAACTCCAACCTTAAGCCTCGCTTCCATCGCTGTACATAGACTGGTGGAGAGAGGGAGAGACAAGGCTTTAACCCGACTCCCACCCAAACCCCAAGCCCTCCCCCACACTCAAAGGAAGGAGGGAACCGGGTGCATCGCAGCCGACATCCTTCATCATCTCGCTTCTATCATTCATCGTTCTCGTTTCGGAGCAGCGCCATATATTTCAGGGGGCGCCATTGTCAGCCACAAACCATCCCTTCACCCACCCCGCCCTTATAAGGGAAGGGAGGAACGGTCGACTCTCAGAACCGATCACTGCTGCATCTCATCCGCCGTCATTCTCTTCTGACGCAGCACAGAACCCTTTCCACACACCGCCAATGCCTTTCCCTGAATCCGCACTTCTTCCTAATCTGTCATAAGACTAATTGACTCTATTCGCATATGTTATATTCATAAATATATATATGTGTGTGTTTGTGAAGGGTAAAAGGATAGATGAAGAGATTTTAAGGCATGTGACGGTTGAAGAGATTAAAAGGCCCGTGAATTCTGGAAGGAATATCTTAGATAGTAAATGCAGAATATCAAGGAATGAATGTTGGTCTAAAGTAGTAAAAATTACGATATACCGCGTACCTACTCCTTTCAATTTCATTGAATGAAATTGAAACCTGGGTATGCCAGGATATGCGTCAGTGTAGGCCAAATTCAGTGGCTATGGGGTATATGGGAAGAGTTTGGGGTAAAAGGAGAAGAGATAGGGTTAGGGTTACTTAACGCCAGTAACGTTCAAGTCCAAAATATTGGATTCAAGCTGCTCTACTTCATTCCTTAGTGATGGTCGGCTAAGGTCTTCAGGACTTCCAAATGATAAGGCTATGTTGCACCGTCTCGCATAAGGCCTTAAATCTAGGACCAATACAATAGTAACGTCAGAGGCGGGAACTAGATCGTCAATATTTAGGTTGTAATGGGTATCAAACCAGATATCGCGGGCAGCAGTAGATTTTCTTTGCGCTGGAAAGTACTAGTAAATAATTCGCTCTTCAAGCACTGTAACTCAAGTTCTATAAGTTTTAAATCCTCGAAAAAAGTATTTAAAAATAAGGCACCATTATATGTCACGAAACATGCAGAATTAAATTTTATTTATTTATTTAAAACATTGTCTTCATATTTTAAATCTTCAAATAGCAAGAAAATTTTCTAATTTCCAGGGTACCCAGTAAGCCACCACAGATCATCAGATCAGATCAGACATGGAATCACATATACTAAACAAAAGCATAATACTTAGAATGAACAAAACAAAATTTCCAAATCTAGCGATTTATATATGTATGCTTTGAAAAGTATTTAAAGATCTAAGTGAAAATCATCCAAAGGACCATTTACAAGTTTCCCGAATTTTCCCTGAAAAAGATGTCCTTATAAGTAATCACGTAAGTTAAGAGCAACGATAGATGGGAGAAGGATAAAGAACTTAAAGGTTGCAAGAGAATGTTTTGGATTTGTATTGAGGAAATTTTAAGGCAAAAGAAGCGCAGTGAGAGAGAAAAATATAAGGAAGCCTTTGACAGAGTTCAATAATTTGTCAGAAATTGATTGCCAAAATAACTGTCGGCATACTTGGTAGGGTACACATGATGGTGATATCTACAGATTGGACATGAAGCTGGATCCTTGACACTAACAAGACATCCGTCTCGGTCATGCAATTGACCCATTAAATATAAGACCAGAAAGAGAAAAAATCATGAGAAAAGATAGTAGGTACGGCATGAATTTCTTCTATTTATGTTTCCAAAACGCTAAGCCGCACATTTTTTTCTGTCGGCGCATTCGTCCGCCATAGCCGTAGATGAAAAACCTCCACCTTCCCCTCCAACCACATCTCCCCTTACCCCTTTCTCATTATCTTCCTCATTTCTTATTCCCTCCCTCCTCTTTACCCTCCTAGTCCTCTCCCTCCAAAGCCTCCACCCTCCCTCCCCCAGACTCCCCCTTCTCTTACGCATGTGCTGTTGGACTCTCCGTCGCCGGAGCAACTCGACCCCTACAATCAACATTCCCAGGCTCCCGCTCCAACCCCCCACCCACCCGCCCGAAAATTGCCTTTTGTTATCCCTAGTTGAACTCCTTGTGCACCCTCCTGACCCCTTCCTCATTACACCAATCCTTATTTCCTTCCCCGCCCCTGAGTCGCTCACCTCCACCACCAAACCCGCCCCTTTTCCGCGTTGTCAACCGAGCACCCATATTACCACCGACCACCACTACGACTCCAAAACCCTACCACCCACCTCCGATCCACCAAAGCCAGGACCGATCCCATAAGTGGCTCCACTAGTGTAGTCCCCCAAAACAGCCCCCCACCTATCCTCGTTTAGCATCTTTCGCAACAGTATCCAATCGAGTTTCCATAGTCCCCCGAAAAAAAAGCTCCTCCTACCAATCCAATTTTTACCCCACCCCTTCAATTCTTTCCTGCTTCACAACTCTCCCCAGGCCCCCTGTCCACCCAATCCTCCACAATATCTACCCCTTCCTCCGAACATGACCGCCCTGCGGTTGAATTCATGATTACCGTGATTTTCAAGAGCGCTGGGAAAGGAGAGTTTTGTAATTTGTGAGGGCGCGCCCTCGACAGAATAATCGCATGAATTACTCCAAGATTCGCCTTAAATGGAATCGATCGTTCGCTTGAAATTGTTACCGTCGTCATATTACGCGCAGAAATAATAGAATGAACCGTACATGGACACAAGTATGCTTTTTCTCACGCTCACACTGTGATATTTACATTAGTTTATGGCCGACCGCAATAGCCAGATTGGCAACCTGCAGGCCCGTCGACCCAAGTGCGTGGGTTCCAATCATATCTCAGGCATTGATGCTGCGATATTGTTAGGGTCCCAAGTTTATGGTTTGCCTTATCAGTTTAAACATTAAAAACATAAGTTGGAGCAGGTCTTATAACCCTCCCATATTAGTTCACTGGTAATACACTTAAAAAACTGCGTGTGATCCTCGAAGCCAATCTGCTCCGACGTGGTTGCAAAAACAAAAACTTTCTCTGACGTGGATAGTGAAAATGGATGCCTGGTGAATCTTTTTTTTCCTCTTTTGGTTGTCTTAGCTCACAATTTTCTAACCAAGGAGAAAATTAGTTTCTTTCTTGCAAGTGAACTCGAACATCCTCGAGCAAAAATCTCAATTTTTAAACTGAGTCCCCTATGAAATTTTGAGGAGATGGATCATTATCAAAGTGCAGAAATCTCGTGAAAGAACAAGTATCTCCGGAGTTTCATTTTACGGGTTGTCGATTCGATAAAACGTTTCCACGACTTAAATGCACTGGTCACGTGTATGCGCACGTGCCAGACGGAAATTTCGAGGGGGACGCGTTACTCCCATGAATAATCCCTTTAAACGTAGACGAATGAAATGAACGAGAGATCGCGTTGGTGCGCTAGCTACAGTATCCAACTCCCATCCCGAAGTCTGGGCCGAATTCGAGCAGTGGCGAAGATATTTCAGTGATATGCTCATCCTCAGTCGGCTCCGTTCGCCAAGAGCAGGCAAACCCGGATACCGAATGGATTTCTTTCTCCACCCTTTCACAATTCCCAAAATGATACTCCCCTCACCTACTTTTGCACTCGTACTAAATGGTGAAATAGTTCGCCAACTTTCCTAACAAGTATCATTAATGTATAGCATGAAAACTTCGTCATTTTGGCTGGGTGAAGTATCAGGGCATAACAAATACCGCTGGAAACACAGGATACGGAGTAAGCGGTGATCGCACCGATAGACTAAAAGAGCACTGACCTTTAAGGGCCTTTTGCAAAGGACTTACTTCAGTGCTGAAAATCGAACTGGATTTAGCAAACTCAAAATTATACCGTGAAAAGGGTTTTAACGTATCCAATTAAAGAAATCGAATTCGATAATCAATAGACAAAGAAAGTTTTAATAAGTACGATCCTGATTTTCCATCCAATTCTTGGATCAACGACCAATCATAATCAAGCAGTAGAGTCGAGCGCTTCGAGAGAATACCGGTGGTGATGCTGAAACATATCAAAATACTTTTTGTGGGAACTGTAATTGAGGAAATTTGCTCTTTGAAACTTGAATATCTGGTTTACTGGAGCCTGTTCAGAATGTTTTGTAAACTATATACATACATATGCCAAAACAATATTGGTTTACTGGAGCCTGTTCATAATGTTTTGTAAACTATATACATACATATATGCCAAAACAATACTCCGCAGTTTATTCAGGTTACGTAGTTCAGCTTATGCCAGGACAGCGCCACTTCGCTCTGGTATTAACATCGTGTAAACACGGCGTCCGAGGCATTTAATTCAATTTCCGATTCGAGTTCCGAATATGGTTCCAAGTTTTCGACGCCGACTTCATTACATACCGATTTTATTTGTTAACCTTTGGCGTATAACAGCCTTAACTCAATTTTAAAAATAAGTCCGCCAATGACCACGCGTAAACCAAGGGAGCAAAACGCGATCTGTCCCGTCGAAGACAAAAGAAATACATTTAAAACACCGTGGGGGCACAAGGGACGCTAAATTAGGTCTAGTCACTTCTTTTGCCGTCCTTCAGGACTTGGGTTCAGCCACGGCCGTCTTTATATTTATCTATAAAGACGGCCGTGGATCAGCCCTACAACCTCCTCCATCCCTCACGACATCAGTTTCGCGAGGAGCACGAAAGGAGATAAGTCTCGTTAATGCACCCATCTTCGCCTTCTTTGGAGTCCCACCTACCCTCCTCGAACCCATAAATAAACACGTCCTTTTGTGCTCATCAAACCACCCATCCCTCCCTTGGGGCAATTTCTTTTTAAGCCATTCCCGCCTTTGTTCCACCCAAAGCTCGTCTCCAACCCCCTTTGAAAAAATTAAAACCCCTACCGAAGCTAACACTCAACTAAAAATAAAACAGCCAAACCACGTCCCATGGAGAGGGTCTTTCCACATTGAGAGGTCTTTCATCACCCTCCTCTTGCTCCTCCTGACCTCCCACCTCTTTCGGCACCGACCGCCTCCGCTCTCTCAAAAAAAAACAACATTCATCTCCGAAGGATTATGCTCGGATATATCCATCCCCCTTCGAATGGGGAATACAAATACTTTCCCACACACAGCTTCTCGCTCTCTCTCCCCCTACACCCACCCTCGTTTCACACAGCGCTGTCCCTTCTTGAACCTGCACCAACAAGCGGCCCTGAAGGCTTTAAGGGGGCGGAATGCAAAGCGCGTGCGTCAGGGATATAACTCCCGAACGTGGAGGATGCACTGGGTCCGGAAGTCGTGAGCTTTTGTCCTCAAGATCGGTCCTACATATTCGCACAAAATAATTCATGGTTTTCAATGGGATGCGAGGGAACTCTTTCAGAGAGTTCGTCGCAAATAAAAGCTCTATCAAGTACGAGAAAGGTTTCTTGTAACGAGTGAAGTTCCGATTAAAATGTGGGTAGCAATACACGAGAGAATATACTAAGTGCAACCACTGAGAAGCACTTTTTTCATGCCAGCGTAGGGTTGTACCATACAGTAAACATGCAGAATTATATGGTTACTCCATGGTTGTCCTCAATTAGTAGAAACGCAATTTTCTACTAAACATATTTATTCCACGTAAACCGCGCTATAGCTTAATAAGTCATGATCATATTCAGCCATCCTCTGTTCTTGACTTGAAATTATTAAGCCAAAACGTGATCTACGTTGAATAGATGAGTTTTGTGGATAAGAACAAGTTCCGATACATACATGGCGTATGACTTATTTCCCCTACATTCGCCGGACAACATTTTTCTAAGTCTTTTTCTCTGGGTTTACTCCAACACAGCGATTTCTGCGGTGGAATAAATCTTCGAGTCCCAAACACGTCAATCAACGGAAAGCTTCAGCTGATGAACGCAGAGTTCGGACAGACAATATGTTATTTTCAGTGAGAAAAGTTCATTCACACCGGGAGAGGTAGATAGGTCGGTAAGCGATTGATTAAGTTAGGCGTGGAGTAAAGAAGGAGCAAAACCCGGGGTCGGCATTATCTTACTCTCAATGAGACAAGACTGCACAGCCGATTCTTAACTACTTAACGTAAACTCACAGAAAACAAGAATTCTCGTGGTTACACTAAAAAATATACAATACCATCCGGGGAATCCAAAATAAAGAAAATGAAGCCAGATTTCTGGCTAACACACCAAAATTATCTCAGGATCACTCGTTTTTGCACGTCATCAATACTTGAGAATATTACAAACGAAGTTATCTTAATCACATTAGAGGAATTATACAACACTATTGTAGCCTGATAGTTCAAGAGAGCTCAAGCAGAGCAAAAAATGCAATTCAAAGGTTCATTATGAAGTAACCCATAACTTTGCGGGGACCCGTTCCAACACCCTCCTCAAGCCACATAGGAAAATTTCAGCACATAATTTCTCATTTGACACGACTCTTTTGACTGTGCTTGACGTCGACCGAGCTCGCGATTTCGATAGAATGGAAACAATGTGCCCAACCGAGGCGGGAGGACAAAAAAAGTGTGGTCTCATGACACGCTCCTTTCCCCGTCTTCGGTAGATTTCGTGGAGCTTCGATGTCTCACGCAGAGATGTGAAAGAAAAATGATGCGGGGAAAAAAAAGGTAGGGGGCAACTTCAGCGCCCCGCCAGGCCACATCGATATTGAGAGGACGAGGTACGCAGGGCAGAAGGGAAGAAAAAATGACGAAAAAAGGAGGCAGTTAGACTTCGTCGCGTTAGGGTTGCATTAATGGGTATGCCTTTGCATTTACCCGGTCTCTACCCCCAAGAGAGCACAAGAGACGGAATTCCATTTTTGCGAGGGGGCGTGCGGGAAGCAGGGGGAAGAGGGAGAACATATTGTGTTAGTCTTGAGGAATGAGACTCCCCCAACTGACAAAAGTTTTCGGAAGAAGGAAGACTTCAAGTCGCTAGGACAAAAACACTCCGAGACGATTGAACTAGCATTGCCAACCTTAAGACAACTAATATTTGCATCACAAAGATTTTAGAGTCAGCCCATTGGAAGCAATGGCTATGTGGTGTTACCGAAGAATGTTGAAGATCAAATGGACGGATAGAACCACCGAAGTAGAACTCCTACGAAGAGTTGAGAGAGAAAAGAGGCATAATAAAATCTCTGAGAAGAAGGAGAAACAAACTTATTGGGCACATTTTTCGACACAACAGCCTATTGAAAACAATATTGCAAGGAGAAATGAATGGGAAGAATTATAGAGGATGGCCAAAAATCATAAAGGACGTCAAAGTGGATAATAATGTAGGAATAACGCGGTTGGCAGAGAAGAGTGTGGATTGGAGAGCTGCAGCAAACCAATCTTCGAAATGATGACTACTGACGACGATGTTTCCCTTGAAATTTTATTACTGAACTTTATAACGGTATTAAATGCAAGACGCTAAATTGATGGTAAAGTCTAAATGAGTAGGAATGCCAATTCCGTCATTTGATGCTGAATCATCGGCCGAGCAAAAATACAGCAGCATAATAACGGCACTCACACACCAACTTCATCTTCATGGATTTCCCTTGATAAGCAAATGTAAAACGCTGGGGTAAAACTTGGCAGTACTAAAGGGGAAGATCAAATCTATCCTCATCTACAGTTATCCTACCATAACCTAATCTGCAGGTAAACCAATTTTGGTATTGCTTCGCATGAATGAATTATCTCGTCCAGATTTCATTACAGCGTGCATTTCAAGCAAACTGGTGGCCTGGATATCTGAATCCAAATAGTGGATTGTGATCGTTCCAAAACTTTGCATCCGTTTGAGACACGGATACGTGGTATAAGTCGTTGTTCAACTGTTTTATTTACCTTTAGATAGCACCGAAAGGGCCAATATAATTAATTAAACCTAGATTCATCAACTTGGCTCACTGAACTGAAGCCTTTCCTTAGTTAAATTATCTACCAAATTCAACAGAGTTCATTTAATGCCCTTGCCGTTAAGTCGAAGGCCGAGGGTTGGGAGTGGGTCTCTAATACGGATATTACGTTTTATGATATAAGATGCATATTTTTCGCTAGGTTTTCTACTGTGCAAAGTGAATCACATCATCGCAACATAATGAACGCCATCGACAACTAATATAAGCCCAGTGAACACAAATTATGACTATAAATAATGATATATACCAGAGAAAAATCGATGTTTCTCCGACGACAGAAAATCGAGGAGGAATCTTTGAATCAACATATCAGATGAACTTCAATTAAAGGATTGTTCAATTAGACCTTTAACTACGAGTAACTGTGGGAACCCAGTTTCCAATCAGTTAGCAAGCTCGCGTAAATGAACTTCTCAACGCCGAACCTTAAGCAAATTGGGAAAGTTTACCTAGTTTTCGTGACTCTAGCTTTATTTGTTAGCAAGGTGCCATACTGGGAGAATATCATGTGAAAGATCCGAATCCAATGTTTCATTGTTTCGTTCAGGATTTTTAAAGTAATACAAAGTTCTTACTTTTGACTAAGATTCTAAATCAATATTCTCCTCATCAACGGCGTTCCTCGAATTTAAGAATCATGAGCTAATTAGGAATGTTCTATGAAGCTAGGAAGCACTAAAAATACCAGATAAACTACACACATACCAATAATCGATAACTTTCATTCCTAGTAATAAATGCTGAAATTTTCCTCGCAGAAGAAATACATGGATAAGGAAGAATAATTAGCAAAGTTAGATAACCTTCACATTATTAATTCGAGCGTAAATTAGTCGTGAACATTACTCAAAAGAATAGAAGAGGAGAAAAACCATAAAGAGCGCTATCAGGAAGGCAATGTTGAGTTGGATAAGGCAACCGTTAAGACACAAAGAATCAGCAAGGAACATAATAGAGGGGAAAGCCACAAAAGGAAGGACAAATACATAGGCCAGCGAAAACGGGGTATGAAACAGAAGAGCTACAAAGACAGAGCGGAGTTAGCAGGTGACAAGGTAGATTGAAGGGCTGCACTCAACCAATCTTGGAAGTGATAACAAATGATGATGACTTTAACCATATTCTCGTACTTATTATGGATAACCAAGCATCGATATCTATGACTTCATCCACAAAGTACTGTGCAAGCCACTTTCAAGGTGCGTGGCACGGGGTGATTCCATACCAGGCATGCAGTGATCGTCCCAGTTCAAATCACAACATAAAACGCTCTCCCGGCCTATAGGCGAGGACCAGAAAGCCGTCAGGAGAACAATGCGAGGCCAAACCAGAAATCAAGAGAGTAATACGTTGAAAAACCTGCTATCATGCAGTACACGGGTGATCATACTGAAAAGTACTATTAGTACTTTTAATTCATGGGTATAGATGATATTAGTTCGTGCAGAAAATAAAATGATACGTCATTTTTCAAGCGAGATGAGGCGATACAAGTAGAGGTAAGTCAATAAACAGAAGTAAAAATCAAACCCACCAAGCAACATTCAGTCTCGTCCTCATACCTCGACAGTCATGCTGACACGCAAAGGTTGTTACAATACTACAGAAACATAAAATTATTTACAAACTGACTTCATTACTAAAAGTAATCTAAAACTAAGAGATGGGAGTATTTTTTTGAATGAACTGTGGCAATTACTATTGGTGTCATATGAGAAGCTGAACCAGTAAGAATCGCAATTGACGCAAAGTGTAATTTCAAAGTGCTTGATATATCGGGGAGTAAAATATTTGCGACAGTGATCACAGTCGTGAAGCTAAAAAAAATTAACCCTTCCACCAATGTTCATTTGTAGGAGCATTTATTGGCATGGCAGATAAATGTCAGCATCAAAACGATAATTGAAAGTCAGTTACTGTAACCTACCACGAGAGAAGTAAAACTTTTGGGGGAGAAAAATATTCACTTGAGTCAAAACACTGTAGATAAAAAATATATTCCCTAAATCCTGTACATTTTGACAGCTAATCGCTAAGCCATTACCGTGTACATTTTTTTTAAATTATGGATTGATTGACGGAAATAATATTTATCATCAGCTCGTTAATTCCAGTTCAAACACGACCATAATATACAACGCTAATTTTAGGCTATAGGAACAAGGCGCTTTTATAATGACAGATTTATTCCAACAGATTTTACAGAATTATATTCTTTATCGACGAAAGAAAAACACGCCAATTAAAACCCCTCTTTATACTGAAGTTCAATCAAAAATGCATAAATCAGGTATATCTGCTTTGAGTGAATAAATATGCATGAAGGAAATGAAGGGAAAGTTGCCTTGTTCATCACAGTAACACAATACTTTTTAAAATCCTCAACCGCAAAACTATATGAAACGTGTGATATTAGTAACGAAAGTAACAAAAGAAACATCACTATTCTTTGTCAAGGAATGTACCCTAGATAAAAATAACTGCCTCGCACCTTTCCCTATTATACTTCACCTTGAAGTGTTTTAACTCACGGCGAAATCGCCAAAACAGCTGCCTCATCCGATTTACCAACTCGCTTATTCGAGCTCTGTATCCTCGACTCCCGCCGTGTATCACTCCTGTCCGCCACCTCATAATTTTCCATCATATCCCTCTCTCCACACTTTCCCTGCCTTTTTCCTCAACTTTTCCTCCGCGGCCTCTCTCCGCTGCCTCAGAACCTTCCTATGCCTTCCTGAATACCCACACCCTTTTTAATATTTCCTCTTCCTCCAAACAGCTTATTCCCGTTTCCCTATCACATTCTCCCTATCTTTATTGGGCTCTATGTTTAACAAAACGCACACAGGATTTCACTGTGGAGCACAGAGGTAACTCACCGAAATCAATTATCCTTTCATTGACTGATTTTGCCTCGCATCACTCCGGAAAACGGGCGAGTGTACATACATCGGCACATTCGTCGGACTCCAAAGAACCACCACAAGTGCGTGTGACAGGGGATGTTACGATACCGGTGATTTTTTTTTATGAATAAAAAGATTAATATTAATGTAGTTCATCTTATAATTTAGGTACAGTCACAAATATGGCGAGGAAAAATAGATTTTTTAATACATACCCGTCCTGATGGTTGGTTGGTGACTAGGGGAGGTGACCGACGACTCAGGTCATTTTCACCATTAAAGGTTGGTGGGTAGGGAGTGGCCATAGCATAACACAGGTGGTACAGAGAATTGACCGGTAGCAGTGAGTCTCGCACTCACCGGAACGGTTGAACTTCGCAACCAATGAAGGTGTCAAACCCTTCAGTAATTGTGAAATCGGTTCAGGCATACAAACAAGAAAATCCTAAATGTACTACGTTCTCCGTGAAGAACGTTATTTTCCTCCCAGATAGCCAGGAATGTTCCCAGATTTTCAGAACAGAGGCCACCAAGCTACTGGAGTAGGATAGTCAAGGATCACGGAGGGGTTAATCGGAGGCTGCGGGAGATGCCTACCTGAAAGCTTCCACAGATAAGGCGTGGATTCAGTTCGGGAAAGAGGCTAACTAGGGTGTATACACTCGAACCCGGACCCGTGGAGCGGGAAGCCAGTGATTCTAGCCAACTCACAATTCCGATTCCCCTCATAATGTGTATCCCCCTCATTTTATCGGGGTGGTTGAAACTATCAATGTAGTCAGGGTGCCTAATTATCTCTATCCAGTGTCAGAATTGAACTCGGGCCCTGACTGCAGGATATTCTTCGACCTTCATATATTACCATATCACATCTTTCTCTGGTGAGTCCCAAATTCAAGATGTATATACCAAGTACGGTATTAATAATAGGGCAGAAAATAACATTGAATCGATGGATTCATAAGGTTCGAGAGCACAGGTGACTTGTGCATTAGCCATTGCGGATTCAAGACATAAATCGCAAACAGCTATATTTACATCGTTTTGTGCAGTTAATACGCCGTATAAACATGTATCAGTAACGGAATATTTGGAATACAGCAATGATTTAGATAGAAAATTACGATATGAAAATATTTTGACAAAAGCACCACATTATTCATAAAATTTGTTGCAAATATTTAGCAAATCAGCCAAGTAAGGTGGATCATTTTTCGTAAATACAACAGGCTTCACTTTCGTCCGTCGAGACGCTATCTACTCTCTTATTTCATCTTGTAAACCAACATCTTTCTATCTCCAACTTTCTCATTACATTTACCAACCACCCACATCTACCCACCACTCATAGAAATGGACCCAATTTTTTTTTCGAGGTTGACCCGCGTGGGCGAATACGAGAAGTTTAAACCACCTCCGCTCGCTCCCAGGCCAGGAGAGTTTGAGAGTGAAGCTAAGAGCACGGCACGGTGACTCACTCTATGAGAAAGATTTAGTGGGAAGTCGAAAATAATATAAAAGAAAGCTGTGGGACCGAATAAAAAGGACCGCGTCGGCTATTTTCCGCCCGGGATGATGGAGCCAGGACCGCGCCCCGCACCACACAAATCTGAACGCCTGGGCAGCATACATACCTCACTCTTAGCACACGTGCGCGCACGTTAATGGTATTATAGTCCAAAGGGTGCGGGAGAAAAGAGTGAATTATTCACACCCACACACCTAGGTATGGCGAGGGCAAATAGACGAAAGGAGTCGGAGAGAGACAGATAATGCCTAAGAATTCCTAAGAAAGAGATGGGGAGGGTGGAAAAGTGACCGAAAAAAATAATAAGTAGACAACGGGAAAAATGTGGAAAATATTCTAGAGACGGGAGCAGTGGTGGGGGAATAAAAATAAAAACGACCGACAGGCCGTACCGGGTGGAATTCCAGCCTATAGAAAAGTAATGCCGTGTCTCCATATATTCTGCTCTAAGATGATCCACAAACCATATAAGTAGGATTGCAGTAAAACCTATATAAAACCAATGACAACTATTATCGCATGCATATATATTAAGGATGAATGTGACACGTTAGAAAAAGTGTGCCGTAATATGTTTAGGCACTTGGAGAAGGCAAGCAAAGTTACTACGAAGTAACGGGATTTATATCGGCTAACATACGTTGGATAAAGGAAGCATTTATAGACGTAATAAAACTGTATAAAATACTACTGCCACCTTCGGACATCCGAGCATGTGTATATCATAACTACAAGACGCAGGTACGAAACATGAAAAAAAAACTCTACTTCAATTATTCCGGCACTTTACGCTATAGACCAAGAAGATCTATAAAATAAAACGGAAATCAAGACGCCAAAGAGGTCCTTATATGATAGCGTAAGTGATTGCATCTCTCGTTTCCTTTTTAAGAGAAGCGTTGAGATAACATTTAATTCAACGAATGAACTATGACAATGAAGTCTTATTATTGGCAAATCGTATTGTTTGAAAAATAATTGATTTTTATGTACAATTGGCATTAAAATAATATCTACTAAAAAAGGCTGTTCTTAATTTCTTGAACGCCCATCCTTGAATATGCTATCGGCATGCACATAGACTAGGGAAATGAAAAATGAAACACTCAGCACATTCAGCTCTTCTCTAAGATGCTCTCCAATTTTCAACTCTCACAAGAGCCTCATCGTAAGCTGAAGGAAAATATGGCCAACTAAGATCTACGTCGGACAGCATTTCTCCCACTAAATCAGTACCAGACATCTGTGCGTTTAACCTTCCTGTTGCTTTCGAAATCAGCTGGAAGTCTATTACCACTGGATTTCCAACTAAATTCCGATAACCACGGGCTATTTTTCCCATCATAAATCACCTATTCATGCGCTGAAAGCATAATCACGTTCAAATATATACTAATAGTTTATGCGACACCATAAGATGACAAGCGCGCCATCATCTGAACCGATGAAAAAAAAACTTCCCATCCGAATCTCCATCTCTATGAATGCAGGCAATAAAGAAAGAATGCCACGAGCGTTGAAATCGCTGCCAAGTGGACGTTTCACGCTTCACATGTTCCCCACGTCCCACGCAGATAAATATCACCGTATTATTCACGTTATCCGCATCGTGGAAGGCAGCCACCATTATCAGAACCTTTTAGGCACTTTATAAGACGACCGCAAGATACCGATTGTATGAAATAATGATCGCGCATCCAATATCGCTAGTTGGTAGGTTGGTTATTTGGGAAGGGGAACAACAACTGCAGCCGTCTCGCCATTGGCCCTCTACTGCCCACGAAGACGAATTCGTCCACTACTTCACATTCGCTAATAGCTATACAATATACCCTACTCCAAAATGAAGTATCTTTTTCAGGTTGCAGGATATTTACAATGTTAGAAGTACAAAACACGTGTTTACTAGGACAAAAATAAAACCGAGAATATAAATCAGCTCTAAAATTAACGAACATACAAAAAAAACATAAAAGTCTTTTCCAAGGAATAAGAATATCTGTGGAAGAGTACGCAATGCCATTTAATGATATGGATGTATACAACTTCCACGGAGTTTAGCCTGAAGCAATTAAGTTTATTGCTAAAAGAATGTGACGAGTGGAATGTTAAGGATAGTTGGAAATGTTAGCAAGGGAATGGAGAGTGGAGGAAGGGAGACAAGAAGCTCGGCGTCGGCAATAAGATCCCCTATGAAGAACCCCTAGGGGTTCAGAGTTTAACCGTTAACTAAACTTCAACGTTCCATCCGACGGGCGGACTGCTACACTAGATGTACTCGCCAAACATCGCCAAAGAAGGTATCCCGTTCTCACTCAAACATTTTCGCCACTGCGTGAATTACTGCTGTATTAACTCATGGCTAATTAAGAAAAGGACAAAAATGATAGAAAGTCAGTCGGGATAGAAAAATGCCGGGCATCTATATTCTCGAAGATAACAGAGACGGCGGTCATGAAAACGTTTTCATGTAGATTAACTGCGATGTACCTAGACAAGCTACAGTCAACTTTAGTCACTTATCACACGGATAATCGTTTGCGGATAACGGGAGTTGCGACAAACGCATTTTTGAAGGGAACGCACGACGCTTGAAAATTGAAATTGAGCGTTTACCCGACGAGGAAAAAAAAGAACATGATTCGGTTCCCATCGCGACTCTATTTCGTCGCCGTGAAATGGCTCCCCGTTCCCAATATTATTACAACTGCCACTTCAATTTATATCCACCCACACGCTGGCTGAAGAGAGATAGATCGAATTTATCTCCAATTCACATCTGTTAAACCGTAAAGGGAGTCACTCACAAGTCGACATCTGAAAGGGCATCTCCCATAAAAAAGAAAGGTCATACCCCGAAATATACACTTCGGTTCTCTTTAAGTGATAGGTTCCTTTTCATTCCTCAACGGTTGCCAGCACTGTTCTCCCACACGGCCCCACACCAGTTGGCGGGAAAAGCGAACATCTCTCCAGTTACCACTCCGACCCTTTTGCCCTAAAGGGCCATAGGGGAGGGGACGAGAAAGGCAGGCGAGGAGCGGGTAGGCAGGGAAGAATGTAGGTGTCTTGGCGGTTAGGGTGAAAAGGCGAGGAAAGGGAGCTTGTGTTGTGCAAATGGAGGGGTAAAGGGAGAAGGAGCAGAAATTCAAACCCCTCAGCGGTTCCAAGCGGAGATTCAAACGGGGAGGCTGAGTGAGGGAGGGTTGGTGCCTCGAAGGACGAGGAGAATGGAGAAAGCAAGTAGTGAGGTGGGAGGTCCTGGGAGTGGTGAGGGATGGCTCAGTCAGACGAAAGAGGGGCGTGTCCCGAATCCCCTTTCTCACGTTCAACTTTTTTTACTGTGCGTACTTCTTTAGAGAAATCTTGTGTGAAACACTTGAACGTAACCTAATAGTAAATTCAGCTATTAAGCTACATTCGAAAAGGACGAAGCTTCAGTTTCCATGAGCTCAGAGCCTAGATCAAACATTTCGTATAAGATTGGATTTAATTCAGACCACGACCCAATGCCTTCTCCTGTTCAGGAATCGTGTCCTAGTACCCCCCTGCTACACGCCCTTACGGCGCTGGTGGCTCGCAAGGTAGTACGTAGATGTAGACGAAATCGGCAGCGTGAAATAGAAAAAGTGAAGTGACCGAGCGAATAGGCAGAAATAGAATACCCGGGATATTCTCCTGTAATGTTTTGATAGACATCTCCCCCGCATCCCTTGCCTCCTCTTCTCGCTATTACTCAAGAAGACGAACATATACAACCGTCTGTCTGCATTCCTCCCGCGCAACAAGCCCCTCTCCCTCCGCCATATAAACATTAACTCCCATCGCATCACCAGTCTCTCACCCCGACTTCTCTAGGGGCCACCCTCCTTCCTGCCCCTACGGACGCCCCTCCCCCACTCACTTTCCGCCACAAAAAGGGCCGAGCCCACCCGCTGGCGATCTAAAAAGCGTAGCAATGGAAACGGAGCTCTCAAGCAGCAGGCACCCTACCCTGCCCAACTCCCCGTCCTTTATTTAACTATCCCAACCCTTAAGCCTCCCTTCGCATGGCGACGTGACCGTCAAGACGACTGAATGAGAGGGAAGAGACTGGTGGGATGAATGTTATACTGGGGATGGGGGTTCGGGATGATGGGGTCCCCCTATCTTTTTTTCATCTGCGCGGGTAACCTAAAAGGGGGCGTGGCGTCAAAGGAATGGACAGCTAGAGTTCTCGCAACAATGTATCGGAGTGAGATATCCTCCTCCCACATCTGTCACCATTTGCATTCATGGACAACTCAGTCGAGGAAGTTCAAATTTCAGCTCTTTTCTTCTGGCCACACAAAAAGCGGAGGGCTCGAATCCTTCAGGGATCAAAATAGAGATAGTTTTGTCCAGCACGCGCTCAAATCAGTTCCACAAACTAATAGCTGCATCGGAGAAGTAATTTAAAAGGTACGATGCATATCTCATTCGTGGATATGCACTGCAACACGACCCACGCTTTTAAGACAATTAAAGTATCGCAATTGATAATAATTTCTCTATTAGCCACAGCTTGCGCAAATTACAGCCAATTCATTAAACCTAATTAGATGGACACACACAAACATATCCTGGATCATTAAACACCACCCAGGCGATATTCGAACACGCTATCTACGGGTTTGCAGAAGAGGACTTTACCCCACCGCCACCAAGGCTGGCAAAAATTCTTAATCCTTTGCTAAAATTTAGATTAAGAATATGCAGATTTAATTCCTTATACATTTTTCCTTAAAGAATGGCATTTGCGGATTAATTTCATGAAAACCTAGCACAAGGTTAAGAGCGGCATTCCAAAAGGTTGATCGTTGAGCTACTGGACGATGAGAAACAACTCCAAATCCGAGTAATTTCTGCAGACACTGTTAGTTATCATTAGGTTGTTTTATTCCTCTTTCTGAGAGTTATATCTTCCACGGATTATACATTATTTATCTAAGTGAGATATACATCAGGGTGTCTACCGAAACTCTAGTGCAAAATTCAAGGATATTTCAAGGTTTTCAAGGATAGAAAAAACACCTTTCAAGGATATTTCAAAATCAATATGAGCTATATTCGAACAAAAGTTATAATTTTTCTACAAGTTATTAAATAAAAAAGTGCTTTTTAAAACAATGAAAAATTATTTGTATTAGTTTTGACATTTGCGTTACTTTATCAGCCTCTTTTTCAAGAATACCTGCTTCTTCCTTCGCAATTTCTAAAATCCATCTTATTTGTAATTCTAATTCTTCTATTTGATCCAAAATAAGTATTTTTAATTCCTTTTTTAGAATTTTGATTCATTTTTTTCTGCAAATGCCGCTTTTTTATTTTTGGAAGCACTTTTAACAGATTTGATAATTTCTTTACAAATATGAACATTACGAATGCACCCTGCTGCATGTATAGCATCATGAATACAGCGCTGAGCAATCAAGATATCTTCGTGTAAATTTACCACTAAAAACCTTTATTTAAACAAAAAACTTCTCTCGTCTGCCGCATTGACATGAAATAAAATAAAAATAGTAACCAACAAGTTTTTAATAGCACCTGATTCTTTTTCTTCTGAAAGCAAATGAATTAAAAATTTGTCGAGTCTGTCCTTTTTTATAATAAATTCTCTTGATTGTTTTCGATGACTCTGAAGAAATAAAAGAGTTATACATATTCTATTTTAACATGATCAGCATCGATTGCTTTCATATTACTTTTTATTGTCCAAATAGCTAAGTGCAGCATCTACTCGTTTTGCAATACTTTTAATTCCATCGCACACGGTGATAAACAACTTACACCTCGCAATAGTCTGAATGAAAGAGGAGACTTTTCTTTCAGTTTTTTAAGTATATGTAAAATAAACATTAGGCATTGTATTTAAATTGCAATTTCTCTAAAGCCTTAACATCTTTCTACTTATGTACAATCGCAGAAGCTCCAAATCCAATATCAACTGAGTCTACAGGACATAAAATTTCTATATCAGTTAAATCAATTTTTTAAATATCAGGTACAGACTTAACATTTGCCATTACTTTCGACGAAATAATTCTATGCATCAAACCCTTAAATAAATTGAATAAGTCAATTCTCATGAAAGGTAGCATAGGGCGGTCTGTTTGATACCAACCCAAAAATGGGTTTATGTCCACATTCACTGAAATTATAAAATTAAGCTTTACTTTTAAAAATTTATCATTTACGATTTTTTTTTATTTTTTCATAATTTTCTGACTTAATAAATTGGCGATTCATCTGATGGTTCATATCTTCTGGCGATGCTTATATTTCACTCTATGCTTATTATAGTATACTTGATGTATAAATATGTGCAATACCTAACGCTCCGCTATGCACAGATGTGTGGGGAGTTACCCAGCACACCTTACAGATCTGCCCTGAAAGGTCCCCACCACGTTGACGAAAAAATTGATTTTTCGTCAACGTGGTGGGGATTCACGGTTCGATCTCAGCACCCGTCGACTTAACTCATACGTATACTTATGGAGGTCTAATTGCGGACGAAAGGCCAATTCAACTGAAGGACCACTGTATGGATATACAATCACACGGGTGAAATATAGCCTCGCGAAGCCTATACCTAATCTGCAACAATGACCAATGACACGTACGCATAATACTCACAACTATTTGGACAGCATCCATTCATTTCGTGGGCTCGGCGCCTGTATGCATTTCTGGGAGTGGTACTGCGATCTACATTCTTAAGCTAATCAGTTTGAGATTTTGATATCGTATACTTTTTTGAATAATTGTATGCCACTCTCTAGATTGTGTGCCTAATTCATGCATTTAAAATTGATTTTTCATCTTTCGGTGATTGTAATATATAATTTCGAGGATGCCTACAGATTTTCAAGGAAAATTCAGAGAAATGGCATTTTTTCAAGGAGTTTAAGGATGCAAAAAAATGCAAGGATAATTCAAGGTTTTTAAAGATTTCAAAGACCGTTTGACACCCTGTACATGCACATAAGGGAGGGCCAAAATTTCGAGATTTTTAATATTTTTCGCATTTCATAGGTCTTGAACCTTAAACTTTTTCCTTTTGATGTAAACAACGCATACGAAATTTAGAGTCTATCAACCCCCGGCAACCCGTGCCACAGGGGTGCCAAACTTGCAATTTTTAAGGGTTATAAATGTTTTTTTCTTTAAAATCCGATACAAATAGTAAATGCCGATATGTTCCCCCTTCCCATCCTTCTATTTTGCACATTTTGTAAGTTAACAGCCGTTATCATTAGGCAACACGCAAAACACATCTCTGTGTTCGTTAACTTATGTAACTTACCCCAAACCCTTCGAGTTTTCAACTTGCAAATAAATAGCAAACAAAATTAAATTGAATTATGCATGTTACTAAAATATCTTAAATTTTAATAATTCTTGGCACCCCTGCGGTACGGGTTGGCGAGGGGCTGATAGAATCCAAATTTCGTATACGTTATGTTTACATCTAAAGAAAAAAATGTCTGCATCAAGTCCTTGAATTTTCGACACTCCGAAATGTTGGCCCATCCTAATGCACATTGCAACAAATAATATTATCATGGACTCCCCTCCAGGCCAACATGTTTATAGTGAGGTGAGAAATGAATAAGTTCCCCAGAAAGTATAAAAATTCTATCAGCAGACATTTAAAATAAACTCCGTTAGTCTCTGGACTACCGAAAAAATATATTAATAGTTTGAAGGTACAAGGAATCAAAAAACGGGTCAATTTTTCTTGTTGCACAACAAATGGATATGCTTTGCAGTTAAGACAAGAGATGAAAACAAAACTTTTTAAAAATTAAATCAAATTGGAAATCTCTCCCTTTCACTACTGAAAATTTAAGCAACTGCCCCCAAACATAAAGCAATCCTAGAAAAACATCGTAGTCGGAATGGATTTAAGAGATGGTAAATCTCCACAACGTCAAAAATTCTGGGAAATGTTTTACTTTATATAACACGCCGGCAACAGAAACTCAACCGCTGAAACTAAAAGTCAAGAAACATGCAAGTGTTCCCGAGCTCGGTGATAACAGGATGGTAGGTTGAATTGTGGAATTCCGGAGTGACAAGTCGGGGCACTGCGGACAAGAGATGATAAGAGTCGGGATGGGAGAGATGGAAGCAAGGGGACCGCAACTTCATACCATTCACTTCATCATATTATCTTACACCGATGAGCTGGCTAAGAGGCGATGTCTGGAAGTTTTTCTCTCACGAAAGATTAGAAATTCACTCGGCCGCCCTTTGAAGAGCGAGCGCCCCGCCAGATCCCCGCCTTGGAAAAGAAGGTAGTAGTCGTTTCCTGAATCGCTGACCTCGAAGGGCTCATAGGCGGACGAGGGACGCGCCCCAGCGTAATAACTCTATTCGCCCGTTCCCCAAAATCTCACTCCACTTCAACACTCAACGCGTTTCTCCCCTCCTCTTCATTCTTCTCCACTGGCACAATATACTTCTTTCCCAATGCCTCTCGAGGAAGCAATAAGAAATTCAGAGCGGGTAATTTCATTAACACTTGTATCCCTGTGCAATATGCTGTCGCAACATGCCTACATTAAAATTATAGTTCTATTACATTGGTAGCATATGGTGTAGTGCATGTAGGCGATATTTCACTTCCTCACGGGTACTTGCAGGGTGTTTCTGGTGCATCAATAGTCGGAGCTTCATAAACTTAAGTAATATATATTGCAGTGCATGTTGGTGAAAACTCACACACCCTTGAGGTGTCTTGCAAGGTGCACACTATGTTGATGCACATTACTTCCACAATATATCTCTTTCTGAGCGATTTCACCCGTAGCAACAAACGTATGGTCGGTTGGTAATTTGGGGAGGCGACTGTTATTTGCGCAATTGAGGAAAGGTAGGGGGAAAGAGTGGAGTAACATGGGGAATGGAGGAAGGGTGGAGATAAACCCAGAGTCGCCATTAACGTATTCATGAAGAAAGACGACAAGGGAACTACAGTTTAAGGTCCCGTCGGAGGATCCCATCCGACGATCAGAATTTCCCGCTGAAAATCTTCGCCATTACCGAGATACGAACCCGGGTCTTTGGGATGAGGGGCCAGCACGCTAGGCTACAACTTCCACCAGCACCTCCGCAGCAGAACCTATTACTAAACCATCAAAAACCCACCATGATTAAAAACAGAATTATCACATTAACTTAGCTTGTCTAATTCCTGGCCTAAAAGGTCTAAAACTCGGAAATATAATCATTCATCGCCCGACTTTTTCATTCAATGGAGCTAAAATCACACATATCCCTAAAACACCAATTTTTACCAACAAGAACTGCTACTTCCTTAGTCACACAATGTTGCTCTTGTTGCATATGCCTACTGATTAACTCGAGAAAATATGAGAAGAAAGGATATCTGAAAGATTTGAGTACATACATAGCCACAATTCACCGAGCCGTGTAGAACAGAAGTACAAGTAGCTCCATTATACACGTAATTTGCACCCCAGTATTGGCGAAAGGGTATAGTAAATAGGTATACTCCGCGATGCTGATCAGAAATTTCAATGCGACCAGCTCGGAAGCCAACATCAAATACATTTCCTGGTTACTGCCTCACGAATTGCAGTAAAAATATGCAAACTTTAAACTCTTTAAGCACATTATCTCGATCAACAAAAGGAGGACCGCTGAGCGTCATTTTTCAAGCGTAGCTCGTCGAAAGGCTCAACGTTTCCGATATCTGACTTCAAGGGAAGAAAATCGATTTCTATGCATTTAATTCAAATGCAAACTCAGATTACGCTTTATCCCGCCTCTGTCCCTTTCTCCTAATCACCATATCTCCTTCCCCAACTCCATACTTCTCTTACGTCTCCCTCTATTTTTTCTCGTTCGGCATATACCGTAAACATCAGCAACGCAGTTGATTTCAATATGGACAACGTTAAACGATGATCCGCTAAATTAGTGAAAACTTTTATGAAAACAAAATAGAATGTTGCTGAGTTAGCAGATGAACTAGACGACTAAGAGTCTAAGATGACTGAGAGTCACTTAAAAACAAAGAATGTAAAAATGATTGCGAATTCTAGAAAGGTACCCGAGGGTAACTTAGGAATGGTACCCAAGGGAAGGAGAAAGGCCAACAGAGTTTAATGAAAACTCTACGAGATCATTAAGTTCCCTAATTACATCGGTAGATTCGAATAGTCAGAACAAAATAACGGGAATATGCAGTAGGACAGCTATGTTGAAATACTTTTCATTCGCTCGCACAATTATTCTAACTACATTTTAACCAAATTAGAACACCGCAAAATTTCTCGTAAAATTAACGCACACAGAAAAAGCACTTTTGTATTCACAATATGAAAAAAAATTGGTTGGGTTTCCTAAAAAAAATCCCTCCCTAAGTTCCCAGTGGCGGGTCGGGGAGTAAAAAATTTCGCGAAGAACAACTGAAGAGAGTGATATTTGACAGTATAAATATACTGGATGAAGTCGGATTGACGTTCGAAGGTTTGTAGTCCATATGCTAACCACTACTAATCGCACGTCTCTCATTTCTGCTTTACATCTGAAATTCTAATCACTCTAAGCCTCTTTGGATGTGCTCAATCTATTATGTTAAGCTCATAAATCGTAAAACCTTCATAGCATGTAAAAGGGATTATGCAGGTGAAAATTACCCTCTGCCAAAAACCTAAGGTGGCTGTCGAAGTGATGCAAAGAGCCGTTAAGAGCAAAAGTGTTACGAATCAGTTTTTTTCCATATTCTGGTGAGGTGCGCGTCAGAAGCGTTCCTCCAAACTCTCTTCTATTTTAGGAATGAGTGTGCATGAGCCTAGCTTCTGCGATTTTCCACAACAAACTTTATAGTTTCCACAAACCTTTATTGCAGCGCGTTTTGCCACACGGTGGCGTAATCCTGTGCACTCACATAGCCACAAAGGGGCGAAACACGCGTAGTGGGAGTGAAATAAAAGTTTGCGGAAGCTTCAAAGCTTGTTCTTTCAACTTGGATATCCATCGTTTCTACCAGGTCAAGTCCTATTCCATCAATTTCATTTTACTTCAAGCGACATTTTCCAAAAAAGTGACGTTCTTACTCACATCATTCTTGCTCCCAACGGCACATATGTGAGATAGATGTACATTCGCCCATCCAAGATCCCACACACATGCATCACAGATGTTTATACGTTTGAGGAATAAACGTAACTCGTAAAGCATTCTCCTCATCTCCCTTCACCATCTCACGTGCGTCCACTCCCTTCCTTACAACTCCGAGCTCCCAGATCTTCCTCCATCTCCCCCCCCCCCCCCACCCATCTCCCGTTGCCCAGTGAAACAACTCCCTCCCATCCATACATCATCTCCGCCTTTCCATATTTCTGTCGCGAGGAGGAAAATAAAACCACCACGCCCACTGCCGACTTTGCCTAACCGAGCATCTTCGTAACTCCCTCTATTGGGAGGGAGCGGGTCCCGGCTCTCTCGTGTACGCTTTATCCCACCCACACATCAAAGATCTTCTGACGAAAAAGACGTTGTATAAGATCCACGTAAGTTTTATAAGCATTACAGCTACTCTCAAATAAATCTTTCAATTATAATCCCACTTCTAAGCTATCGTAGAGTTATATTTTCGCAAAGAGGAGATAAAACAATCAATTAAATCAACGACAGTGAACCAATCAGAAAACATAGCAGTAGGTAGTACTTATAGCACAGCAATTCATTGTATAAACAGCACACGAAATATTCTAGAAATTCCTGGATAAGTAATAGTCAAAAGACACGACTTACGATGTATTCATTAAATTCTCAAACCACGTTTGGAGTAAAAACAGTGAAAAAGTTCATAGTTTCTTAGCTAATACGTGATATAATATAAACCTAAAGAGTACTTACAGCTCAGTTGGAAAACCAAGTATCAAATATATCAAGGGACACCACTCGAACATTTCCCAATCAATGGTTGCATTGTACTTACCTGAAAGAAAAGACAAATTTCACATTTAAAAATAATTCTCACTTTTATAGCCAATGAAATCTTAAGACTTATTATAAGATCATAGTACAGTCGAAAGTCACTTTCGAAATTGAATGAAAACATTCAAAATAGTCCAAGGAAAAATATGGGGTCATTGTGTACTGAAATTTCATAATTTGTTTAACAATATTTATAAACATTGCTAACACTTACGGGTACACTACAGGGTACATACATGAAAAGACAACAGACCCAATGGCAATTCTGCGTTAATGAGGTACTAGAGACTGAGATAACACAATAGGATAACTAGAAAAATTCAGATCAAAGGGGTTCCAGGATTATGACTAGGAGGATATTATTTGCTCGAACACGCATATTGTACATTTAAAACGACAGCGATGGCGAAGTAGTGAATCAGATATTTATAAGAACCCTTTCTTCCGTTCGCACAATCGGTACCTACTGCAAAATGAGGCGGAGAAACTAAACCGTGAAAATACGCCTCACTATTCGCCCTAGTCCTTTTCTGTTTACTGTTTCCAATTCTCTGCCTTGTCCACGGATGGCGCCCAAACACCCCCTGCCATACACCTTGTAGTTGTTCGCAGTTAACGACGTAGATGTAGATCATTATTATCACCGTAATTAAACATTCCTTCATATATTTTTGACAGGTGGGAGGGGAAACGTCACGTCTCCAATATTCCCGCCCCGCTCACCTTTCAACCTCTCAATATTCCCCCAATCTTATTAAAAACTCCTCCTCACCCACGGCATCACGTACGCCTCGACACTGCCGCGGTCCTCATTATTAAAATTTCTCTCCAGGCCTAAGAATATTTCCGACGCCATGCGGGATATGAGAGAATGGAAAAGAGTTACGTGGAAAAGTTGGTCCCGAGGGAGAGAGCGGTAAAACGACTCCCATGATACATACCTCTCCTTTTTTCTCTCCTTCTTTATATACTTCCTTTCCTCCTCTCAATCTCTACCCAATTTTCCCCATTTCCCGCTCACTTCATCTCAGAGTTTCAATCTTTTATTTCGTCTCTCTCCCTGGTCTGCGGCGCACAAACATCCTGGATCACCTTCGTGTCTCTCTCATTTCATTGCCTCTCTTTCTTAGTCAATTTTTCGCATGTGCTTTTCCGTGACCGTGACTAAACAGGGTGTGTTTCTTTTATGGCCACCCCAAGGTGCGTGACTTACGTCGAAAAAGCGAGGGCCACTTAGCTGGGTTAATACTTTTTCTCCGCAGAATGTCGACCGCATTTGGCTGACAAGAGAATACTAATGGAGCATTAGGGACGAAGTTCTTAGAAAACTTGCAATACTTGGAGGACTACCTCATGTTTCTAGGGAAGTTGGAAAGATGAAAATGAATTATTTCACGCGAGACGGCACACAGATCGTACCCAATTGGGAAATTTCAGCGTTCTGATTCTTAATTGTCAACGTGCATGAGGAAGCAGTAAAAACCTACATTAAAAACTACGATAGAACATGATCCCGCGAAATAATTTCTCAATAAAATCAGAAAATAACTACAATCTCTACCACAAGTTGTCCCAAAATGTAAAGCAAATTGTGTTGGGATAACCTCCGTTTACACACTACGGCTAATTATGGTAAAATTGGATAACATGAAGGAATGACAATATGTGGTACGAAACGGACCAGGGATACCCCAGAAGTACAGTAAATTTTAAATGGTACAGTTTTAAGTTATGTAGTTTTTATAGGTAAAATAACCGTTTAAAAGGTTTACCCTTCCTCAGAATAACACTAAAAGTAACAAAAGGTCATAACAACCAGATGTTGATTTGAAAGGCGTATAATTTATGACCGCAATAATTACAAGTTGACTCCCGTCCCATAAGTCTTTTATGTTTCAAAACAGAAAAGTTAAAACAAGCTTGGCTTAAAAGTGAACGAATTTGATACGTAGTGCAACAGAGAAACATTACTCTGTTGCATCTGTTGGTAGATACAATTTTCGCCGGAATTCCAGCAAATAGAGGAGCACCAAGGGAAGAACAAAAAGGGAAGAAATGTCAACGAGGCCCGATCACATTTCATTCAAATCGTTGCGAGAGAACATGAAATATACTAAATGTCATAGCTAAAGCAAACAATTAATCAATTACGCAATGATTTGAATCAAATGTGACATGGCCTCAACCTGGAAAGTCCAACGCAAACCGTACTGACGGATCGCTCATAGATTACGCGAGCAGACACACACACACTGGGAAATATCTTCAACATTCAATTCTGTGGGGGTGGGCACAGATTCTAAACCACTTCAAGATTACTCGGGTAGGCATCGGTCCATAAAATCGCCGCCTCTCCCTTTCCATCACAATTGTTCTCAATTCTTTTTACGGTCGAATGCCATAACTCGGGCACGAACAACGCCTTGGCCGTCAATTGCTCCACCGGATCCACCTCGCCCCGCATTCATTCCTCAGACCCCCACCAACAGCAACACCCCTCCCATCGAATTTCGTCCATCTCCACGCTTTGAAGCGAAAGGACCGCGTTAAATAGGAGGCGAATCGTCCAAGAGCCGCAATCATTGGGGCGCACAAGCTATACTTTCAATCCCGCTTGGCCCTCCTCATCACGGAATAAATTTGACAACATTTGGACGTTCACCCCAAGATACTGGCTCGCGGCAATAAGATCGAGTTCCGGCTTCATTCCCAGACGATGTTCTTCTTCTCCCTTGGGCGCTACAACCCTCCATGGCTTTTCGCCCTCTCAAAAGTTCATCTTCTTCTATCTTTTGCTTGTTCCTTCCCGTTGGTTATCCCCTGGCGATGTATTGGAAAAAATAACAATTCCCCAATACCACCCGGTCCAACACAAATATGTAATGAACTAATCTCTCGGGAGTGTGTAACTTGTCTCGAGTGGAACGAGATCACGATGATGCTCGGGTAATACTCGGCCGCAGGTAACGTATATTTAAATACAATGAAAGATCCTCATCTCGAGTTGTAATAACCCGATTCATGAACGGTTCATTCGACATATTCAACACGGAAAAAAGGTGGGGCACAACACCACGAACATGACCTTAATTTCAAGCGATGAAAAAAAAACCGATTGGAAAGGCCGAACCCTTACAATCGCATCAAGAGTTACAGGACACCCAGGTCCTACCACCCAGGCTGAACTGAAACCCTCAAATGCCCCCCCATTTTATTTTATTTTTAATTAAGACAAGGATCCCGATGCGCCTCCCGTCTTCAAGTGTCGACCCCTCCCGGTGAAAACCGTCAACTCGGGCGGGCACTATGGTAAACGAGTCAAGGGGCGTCGACTTCCTTCCTTCCTTCAACCCGATCTCCTCTCTTTCTCCTGCCGCACACTTCCTTCCCCTTCGGTTCAGAAAAAAACTCCCAAGTACTCCAGGAGGAGGAAAAGGGAATGGACGAAGAGCAAAAAAAATAAGCCGACAGACCCCGACATAAGATGGGGAAAGAAGAAAAAAACCGTGGATATGGCCCCACAGATTCTTTCAGAACGCCACCCACTTCGCCGCGGGAAGCCCTCCCGAGCTTCCCCCCCCCCCAGCCACCTTTTCTCTTTCTGTGAGTTCGGACACGACTTGGTCCACGCCCATAGAATAAAAAAATAATCTCCTCTCTCTCTCTTTCTGTCTTTCTTCCTCGCCACTCTCCATATACACACATATATTTCTCGCCTTCCTTTAAAAAAATAATAAATGGAATTCTTTCGCGCCTAGTGCCTTCAGAAGGACTCCCAAACCCTCCCGTCTTCAAGCCCTGTAACCGCCTAGTACGAAGGCATGTGTGTTTCTAAGACTTTGAGGTCTTCGAACAAGTAGGTGAGATTGTACGTTTTTCTCAACGGAATTAGAACAGGTTCTATTTTCTGTTCAGGTATTGAGACATTCGCACAAGCGTTCATACAATTTGCCGCTTTACACGATACATTTTGCCTAATGCAAGAGTTCACGGAAGAGTTTGTACAAACAAATGCAACGAGTAAAACGGTCTTAAGAGTGGCCAGGAAATATTCCTAAAGTTTCAAAACTCCAGAAAAAAAGAACGGAACGCCAGCATATAATGCTTTGCCCTTCAGAGTAGACGTGGTTGAGATATGGAAAAGAATGGAATGGGAAGATACCGCCTGGGGTGCACGCAAAAATGGTAGAGCAGTACGATATATGGTTTCAATTTTCCTCAGCGTATAATGTTTGTGCACGTCATGTGCTTGTTGGAATAAAAGGGTAATTTTAATTCTATGGCGAAACAGTGAATCCGTGGTAGTAGAACTAGGTGCAGAACAGCCGAAGCACTGTTCTCGAGTACAATACACGAGTACCCGTTAAAATGACGTTGAAACTTCGAAACCATCCCCAGGTTGTGATATTTAGAAAGGAAAGTACAACGCTTTTTAACTAACGCTTAGCTTTTTAACCCTTGGGTCATCATAACACATCTCATCATTGGTTTCCATTTCATCTTTTCGACGGAGACATAAAACGGGTATTTAGACCAGAAACTTGACTACACTCGTTCAATATCTTGAATTGCACACGAATAAGTACTTTAAGGATTCCATGGCATCAACTAAGATCAGTTACAACGTTGAATAAGATAAATCATGCTGGTAAACTAGAGTAGGGTAGAACATTTCACCTACGAAACTGAAAAAAAAGAAGAATTAGTCCGTGCCTAGTTACCTGGGGTATCAGATTTAATATAATGGCCATAATTAAAAAAAATTAATTTCATATTGTAGAACACCATCGATATCAGGTAACATATCTCTACCCTGATTCCTATAGTTCGGAACAAAGAGGTGAGCACAATAAATTCTTAAAAAGGAAAGGAAAGACACATGCGTCTACACAGTAGTATATCTTTAACTCTGCACCAGGTATAGCCTTCAATTCGTGAGCAGCAATATTTCATTTTTAAATGATCAAAAATGGTAGATACAGCACAAAAATAATACAAAAAAATCATATTTGTTAACATATACAGGTTAAATGTCGAGCTCTGTTTCTAAATAAACTCTCAAAATTAAATACTCGGGAAATAAGCCCGTAATTTACAATCCCATAGTGGCTGCATTCCCTCCATATTAATCCCCGAAAATGCATACCAAATGAAACACATTCTTTACTGATAGATCCAAGAGTCGCTCCAAATTTGAAGCTACAGTCAAAGTTTTTACCCGTCTCTTCAGCTCGGAGAAAAAAAAAAAAACGTGACTGAAAAGTTCCACGAGCAATCGACCTTGAGACAAAGATTGAGAGAGAAAAAAATATTCCCCTGAAAGGAAGTCACTTTTATGCAATGGTCTTTTTATGATTCGTCTAGTTCACTTCCAAACTTTTCAAAGCTCACACAAAAAATCTGAATGGATTCAATTTGCATACGGGTGCACATAGAAATGAGTAGGCGGTGCCGAGGGTGCGGTAATTGGGACGAGAGCAATGCAGTCACGAAATCCCCAACGATTCACTCATCTGGTGACACTCCAAAAGAGCGCCGCCGGCCGTCCCAATCGCGCTTCGGAGTTAATCGGAGTCGAATTTTGTGATGAGCGTCACAGTGAGAGGGCGGACGCTCCTTCCCATAATGTAGTTTGAACGAGACTTTTCTTGTCAAAAAAGAGACCATATTCGAATTTTATCGTCAAAATGTACGCTGTTTTAAGAAATATGAATTGCATCAAGCAACGTTAATGATGCAGGAAGTTTGTTTCGTGAGACCGAACATCTCAGTAATTAATGAATAAATAATATAACTTTGTAACTTTCACAATATGTTTATTTGTTGGTCACCAGCTTCGTCGCAAAGGCGACATCATGAGATGAAACTGATGATGCTACATAGGCTATTAAACCGGAGGTCAACAGATAAATCTATTGTGAAAATTAAAAAATCAATTTACTGATTTGGTCATCATGAATTTCCACCAAGTTAAGCCAGAGGATATCGAGTTCATCTCAGTAATTAACTAAATATACATATTTTACGCTTTAACGTGACAATCGTCTCACGCAGCATGCTGTTAACACCTCTTCGACCAAAGGGTTTTTTTGCGGTTTTATAAAACGTATTACGATGAGTTATTAATTTAGTCTTTTTTATTGTAAAACCCAACAAACTGCATGCCGTTTCATTTCTGACGCAATCTTTGCGTCAGGTCTTCCTCCTCCTTTTTATTTAATGTCTTTCTGGAGCACACAGTCGTAACAAATACGGTTGAAAACTTCATGACGACCTCTATTTTTTTTGCAAATATCTCAAAAAGTAGTTCGATAAGTGGCTGATATTATGGTATCATTAGAAATATGAGATCTTTTTCTTTCAAATGAGACCAGATGCAGTACATTGAATTTTATGTGGAGCGATATCTCTACTAAAATGACTTAATAAGAGAGTCCGCGCCCTCCGTTCATGGAAGGTGCAGTTGCCCTCACTCCTCACCACCGCTCTCGCAAGGGTATCTCTAGATCCTGGCAAGGAGCCAGCCAGCGTCATTGGAGGCGAGAGGGGCCCGCTAATGGCCATCACATCTGTCCGGCGACTCCAGAAAGCCACTCACTACCGCCGACACCCCCTCCTCGGAGCCAACACACTCCCCCTAATCACACCACTATTTTCCTCCCCACCAGTGATGGCGTGGGGAAGTTTTTTTCCACGCGGTTGGTTTTGAGACGTCAATATTTTTTAATACGATAAAAGCGTTTTCTGGAATAAAATTGAAATTCAGATCAGGCAAAAAAATGGTTCGGAAAGTTCATATCAAGCGAGTTTTAGGATGATAGGTAAAATAATATTCCGATCTTGCATTATATCTCTAAAAGTGATAGAAGCGGAAAAAAGGAAGGGAGATAAACTGCCGAACTGATATGTACAAAAGTTCCTTATTTCCACGCACCATGAGAAACTATAACAAAAAGAGAGCGAGACACTCTATTGACATGCAGTTCACTTTAATCCTCTCTCTTTCCCTATTTCTTAACCCTATTCTCTCTCCTATTCACGCCTGTGTTCCTATTTCCCCGTCATACGCCACTGCGGCTCGTAGGTTAATATGTAGATTCAGATTGAAAGGCACAACAAACTTCTCCATAGGAATTTCATTGATACGTTGAGCCTTTCAATAATATGGATGTATACAGCTTCCACGAAGAGAATCCTAGAGCTACCCACGAAGAGAATCCTAGAGCTAGTTAAAGAAATTTGTGTATATACTCTTTTTATTAATATTACTACACACAACGAAACAAATAAATTGTTTTTTTAAACAATGTCAGAGATTAATACTCATCACTATTTTCCCCGAATTTCTGAAAAGACATTTCACGCAGGATCCAGTCTTCCCGGACATCTCCAGACCGACAACCTCCCATTTTGAGGCTCGAAAATACGACCCCATTATGAAACAGCTATTCCTGTCGAATTACACTGAATCTAGTTTCGATTACTATCTAGCTACATATCTTATTTTTTAGTACATTACCGTGGCGTCTGGGAGCGAGTTAAATTTTCATGACAGGATTAAACCCAGCATCTAGCATGAGGAATAGTATTTAGTAAATCATTTTTTATCATTGAAAAAACTATCGTAGGTTTTCTGGGAGCTATATATTGATATAGAAACAGTCATAATTGAGGCATTACAAGAATTGTATTAAGTCATAAGAAATTCGTATAAAGTACTCTGGTAAAGGATGAAAGCCAACCTCCAACATAAATAAAGAAATTTTTACACATTCTTCCAAGCAAATGAAAAAATCATGCGTTCAAAACACTTCGTTTTTTTTATATTTTCATGGTGTCCATTTTCGAACTCCACACGCCCCCCTTCCTGAAATTTCATAACTCTGACCTCCCATACGCCCACAGCCGACGAAAACCTGCCCTTTTGAATCACCAAACCGCCCTCAGCGACGGCAAAGGGCAAGAGTTAAAAAAAAAAATTAACCACAGAAGAGCAAAATCCGCTACATTGCCACCACCATCACCACGAAGTGGGAAGTGATAAGGGACGCCTCCGAAAAGAAGGAATAGTCATTTTTCAGCCATTAGTAACACGCCCAGGCCCTTTTCTATATTCCATCACATCCGAAACAACGGCGGCTGAAGAGAGTTCATCATAATGGGGATAGAAACAATGCGAGAGCGGCTGCCGTTGAAACAACTACCATGTCGCAGAGGCGTCGCTCTCCAAGGTCCCACACCCTCGGAAACGAGCCCATTGTATTCATATTCATTCTTTAAGTCTCCCGATAGATTGACGTCCTTTCTTTCCGTGGGCCCGCCGCCGTGACCTGTCTAAAGCATGCCAAAGCATTTTCTTTTTTCATTCTTTTCCTGCTCCTTCCTGTCCTCAACCTCGCCGCCGCAATATTAGGCGCCGGGAAAAAGAATGCGAGTAAGGAAAGGTTTTATAAAGGAAGGATCATTACTGCGGCAATTGTGCCGTGAATATTTTCGAGGTGAGATAATGCATCTCGCCTTGTAAAGAAAAAGGTAAGCGACAAAACTTACGATGGACATTCAGCGATTTTTTTTAAATCTGTTAGCAAAATTTCACTAGATTAAAAATAAAAAGATATCTCTAAATCACTAACAGAGCGAATGGTACACCGCGGTAACTATGGCAGAGTAAATTGAACATAGATTTGTTGTTATAATGTTCTAAAGTTTGAGGAGGATTTAAATTGATTTCTCGGAGCAAGGAAGCTTCACAAAGCGTCGAAATGCTGAATGAGCAATAACTATTACTTTTAAATAAAAAATGTAACTTAGGTTTACCTATACGTTTTATGTGGATGTTGATAAATAATACCAAAATACATAGCACGGTTCCTGTTTGTAATGCTATACCTTCAGAATACCATCGATATTCGCCAAATTGAAAAAATGAGTAGTAATCGCCGAAGTTCTCAAATTTAGAGTCGAGGAGATGTTGAAGTCCACCATTGAGGGAAGTAAGAAAGGTAAGAGGAAGGAAAACGAAAGACATGTTGGACGGGGTGAATAAGGAAGTACCAATGCTATTTTCAAGAATGAAGTAATTTGGGTAAGCAGATAATTTAAAATGGAAAAGAAAAGATAGAAGTCCATAAAAACCTAACCTAATCGGAAAAATGCCAAATAATATTCTCTTTTCGAATAATAATGATATGAAAACACCTCACTAAATCGAATATCTATACCTACGCTTGAGGAAGCGAAAATGGAACGTCCGATTAGTGACGATTAAACAAAACCTACTCTACCCGGTAGATTGTTAATATTGCTTGGAAATTGCTTGCTCGGAAAGTTATACATGTATTTCTAGGAGCTGCATTGACTTTAGCGCCCACTAGGATGTCAGCAGAGGGATATGTCAGGTGATCCTGGAGCTGCACCAGTTCATTTGACGTTGCCGAACGAATTTCATGAGAATGTGCGAGTTGAAAGTTCATGCAGCCTGTTCACGAGTCGACATATTTTTTCTGTGCCTTGGGCTGTTGAAGACCACTCCACTATATCTATCTACTCTAGGTCAGTTGAATAGAAATGAAAATCAGTCTGACGCCAAGTGGTTTCGATTCTCTCCTCATCCAATCACACTGGACCTTCTTATTCTTTCGAATTCCTGCATTAATCGCATATCAAGTGATTTTTTTTAACTCCAGGAGCCGGTTTCCTTTCACCGAGTAAATTATTATTATTTAGGAAATCTACAAGTTAAAGTAGGTTTAAATGGAAGTAAGTAAAAATCCTCTGGATTTTACAATGACCAGGGTCATATCTACCAACACAATTTCTTTCTTGATCTCAGCATACGTCCAACCCTTCTTCATCTCGTCTATAAAAAACTATTTTCTTTGTCCCCCTTCCCCGCCTATCAAACATCCTCCCATCGACCACGGTGTTAAGCATACCTTCGACCCTCATTACCTGATTCCAACCGCTTACTTTGCCTCCTCCTAATCTCATGCAGAGGTTTCCTTCTCTCACCCACCATGCACAGCCACCGAGTAAATAACAATATAAAAAAACAGACTAAATTAGAGATTTCGACGCTCGAGTCGGGTATAAAAATTACGCCTCAAGCAGGGAGGAGAGCCACGGCTGGCTGGCCCGTAAGGCTGTGCGCGAATGCTGAACTTCCGCTCCCCTCCCGCAGGCACATGTCGAATCCCGATCGCAATTCATTCACTCACAGTCGTAAAGCGGCGCCCATTTCGTGGTCCGATTGGGTTGATGAGAAATTATTCCGAGAGCAGAATATTCGTGTGCGTGTGGAAGAGGAGCGAGAGATAAAGGAGGATGAGGACACAGATGGAAGGAGGATTCCCTCCCACAGAGATTTCCCAATTAACCCCTTCGGTCGAAATGGAAAAGGCCATCCAAAATTTAATGACCCAAACGTGCTCTTATTGGGCGCAGACAGAATGAGGGAAAGGCGAAGGGAAAAAGAAACAAGAACTTTTCCACCTCCAAAACTCATTTGGGCACCTTTACATTTATTTCTTTTTTTTCTTGATGGTCACCGGATCAATATGGGAAGTTTGCCGCTTGTTGCTGTGGGCAGCCGCAATTGGTCCACACAATGCTTTCCGGTGAACTAACCGTCGCCACCGGGGACGACCAAAACCAATGCCTTTAGTATGCCATAAACCGGCCCTTGAGAGAAAACGCGGACGAAAGGGGCTATGTCTGATAGTACTGACGGTACTGACTAATCACAAAATCGATGAGTGGATTCAGATGCGAAATTTAAAAACGGTTAGCCATTGCATTCGAAGCTTGGACATAAATTTGGTCAATGAAATGGCACAATTGCATTCGACTATACCATATATGTATATTATCAATATCAACTAATTCCATCAATTTATAATTACACAAGCTACTAAATATCTGTTGTCACCGGTGACATATCGCTTTTCTAACGGGTAAGGGAAGCTTTAATTTCCTTAGCCGTTTCTAACAGCATAGTTAGCACACATCTTTGTCTCAATTTATTAGAGAGGATAAAGAAATAAAAAAAATGAGGAAAACTAGTAATATACAATTACTTGACAGCATGGGTGGTCTACATCCTCCAATGTTCCATTCCCCTAAAATCCTTCAATGTATATACTCTCATGATTAGCCTGCTATCTTACTTCTGCCAAGTTGACCTCGATTGAGAGTTGTTTAAGCTCCTTCAAATCGTCTTACATTCCAATGCACACGAGTACACCGTCTCATTGACCTTAAAAATGAAAAACTATACGTCCAAATCGGCGAAAATGAATGAAATTTACAATTCAGGAGAATTAATCAGAAGCCGTTACTTCTCACGCGCCCTTCGAACGCAGCTTAAATATTACCTTGTGACATCAGATTCACCATCTGAGCCCCTACGAGACTTGTTAAATCACTAGG
Organism: Pyrrhosoma nymphula; assembly: GCA_963573305.1. NCBI lineage: Eukaryota > Metazoa > Arthropoda > Insecta > Odonata > Coenagrionidae > Pyrrhosoma > Pyrrhosoma nymphula. Next base: position 58,620,017 of record OY754330.1, read on the forward strand.
ATGATTTTTCGCACTCGTAAACGGTTGCACTAAGGAGAATCGAGTGCCCTTGCAACACGGAGGGGGAGGGGCGCCAAATGAGTTGCCATCACTCTCCCGTTTTACGATGATTAAAAAAAACAAGCCTGATGGCCGAAATTGGGGATTCAAATTGATGTCACTGCTTGCCGCCATTTCGGAGCACTGCGGAAGAAAAACGGGCGGAATCGGAGAGGAGGAAAAAAATTGAAACGTGATCGTGCGTCGGAGAATGGAGGAGAGACGAGTTGGAAAGGGATGGTCTTTTGTGCGCAATGGAGTATTTTTTTCTTTTTGTATTTTTTTTAAGGATCGCGAGGGTGAGATGGAGGAGGAGATATAGGCGGACACCTTTCTCTGGCCGTGCGAATCCGGAGTGATTTACGCTAATGGGTGGGCTTCGGCGGAGAACGTTGCGAGGCGGCCGGCTTGCGAGAGGTTCACTCGGAGGTGTGATGTCTTCCTTCCTTCTCGCCCTGATGCAGATCGGATGAAATCCCGCGAAAAGGGCGCCATTTCTTATCCTTGCTCTTTCTTTTTTGTTCATTCTTCGAGGTAGTATCGGTTACCCAAGCCCGATAGCGCTATATTTATTCACTTTTCACCATTGGCGTATTTTTTTGTTTCGGTCATTTATGGAGGCGACCTACATATGAGGTCATTTGAGTAATTTTAGAAGAGATTGGTAGAATGGTAAGGGAAAGGATACTTGGGGAATTGAGGAAGGGTGGAGAGAAACCTGGCGTCGACATTAGCCTACTCTTGAAGAAAAGCGACGAGTGGACCACAGTTTAACGTCCCACCCTAAGGTCGGAGTACCACACATAACACTTGATGATCTTTCAATGGTCTTTCACTTCATTGGATCTGATGATGGAATAATGGCCAAAACCGGTCGTTTCATGAAAATAAAATAATTGGAAGACACAAAGTTGTTATCATTTAATGTGAGAAGCATTCCACAAAGTTAGACCTTCTTCGTATAATAATAAAAGGAAACTGCACGAAATCTAAACCAGCCAATTGAATAAACTCAACAATGAATATTTACCGTAAATGAATAGATCGTTTACGGTGTCACTTCCTTTCTAGGAGAGCTTTAAAATTGTCATGATGCAAGTAGTCACTTAAATATCTATACTGCTAAATGAAAATGATTAATGACTACTGAAATGCTTGGATTTCTTTCACCAGACCCGTATCTGTAATTCCAGTTTCAAACACTAAGCCACTATTTGTGGGATAATCGGCAATTAATAGGTACTCAGGAAACGCAGAATTGCAATGTTTTTTCAAAATTATTAAGCATAAGAAGCGTCAATGAGGGAGGATAGCACGAATAAATCGGCACACTACTCAATTTTTTAACACGCAAATGTATAATGATGAGGGCCAGTTAACGCAAAATAATTATCATTATGGTTGGAAAAATATATCGTTTTGTAGTAAGAGGCCTCAAATCGACCACATGAGGGTATTAAGACTTTCGATAAGACCTTTATATACCCCGGTCAAGCTTTCAGTTTTCATATTTTAATTAGGAGGCGAGAACGGTAATCGTGGGTCATTGAGCGCACATTTTTATAGTTTTTCAAGTCAAAAAATTATAGGATAAACATTTCATTCAAGTGCATCAGTTAATGCGGAGGAAAACACATTACATGAAGTAGGTAACGGAAATAGTACAAGAATTTTATTTTGCATTTTTGCACTAATTAATGCATGTTATGACTAAAAATTTCCGTCCGGTTTTTTAAATGAAGGCACAAATAAGTTTTGTCGAATTTTAAACTCGGCGTGACACCTTGATATTTGTAAGCGACCATTATAATACTATGAAATGTATAATATCTCGTTCAGAAGGAAATCTTCACATAGGTATGTAATCGAACAATTATGAAATATATCTCATGTGCCATAAGACTAGGTTTTAAAATAGCAACGAATAACCAAAGAACCAAATCAGTAAATACCATTTTCTTCGCTTTTATCTATAGGTATAAATATCACTAAGAACACGTATGCAAAGTTTCACGTGAATCTGTACATAGAAAAAATCGCTCCAGAAACCTTACAACTCATCGGAAAATACACAAGACAAAAATACGAGGAGCCACAGAGACGCAGACATAAAATTTAAAACCCTGGCTGGGAATTCCGAGGGGGAAAACAAAGGTAAAAGGGAGAGGGATAGCGAAAAAAGGATACAGACAGAAGACAGGTGTGAGCGAACAAGCGAAGCACTCCAGAAGTGAATGGGCCGACAGCAAAAATGGAAAAACAAAACGCTACTCAATGACCCGACGACGAAAGGTGAAGAGAGCGAGAGTGTATCGAGCGAAAATACGAATAAAAAAACTAGGTGTCTCGGTTCGTGAACGCACGACAGAAGTGGAACTTCTTTCATTAAAAAACAAACACTGTATTGGACCAGAATCTACGGCGAAAAAATAAATATTATCGCTTAAAATAAACTATGAAACAATTAATCTTAACCAAGATCCTAAAATCGTTCTTAAATCTTTTCCTCAAATAATTTAATCTTCGGCACACGTAATCTTAGTTTACAAACAAATCTGAGTAATCGAGGCCAATAATGGTCGTTGCCAGAGTTATAATCATGGAAGAGAAGGTGGACAGTTTTATTGTATTCCCAATATTTGGACAGTGCTTGTTTTAAAATGAGCAATTGTTCCGTTGTGGATTTTCCTCTTCCAGGAAATCCAGCTTGATGTTCCCCTAATGTTTCTTCTTCCGAAGTATTCCTTGATAATGCGGTGCACAAGTGAATTGGGGACATCCCTTTATACTTTGGGATTGACGGTACTTATTTGCGTCATCCCTCTTTGTTGCACCTTTCTGTTTTTACAGCGTGAATTTTTATCGTCGCTGATCCAAAGCGAATATTAATATTTAACGTGCCTATTACTATTTGCATTAGTTAAAGAAAGGAAATTTAGAGGAAAAATTGTAGTACAAAAACATTAGCGCATGGTATCAGCGCCGAAACTTAGACTTGAAGATTATCGTGCCTAAGTAATATTTGTACTTACAGTCGTCCTATGTACGTATTCAGGAAATCCATATTCCCGATTACGTCCTTGCGAACATCTATTTTCTCCATTTGTAAATTGTAACGGTCGCTCATGTGCCGGCTGGTGCACACAATGTTGTAATCCTTTTTAATTAATGGATTAGGAGATTTTACACTTAACTCTAACACCGAGGTTTTAACACTTACAATTAGAGTACTGGCAGTTTTATTTTTCCCTGCTGCAGAAGTGCTGGGTATTTTTACTAATTTTTAGGAATTTTTGTAAACTTTGCCCCGTAAAACATAGGATAATGCACATTATACAGTCTTTTACATTATAGCTTCATCAAAGTCGAATTATCCCTCAAATGGGAGTTCAAATCTTTATGTGATGCCTGTATAATACAGCCCAAATATATGTTACAAATAAAAGGAACGTCATATTACGTAGTCAGTAGTCCTCGGGAGAGTTATGGCAACGTGATGTTACGTCGTTAGCACTAAAAGTGTTAATACATAGTATCTGGTCGAAGAGTACTATATACTTACCAAACTGGATATTATCACAAAATTAGGTAAACTGAAAACGTACAGTGTATAAGGGTGGGTTTACACTGGCAAGTTACTTCCGCAAGTTTCTTCTGCAAGAGCTTACGGGTATTTTACTCTGACTAAATGCTTTCACAAGTTAGTGCAGAGACAGATTGGTTACTGTATACATAGACAACAATACACTTCTGCACGCGACTTGCCGAAACTTGTAAACGTTCTGCACGCGGACTTGCAGAGACACTTACACGTGGAATTCATGACAAAAATCGCTTGCTGCGAGAAACTTGCGCTATAAACTTGCCAGTATAAACCGACCTTAGCAATCGGGTTCCACTCCAAACAGTCCATTGTCACATACGTCTGGTTGCTGAGGATAAAAAAATTACAAACCCGTTACAATAGTTCCGAGTTACGCGACTCAATTCAACAAACATAACTTGGATATTAGGGTATATCGTTCAAAGAACTATAATTTGTACAGGGTAATTATTTTACTGAAGGTGATGAAAAAGACTTATTCGAAAAACCTGAAACGCAGGTGTTCATAAAGAGGCGTGGCATTCAACGTGAGTGAAATGATTACTACGGAAAACCTCACCGAGAGAGAGGATGCTAACAGAGATAATGTATGATGGATTCACGTCCCATCAGTTTTGACGGGCACTTACACTAGTTATCACATAAACGGCACAGGAGTATTCAGGCAGTATTAATCAAAGTACGGTGGAGACCTACGGCGGTGGTCACGGCGGCGGTTCGCCGTGTTATCGCCGCTGGAAATCTCCAATCGTGGGCACAGCACTCGCTCGCTCGCGAGAGGGAGGGAGGGCCGGAGGGTGGCCAATCACTGGATCTGCCTCCCCCGCTTTCTTTCTCACACATCCATGCCCCGAAACGCTACGGTTCATCGTTTGAGAAAAAAAAATCTAAGCGAATATTTTCAGGGTGGATCGAGGAGATAAAAAGGCATGCATGATGCATTGCCAACAAAATCGCCCCAAACCATGCTAAGGACGGCTCGTCGTGAAAAAATTGAGTTTCGATAAAAGCCCTGATGAGAAATCTTCTTTAAAATCCAGACTAAAATGCGCCTACTTTGTAGTAGTTTTTGTTTTCCAAATATATCTAATGCATCGCAATGGTAAATTAACGCATAGAACTGAATTCATAACAATATTTTAAAGAAGACTAGAGTCCATATAAATATGATGCATGTAAAAAGATAACATACCTTATTTTATGCTCGAACAACAGTTACGATACAGAATAGCCAAAAAAGTAAGCACCAACTGCGATGATATTCTTAAGATCACGGATATTACCGCGAGTAGAACAGGTGACGAAGTCGTGTGACTCAAACAGTCGAAGTGGTCGCGCAAATGGCACAGCGTTAATCAGTGATGTCAAGCTCAAACATTGACACTTAAAGTGAAAACATAAACACTTGCTATAATTTTTACGATAACTATAGGATGGGGATAACGCTTAAATATGACACGATAAATGGTCACATCGTTAAATAACTTTAATCCTACACTACATGCACGGTGGCGAATGGTTCTTCAACAGAGACATTCCTTCATTCACCACCGGAGAAAAAGAATCATAAGTGGACCATAGTCTGAACCGTAAAAATAAGTATCCTACACAGTTTTAAGATGAAATCCACTTGGTGTACACAATAATGTAGACAATATGGTTCCGGCATGATGAATAAAAAAAGGTCGTACCTATTACAGGTGCAAACCTAAGAAAGGAAAAAATAATAATGGCCTTGTTACAACGCCATTAAACTGGATAACAACACATAAACAATGAAAAAATAAGTATCATTACGTTCATTGATACGATAGGAAATATTTTCACGCAACGGAAATCGATTCTACAATACGGGCACCAGGGCACATCGACGTGAATAGCCGTATTCTGAGGATTAGTACCATGTTCTGTGAAAACCTTAAAAAATCACGACCAGGTAAGGGGCTGATAATTGCTGTAGAAAAGAGAAGGGTCATTCTCTAGGGGCCCATATTGTCAACGCAGTGCGTGAGCGAAAGCAAAGAAGCCTCGGAAACGAATAACGGTGACCATTCAGGGGGCAATCTTAGAGCGTGACTGAGCATGGCTGAAGAACCAAAGTAATCCGTTTACCTGCTCTCTGCTGGGACAGGATTGGTACTGCGATGGTGGTCATAAATAGACAGGGATTTTAGGAAAGCTAGGGAGGGAATGGAGGAATCGGAAAAAGGGTAAATTGCTTATGAAAGCACGTACATGAGAGTTACTCGGTTGTTCGCCAGAAGTATCTACCTTCTGCAGCTAATGGTTAGGGCTGACAGGCTATTTTTCTTGTTTTCGATCATCATGAAACGCTCGGCAACCGAAAAATAGTTGGCAAACATCCTGTAACGGTTAAAATAGCACAGATATTCAAAATATGAGGCGTACCCAACATAAACGACCTTTTTTTAAAAGAATTATTCCAAGAGGAAATAAAATATCCATCGAAAGATAAAGTAAAAATATTAGTTATGTCGCGAATTGAGAAGTTTCAGAGAAGTTGAATACCTAGGGGCAGGAGAATGGTGGCCAATAAGCATGGTTTACGTCTACATCTTGAAGGTTAAAAATAAAATTATGTATACCCGAGGAAAAATTGAACAGTAATGTGATAAGACAATATTCAGAAGCGTTATTTTTATTAAAATGTGAGCCATCTTTCTCAAATCACCATTCAAAAGTCATGTGTTCGGTGATTCCAACTGACTTACAAGCCTCACACTCTCTAACATGGAACCTGCTTCGAGCTATGTATATCTACGATATTTAACTTAACGAGGTGACGCTGGAATTTTAAACTCCCATCCTTATCCTCTATTCTGAGAAAGGGTATCTTAACTCAGCTACTTTTTTAAAACTATTTTCTAGAATCCAATTGTACGTTAATGAATTCACCTGGATTACCGAGTGAAAATCACAAAACAAAACACAGACAAAGAAATATAAGCAATTCACACCTCTCTCTTTTTTATTTCGTGAGCAGTCCGCCATCGTTAACGATTCCCACGAACTCAAACCAGGATTATATATAATTCAAAGCACGAGCTTGAAAATTAAGCCGAGGGCATTATACCTGTCAATCGTCAGGCGATCAAAGAACTAGATATGCATACACGCTTTTCCCCTTCAGTGATATCAGCCCAATTCCTTCCTTACCCAAACCTTCACTCAACCATCCTAAAAGGCTTTTTTTATACCCATAGAGAAAGAGGATAGAATGGTTAAGTAGAAGAGGGCGGATCTTAAACTTCACCAATCCGACTTTTCCCACTCCCACATCCATAGAAAGGCTGGGAGCGGAAGTGTTAGAAGAAACTGGATGAGAGATAAAAGACCTTACGAACAGGAAAATCACTTAGCCTCATAGGAGCTTCGATTTAAAAGACACGGACCCACAGTAGAAGGTAACAGTTTACGTGTACGCGAACAAAAGAAAGGGAATGACTTCAATGTAGTTATAGCGACATTTCTCCCTAGTCGTCTCCTTAGTCTCGATATTATCCTTAGAGTCGATTTTAGAATTTTATTTTAAAATTTAAGCTATGTAATAAGCATGAAGTATATACGATATTATTAATAACGTATACACATTGTTCAATATGTCAGAATTTCCCGTTAATTAGCTAAATATACATATTTGAGTCTTTAACTTGACTAGGTTTTTCACGCAGTGGTCTGAAAATGCCTCCTTTCTTTCTCTCTTCCTCTAAAAAACCGAAGGTTTTTATTTGCGATTTCAGAAAAAGTAATACAGTGAGTAATAAATTGATTGTTAATGAGGTAAAACACAAACTACACACCATTTCATTTATGACGCGATCTGTGCGTCAGAGCTTCCGAATGTAATTAGATTTGCTAAACATTCACTACCTCACCAAAACTTCAAACGACCCACTTGGGAATCGAACCCAGACGGCCCACAAGGATGAAAAGCCGCTGCTCCATCAACAAAATACCAACCCGATACCCGTGTAAACAGGTGGAAATGCGCTTAAGCGCTATGAAAGAGAGAGGGAGAGAGATGATAAGCGAGCGAGCGGGAAAATGAATAAACGATCCGGCGAGAGGGGATGAGAGACACTGTTATTATTATTGTGAGCTATAGTGTGAAGCTGTTTTAAGAATCCAACGGGCAGAGGTGGGGAGACGATGTATAAGCCGACATACGCCCCAGGAGAGGAGGCAGAGACCCACGATGTCCGACGAGGGGGAGAGATTTCGTGGGGCAGCGGGGGTCCGGCCAAAGGGTTGCGGTGGTCATTTCCGACCGGAGAGAGCGGCGTGAAAACCGGTTCGATATCCCCCACCACCTTTCCCGCCTCCTCTTTCCCCTCTCATCTAACCGTCCGACCAACCACACAACAGACGTACCCATGGCACACTCGGTAAGTGTGTAGGGGAGAGAGGCGACACAAGGATGAGAAGACCAGGGCGAAGGAACGAAGGAGATTGAACCAAAAGGTTACCCTGCAATAACAACTTATATAAAAAAGAGAAACGGGAAGGAGGGGAAGGATGTCGGAAGAGAACTATTATATTTTTTCGAGATGGCGGCTAGCTGTGGAAGGGAGACACAACCTAGCCGCCTGGTTGTGGTTCCGGGCGACCTGCTATACGTATCACCCGAGGCCCACACCTACGCCAAGGACGAAGCGGCTATTATCCGAAATCAAGAAAAGAAAAAAGGTATAAAAAAAGATTATACTCCAGGCGAAAGGGAACAAAAGGCAAGGTTGGGAGTGGAGAACTGGAAAAGGAGGAGTTTGGCTCCACATTTATCGCCCCCGACGCTCTTACGTGTAAAGTGTGCGACGGTCCACGCCCTTAGGGCGAGCCGGAGAGATATGCGGAAGAAGGCGAGGAGGAGGAGAAGATTTCGTGGGGGAGAAGGAATGGGTGCTGGGCCGTAGGGATTGGGAGGATGAGGAGGAACAGCAGGGCTGCGTTGGTGCGAGGGAAAACCAATACCATCTTAAAATTAAAAACTTAGTATTATTGCGCGTTTATTTTTCATGCAATCCATCGCGATTTCAACGCTATTGAGTCAATAACAAATTTTATTATAGTCCTATTTAGAGTACTTTCCTATTTTTTTAACATCGAAATTCCACAAATGAAAGCTTAATAAAACCTTTGAGTGTTACAATTCATCATTAAATTAACTACTGAGTATTTATCATCAGTTCACTAAAACCGTAGGAAAGTATGAAGTATTCTATTGAATAGTGTCAAAATGTCTACGAAGTGAAGCCAGTAACAGCATGTAAAGTTTAAAACATTTGACATAACTTTCTTTGAAAAATTACCCTTCGAAATTCCATGAGAATTAATTGTCATTCGCTGACAATTTATTTCTTCTGGAATTGCAAAGTGTAATTTCCCCTAGTCATAACACGACTTTATTAAGATATAACACGCCTGTTCTTTTTATTCAACTGTGAAATCCAGTCAGCAGTCGTTTTCATCATAGACTTCAACAAACAGGATTAAATTTTGGCTGCTCCGATCCGCGTTGAAATTGCTGAAAAACTATTTCCAGGCTCGAATTTCTAATGATTTCCTAAAATCTTGCTTTTTATAATTTTAACTGCGTCGGCGTAGTAGGAAATTTCTGGAGGTAAAAAAAACCGGTCAATATACCCCAGGGAAAATTCGAATCTACACAACTGGCGAGGAAACGCTGGATAACACGGCAAGAAGGAAGGGACTGGTGAGGGAGGAGGAGGATAAGAGAGGAATCGTGACGTCTGAGATGCCAGGAGGGATAAAGGGAGAGAGTAAAATGAGAGAGAAAGGGAGAGTGATGGAGTGAGGGAGAGAGGGGGGAAGGAAGGACACAGCATCACCTCCGGAGCTCGGCGCACAGCAGAAAGATACGAGCGGCAAGATCCAATTATTCTTCCCCCCTCTCATTTTGCTCTCTTTCGCCCCTTTGCCCAGAGAATCGGTTGTATTCAAATTAGATTCCTCCGATGAGGAGGATCTCGAGGAATTTTCAAGGGGAAGGGTGGACTGACTTGCATAGGAGGCCGTGAGCCCGAAGTGTTCGCTGCGTGAAGAGGAGGAGTTCGCCTACCGATGATTTCGTTCGAACAACATTACGGTGCGAAGGATAGGGAGATGGTTACCTAAGAATATTCTTTGAACAGCGGTTCACCCGAATTCCGTAGGCAAGCGTTTTCATTCGTTTTAGGTGGCTGGAGGGCTTTTTTTCATGTAAATATTTGCATGCAACTTTCTATACGTGTTCTCGTTAGTGGTATCTATAGATTGAAGTGAAAAAACTGCACTTTGCCGGATTGGTTTTTCGGCAATTCAATGCTATTTTAACTCGTAGTCTTGTGGCACAATACATACATATATATATATATATATATATATATATATATATATATATATATATATATATATATATATATATATATAAGCTGGCAACAAGGCGTTGAGGTTGGGCCAGCTTATACTTTTATATTTATTTCATTTTCTTTTATATATATATATATATATATATATATATCATATTTATATATATATCATATATATATAAATATATATATATATATATGATGTGAAGATGGAATGATGGCCGATTCCAAGTGAAAAAAATTCGACTAGACCGGGTATATATATAAATATATCGTAATAATTCGATTACACATGTAAAGATGTTTTTCCATACGCGAAATAATACATTTCTTATTATTGTAATAGTTTTGATAACAAATATCAAGGAAAAAAGCCGAGTCCAATTTTCGAAAAAGAAACATTTCAGTATAATTTCGTATAAATTTAGAATTCGAATATTTAAATATAATTCTTATGTCATTTCCATTACTGCCTATATGGTGAGTTACAACGCAATAAGCATAAACAGAAGCATTTACATTAAATGTGATCTAAGTATTTTTTTGCGACTTACTTAAAAAAGTATTAAAATGTTCTCACAATGACCCAGGATTACCGCTCCAGCCACCTTAACAATGTAAAATCTTCTCGGGCTTCCGAACAGGTTAGGTTCTCCATGTCTGCTGATGTTTCTAAGGAAGACTTTCCCGTCGTCTCCAGAGCCGTTGATAATCAAAAAGTCTTTCATCGAAACGTTGGCAGACATGAAGAACCTTACCCGTTTGGAAGCCCGAGAAGAATTCACACCAATTATTTGCCAAGAAAGCATATAATGTTTCATTCATTGAACAAATATTTCTTCCCCTTGTCTTATTTTCATTGTTCTTAATAGGTACTATCGTTCCAATATTTGCTGCATTTGTTCCGCGTCCACATATTCCAACATCCGTAGTTAAATTTATTAAAAGTGAACTTAGCCCCGGTCAAATAATGCCTAGTTAACGCTAACCACAAGATGATGTAGACTTTTCGTTGTCATGATATTAACTGTGAGGTCGGGGATTGTATATTACATCAGACTGTCGGTTAGCAGACGTGAGCGCCATCGATGGCAGAAGGTATTAACTTCGGTTCTCATAACGAGAAAATATTGATCAGGATATTGTTAACGGGGCTTTAGTCACTCATTTCCAAGAATTGTACCCAGTATAATATAAAAAATATTTCATACTTATATTCTTGCAGCAACTTCAACCTTAATTCCACCATTTTTTACACTATTTCGCGGTTGGGAATCGCTGTCATTTCTGTCTTCACTCTGGGAGAAAGAAAACACGGCATCGATAGACTTCGAATGCTTGGATATGGGTGGGTGAAAGCTTGCCATAAACGATATTCCTCGGGTAGTTTGAGAGCGATCCAATATCATGAGTTACTTTTACAAACAATTCGTGGATAACTACATTTTTACACAGGACCAAAATCACACAGAACCAAAATCTAAGATTTGTTATCGAGGCTAACTTTTATGCGGCTCTTCCTTTTCCATGGCTGGTGATCAAAAACCCTCTGATTACAGGTCCGCCTTCGAGGTATTTTGCTAGAGATCTAATATGTAGATTTCTGTATCCGACCAATATTTTCGGCTTTCAACAGCTGAACTAAATCCTAGCAAAACATTGTACTAGTGATTTTTTTCGGTGGTTTACTTGTCATATGCAAATTGATTCATCTCCAAGCAACTAATCACAAAATCTCATTGTCACCAGCATGCATCCACAACTTTTTTATTGTTTTCATCATAATACATATTTTGCGCACAAATTACGTAACATCCCTATTATTTTCTCTATTTTGCCAGATAATCTTCACGAACAGGCACAACGGGAGTAAAAAATTTAAAAATCATATTTTGAGTTAAGAAACAAATTTGCTATCTTTATGACCACCGGATCGCTTCGCCAAGAGCTCTTTTGAAAGGTAATAAATTACAACATTCATTTTTTGTATCGTGTACTGTGATCCCATTATCTTGAATTGCTCGCCTGGCATGCTTTTCAAAAGTACCATCCACCGTTGTCTAACGATTTCCCCACACACATCTGCTTCAAAAATAACTTACTTCCGACACTTAACTCCCCACAAAATAGTAGGAAATTTAGTTTCCTCTCATTTCACCAAGCGAAGCGAAGAGCCCTCGAGGAGATTAAAAATAAATTTAGTAAAATGCGACTCGGGAATAAAACCGGTACAAGAAGCAACAGGTTTATTTTTATTATTGCCATTTTTTAAATAATCTCTGCTCACTCAAAAACGCGAGATCGGATTACGGGTCAATCTTGGGGCCGGAGAAGAAAGGGACGGAAGAAGAGGGGGCCCATCCTGTGGCCCATCATAAGTTAAGAAGGATGGAAGGGGAAGGAATGAATGCATACGTGTACAACTTCTTTTCGCCTAAGGTTTCCATTTCCTGTCGTCTTGAGACCTCGTTCAACCACCCCCTCTCCTACCTTTCCAATATAATCCTCCCTCTCCTTCTCATACGTCCCTCCCTTCCTCAAGAAACATCTCACTTTCCCTCTCTCTTTCACACGGCCTCTATCTCTCTGTTCTATCTGTATACGCACTACTTGGGTATTATTCCTTTTCTTCGGTCTTCCGTCTTCAAGAACGAACGCAAAGACTCCTCAAAGACACGCACATCAGGTCCTTCTCACGTTACAATGGATGCCATATGAGGAGCCTAGAAGCCAAGAGGTACAAGTGACAAAAAGTTTGTTTTGAGTTATTCATATTTAAAGTTCAACTTGTTGTTGTTGTTCAATGTGTTTCTTGAAGTAGATGAAATTTACTCCACTAGATCTCAGCACCCATCAGTCATTCACTAATACCTCTTGGTCACAACAATTTCACATACTTTAGGAACACATTTCTGCACTTAGCTCGAAAAAACTAAAAATGTCACTTGTACCCCTTGGCTTCTAGGCTCCTAATATATCCTACCCCTTTTAAGGCTCCTACCAAATTATGCACCGTTCCCAGCTATGAACATAATGGACGCCGTAATCGCGCATTGCTAGGTGAAAAGCGCGCGTAACTTTTGGTTCCTATCAAAGCGTACTGGCCATAAGAACCGCTGGCGAAACGGGGTGGAATCCGGAAGTAGCGAAACAAAATAATCAAATAAGGCAAACAAAATGTAGAGGGGGTGAACAGTTATTCCGATTACTACATAAAGAGGAGCGTCTCACTTAAGAAAACACCCAGAATTATTTTATAAATTATTACAAAATCATTTAGCCATAAATACAGTTCCTACTTGTATGCAGAAAAAAGTGAATTTTTAAACGTGTTCGACCTGCAATCAATCGCACTAATTTTATTCATGTGATCGAACCTAACAGTCACAGGGACGTGGAAATTCTTACTTGGTTTTAAATTCGCTGTTTTTTTTCATTTGTCCGTTAAGAATCCTGGAGAGGGCAGCATAAATTACGAAACTCCGGAAGTAGTGAGGACCCCTGTCGATTGGTAGCGTTGGTACGTATATAGTACAATGGTAGCATGAACTGGGTCCCATTACTTCTCTCCTCCTCCTCCACCTTTTCAAGAACCAACGCGGGGACCCCTTCTCAAAGACATGCCAACCGAGTCCTCATGTTACAATGGACCGCATACTCCCCCCTCCGCTTTCACAACACCTAAACGTTCTTACAGGCCTTCCTTTCGAATACTCACACAACACGGGAGTCGGTCCACCCAATTCCTTCTCGCCCTCCGCCGTTTCGCGCTCAACGCTTTGTGAGTAGAAGGAAGGCTCGCCTTGCCTCTTCTTCACCTACACTTTGCTCACAGGCTTCCTTCCTCTCTCGTTTCATCCGTCTTCTCTCCATATATCCCCGACTTCAAATAAGAGTCGGACCCAAAAGCCCCCGAGATTTGGGTTGGTGTAAAACTATAGTACTGACTTCCCACCAAGCGGGCCAGGGCTCGATTAGCGGCAGAGGCGGAGATTTTTCAGTAGATACACCGATTCCTATTTGGATGCTATGCAGATAGCACCTTAAGTGTGGTACTCCGTCCACCGGATGCCCCATGTGTGTTAAACTGTGTTTTCTTAGACACATACCGTTAAGACCTACCCACCTATCCTAATGACCATGGAGCTGTTGTTCACCTCCTCAAAGAACCAGTCCAAAAGCCATTGCGTGAGACTGAAAGGGCTAAGGGCTACGTGGGTCAAAAGGCGAGTGGAAATATTAATTGCTGGCCAGTATTTTTTCCTCCAGCAATGGAGGGAAATCCAAATAAGAAAAAATGAAGCAGTGCATTCGAGTCAGAGAGAATTTGTCCTCAGAGTTATTTCATGGAATTTCCAACTTATAATTTCACAAAAGAGCACAACCCTTCCCTTTTCCAAGACGTGTCCCAGTACCCTCGTCCAGATACCATTAAGGCGGCTATTCAGAGTGGTAGGTCAATATACAACAATTTGATCTACATATTTGTTTCCTTGCATAAATACCACTCAAAATTCATAAAAACTGAATGCGTGTTTGTCTCAGGGTCATTGAAATTTTGTTACTGACAACGAGCAAGGCGTTCAGTCACTATTTTCCATTTAATTTTTTATATAGTTGACTGATCTCACTATTGGTAATGATACTTTTACCAATATAGGCTATGTATGAAAACCAGCTTATCACGTTTCTTGTCTACGGCCTAGAAATTCAACATGATCCCCCATGTCTACGAGAGAGGAATATCTAACATTACAATTTTTTCGCCATTATAAGAACGTTGAAATTAAAATCACATATCAATATGAAGCTCAAAACTTCATGGACCGGTATCGTTAATTTCTAAATTAGGTTGCTGTAAAGGAATAAAAACTGCCTCTAATTTAAAGGGGAACCAGCTTTAATTATTTAATCAAGGAGTCATTTATGGGACTTTCACGTTATCTCAAGCCAGGGGATTTATGAACACTCAATCTAGTAAAATACAGACACCACAACATTCGTTACCAACATTCAAATAAGATTACATCACATTCAGCCCAAAACAAACTATTACACACGGTTTGTGTACGTAGTAGAGGCGCAAGAGCTTTTTCGTGATTTTCACCCTACTTAATCGCGATTGAAATTTACAAGGAGTATAATGGATGCGTAATTTATTTTGCTTTTTCATGAACAAAGTTCCGACCCAAAGTGCTCCTTAACACTTATCCTTGCAATTATAACAAATATTTATCCTTACCATGAGTCGGCTGAAAAGTTATAGGACGCAATATACAGAATCATTTCTCAGTCGGTACAGTTTTCATACCGCACATACAATATAATCACCCAATACAGTCAAGAGATGAATAAAGAGCGATATGGTAATGTCCACTTTATTTTACCAGCTTAGTACAACACGTGTTTCGGCTGTAACGCAGCCATCATCAGGTACAATAATTGAAAACAACCTTTTCTGCCATATGTCTTTCAAGGGTGAGGGGTGGGGGAGGCAATGTTAACACGTGAAAGGAAAAAAATAGGAGGGGGTGGAAGAGTGAATTTGGTGAATCTCGCCTGACACTGCTGAATAATGCCAAGATTGATGTCAGACGGTACGGAAGAAATCGTGTACGTTTCCGGTATTTCCTTTATATTAACACGGGAAGACACCGTTGACCTTTTTAAACGGTGTTTTTTCTAAATAAATGTGAGCATTATTAGCCATTATATGAACATGTGGAAAATAAAACTGTTTCCGTAAGTGTGTACTCACGTAACTCGAGTCAACGATTTTTTTCCATTTAAGTGAGAGTCGGAAGGATTGAAACATATATATTGCAGGAAACTCAAAAGACGCAAAAATCTCGTTTTATCTCAGAATTAATGCAAAATAATAACGTAAAACCCGAACTTAAAGATAATTTTTCAGCGATCAATACAGGCACATAAGATACACAGCAACAATAAGGTGCTTTTGAAGAGGATATTCGCCGCTTTACGACGGCATCAGAAATCACCTCAATGAATGAGAAACCGACCACCTCACGTCTGGCTTATAAGATGACGATGAAACCGGTACAATCCAGGAGGATATGGGAGGAGGGGGAGATGGTTTCCCTCCGCTACTCTCACTCGTCTGACCTTCAGAGCGGCGCGTCGGTTGAACGAGAAGGCAACATGTATTGAGAAGGGAATACTGAAGCTAAAAAAAACGCGCGAAAAATATGGATTGAGAAAAAAGAGATATGAGGACGCGTCTTCCGTCTATATGAAGTGAAACTCTGCATGTGCCATGACAAAACCTGAATATGAGTTTTCCCTAAAGCAGAGGCTAATAGTGTGCCTATAAGATAAATAATTAGATTGTGGTAAATATGTATAGGTATTAGTTATAATGGCTATTGCAATAAAAATTTTTTGACTAAACTTTTGACTTCCATCTTTCGATCAAGTACAGCGAGAGAGCAGCTAGACTGATGAAGTTGTTAGGGTAAACATAGCAATGCGACCAAATGTTCAAAAAAAATTTAGGGCTGGAATCTCAAAAATAGATAGAAAGGAAAACTACAGGTTGAATATTTAACTTAAGCTCGAAGCAGCTCACGAATATTTTCCGAACGACGTTGAGCATATTTTACTATTGTCGACATATTACAGTAGATGCAATCACAAGCACGAGATAAAAGAAATAGATAGAAGGTCGGAAAATGTATTCAAATAGATGCCAGTATTTCCGCGGACAGTAATGGATCATAATAGTTGTAATAGACGTTTTCCACGAAATTACCACTCTCGCTAGATAGACTAGACTTGGCACTAGTGTTTAAAAACCTTTTCTGGCTGCTGCTAGCGTCGAAAAAAAGAAAAATAACTTGGTGAACCCCACTTTATGAATTTTATTGAAATAACTCGGGTTTCTACGCTTTATGTCATTTTCAGGTTTGAAGAGGAAAATTAAGGTAATGACCTGAAAATGACATATAGTGACGAAACCCGGGTCTTTTCAATTTGAATTAATTAAGTGGAGTTCACCAAGTTATTTTTCTCCTTGATGGATAACTTCCACAAAATAAAGTATGAAACCGTTTCCTCTGTTACTGCTAGCATTAGTATCTTATAGTATCCAATAATTAGTAATCAGTATTCTGACCGGTATATAGCACACATGTTTATTTATGCATCACTCTCCTATTTTGTTTTAGCCCGGAATTTTTCACCTGTCAGCTTTTTCTCCAACTTAGCGGCCAGGGGGGGGGAGCAAGGTTCCTCCTTGAACTGGGACGAGTTTTGCATGTCTAGAGTGTAATCACTCCTTGCCATACACCCTTTAGGTGGCTAACATGGTACTTCTGTATATGCGATAATCGCCCTCACTCTCGAGCGTCTTCAGCGTTCAGGAGAAGGAAGGAGAGGTTGAAATAAAAAATAACGAAAGTCGAGTGAGAGTGAAACGACCTCCGATCGGAAGTGGCTTCTCCCCGTTGCTGCGACAAACCGCAGGATGGCTAACAAGCAACACGACATCGCGCGTTAAGATGGAGCGGACTCGAAACCATTCTTTCTCTCTATCCCTCCGTCTTCCAACGAGACTTTCTTCAGAGTGATTTCTTCTCGCTTTTCTTCTTTTGACGGGAAGCTTTTTTTCTTAATACACTTCCTGCAGACGCTTTCATTCCACCTCACTTCTTCCTCCTACTCCTCTGCCGGGTTTTATCAGACAAAACATGCCCCTTCCCCCTACAGAATCTTTTCGCCCAACCCCACCATCCAAAACGCCACTCAATCGGTTTTTTCCTCTCCTCTTCCTGAATGCTTCCTCCACCAGTCAGTAAGTTGAGTTAAGGCCAATTCCGATTGAACACAAGAACATAACTTTAAATCGTAACTTAAATAGGGCTTTACTTAAGCAAGAGATACTGAGAGTGTTAACAACGCGCCTTAAGAACGAAACGTAGAAGACGGCTCTCATTCGTATTCTTTTAACCTACGTTGTTTAGTTGTCCAATCACGACGGAGTGTGATTTCTTTAGTTCACCAATAAGGCGCAACCTAAGCGATACACATGCAATACCAGCAAAATTAACGCACGCTATCAAAGATGGATTAATTTCTCATTCGAAAGTGACCACATTTACACAGCAACATAGTTCGTAATAATTAAAATTCTAAACCGAAAGCCGGTTCATTACGTGAAAGCGGAGACATTCCTGGAAATTGGAAATTATAGCAGAAACAATAACATTGTTAAACAGGGAAAAATAAAAAAATTCTCGTTGTTAGATTAGAAGACACTGACTGAGCTTGGGTCTCGCTATGTCATTACGTTGAACGTAAACCGACCCTTTTTATTCCCACACCGGGTACCGTGACTTCTTTCTCTCGGGCCGTTCTCGCAAGCCTCCCGTCCACCCTCCCTTTCAAATTTCATCACTCTCTCTCACACACGAACAAAGCCATCTTCTCGAATCCAACCCGATACTCCAATTGGACAATCGATTTCTTACAGACGACTAGAGCCGCTTTTATCCCTCTTCCTTTCATCACTCGATAACACATTGTTCCTTTAAACCGATCGCTCTCCTCAACTTGCAGATGTTTATTCCTGTCTGCTGCCCGTATAAATTGTGAAAAAAAACGGAGCACCTTCCGCATCATTTGAAAATATAAATCTTAACCACGCATACAATTTGGCTGCCCGTATTTGTAGGCGTAGCAAAAATCAGATGTCTGTTGGAAAATCTTAAGGCGCCCCAAACTCTTCTCCGAGAAACGACCTTCAATTTTTAGCAGCTGGTTCCAAAAATGAATCCGTCTACGAGTGACCGTGAAAAGTGCTGCTGTTGGTTTTCTGGGACGGTTGAACAGAGGTTGTTCATGAATACGAGGATAAATTCTACTGTGGCAGATAGCGATGGCCAAAATGACATTCAAGAACTCCTTCACAGATCAATATATCTCTCCACAGATCAATGGCATCTCATAGTATGTGTAATGTAAAATGAAGAGGAAAATATCTTCGGGAGCAATGTTTCTCCACAAAATCTCTCAATTGCTAGTCCCAGAAAATTTCAGGGTGAATTTTGCAAAAACTTCCAAAATAGGTAAACTTATGTATGGAACGGGTTTGGAGGAAAGAGAACATTCATTAAAAAGATCTAAGGAAATCACTTATCCTTTTAAGAATCCTTTGAAAATAACTATCAATCACAAAAGTTAGGTCAAGATTTGCAAACCTAACTTTTATAAGATTTTCCTTCTAAAGCATGTGATATAACTTAAAGATAAATTAGAAAATTCTAAAGTCATTAATTCCTCAGCATAATTTCACTCTCACGGCATTTCCAGAAAAGGTATGCATTGCAGTACGTATTCAATATAATGACGGAGTATGAATTTATTGAGTTAACTAAATGATTTCCACAAAGTTAAGCCGAAAATCTCTGCTTACGTTCGATTTCGCGGCCATCATTAAAGAATATTATGACTCCTCGATTTTATTATCACTCTTCAAAACTTTTTTTGCCAGCGTATTTTTATTAATGGCGGGAGCTTCCTATAAGTATCAGCCCATACTATACCGGGATGCTAAGGGGAAACAAAAGCAAATAACCCCCCCTCTCCCTCACCCCATGAGACAATACTGTCTCCGATTTCCTCAAAAGCGTGCAAATGGATCCTTAAAACGCCGCTACCCCTTCCTTGTCACCTGACTTGAAACTGACACAGGCAATTAGAGACTAACTATAGGTTATAACATCCGCTATCACTCACTCTCATCTTCCCAAGAGATTCCTTTCCCTCTCGCCGTAGTGCAAAAAATACGACGGCCTTCCGGGCAACGCTAATCTCATCTCTCTCGATAGCTCATGGATTCCTCTACCCACCGCTTTCATCTATCAATGAATGGTGAGAAGAATTCATTCCGCAGATATAAAGCTGTTTCCGTTCGCCCTCCAACTTTCAATCAACTTCCAAGTGCGGTGATGACAAGCAGTGCCTTTGACTCAAATACGTAAACATATCTAGGGAAAAATTTAATTGGAAACTAATCTGCCGCGATAAACGCGATAGCACATTCTCCATCCTAAGTTTACGCATCCGACGTTCGCTCAAGGAAACTTTGCGACGAAATTATTTTCTTCCGACACCGCTTTAAATCATTACAAACTTGGGTACGCTAAATCACCACCGCATTTCCATTGTGTATGGCCAGTTTTCACTATGTTCACTTATTATGCTGACATAAAAGTATTAATAGGACAATACAGCACGTTGGTATGTTAAAGCATCCGAATGAAATAAGGAATGGAAGACTTGGGCTTCGACACATTTTAATACTTCTTTAAGGTATTAGACGTAAGGTATTTAGGTTATTCATCAAATAAGGTGAAATCGCATAGCCTTAAACTATAGCCTAACACCTAAACCGGAAGAAAAACATAGTAATTCCCAGCTCAATACGGACTGTGGACCCGAAACTTATAGATTAGCAGGACCGTCAGGTTACCCAATCCTTCTTTCCTTCGCATCACACGAGTCTGTAATAAACCAAGGTCAGTCACCGCAACAGATAAAACAAGCACATAAATCTAATTTTAATTGAGCAATCCATACGAGAACCCTCAATTTAAGTGCGTGTAAAATCACGTAATTAACGGAAGACTTCCTTGAGACCCCAGGCACATGCCATTTGAGGAGTCTAGGTAGATAGAAAGTCGATAAAAGATAAGCTTATTACCTCCTACTGAGGTGAGAAGTAGCATTCTGAGAGAAAAAACGAAAAAGAAATAGGGCTATAAAGTCAAAATAACAGAAACGCACGAAAGTTTAAAAAAAAGGCTGAAATGGCAACACTGAAGCGTACCTACTCAGTCGTCATGGCCCGTCGCTCATCATTCGCGGACGACTCGTTGACGGGGGATGTCGGTAGGGGGCAGAGCGATTCGCAATGCGGTTTTGGGTAGCGAGGAAAATTGCGTGCACTCTTCTTATTGCTTCTCAGACTTGCTCGCTCGTCGAGGGGAGGGAAGGATTTGGGGGAGTGGGGGGTTGGGAATGGACGGACATTAAAATATAAAAACGCGCTCGGGGCTTCAAAAGCCGCCTGCGACGACACGATATGCATAGCGAATAGAAACAAACGTATAGGGAAAAATCAATGAATGACTCTCGATTAGTGGAATGGAATTGGGAAAAAAGGATGAAAATTCCCGAGACTCCGATGGAATGCTGCGTGGGGACTAGATGACAGGCAAGTAAAAAAATATAAAAACGACTTTCACTCATGGCCATTACGTTATAATCACGCATTCCTCAAATTTTATAGTCTCGTTCGATTTCACGTTCGGTACCCAAATTACTGCTTGGAACACCAGATATGTGGAAGCGCATGGGGGATGAAAAGTATCTTTAATTGCTTTCATGCACATATTCCGCCAGTTTTTATAAAAGACATCGATATACCCGTCGCAAGTCCATTAAAACGGAGTATCTAATCTTCAAGGCTGTATCTCGAACTTTATATCCTCACATACAAAATAATTAGCATAACATACGGCAAGCAATAAAGTGGAATATGAGACCGAAATGAGTCATGGTAGGTATTCACTAAAGAGTAGGACATGCACCTATTATATCCAGTTCTTTCCACCTATTGAATTGTGTAGACTTATGAACAATTTCTTAACTCTATAGCAATATGCATTATAGACACCACCACCACCACAACTATCGTTTGCAGCAAAAGGAGATTTACAATTCTTTTTATTGACTGAGTATTAATTATTACAAGTATTATAGAATACTTGCAATAATTAAGGTAAGCCAATGTATGTTAAATAATATGTCAAATATTGTACATCAAGTAGTATATGCTACGTTATGTATGGTGAATTATGCGTGTATGGCAATGAATGCTAGACTTGTGTTTTACATCGTGATACTTGAGGTTATGTGGTGGAATCTCGTAAGCTCGATTAAGTTGGGATGCAAAAATAAAATATAAGCATTCGTCGAATTAGTAGTCCAACAATACTACGCATTCAGGTACTTACAAATATAGTTATATATGAAAAGTACCAAGTTATTTCCTCTAGCAATGCATTGAATTTTGGGACGCCGCGCCGGCCTTTCTGGTTGAAGATCTTTGAGGCTGAATCGCTCCAAATCATAAACAATTTCTATTGTATTTAAATTTGTGGAGCAATAAAATAGTACATTTTATTATTTTATACACGTGAATATTCACCAAAAAGCTCTTCTTTATCAGCGCCGTCCGAATTGGAAAAAATGTCACCAAAATTGATAAACACGCCAACTATTCGTACGGTGAAAGTAGATCCTTTATATTTTTCCATTTTTGTTCGAGACGAATCGTTAACGAGGAATCTCCTATTCCAAACTCCTCATTGAAAAATATTCAAAGTAAGAGCTAAAAGTTTCGAAAGATCAGAAATAAAATAAAAATCATGACGGAACGGAGCTAACTTTATAGAGTGACGTAAAAGGGAAACTTCCAGTAACAGAATGTTTCGACGGCTGACTACGCATTCGCCGATCAGGCATTAAAATCCTTTCAATCACACCCATTTCTTTCAGAATAAAAAGTGAGGCAAGTACGCCCATATCCGGTGGAGTACAATGGGCGTCCTACGCCCCTACCGCCGTGGAGAGAAAGAGAAATGAAAAAAAAAATGAGAAAAAAATTTCTAGATCCGCCATCATTGCACGGGAACCATCATTGCTCAATGCCAATGCAAGCACGCAGCCCTTATTTCGATCTCTCTCCCCCAACCAACTTCCCGCACGAAAGTCGAACCACCCTTCCCGTTTTGTACCATAGATGTAAACCCTTTCGGATGTTCGTATCGTGTATACCCTTTGCATTCCCTAGCAGGGGAACCCCTTGGCGACGGAGACCCCCCTTCGCTTCAATGAGAACCAACTGGGGCCCCATTCTTCTTCCCATTCATTGTGGGAACGGGGGGAGGGTGGGGGGTAGACATATAACACGTGCTCCGAGCAAGCGGCATAGTGTCCACTCTCACGAACACGCCCATGTTAACTCTTTCACTTATCCCGCACCAACTTATTCTCGCTTGCACCCTTCGCCCATCCCATTGGCGTAGGTGAAAAAAAAACAAATGAGAAGTCACGCACGAAACTATTGACCCGCTCTTTCATACGCCCAATTTTCAATACCAGCGTACCGAACGTCGTAAGCATCAACGTAGGCGGAAAACGTTGCGATAATGTACGTTCGTACGGTTCATACCATCGTAATATATAGTTCCGAACGTTGTCAACTAGCATCGTTAGGCGCTGACGTAGCGGGGTGAAACCAATACAGATGAAGAACGGTGATCAAATAAGGCACACAAAAATGCAGAAGGGGGAATGGGTATTCTGATGAACAAGCAGAGAGCAGCAAGCAGTCTTTCGCCACATGAAACCATTTCCAAAATTGCAAAAAAAACGTAGCGTGAAAACAGAAATTCCCATTTTTCGTGTATTTAGCTGCTTGCTTTTCATCCGGACAATGCGAATATAAATGGCAAATGCAATAGTGGAGAGGGCAGCACTGAGTTACGATGGTAAGAACTTTCCATTCACTCTAGTGCCTAATCTGCACTTCGCAACGCAACAGCGCGCAACCTTCCATTCGTTACAGACCCTGCGCACCACATAGCGCACTTCAAAATAGATCGGGAGCAAAGTTGATGAGCGCTAAGCAACAAAAGAATGTCGATAATGGCATTCGTGATTGTTTTGCAGTTTGTTGAGTTACAGCAAAGATATCAAACAAGCATTTTGTAAAGTTTTTAATTAATCTGTGATAAAAAGCGTACGTTTTTAAATACTTATTTTGAACGAATTTAACAACTTTAAACAAAACATTCGGCCGTGACTGTAGTGACCCAGAGAATGCCAAAACCTGCAGGGAACAAAACATTTCGCCAGCACAAATCGTTCCATTCAACGTCGTTCGCGTGGACTAAGGTGAGCTGATGTGTTCCGATGTGTGCTAACTTCAACACCTTGAATGGAAAGCTCCAGGTAGCTCAAATACTAGCGTGAATCAAGGATGTTTCTGTCAATCCTCCTAGTTGTGAATGCATTACGATCATTAGCGCTGGCATAACGTGAACTAATAGTGGAAACGAGGAATTACTCCACTCCAACTCATTCCCGCTTGCACCCTTGGATCCATTATCCCGTCGATGCAGGAAAAAATGAAGATACACGCACGAAGTTTCAAGTACCGCTCTTTCATAAACACGTTCGCATGCACCTAGGTACTTATATTTTTTCAATGAATAAAAAAATAGTATCCCCCGCAGAGCAGCCGTATAGAGCCGCCCCAGTTGGCGGATGCTTTAGCGTTTTTCCAAATCGACGGGGTGGAAGGAGGGTGATTTTTCGAGGGGTTCATAAGAGAAGAAGGAAGAACACACACAGAAGAAAGAAGTAGTAGGAAAGGGGAGAAGTGGTTTCACGGGGAAGGGCGAGGAAGACAAACCAGTATTGGGTCGTGGGAAAGGCGGTAGTCAAGGTTTTGACGAGGAGGGCGGAGAGAGGGAGAGGAAGTTTAAGTACGAGCTGAGTAAACCATTCAAGCACTTGAGAGGAACTCGTCCACATACACGCACAAACTAATCGACGAATCTTTCCTCGTGAGCTTTGAACTCACGAATGGACAGCCGAGGTAGGATAAATATTCCGTGCTTTTTTTTACTGGATTATGCTTTGCCGGTGGTAGTATAAGTCGGTTTCACGTGTCCTCACTACTAAATGAATGATGAATTGAAAGGCAAATCAGGTGTAGTTCCCTGTTGTGGTGTAGTTTTCTAGGTCCTAAGGCTCCTAGATCTGTTGGTCTAATGTCTATTGCTGGTCTATTGTTGGTCTAGAACTGCGCCCAGATCACCGGCCGCCCGGGTGCAAACATAATTTTGTCTCCCCTCATCAAGCATCAAATTTATCTTTATTTAGCCTTTCAAGGATAAAGCATTTTCAAATGTGTGCTGAAAATCCGAAGACCGAGACATCTTTTCCCATTATAAATTACTTACTAAAACATTCAATAATTAACTTTTTTTGTAGATTTTCGAAGCTCACTGTTTATGGTATTCAGGCTTTTGGTTCTGCGATTAATTATTTAGTATTAGGCAACAATTTTGCCGTGCTATGCTACCGGCTTCGTCGGGCTTTTAAGAACAACTTCTTAAAAGCCCGACAAAGCCGGCAGCATAGTACGGCGAAACTGTTGCCTAATACTAAATAATTAATCGCAGAACCAAAAGCCTGAATACCACATTCAATAATAATTCATTTTTCATATTTCGTATGATGCTAACGAAGTAAATTGTCGTCATGGGGGGTGAGAAGGCCTTATAACTGTGAGCCACGAATGAGGAAGGTTTAGCATCCATTATCTCCAGATACGTTGCCCGCGGGAGGTAGCCTGCCCACATAATCCAAAAAGGGTGTACTTCAAGTTTTCTGTCTTTTAGGGCTTACCACTAGTTAATCCGTTCGGGTGTGCGAAAATACGTTATGAACAGCTTGCGCTCCGCCTACTCTCCATTAATGGGACCGAACAGTAATCAAACTCAATTCTTTTCAATCCCCTTCAATCACGGACCCCCAACACAATTGCGTATTTAACTAACCACTGTAGCTTGATATTTTAATGCAATTCTCCAAATTTTTATTTTGGAAAGCTGCCGACAGGGCGCGATACACCCATTGCACATATGGGACAGCGCAGCTCTGGTGTAATTCACCTAATTGTGTTTTTACCCCTGGAGACATACAGCCTTGCAAGAGGCAAGGATGTCTCATTTGGGTAATCTCCTATTCTACTACGGGTATCCTAAATGTCTACTAAAAGTATGCAAAACCGTCTTAACTACGATTTTAACCCTGGGACAAACATAAAATCGATTCCCAAAGCGGGATTGAAACCCACGACCGCATTACCTGGCTCGATCACTAAGTCAGTACTCCGATGCTCTTTATCGCACTCTCTGGTTAAATGTAAGACGGTTATGGCAACCTAATGATGACGAGCTTCGTCGAAACCTAGGTCATATTGTGTTAATAAATCTATGTGGAATAAGTTTTACTTTTCATTTACAATATTATGGTAACCTAGTACCTACTTCATTAAAGATAGGCATCCTTATACCAAAAAGTACACGTCCAAGTGGTGGTACTACAGGAATCACGAGTGAGAATACATTTTAATACATTTATGGGTTGAGAAATTGAATCTCAATTGAAAAATGAAACTGATTTGATTACTAAAAAATCATTAATTTGGTCCCTAAGAGCTCAAAAAAGGCTATATCGATTCAACAGAATACATAATTTAAAAAAACGCCAAAAAATTCAACAGATAACAAGGTTGGTCATTATTAACTCAACACATTATCAATTCGCCTGACCATGGACTCTCAAGCTTTTATTTGATATTAAACGTTCTCAAATCGGAACGTGAGATTAATAAGATGGAATGTGTTGGTTTCCCAGCTAAAAAATTATGACTCCTCGCTAGTCTTTAGCCCGGAGACAGCAAAAAAATATCCGTGACAAGACCATTGAGGGTCAGTCATCGACGAAGCCAGAGCGAAGAACACCCAGAAGCCAAAACTCTTCGACCTACGACGCGAAAATTAAGTGTTCCCTAAAAAAACTTGTAGGAATTCACTCGGCGAAGACGGAATGGCGGTTCTGACTCAACAAATTTCACGCTGCCGACAGCGGTAGCCGGATTTCTCATGCCCAGCTTGGATTCCAAAGATCGGGGATTGGAATCCGGCCTCAGATGTGGATGTTATGTCAGTCTTAGGATTTGAGTTCTATGCTTGTTGGTATATAAGAAAAATTTAAGTACATAAGAAGAGTATAAATAGCATAAGAAGGGTATAAAGTACATAAGAAGATTTAAAGAACAAGAAGAACTACCAGGGAGTAAAAGAACTAGCATTAGATAGGGAAGGATTGAGGGTTTTAGTAAAACAATCTTAGGATTGAGCGATCAATGATGCCGGTTGGTATCGGTAAATTTTATCGCAAATTATTTTCCAAAAGCAGTCGAAAAACTTGTTTCTTTTTGCTTTCCGGACGATTATTTTGGTTGTAGGCCCCTGCGACCTCAAAAAGACACTATTGTCTATTCATCATATTTCTCAGGAGCCAAATAAGCAAAACTTAACAGATATACTGATACCCTGGTTGAGAAAAAACCCACCCTGGCGGAACTCAAACTCGCGACTCTACGATTAGCAGGCGAGGAATTTACACCAGCGCCACGGAGGCCGTTGGGATAAACATTTTTCAATAATTTACTTGTTCGCGTTTCAACCCTTTCGTAAAACCTGGTTTAATTCAATGCTTTAAGGAATGGTGCTGATTCTATTTCCATACAATCAGTTCGTAAAATTTTACTCGTTAATTTATTTGTTTTAATTACCACACATTAACATTATGCAAACAATATTTTAAGGATAAAACATTCCATTCGCGACATGCATTTCGCTCGATGATGCGGCATAACCTCAGCAGAAGCGAATCATTAAAAAAATAAACATCCTACAGTAACTACCCTTGAACTCAGTCAAAAGACAACTCACAGGTTTACGTATGCCTCAAACACGCGAAAAAAAATATTTAAGGCGCGGGGGAGGGAACAATGTTTGTCGACGGAACTCAACGCAGGAATTCAAGAAGAAGAAGAATCGAAGGGAGGAGGTGGTGGAGAGAGCGGGAGGGAGGAGGAGGACGAAGTAGTGGTGGTGGTAGTCGAGAAGACGTCGAGTCGATTTACGGAGCGAGTTAGCTCCTTCGTTCTTTTTATCGACGGATGCCTTACGCTCCGCGGGAGAAGAGATCACGGCCCAACGTTCGTGATGATGACGGCGGCGATGAAGAAACCGCAACGAGCTCTCCCGCATGAATGAAAAACCGACGAGCTGACTACGTCTACGAAGAACATTTCCTATCGGCCGTGCATTCCCACCCTCTCTTCACCCCAGTCTTTTCTTACCTCACTTTCTTACTCCGGCGTCCCCACTCTATCCCCACATAACGCGCGTTAACCCTTGACACCGAGCCGTCTAGAAGGAAGCCATCAGTCCCTGTTTTTTTTCTGCCGCTTCAATTTCCGCCAGTCGCACAGGAAAACATGAGAGAGAGCGCGCATTTTTTCGCGAAATGATTCGGAATCTTAAT
This sequence comes from Pyrrhosoma nymphula, assembly GCA_963573305.1. Classification (NCBI taxonomy): domain Eukaryota; kingdom Metazoa; phylum Arthropoda; class Insecta; order Odonata; family Coenagrionidae; genus Pyrrhosoma; species Pyrrhosoma nymphula. Next base: position 58,648,265 of record OY754330.1, read on the forward strand.
TTGATCAGCCCCACTCCGTGTTTAGCAAAGAAAAAACACTTCGAGCACCCCCTGAAAAAAATCAATCCAGAGCAAAACGTTAGTTTTGGAGGAAAAACACTAAGCATTTTATTGAGTTTACTTTTTTTATACCTACTAGGGGTTTTTCGATTCTAATGAAATTCCTCAAGGTAAAAGAGCTCTAAAATTCCTTCTTCTTGCGAGTAGTGTACTTGAACGCTTGTTCGGATTGAGCGCTTAATAAATAGAACGAATGTGGAAGCTCTAAGAAAGTATGGTCTCTTTGTAGGTTTGTTCATCAATAGGTTCGTTTTACGTTTCCTAAGAAAAAGATTAATCTGAAATGGCAGGCAGTTCCACGTTGATCGCAGGAAGTTTAGAATGACTGTTATAAAGGACAGACAATTTCTGTATTTACTTACAAAGCACGCAGTAATGATTATGTTATGGACACTAATGATCCTTCGTATAATCCAAGAAAATGTGATTCGTATTTAAATTGATAAAGCACCTACATCTCCTTAACCGCATAACTTGTAGGTGATCACTTTTTTGTTTCATCATTACACTGCTCTTAACTATTGCTGAGGCGAGAAGGAATTTCTTATGAATCCTATTATTCTCCCCACTGATAAGCCTATTATTCAGTATTTTGAAGTTTGAGGAATCTTTAAGAACATATTGTCACCAAAGTGAGGAAATTACCAGTGCGCGTGACTGCGCACAAAATTATTATTTTATTCCGCAATGAATACTGGATAATTAATGTCCATCAATATCAAATACCTTTATAGAATCAACTTTTATCGTTTAGAGTCGATTGGACGAATATATTCGCGAACGCAGAGCACATAGCTTCAATTAGGTCTCAGGCATTATAGCGGCATAATTTAAAACTCGTTTCGAGTGGTAACTGTAGCATAAAGCAATCCAACTGGTATACGTGAGAGATATTTATCTCTGATCATGGATACTCCTGATATTCAATTACATTTCTTAAGAACGAAAAAAATAAAGATCTCAAAGTCTTTCATTATAAGTTTTCCAAATCTTGCGAATTTCAGATCAGAACGGATTAATTACTTTTATTTGTCATTCCTTCTCAAAAATCCTTCCATTGCATTCAGGAGACACATCTCATTAAACGTGATAAATCTAAGGATTGGAATTGAATTTGCGACTAGTTACGCACCCCACGATGTAAGGTTATTAGAGGTAACCCAGTAAGAGCTAGCAAGGATTTTTACTGCTTCAGTCTCAAAGCGTGAATCATTTCAATATTACTTAAATGACTCTAATGCATTAAAAATTTCGCGCAACGACAGGAGATGAAAAATGGGTTAAATATAATACTTAATGACTGTCTCTGAAAATTGAATATTTTGAAGCCTCTGATGATTGATGGATGAATGGTGGTGAAGGTATCTTCGTCCCAGCGCACCAGAACGTATTATATCTAATGACTCCATTGTTAAGGTTCGAAGTCCAATCCGTGGATAATTTTCACTAGCTAAAATACCAAGGATATTTATATATGACACAACGTTGAACTCAAGGAGTACAATGTTACTCAAAATAATATCCGTCGCTTTAACTCAGTTTCTTAATTCAACTGCAATGACAGAATGAACACTTTTTTAGGGTAATCTATCAGTTAAGACAGGCTTAAATGGAAGAGATAAAATTTCCTCTACATTTTTACAGAAGCCAGTCCCCATCTCCTTGCAACCTCTTCTTCTTCAATCTTCAATTCATCGTACGCCCTACCCAAGACTTAAAAAATATTTTCTCACTGACTTCGGATAGCCCTACCTCTATTCATCCCGTCCCTAAAGCCTATTCTCTTTCTTCCCCTTCCCCGCTTCCCCAACATCCTTCCCTATATTACGGCCTTCAGCATCCCTTCGACCCTCATTACCAACTCCAACCACCTACTCTGCTTCCTTATCTCCTCCAGAAGCTTCCTCTACTCACCTACCATACCAAGCACTTTCTCGCTTGCCTTTCTATCCGTCGACCACACTTTATTCATTCGAATGATCACTTTAACAATACTTTAAATTAAGAAGTGAGTAGGTTCTGTCAACCTTTTAGTACTCTATTCCCTTTCCCTGACAAAAAACGTTCACGCCTGCAGCGGTCACAGGACTGCGAAATTACGTTCATTAAGAAGCAACGCCGAAAGGGTTTGCGACCTAAGCTTTCCGAGGCAGACAGTCTCGGAGAAAACTTCACTGGCACATCATCAAAGGAATAAGAGAGACTCTTGTGAGCTCATGCGGACACTTCTTTGCCGGCGTCTTGAGCCAGCTTTCTTATTAAAGCTGGAAACTTTCCTTGATGGAAGTCGTTGAATGAATTTTTAATATCCCGAACCTTCAGAGAATAATCTTCCATCGTCTGCCACAAGGATGAAAAATAAATATCTGAGCGCATCGGGGTCGCTAATTCTCTCAACATTTCTCTTCGTTTCAATCCATTTCCCATCCCCATCCACATATGTAGACTAATACTTTTTTCGCATTGCTACTTCCCCTTGATGAAGGGAGATGGAATCACACGAAAAAAAGTTTGTATTGCGGAGGCCACATCTCCTGACGAACACCGACGTTGGGACGCAATGCAGTTGCGTCATAGGAAGAGAGAAATAAATTGGGAGGACTTTCCTTGGGTGAATTATTAAGATATCTTGGCATATGCTCATTAATTATCTCGAAGAAAGCCTAATGACGAAATGAAAATATTAAAGACTCCTGCGGTTAAATTTTTAAAACATTTAAAAATAATTTCAATAAATTATTCAATATCTCAATTCCCCTTTACCCTAATTAAAATTGATGGAGTTAGGCTTTACTTCGTGAAAATTTACCACGCTGAGCATGATAGACAAAAACAGTACGATTCCACACTTGTTTATTAAATATTGCTTTACCCTTTCACTAAATAAAATTCCCATTCATTCTTTGTGATGACTAATAGCGATTATTCTATGTTCATGGCACTTTTTAAGTAAACATTAAGCATTCAGTGTTTTAACAGGTAACCTAGCATTTAGCTTTGATCACAAGCCCCCTTTTTTCTTCCACAAAGGCAATGCGCTTGAGCCCCTACACAAATGAACCCATCCTCACCTCCTCTCATGGCCTTTTATCCACCATTTCCCTCAGCTCAACTCACCTCTCAAATTCTACAACTCTCCAACTACCACAGCGACTCTCCTCTCGTGCCCCCCCCCTGGAACTCCTCTTAATCCTCTTGCGATGACGGCCGAGGACCGAAAACACGTCTCCCACTAAATTGCTCTTCCCGCCTCCTTCTATCACCTCCCCCCCCCCTCTCCCACCCTCTCTCAAGCTCAACACAATTCGAATCATCCCGCCCCACCTCCTCCACGTGCGCCTCTCCCCCCTACCATCCCTCCTCCACCTCCAACCTCTTCTCCCACCACATCACCCTACACCAAGCCTCCTTTTTGACGGACAAAAGAGGATTGAGGAGCGCTATGGGTGAGTGAGGGAGCTCCTCCATTGGCATCCGGTCTTCTTCACCGGGGTAACGGCCAACAAAAGGGAAAAGGGGAGTAGTGTGTGCATTTTTGTAAAAGGGATAGACAGGGTGGGAGGGGATTTGGCAGTGGGGAGGGAGGGGTTGGGCACACCTTTAACCGCTCCTCTGAGCCCCAACCACCCCGCCAAATCTCTCCCACCTCCTCCTCATGTCATCGCCTCCTTTCCTTGCCACTCCCGCGCATAACTCTTCTCCTTCTTCTTCTAAGGCCACCAACTCCACCTTCCTCCCTCTCCTACTCCAGTCATAAATCAATCTTTCTCATTCTCCCCAGAGACGGTACGTGACAACGCCGAAAATGCACCTAAATCACCCACACGATGCATCGATGGTTATGTTAATACTTGACACGATGTATCTCGAAAAAAAAATAAACGACCGGAGGCATCAGGAAGGCATCTTTAACGCTGTGGTTTCTTCTCGCTGCAATGGATGGTCTTGCAAAAATTTTAAAAGGTATTCAAGGACATTAGAATAACTCGGTTTTATCAGTAGTAACTAAGGACGGTCCACCGAATACAGTTGGTTCATATTCAGATAACAGAGCCTCAAATATTAGTTTACAACCGCAAGCAAGTAGCACCTCGCACGATTTTTCACCTCGGCTAATGTCCTACCTCTCTTCACCTAATTCACAACCATTTTCTTTACCTTCCAGGCTTACCCAAGATCCTCACATCTATCGCAGTATCCAGCACTCCGTCGTCCCGCATTACCAGAGCCAACCGCCTACTCTGCCTCTTCCTAATCTCCTTCAGCAGTTTCCTCTTATCAACCATTCTGATTTCAAGAGTTGAAGGAACGTTTTGATGGAAAACTCACTCACCAGCAACAAAAGTTAAGGTAATACCGAAACAAAAAGATACATCGATAACAACGTTAAAATCCAGCAAACCAACACACCCAAACATACCGTCCCGGCTCCCATACTTCACTCCATGGTAATCAAAGGGATCAGGCGGAAGAAATTTACAATAGTTTTTTCAGAAAACAATAGTTTGTTATGAATATTTGAATGTTATTAGCTCAAACATCAAGTACCATACTTTCCGACTGAATTAGTATTTCGAAGCTATTTCAGGAGCAATAATATTTTCACCACATTGGCATTGCAGGATAAAACTAAATAAAAGACCATTGTACGAACTATCTAGCATCCAGTTGCTTATCAGGCTTAACTCAACTAGGTTAATTATATTTCAATCGATTTAAATTTCGATTGCGAACGTACAACAACGTCCGTAATTGAAATGGATCTCTAGTTACATATCAATCTCGTTTTCTTTTTATTTCGTATTCCATAATTTTGCCAATTAATAATCATATCCCTGCGAGTTTTTTACTTTGTTGTGAGCTGTTAAAATTCGAATTTCATATTTTATTTTGCACGCATGTTTAAGCTGATCGAACAAAACTTGATAGCTAATTAATCTACATCTACATACTACCCCGCAAGCCGCCTCAATAGGGAATACCCGCGCGTGTCCTCAAGGAATTAGCGCCACAGATCGCACCGTTCTTAGACATAATATTCAAGAAGTCATTGTCTGAAGGAAAGATACCAATAGACTGGAAAATTGCAAACGTTACACCGATATTCAAAAAGGGAAACAGACATGACCCAGGGAACTATCGACCAATTTCATTAACGTCTATTATAGGCAAGATACTCGAACATATCGTCGTTAGCAATATCATGACGTTCCTGGACAGTCGTAACTTCCTTCATGGCTGTCAGCACGGCTTTCGGAAAGGTAGATCATGTGAAACACAGCTCGCGCTCTTTCTTCATGACGTTCTCAAATCTGGTGAATCGAAAACACAAGTGGACGCATTATTCCTAGATTTTAAGAAAGCTTTCGACACGGTACCTCACAACAAACTTTTATACAAATTACAGTCATGCGGCCTAAACGAAACAGTAGTAAACTGGATACGCGACTTTCTGAGTGATCGTAAGCAAAAAGTAGTTCTTGACGGAATTAGCTCTGATGCAGTTAAAGTGACATCAGGTGTCCCACAAGGAAGCGTAATCGGCCCCCTTTTGTTCATTATATACATAAATGATCTATGCTCTCGAATTAGCAGTAAATTACGTTTATTTGCTGACGACGCTGTCCTCTATCGCGAAATTAATGATCACTCTGACTTTGAAATTCTATCATCGGATTTAAACAACGTTCATGTGTGGAGCCAAGAGTGGGGACTCGAACTTAATCTGAGCAAATGTGCGGCGGTACATTTCTTGCGGAGGTCGCCTAACTATCCCCGTGTATATGCTGTGGATGGCGTTAAGATAAAGGCGACAGATGAAGTTAAGTATCTGGGAGTTACGATAACCTCAAACCTATCGTGGGGAACACATATAAGAAATATTTGTGGCAGAGCTCTGAAGAAGCTAGGATTCGTCAAGCGTATTGTGGGAAGATTCTCAGATGAAAAAGTAAAAGAGAGGTGCTATTTCGCACTCGTCCGGCCACACCTTGAATATGCAGCAAGCATATGGGATCCGGTGCAGAAAGAATTAATTCGGGAACTTAATAAAATACAAAGGAAAGCTGCGCGATTCGTCAAAAACTGCTACGGGGGTACAGACAGCGTTACGCAGATGTTAAACGAATTAGGCTGGGAGCCGCTAGAGACTCGGAGGCTGCGCGCTAGGCTTAGATTACTTGAGCAATTGAGAATAGATATCTTTCAGAGCGACACGGAGAACATCACATTAGAACCCCACTATATTTCCAGGTCCGACAGAAACGATAAATTAAGAGAGATATTTTGCCGAACGGATAGGTATGGGAATTCGTTTTTCCCCCGAACAATAAGGGACTTTAATAAATGCAAGGCGTAATTTCATAGAGCGTTTCCTTTTTATATGTAAACGGCTGGTGAATATGTAAACGCATCGCCGAGTAATAAAGAACAAAGAGTATTTTACGCGGGGAGATTTTAATTTCCTATCAAGGCGTCTATTTTCAATCCGGATGATCAAAGAAACACCACAAATCCTGAAGTTAGAATTCCATACATGCAAATTATTTGCATAACGTGAAAAGAGATTGACAAGCGTGCAAAACTCTATAACGAATCATCACCATGGGTATTTAAACAAATGAATGGTAGATAAAGGACACATCTTCGCATGATTCCTCTCTCAATTTACTTCGTAAAACAATGTAAATATCTAGTATTAAATCCCTTTTAAATTCTTCATATGTGCGCTGAAAGCAATGAACGAGTCGCATATCGAAAAGTCACCGGAGATCGAGGACCTAGCCAGGTGAGAAGCCCGAGTAGAATTCTTCAAATGCCGCGTTTGTTTCCACCTTTTAATAAAAGATATATTTTAAAATACTGAAATGGGATTAAGACAAGTTTCCGTCAATGCACGTAATCATGATATCATACGCCTTGCAACTACTGAAGAAAACTATATATTTAAGCTTTAACTCTAATCACATTTCGATTACCTAACCAGTGGTCGAACGAATTTATAATTTTGTAAATTAAGGGGCCAATTCAGGGCGTTAATTGAACTGAGTAAACCCAAGCGAATTCTATTTTAACAACAATTAAAATGCACTTAAAAAAATATCCACACTCCCAGAATTCCTCGCTCGAGCTTTTAGGCCCGTAAGGAGATTGAGAGTGCAAAGGGGTGCAAAGAAAAGTACTCCTTCACTGTGCGTGCGACGAGACCCTTCCCTTTTGCCCGTCCGTCAGTCTAGACGCAACACCCCGCTCATTTTTTTTCTCGCACTGCGTTACGAAGCGTGGCGATTGCATCGTCACGCTCGCCGAAAAAAGAAATTTCTTTCCGCCACCTAGCGGAAGGATTCGCTCGCTCCTTTAAGTACACGTGCATGAATGCGTAAGGCAACAAGCACACAAAGACTCGTCAACCCCTCCACTCCACTCGGGCCAATAGGGGAACCAATATGGCGCCCCGGATGACGCATGCGCCGGGAAGTTTTTGACGAATCGATGTCAAAAGACGAAGAAGAGTGCGCTCACAGAGATACGTCCCCTCTCTCTATATATATTTTTCTCGACGCTCGTAAGGACTACACGCGTTCACATATGGGTTGATGTGTAAGTTAAGAGCCATTGATTAAAGTAGAGAGTGGATGTAGCAATTCGGCTATGGCTCCCCTGGCATCAGGGATTAATCAAAGACAGTAAAATACGCAAGCGGCCAAGTTTGAGCGGATGCTTCACGCGGTATATAGATATGAAGAAAACATTGCTACCGGAGATACTTACTGGTCGACGAACTGTCGCGTTGCCATGATGATTCATCTAAGCTAATGGAAATTGAAAATATTTTACGAAAAACACAACATTTCATAAGGCGTTAGTGGAATATTAGTAACGTCTTATAAGATGTTTTATTTCACATATCCAGCCAAATACATACTCACTTCTAAGATTTATAGTTAGCTAAGTTCCCTTGTTCGACGAAACCAATATTGTTTTTTTGTCCAACGCACAGCTGAAAAGTGCACCTCAAATAGTTTCAGCGAAGCCAAATATTATATTAAATAAAATTTTTAGTTGATGTTCAATAAAAGAGCAAAATATATTCTAAAGGTTCAAAATTTAGATTAAATTAAAAAAGTGGCCGTCACCTCGAAAAAGCACGCAACACGCCGATTAAAAACAACCTATGTGGAACAACTATCAAACTGCTGAGTTCCTCAAAATATACTATTTATTGATAAACTGCTAGCTTCACAATCAGTGGAATGAATATGCTATGATATATTGACAATATATTGCATAAATATGAATGATATATTGAAAAGTAGGCAATTTCATTATAAAGTAGGCAAATAGAAAGGTAGGCAGTTTAAACACAAAACGTTGAGAAGAATAATTTGGTCAGCTATTCATTATTCTGACTTAAATGTAGAAGTTAAAATGAAATGTTTCGACACGTAAACGCAATTTCATGAAAGAGCCAATATTAGTTTGGAATTAGTTCCCTTCTACCTCCAAAGCAACTTTTTTACCTCAACTTAGTTCGAATTTCCAAAATGGATAAAAATTAGAAAAAAATATAACACATTATTTTTAGACCCATGGGAAAATCTATTGTAATACCAGCAGGAAGAAATAACTTCCTACTGAAGTATGTCTGGCGGAATGGACTTTTAACAAAAGCAAATGCAGCTGGAATTTCATTGCATTCCTCTGATTTTAAAAATTATTTAAAGTCTCTCTAATTTACGCATAGTAGGTATATCTCCATACTGAAACTTGGTTAAGTTATTGTGAACTAAAACGATGAGAGAGTTTCATCTACACCTCGTTCCCATCTCCTTCCTATAATTATCTCTGCAGGATGCATTCCGCTTAAATTAATGAGGCATCTACGTCAATGATTTCGCATTCCGTGTAAAATGTATTTTATCTGTAGATACTTTTCTGTATTTAGATATTATATTCCTAGAAATTTCAGATAACCATGTACGTATATCTTCAACTGGATGGGGTCCCAAATTATATGCATTTAATAATATAATTCTAACACAATAACATCCTCTGTTCCCTTTTTTAATGAAGGGGTCCTATAACCAATAAAACTGGATTTTCGCACAATCCGGTTAAGAAAAGAACCACAGGAGTCAATACACTAACTACTCGTAGGAGAACAGTGAACCCTCGAAGAATCAACCACCATTTTTTACATCGGATGGCCTTGAGTGCAAAAATTATGACATCAAAGAGCCAACAAGCACGGGGAGATCACTTCAACTTAAGCTTTCGGGAAACAAAGGTTCTCCTCAAAAAGAAAAAGAATATTTTCGGCACTTTCCGAAGGGAGATAGATTAAAAGACGGGTCGATGGGTTTATCACCAAACAAGGTTCGTCCCCTGAGGAGAAACACGATAGAGAGATGGGGTCCATCCCATCAACTAGAGCAGCCACTCATTCGACCGTCCGGCGACCCAATTCCCCCACGATCTCGTGGCTCGCATCCAGGAAAATTTATGGGCAAAAGGGTCGTCGCCATCATATCCATTACCATGGACCAGACGGCGACGGGAACCGACCCGAGAACCAAACGAGCTAAAGTAAAAGCTCTGAGAAAATGAATTGAAGTAAAAAAAAATATTACGCCTAAATCTTAAACAATACGAAATAAAATTTCAGAGAAGAGAAAAACAATATCTTACTTCCTCGTAATATATTTTTTTCATTTCCAGGAGGAACATATTTACGTGTTCGTCAATGTGGTGACGTAGCCAGGATTTAATTTCGAGTTTTTTTTTAATTAGCAGCAAATTTATGTTTTAAGGCAATTAGGAGTGCGATTGCAACTGTAATGGTCCATATTTAAAGATTTTAGCAGCGAAAAAATTCAGAAAGAAGACAATATCCACAGTTTTTATCCTTTAAAAAATTACAAACCCATTTATAATAAGGCGCTCAAACTGAAATATCATGATAACTGAAAATCAAAATAATTTCTTTAAAAATACATAACTTTCTCCTTTAGTGCCCTTATTTTACAATATATTCAAAATTTTGGAGAGGGGTCCGGACTACAATGATCCCTACGTGACTGAAGTGGGGAAAGCATTTTGATTTCGGGGACAAGAAGAACAACTACACGGTATGAGAAATTTATATTTAAAAGCGTGACCAATAACGATAGTGGATTTTCATCAAATTCAAAGTCACCTGTTCAAAGAGAGCAACTACCAAAATAAAAATATCGAAAAGTATTCTATTGCTATTATGCATTTTTTACTTTACTCTCAAAATAACTTTGAAATACTAGCCGAAAAAAGTAGCAGCATACAAATAGAAGAAATTTTATAATCTCCAAAATATTCCCAAGTCAATGTCAATAAATTCACGTTGGATCCCAATATTTGCGATTTAAATATCTCTAAATCACTATTTTAACCACCCGAAAATCGATGGATAAATCTCTGAAAAATTAAGACCATGAAAATGATTGTTACTAGTTCATCGATAAGTAACTCACTTAAAATTTAGAACTCCCACTTCCTGTGTGAAAGTAATAACGATTTCTGAGCATTGTAACTAGTTGAAACAGTGCCTCGGCCATCAAGGAATATAATTCGTGCTTATGCGTATCACACTGGATCACAGCAACCTATGAATTATCATTTATCACGTTCTTAATCCGATCCATTCTGAGGGTAACCATTTCATTCGAGGGCAGTAAAGGAGTATAATTTAATACAAACTAACGCGGATAGGAAGAAGGAAATTGGCAGTAGCAGGTAGCCAAAGGCTTAAATGCAAGGCTATAAGAACTGGCACGGAAAAAGAAATAGTAGCTATTTTGAGTAGTATCGGCATGCCAGTCGTTTCATTCAAAATAAATTATGATAGTGAGAAAAAAATCATATGAAACGCGAGAGCACTTTTTTATAAATCCTCCGTTAAAATGGATGATATGGGAGTGAGATTAACGAAAATCTAAGGCTAATATCAAAATCAATTGAAGACGATGACTTCATTAAAATTCAATCGCATATTTACGTATTAAACGTGGACTCGAGAAAAAATATATCACCGTTATGTCATTCCAGAGCAGGGGTATCAACGATTTAACAAATTTTAGTATCCGTGACAATATCAAAACGCCCGTTTTGGAAATTTCGGCGCAACACCGCTCTCTGCATACATGAACTTCCAATTTACTCATCGCGCAAAAATAACTTCATTACGAATTACAATGATGGCATATTACGTGAGCATGGTCAGCGATGACAAGATGAGGATAAATTTATGGATAACCCCTCAGCCAAAGGATAAAGAGCAAGTGTGAGAGACCACGAGCGCTTCCAATTCGGATTTTCTGAAAATAAAATATCTAGCAAACTATTGGCTTAACGCCCATTTCATTAGGATCGACATTAAATAGCATATGTCGGTCACAGATAAAAGAAAGGCAAGCATAGAGGTAAAAAAATACACTTATTTAAAAGGAAATTAAAAATATTCACTTTTCTTCAAAAAAGGGAATTAAGTATTTCATTGAATATCGTAAGAAATAATGCATGATGAAGAAATAAACCGCGCGATTTTCCACAAAACATTTATTCTTACACGTGCACTTTTTATTTCTTCATCATCTACAAATTGCACTCAATTTCCCAGAGATCTTCTGATTTTATAAAAAACTAGCTGAAGGTACCCGTTGAACTTCAACGGATGTGAAAAACATTGAACTTATTTTATAAGAAAACCACAAAACCTGAAGAATACTGTCAGCGTGATCATTTGAGGTGTTCGTATCCTATCTTGTTTGTTGTCATTCGTTCGTTTTCCCTTTCGTGCACGGAGAGTTGAGTGATTGTTTGTCCTCTTAAATGCACGGGAAACCCAATAATGGGCCACGAAGACTGATTACTACTTAATAAATAGCACCTAGGTTGATAGATGGTGACCTCGTCCCTCAAGTTCTCTTGAGCCGTCTTCTGGTTGAATAACAGCTTGAGCACTTCCCTTGTGTACATAAATATATTTGCATTCAATGACTTAATTGAGTTCCGCCATTCACCGTTGATATGTGCGTTGAGTATCTTAATCAGGATAGGAGAGTAGAGTATAATCCAGCGGTTGACAACGTCAAAAGGAGCATTTTCAATAGCAGCGATGTTTATTTGTCCTATGAATCCTTCAATACCCGGACTATGCCTTTGGCATAAAGGGTGGCTATATTCATTGTTTCCTAAATCATAATCATTGGTTACAAAATTAAAAATCTATGGTGATCAGTCTTAGTGCACTTGCCAATTTTCATGCACCGATGACGTCCATTGCGCAGAATATCTGTTCTTCTTATGGGTAAGACGCAATTATAATTTTCGCCATCTTAAAACAGATTGAAGTTTCGAAACAGATGGCTCAATATTTGAACCAGATTTTTAGCTGGTTACTCGTCAGTAGGATGAAATTTGTGCGGTTCTTAGCGTAATCCGAGAAACACTACGGGGAGGTTATCATGAGATTGGTGGTAGGCATGTCTTTGAGCATCCAAGGCTAACCTAAGTCGTTTTTCATGCAAGGACTCATTTTCTCGCAAAGAAGACATTCCTCATGCTTTAGAAGATTTTTTCAAAAGGTTACCCTTTATTCTATTAGGCATGTTTATGGATATATTTTTAAGTCCAAGGAGGGGAAACACAGAGGCAAGTGAGAGACTCGAATAGGCAACTCGACGATTGAGTCAATGTAAGTAAACTGCGTTTTAACACGTTTATATAAATAAATCGTAAAGTTTATGTGGGAATGGGTCTCAAAAACAGTTCGCAATCGTAATGAGAGGCGGACGGTTCCATTACGTGTAATTCATCTGAGTATTAAACTATAATAAACGACGCCGAATTTGTTGTAGCAACAGAGGCATTATTAACATTATTATTCGCTCCACGTAAATATTCCTCCATGTTTAATTCCTTTATGTGTATCTTTTTATACATAAGTGTTCTCTCGTATGCAGTTCCCTTATGAGAGCTACTTTGAGAATAGACATTGAAGAGTATACCTGTAAATATGCATTGAATTTATCTATTACCTCCCGAAGCAATCTATCATGGGGCCCTTGGGACTCTGGGCCCTTCTTATACAAATTTTCTTTCTACGTGCTATCATGGGCCGGCAGGAAAACGTAAATGCCAGATGCGTGAATATCCTTTGAAATTCAAATCTCTGGTTGTCAAGGAAATATGCTATTGTTTATTTCAGAGAAAAATGTGAGATTTTTCAGCTATATACATAATTTCAGCTATATACATATATACATAATTTTCAGAGAATTACGAAGCGTAAAAGAAAATCGATTGAAAGAATTAGAAACTTCATTTATTCAACCATCCGATCAAAAAAATTCCAGCCCTCTATCTTGAGTGAAAGTAATTTTTAAAAGCAAAAAATAAAACCACTGCACCAAACCCAATGCTTAGCATGGACCACAAGGGACCCCCAGGGTGGGACTTTGGGGGCCCTGACGGATTTTTAATATAGCCTATGTTTCATCCCGGTACATTTTCTAACTACATACAAAATTTCAGCTCAATCGGTTCAGTAGTGTTTGCGTGATTGAGCAACAGACAGACAGACAGACACCATTCAATTTTTATATATTAGTATGATAATGCAAATATAATCTACATATCTTCACAGCTATTTGAGTTACGCGATTGATGCATTAATTTGTGCGGAGAAGAATTACTTCGCAAAAAAAAGGAGAGGAAATAATAACTTGAGAAGCTTAGAAGCTTCTGCTTACATCAATGGCACAATAATTACATTGTTAAGATGCAATGCACTTATAAAGAGTTAATTTACCCATATATATCCCACGCATTTTTTTGGGATGAGGAAGACTAAGAAAGAACAAAATAAATTTCGACTTTGTACAATTCATATTTAATCCAGAAGTTCCTCAGAGTGCAGCTAACAGAAATTAGGTATATTCTAAGATACTCCAATCATTACCGATGAACTTATTGCCTTAAAACTTTTTTAGGCTCATCTGTATGAAAATGTTCTTCAAACGATTTGAGAACCATCATATTTTCTCATAATTTGTTTTAATTAAATTTTTTCATTATAATACGACTGACTACAATGAACGAAGCCACCATTCACCAATAAATCCGCAAAATAACAATCCCTGCAACCACCCAAGAGTCAATCTTACAGTATTAAATATCCAAATTGTGGCAAAGTTTTCTCTTCAATCACGTAGTGTCCATCGTATTCATAAGAATCCTTCGGACTTGTGAACCAAATTGACAATATGAAGTCTAATTTCAATAAAACGACGAAACGACTGAGACTTACTAATGCCTTTCAAGTTTCAACTACGATTAATTATAGAAAAATCACCGGACGAGATATTGTTTTTTTTTTCAAATTGTTCTCCTTTTAGAGCATTTGAGCTTTTACAAATTTTTCGAAAGGAGTCAAAGGTAAATGCATTCATATTAATGTAAGAATTAAATAATATATTCGAGATGCAATCCAACGATCACTATGAAGTGCACCACCTTTAAACGAAATGACGATTAAATGAAATTCAATGCATCGCAGCCAAACGCCGGGGTAAATTATTCGTAAGCTCAACCAAACGATTCGAAATCTCATCGAAAGAAACGCTTTTCCAAATTGAAACACTTCCCTTCAATTAAATTCGTTCGTCTCGCGATATGAGTGAGTGAGATCTGCCTTTTATTTCTGAACTTTAAAAGAATCGTCTTCAAATCTGCAAACCTAATACCGGATCACGGTGTCGCAAAAAATTATGCGAGGCAATGGGAACGGAGAAAAGGTTGGAAATAATACCTAATTAGAAAAAAAAACAAATGAAAGACGGAAAACGTTGCCACAGAATTAATAAAAAAATTGTTCCGCGCATCGCCATCGAAATTTTTTTTCGCTTCCGTCAGATTGGTACCCCTGCGCGTCCTAGTCAGGGGTCACTCCACCCCTCTTCCGCACACACCCACAGTTTTCCGGCCGCGGATCGATGTCTCCCGCTCCTCCCGCTTTCGTCCGCAGCGCAGGAATCGGCGCTCAATCTGCTTCCCTTGCTCGCTTCCTTCCCTTCCGCGCCAAGGTCCCACTCCCCCTTCCCCTTTTTCCACGTTTCACGCACGCTTGCCAACGAGGGAAAAATTTACCAAATACGATCGAGTACAAGAGAGATCCTCGCTCGTCGAATAAAAAAAAAGCGATGCGGCATCTACGTATCAATGGATTCCAACAAAGAGGTGAAACCAAAAGGTCGAAAATTCGAAAATTTAACGACTTCATGTTCTCCGGGTACGTTTGGCGGTTAATTAGCCGCCTATATACTCCCCCGTTTGGCCACACGACGTGCAAACACGATGATTTCACATAGCTGTGCATAAGAGTCACGTTGGAGAACTGCCCAGTTTTTTTGTTCTTATAAGTGCCGGCCTTCCACTACGGGAGTGGCGAACGATTCCCACGAATCCTATTGAAGAGCATCTCGAGTACGCCGTTTCGTCCGTCAGATGCGACAGCCCGCCTTGGCACCTTTTGTTTAAGTGTAGGCGGGCAACTACACTGGATTTCTCTCCAACCTCACTCTTATCGCCTTAACAAATCATTCCTTAAAAAACTACCAACATATATTCGTTTGCGCAAACGACCTCAGCTGTCGATCGCCTCCCCTAACAACTACTATTACCAAACTTGGCGCCTTTCGTCGAGAGTAGGCGTACACCGACGACGCCAGGTTTCCTCCACCCTTGCTCCATGCCGTCAGAGAATCCTCCCAACACTAACACTCATAGCACAGTTGCAAGATACTTTCCAAAATAACTACTGTTACTACCCTTGGCACCTTCCGTCAAAGACTAGGCTATAACCGACGCCGGGTTTCTCCCCACCTTCCTTCTTCCTTTCCTCCGAATAATCTCAACTATACCAACCTTAACTGGTGCAAAACACCTCAGCTGTCAGTCCCCATCCCTTCATAACAACAAACCCTACCAAAATATGTATATAATACGTGATGGTATGTCGAGTCTATTTTCCCGGTAATTTCTAGGTTGATAAGCGCTACAACCACCCAAACTTCAACACCAACACCGGTATAAAATCGAGCGTTTAACGCGATGCTCAGGAATGATGCGCATGAATAAGCGCAAAAACGAGGTCAGCCGCCCGTGGCCGTGTTTGATGCTACGGTGTGCAAATGGCTAAAGAAGGTAGCCATTGGCAATTTTAGCAAAATTTCCTTGTATATTTTTTTCCTTTTCCATGCAATCGAAAATTATACCATAGAGCCCCGTTCCCTGTGCACACAACCAAACCTAGACGAGGAGTCAACGGAAGTGAAATTTCCTCCTTCCTCGTGGATCGTCGCATCCATATATATTTAGTATAAACATATTTTTACCTTCTGTAGCGAGAAATTGCTTAGTATGCATGAGAATATTTAAGGTTATTTCATCACCACCGGGGTTTTCAAAACAGATGGGGTGTTGTTGCTTATTGTAACCACAGATGTTTTACGCCAAAATGCGCATTTCGTGCGTCATTCGTTTTTTCATAACTGCCTTTCATATCGACGTAATTTTGCTTCCATTGTTGCCACTGATGCCTCGAGGAAGAGTGAACTCCATTAGGTTAGAGTTTACTCTTCCTTGTTCATAGTACATTCATTAATTTCAAATGTTGTACAAACAGATAATGCAATTTATGGAGAACCGATGATTATTCAGTAATTTTAACCGGTTTACCCTGCGCTGAATAATACCTAACTACAAAAGTCAAACAGTTTTCTGTGTTTTAAACTATTCTGCTTTCACTGATGGCATGACTTAACTCCTGGGAAGCAGAAATAAAATACAAAATACCTATGTGTATCAGAATGAACAATTTATCCAACCTAAGGATTTTACCGCGGTAACAAATCGCTCAGATTCCATGCAATTTGTAGATAAATTTGTGTTAAAAGGAAAGTTATGATTTTGTCAAAGCTATTACATACGGGCCATTATTTTCTCTTACAAGCCCCTAGAGAAAAAAACTGGCATTTAAAATTATATTATATATAAAAAACGACATTAAAATCTTTTAACGGTGGTACCTCAACCTTCATAAAATATTATAGGACTACTTACATATACTGATCATGTAGAAAAGTTTCATAATCAACAAGTAATTTCTATAGTTTTTGGAACAATCACTATAAAACTAAAAACGCCAAAAGTCTTTATTAATAGTTCTAATCACTATATAATAGTTCTGTAATCACGATAATAGTTCTGTAGTGAATATTCCACATAAATATAGAACTATAAATAGTGATAATAACAAATTCTATGATTACTACCTCCCAGTAGTATTATTTTTTAAAGCTCCTCCCTCTCTCTGTCTCTCTCTGCGCCCTTCTCTTCTTCTCTCTTTACTCCTCTCCATCTCTACCTCTCCGCACAAGCATTTATCGATTCTCGAATAGTTTCACTGCGCGCTTATCTTTTTGTGTTTTGTTTCCTTTAGTTTTATTTGCCTTGCTGCTGCGGTCGCGACGAGACTGCCGATGTCCTCTGCGAAATCGATAGTCGGCACATCGATTCTCGCGCCCATAATTCCAACACAAGCATAGAAAAGTATTTTTTCCGGGGATGTAGTTCAACGGCCTCGTTAAAAACCAGGTGTTACACGTGGAGAAGGAAGATCGCTAGAGACCGACTCCACGAAAAATGTCAGGAGCCAGAAACTCGCACGTCTCTTTTGCATGAAATGTAGCTTTTTCCTCGACGCAATTTATATCACTATCCTGCACATCAGAGCACGCACGCATTGGGCATGCATCAAAAAACATTTTCTTTTCGGGAGGAATTCTCAAAAAAAAGGAAGTGTCAAATGGAAAGCATGTTTTCGGATCGCACTCCGGACTAAGGAGGCACCTTAATTTTCGCAAGATCGATTGTACGTTTCAATGCACGCTGACTCCCTGGGCAATGACAGCTGTTTTAACTTATCCTCAGAATGCAGAATTCCAAATTCCCTCGAATCCATTGTAGCTCTTAATTCTTCGAAATATGACATCTACAGTTGAATGATAGAGGCCGTCTAGCATTTGCCTGCTGCAATTTGGTTTTCCGCGCATTGAAAACCTACATACCTTATAAATATGAATTCAAGTGTACGTTGGAATCCTTGATCAATACATCTGACTTAGCAGGAGAAGACAACCCCCAAATATCTTCGCCGAAGAGCATCTTCTTCAGGACACTCAAGTAGGTATTGCAATATACTTATTCAGGAGGTAATTATAAAGCTATTGATACAAAAAGCAATGAAACTTTTTCCTGATTATGATCTAAGATATCACCCTAATTGTTGGTATAATGTTTCTCTCCATCAGTAAATGCACTTAAGAATTAGAGCAATGATTGGCAAGCGATAAAAAACATTTCGTTTTACGCAACTAGCAATAAGTGATGATTGTCACGGTCACGATATAGCTGCTATGATAATATTTATTTTTTTAATATCGATACCATTCCACATGAATACAAGTTTCCTCTGACAAAAATATCTGCTTATCTTCTATCATGACATTCATTTTTAGTGATCTCCCGCAACTGAAGGACCCAGCCACCTCAGGGAAACGGTCCTGAATGTAATTTATATTTACGTTTCAATTTCCATCTTTTATTTACACCTCTAAAGAAAAGCAAGCGTGTAAACAAATTTATCGTACGTATGCTCTGGCCTGTTGCATATATTTTAACAACATTTACACTCTAGCTGGACTGATAATATGGCCTTCACCAGCGTTATCCAAATCAACTGGTAGGTACATTTAACCCCAGATGTGTTACGTCAAAATATGTATTTCGTGCGTCGCGTCGTTTGGTTTTCACACAAATACATAGTTACGTAAGTGTGATGGTATTTTTGCCATTTCGAGTTCGCTATTTCTTTTACATAGCACATTCACTCATTTTAAGGACATAGTACGAGCAGATGCCAGAGCAATTTACTGAGAACCGAGAAAATCAATTTTTCAATGGCCGATCGCCATACGTACAATTACGCCATACGGATTCGTACAACATTAATATTTCCGCTCCTTTATCCATGCAATATTATCTTTTCCGCTCCTTTGGCGAATTGCTATCCGTCCAATTCACCATAGATAACTTACATAGTAGCAAATACACACACAAACACGCCCAAACGATCACAAGTCTCACGTGCACCGAATAAGCTCCGAGCCATAAGATCCTTTCTCGAAGATCACCGCTCCACCCCCAACTCAACTCCCTCCACCAACTCACCCCCCTAACCCCCCTCCCCCTTCTGCCCGTTCACTCGCAACAAGCCCAACCACTCCTCCCGCACTACATCACCGAACACAAATTCACCGGGCATTTTTTTAATTCGAGCACGTTTGGTCCCTCATTAGCTCCCCATCAACAAACACGCCCCTTGCTAATTAGGATAAAAGTTCTCTCTGCAACCACACAAGGCATGGGCGGGAGCAGAGGAGGAGAAAATAAAACGAGGAAAATCCGAACAGCATGACGGCGAATAGGAAAGGCGGTTTCCCGGGACGGATGCAATATTCCCCGGGAGATGGGGAATCCTAGGCAATGCACGAGTTCATTCACGCACTGATAGTCATACATGCCCGTTCCCCATTACAACGTAATACATTGGGAGTCCTGGGGAGAGTGAAGGGTATCATTGAAATCCTAGGACGCGATTTGAGAATGCGCTGTAAAATCATTGCGTGCATCTAGGGCGGGGGTGGGCAGCCCTTGCCATGCGTGCCAAACGTGGCACGCCGATGACTTGCTTCTGCCACAATAACCTAGTCCTTGCCAAATTTATTTTTAATTTTCATGGGACACCTTTCGGCGGTGGGGACAGTCCCGACGTGTGTAAGTCAGCCTACTTCTGAAAAAATTAATAAAATCAACTTCTCATTAGGCTTCAAAAGTGGCTGCGCGCACCGGGAGAGGTCAGTAGGCTTTGAGCTCCGCCGCTGTGAGGAGTTCTCTGCGCCTTATTAAAACTTATGATTTACTTTTGTAATCGCTGCCTTGAAAATAAATGTGAAAGAACCCTGAGGAGGACACTATGTTCTGCAGTACTTACAAGCTAATAAAAAATATCCACAGAAAACTGTTTCGTAAAAACTTCTCATAATTTTGGTAATCCAGTCAGTTCTAAATGAAGTTACATTATCACTTACAATTCAAGTATCAAGATATCAAATAATATGAAGTACAAAAATGTTGGTTGACACGTGGAAAACATTTTTGTCAGATATTTGGCCAATTTTAGCACGCACTCTCAAAAAGGTTGACCACCCCTGATCTAGGGATATCAGCCGGGGTAATAACGCAATTACGAGATAAAGAGAGGAAAGACACTGGTAGAAGCGACAAAAAAGGGAGATATACCCCCGAACTTAGAGATGCATTTACAAATTTAATTCCTTCTTTCCACGCACTCTTTGTGATTATAACAAAAACAGCGTGACACATGTATGAGATAAATCGTCAACATTCATATCACCTCTGTCCTAACCCCCCTCCTTTTTCCTCTTCCCTCCCCTTTCATAACTGGTTTCCTAACACCCCCTACCACACGCCTCTGCGGCGGCTTTTAGGGTTGTATCCACGTGTAGACGTCAGTGAATGCACAATCGCATTGCCACAAACTTGATGGCTTAATAAACTAATTTCTGATAAAAATCTCCAGCACTTAAACAGTCTCGATATATATTTTTATGATTTTTTATGGAAGAAATCCAAGTATTTTTCAGACATTCCTTGCGACATGGGGTAATGCTATTTTAATGATTAATAGAAAATCTCTGCGCTTCTAAAAAAATACTTCAGTTGATCTCAATAGCAAATATATCTCGCCACGCTAGTTGTAAATAGAAAGTATCACAGAAGTCACCAGATTTATTCCGTCACTTATTTGCTACAAATAAATACTCCCATGCCTAAGCCACATTCGTACTGACGGGAATTACCAAGACAGATCCTCAATAAAAAATATTAATTTGTATTTGCCACCAACTACCGTTTCTCGTTCTACTTTATAAAAACACTGACATAATAGGCATTTTTGATCTACAATCAAGGAATTTAAGTGATGAAAAATGAAGCGATTAGCTCTGAGAATTCTCTGTGAATGACAGTTTATTAGTCCGTTTTCAGCCATGGCATAAGATCGTAAACCTATAGTCTACATAAATATTAAAGCCATATGGGTTGGATCTAGTGGAAGATTTACTAATACACTTCATTTTATCATCGATTCATAATCAGTTGATCAGTCTGCCTTAGTTTCAACGAAAAAAAACCACTTTAACCATCATTTCAGCCAGAATTGACGTAAAGGAAGGTATGTCGCACAACAAATATCGATAATGCGGATTGAAATGGTATTTCAGAAAGTTGTATTAAGAAAATCATGTCAAGCCTGAATTATATAGTAATCTGAAATCCGCAGTTAATAAGTTCACTGGAAATTTGCTTGCACCTCTAGCCTAAAAACAACATAATAACGACACAAGGCCAAACTAACATGTTCTCTCAGCATACCAATTTATGAGATGTCGCAGAATGTGTTACAAAATTATTTCGATATTTCACCACATCATACAAAAACCAAAACACCATTAAGGCTAGGTTTGCTTTGAAATGAAAACCCTTTCACTCGAAATAGTGCCACTCTTCGACGTATCCCCTTATGAAATACTAATGTTGTGGTACGGCCAACTCGACGTCGTAGTGGAACAAATTTCTGTTTCTTTGAAGAATAAAATGAATCACCGCTTTGAACAGCTAAAATTCACATGTCATTTCTTACCCCCATTTCCTTTGTCACTCACGCTGGTTACGAAATACCATTAAAGCGGGGGTCGTTCTGAGCCCAGGTTGACCACTCGAAACCCCTTTTAGCATCCCTCAAGATCAGACCGTCTTCACGGCACTGGACACAATGGCCGGTAGGGTTCCAGAGGAGGCGATATCGATTGCGTTGATTCCCCGATTGTCCACGACACGAGAGAGAAAATATCCGATGAGCAATCACAAATATTCATCTCACCTCGAACAATTTCATCGATTCGTGGGGTGAATCGGCGAAATTTTCTCCAAGGCCCACCCTCTTAACGCCAGTTCAGATTTGACGCAAGACCATGATTTAACATAGACATAGATCGTAACTTAAAGGACGGTAGAACTAATGCATGCGATGAAGATAGATAGCATTCACAACGCGCCTACCTTGTAATCATAACGCAAAAGATTCCTATTGTTCTTCTCTTCAGATATGTCGTTAAGTTAACCCACTACCAGCAATCCTAGGTGGGCACACATGCGCAAGCAGGGACTATAAAGTAAGTAAAAGTAAACGCATGTTATTAGATACGAAGTCGCTTCTTACCGAGATGGTATGCGAGCGCCCACGTTGGCACTGCAAAATGGATTGCAGCTTTAAAATTTGAACAAATTCTTGAACATTGGATATAATAAAAGAATTAATCCCATAGGACAACTTAAAATAAGAGAAAATTATTATCCCCTGATTGATTTTTCGATTGCAACCTTAGCTGATTTCCTTAAGTTATCACATATACGAACAATCCCGCGAAAAATCGCAAGGGCGTACAGCAGGGGTATTAAGAAACTAATACCCATAAAAAGGAAAGCTATCGGAAAAAGAAACTGCAGGAAGGAAGGAATGATTAGTAAAGCATGTGTTCGTAAAGCTATAGCATCCTTCTAATCTTTCTGCAGTCGTGACCGGTGCAAGGGAAGAAAGAATTCTTAAATCCTACCGGTTCGACCTTACATATTTAAATGTGTTGCTTTTTCTGCCCTACAGTTGTAGTGTGGGAGTAAAAGAATATATGCCGCGTCGACCTGAAACTCGTGAGATATGTGATTTTCTAGTACTAATCTAATGTTGTTGGTTATTTTGGGATGCTTCAGACAGCTGCCATTTTCGCCTCAAAGGCTATCTGGGTTAATTGGTAAGGGAAAGAGGAATGGCGGAAAGAAACTCGGTGTGCTCTTTACGACCCTGCTGAAAAATTCCGTACGAACTGTTCCGTAAAACAAAGAATTTAAAAAAAAAATGTCGAGCTTGCCATAGGACCAGTTTCTTTTTAAAACGTATACACGGAACATAAACGCCTTCCTTATCTTCCATAGAGCACATGAAGCTTTGGGTAATCCACGCAAATTTTTCGACATTCCTTAGTGATCAATTCCTCTTTCGGAAGAGTTTACGAAAATATGTAAATAAGATCATTCGTTAATGTCCAATCGAGGATTTCACAATGACGAACTCAACAGTCATAAATGAAGTAAATAAATTTTACCAAAAACTATGAATTTTAGGAATTTCTACGGGAGGTGCCAGAGAATTCAAAAGAAATTCCTTGAAAATGTGTTTCTATATTTTGAGGAAAGCCTACACAAATGCCTAGGAAATTATATAACAATATATTTTAGAGAAAGCTCACATAATTTTCTAGCAGTTGAAAGTCGTCCACCGTCAGTCGTGCTATTTGACGGACCACTCTCGAAGTGCTCTCCACAAAACATCCAAGTAGAGGTTTAGTCTTCACTAAATAACCTCCGCCACTGACGGAATACTTAACCGGGCCATCGGTGAGGGAAGCCGGAACTCTTACTACAATTCCAATTCTATCCCCTTGAAATCTTAGCCAGGCGGGTGACCTACGGAGGCTCTAGCGCCTCCCAACCCAGTACTTCCATTAGTTTGGTCTCAGCCAGTTTGTCTTTAAGTTTATGTTTTTTTTATGCTCATTATAAACGGAACTTGCGAGGACCTTAGTCGATGGGTTTCAAGATGACAATCATTTTCTCCGTCCGAGAAGGAACGAATCGTGGGCTTTTTCTTGCAGGCTCTGATCCCTTCGCCCCGCTGTATCCTTCCCTTTCTTCCCGCCGCCGCGCCGTCCGACACTCTTCGATCAGGCGTGGAACCAGGAGATAAGTGCCCCTTCGATTAACGCGACCGCGGGGCCGTGCAACACACTATCCATCCTCCTCCTATCGCTCCCCACCCGCCTTCGGTACACCTGCTGCCGCGCCTGATTTCATCCCTCCAAGGCAGACCGAATAACTTCGATGGCCATACAGTCGACGGCCCAACTACAAAGCCTCCGGTAGTGTTGCGCCATCGGAACGAGAGAAATCCCACGATAGGCGAAGCGAGTAAACGATAATATACGTTTTCGCTTCTCTCAACGATTACCAACGGTATATTGGTAACTTATTCGGCAGCTAGGTTCTGTAGTTGCATGGCCATAGACTAGTAATAGTAAATATGAGAAAGCAAGCGTCCTTCTAAAATATTGACGCCGATCATGACAAAAATTTGCAACTTTTTTTTAAGGAACCTATTTTATTGAAGCAACGAACCTGTGGGCTTCAATAGGTCGTATTTCCAGAAATATATTTACAGCGCACCATCGTGTTATTTGCTTATGTAAGTATAAAAGGTTTGGAGGCGCTCAGAACAAATGCCGCAAGGTACCTACTAATGGTTCTTATGAGGAATGAGCCTAGATATACTATTTAAAGTAGCATACTTGTCACGAAAGACGATTGTCTTGTCCTCGACACTTAACTACATACAAAGAGATAAATGTAAATGACTAGGATGGGACATGTTACCAGAACGTCGGTAAAAATTTAGACTTAATCTTTTAAGTAAGTTCCACGCCAATTTATTTTCTGGTGACGTCAAAAACAATTTGAATCCCGGCATGCTACGGCTACGGTATGCCAGATCATCATAATCAAATTTGGGGAAATTGACTGCATAGTGGACAATACATTAATAGCCGAAGCTACATACAATTTTGTAGGATATAGAGTAAAACTTGTTAGTGAAAACTCACCCCCTGCCACACCCTCGAGGTGGCTGGCAGGGAATTATGTAGATGTAGACCTGTGGCTAGGAAACAGTTAAAGAAGATGATTGTTATTCCAAAGTTGCTAAACTGCTGGAATCAAAGTGGGCATTGTAGACCGGTAACCAAAATCACTGGTAATTTATGACAAAATGCTGTTTCGTTTGGCACCGCTGGAATCACACCACTAGCCTCCGGCAAACATCACCGCGGGATAGAGCGAGTAGGTTGTACCTACGTATTTAAGGCCTATCCGCGTAAGCGCTAGTCTGTTCCACCTAACGTGAGTCAGCATGGATGATTTATATTTCGCCGGAGATTTCGGGAGAGCAAGAGGATTAACCCGGAGCGGTTCACTCGGCTTAAGTGGTTGCGATCAAAGGCGTATAACGTCGAAGGGTTAAACGGATGGCCTACGGGAGCTTCTGCATCGGCAGTTTGCGCGTTTGGAGGTAGCGCTGGTAATCTCGTCTTAGTGCGTAGGTAGTCATTCACTTTGCAAATGAGGGGGTTATCCTTATTGAGTAAAACTTCCGGTAAAATGAAAGTTAATTCTTCATCAATCGCCCCTGAAATCACTATACTTAATGTAATTGAATCAACTATTACCTCATTGCAAGGTCAAGTAAATAAAGAGTAAATTTACATAAAAATATTTTTTTTCTTTCCTACGTACTTAATAATGACCGAATTTCCTTACTCATAACTCGTAAGATTCCGAAGTGATGTAGAAATACGCGTGACAAAGAGGTGGTAGAACAAAACAAGCTGTAAAAATCTCGAGAGAGAATTACAAACACCCAAATTAACTTGCAAAAGCCAAAATATGTTGCAAGCGTGCATCCTGAGAGAAATTCTGATGTAGAGATCAAACCTATCACAGTCTAGGCTTTACTTCCAAATTAGAAGCGAAGCGGTAATCCCCAATCCTGCATCTGGACTTCCTTATTTTCCACTTTTTTTAAGCCAGGGTCTTAAAACTTTCTCATTAAAATTTTTTTAGTTTCATCCGCAAATCGTCCTACTCTGAAGTTTCAATTTTTTTAGTGGAAATATAAGAAATATCACAAAAAATGCGTTAATTTCAAAAACATTTCATCTAATTTAAGCTTATGGTACTATTTATGGCTTCGAAGTGTCCCCTTAATCTCTCAAATCAGGCATTCTGGTTTGCCAAAGATTTCTCATTGACTAAAAGAAGAGCTGGTACTAATTGCACTTGAACTTGCAGCACTGTGGTCGGAGAGGATTGTGAGCCACGGGCATTTGGTTAGGAAAACATAATAAAATAAATGGATGGACTGGAGCGGCAGAATAAGGACCCGAAAGGGTATTCAATTTGTACTACCACGTGAAACTGTACCTCGCGGAACCTCGTTAAAAAACATTTACATCCATCCATCCTCCCCCCGCCCAATTCCCCACTTAGGGAGGTCCGTCGTCTTAACAACCTCGCACGAATCACCAGCGCAACTTCAATCACATCACCCTCCCCCTCTACGACTGCCACAGCGCATAGTGGAACACAAAAGGACGGCACGCACGGCCAATTCCACCTGCTCATTCAAAAAGCCCACCCTCCTCTGACACATCCTGGCAACACCCCCACCAACTGCCCTCTCTTCCCTCTGTCCCACGAAAAAAATACATCACATCCTTCACGAAAGAAAGATTTGCTTTGTTGGCCGAGCACGTAGTTAACTCGTGATGACTTCGTGCCGCTTTAAGACGGCCTTAACAAAATGAAAAGAAAAGTGGAGGACCAAGGAGCGGTGCGGGTGAGGTGAAGGGAGTAAAAGGGAAAGGGAGGGACGGGTGACTTTTTTAAGGGGTGATCAAGATGGAGGTGTGAAAAGGGAGACAACTATAAAAAGGTCCCTTAATTCGGTCTGGGAGGGAATAGGTTTGAAGTGAAATTGGTTATTGTCCTCGGCAATTCGAAGAGCCCGATCCTACCACCTAACCTAACGTCCTGAGTGGTTCTATGACGCTCAATTTGAAATATGTCAATATTTGTCACGACACAACAAAATTACGGAGGTAGCAATTACGAATCAACTTTACGCTGATTGTTTCAAATAGTCCACATCGTCTGGTAGAAAATATCCCCCATTCTCTGCTGACACAGATTATAATAGAAAATATCGCAGCCTCGGTAAGGCAAGGTAAATCCTATGCCAGCTCGTCATACGGTCAGAGGCTCGAGTCCCGCCTTGGGAGGATTTTTCACCACTTAGGTCATGATCGCGAGTGTTCTTACTCTGATGCCTATCAAATAGCCGGCGTAAATGGGTTGTTTTCTGGACAGATGAATGTTTAAAGAAAGAAAGATAAATTAACGCCACCATCTTCATTTTTACGATGGTTCTGTGCAATATCCCATATCGTCCACGCCACAATTCTAAAAACAGAGCCATATGAGCGATAAAGCGGTCGAACATAAGATCATCTTAATTATTATCATCGACTATATCATCTCATCGAAGGAATAATTCACTATATCGTGTTTCAACAATATTTCCCATTTTGGCCAAGCATATATTCCATATCGTAACATTGGCGGAAGTAGTGAACAGTCGATAAAAAGCGTCATTCAAATCAATGTGGTCGATATTACAAAATATTGCTCTAGCGTGCGTATGTATACGGCCGTACTGCACAGCCCTACTTGGCCATTTCCCGCCGTCACGGCCTCTTAAGGCCGTTTTACACGGGGCACGTCATTGCGCAGGTTAGCACTGCATTCATTTCTCAATCTTGCGTGCAATAATTATTGCGCAGACGAATGCGTTACCTTTAGCGGTAGCTTTACACGGTGTTCGTAAGCAAGCATTCATGCACGAAATTTCGTCGTCTGTTGAGTGCGCGAGTAGCGAGTCACTTGTTAGAACAAAGAAGAAACGAAATTCTGTGCGCATCGTTGTTGACATGTTGTCACACGTCCTTGTGTGACAAGCTCAAACTTATTCCGCAAAGGACAACAAGCAACAACAACTGCACACAATGCAATCCACCAATACAACAAACACTTATCGTCACTCAGCTTCTTCCGGTCCCTACTACTGCGACATCTATCGGAAAAAAAATTTGTTGAAATTGCGAGAATGCGAGCTCGGAATTAGAACAGGGGCTATTTTGCCATCTCGCGTTCATGCATTTGCGCATGCGTTCTAGCATT
The DNA here is from genome assembly GCA_963573305.1 of Pyrrhosoma nymphula. Taxonomy (NCBI): domain Eukaryota; kingdom Metazoa; phylum Arthropoda; class Insecta; order Odonata; family Coenagrionidae; genus Pyrrhosoma; species Pyrrhosoma nymphula. The sequence goes on from OY754330.1 coordinate 58,676,462, forward strand.
TCACCGCTTTACACGACGCAATTTGAAATGCACGTTCGAACATACATCAGATTGTGCAATTACGTGCCCCGTGTAAAACGGCCTTTATATACAATCAGTAAGCCTCGCGGTCTGCTCCGCTGTTGTTATGAAAAATAAATGCGCTTCTCCCTTTCGGTAGGTAGAGGGAGTCGGTCGTTAGGGCCCGATTGTTGAGTGAAGCGAAGTGGCAGATGGATAGAAAGGAGCAAAGTGAATCGAGAGAAATAGAACAGCAGTGAGTGACTGATGTCTTGGGAATGGAAGACGTATTTCCCGGTGCCCGCCGAGGCGCGTCCAGGAAGATAAGGCCATTCATTCCGAGGGGGCAAAAGAGATTTGCCGGACGGTTGAATGGAAAAGGGAATGGGAAGAGTGGGAAAGGGAGAGAATTAAGGGCTATAGAGCATTCGTATATCACCACAAAAAACTAATAAAGGGGGCATTAATTAAAGTCGTTTCAGAGAGAGAGGTTGAAGGACAGTAGTTGGCCAAATTGTGCTACAAATAAGACGGGAGTCGAAGAAAAAAAAAGATCACTGAGCTCGTTTAACTTCAGGGGAACCGACATTAATTCATATGGGAAGCGATACAGTGGCCTGTCCTTGGAATTATGCGTCTCCTTCTAGAGATGAAAAAGAAATTCTACCCCAAAACTAGAAGATGGTATCAAATATTGGGGTATATATTAAAAAAGAAGTGGACAGTGAATCACATTACATACACGAGGAGATTCATTTTGATTTAGAATAATAAAAAACGTTTTATTCCTCACAAAGCCAATCATTGACCTAATAAGAACCACCTTGAATACTGGCATCCAAAATTTTGAACTCGCCACCCATTTCAGTATCAAGGTCGCGATCAGGCTCATCTAGCGATTATTACTCAAGGGAGATGTCAAAGTGAAACATTTTCTATTCAGACATTAATGTAACTAAACGCCCTTTTCTGGCCATGTGTTCGTGTTAATCCTGTCAGAAATCAATTTTAAAAATACAGTGATATTCTTGTACTCATCGTGTTATTCATTGAAAAGAGAAAATTAATAAAGCTCAAAAGAAAAACTCACTCTGAATAATATAAATTATTATAATTTGGAACCTACGACATATTTTGGCCTTCCACTTATTAAAACGACTTAAGAGAAAAAATAACAGGAAATAACATGGTGTTATCACCCCCTCATTGGGAACGATATTGAATTGACTCCCGAATCGCCCTTCAAACTCCGTCGCTTGCTTTGGGCCGCCGCCGGTCGACCTAGTAATCTTAAGGTCGTAGGTTAGAATCCAACCTGAGACATGGCTGTTGATCTTAGGATTAAATTAAATAATGTGATATAACCTTGGTAGTTAAAGGACCCGAAACTTATATATAATCAATTTATTTTCGTGTGGAAATTTAATCGAACCACAGAATTACAGCTTGAAGCTCTATGACCCGGGATTCAATGCTTAAACATCGTCATCATATGTTTCAAAAATGTACAACAGCTCCCTAATTTACTAACCAGTGAGTGGTAAGAAGGGGGAACGGTGAAGAAAAGAAATGTGTGGATGAGTAATAGCGGGGGAAATGTTTACTTAAAAACATATATGTGAATGGGGTACTTGGTAGGGAACAGGTACTCAAACCTACTTCTAACACTACTAATGCCAAGAGCCTAGATCAACCTAAACGCGAATTTCGACGGTGGAGAGCACACGGAGTGCGTAAACTGATCGGCTTAACCGGGAAGGATTGCGAAAACCAAAATCCCGACGACAGCTTCCACATCCTCCACAGTCTTGTTCCCTCCATGCCGGTCTCATTACGGAGCATTTTAGAAAAAATGGCGTGAAAAACATGGACGCTCCACACTGACGCCTGACGACAAAAAAAAATTGGGAAGACCGTCAGGGCTGCTTCCGATCCCAGGGTATTAAGCATCGGCTTCAAAAACGAATCACTTCGCTGGAAACTTTTTTTTTCTGTTATTCCCCCTAGCGTCTCCCACCAAAAGTTCCGCGCCGTTAAATCCCCTCTTTCCAAGGGCGATCCAGTCAACCATGCGCCCCCAGCTCTACTCTTTCACTCTTTCCCCTTCTCCTCTCCCTCCCTCCCACACCACCACCTTCCTCTCCTTTAATCGCCCCCACCTCTTCCTCAACTCGACTCTGTTCTCACTCTCCCGTTCTGCACACACACACGGAAATGTATACACACATTCTCCTCTCAGTTCCTCCCCTTCCCACACCTTGGTCATTGGACAGTTTACAGCGCCCTCCTGAATTCGCCGGATTCCGAGCTCTTTTGATGCCCAAACACTTTTACCAAGGATTCGCCAGCTGCGATTCCTACCACCGTTTCCTTCCAAACTCGTACCTGGTTTTATTTACATCGAGTGTGTGACGAAGACAACCAGGAACCGCCGATGTTCCACCGCAGTTTGGTATGCACTTCTGAGTCAGGAAAAAATGTTTAAAGAATGAAGTCTTTGTTAGTTTGTGCGAGTTATTTCTCTACCCATGGTAGAAACTACATTCAAATTTTATTCTAAAATTTAAGTAGTAGGAAGATGAATGAAAGAAAAAATATATACATATATAAAGTAATATGTGGTAATATTAATGGCGCAATTTTGTTCTCATGAATGAACTTGTAAGTAATTGCCTAAATATACTTATTTGAGACTTTAACTTGACTTATTTGTTTCACGCTGTGCTAAAAATGCATTCATAAACTCAGGTTTTATTCCAGTTTCATGAAAATATTGCAGTGAGCAATAAATTTTTTTTTTAATAATTGGGAGTATGTGTACCCCGGACAATGTGGCGATGCGCCGGCAACAAAACCAACCTATACATCCAAACCAAGCTCTGCATCCTCATACTGTTTTCCCCTCCAATGACAAGCTCCGAAAAAATGTCCCGGAACTCAATTCCAGATTCCTCCACATCCGCACGCGAAGTGTACCCCTCGTTTTGGTACGGAAATTGAGAATTAATAAATTAACACAAAAATTCAGGGTTTCGGGACTGGCTGGAATTTGGGTTTCGGAAGTGGTTTTAGGCCGTTTGAGCCATTAGGACCACTAGATTTCCGAATGAACGCAAGCTTCAAGGAAACCTCAAGCTTGAGCCAGAGTGCCTACACGATTGATTCAAGGTTCGGATCCAGCAAGTAAAGTCGTGATGCATTTCTATTATAGTTGAACCAATGGTGGAGCTATACAACAGATGTTGGAGTACACAGAAAATGCAACCTTTAGGCAGCATTACGAGTATTTGTCTTAACAAACGTAATGCAGTGGTATAACGCCATTTAGTATAATGAGTAGTAAGATTTAGTTTTGCGCTAACAAATATTGGGGAGCAACGAAAGCCCACGATCAAGGTATAACTTCAGTTAGGAATACACGGGTAGTTCATAATGAGGCAATGATTACTTAATGATTTAATTCCATTAATATTGAATAAAAACGGAAAAAAATATAAAATTGACTTTGATAAATTTTCAATACGATGTTCTGGGAATCCGAACATGCCCTCAGTCCTCTGTACCCTCAAAGCCCGGGTCACAAGCATAAAAAATTTATATGATGGAATGAAATGAACTGTTCTCTTCTCCATCTCTTCAATAACACATATCTACCACGAAGAGCAATCCAGACATTTCGCGCTTTAATTTCCGCGTTAACCAATAAAGTCGGCTTCGGTGGCGGCGGGGTAACGTCCTCGCCTGCCAACCCAAAGGTCGCGGGTTCGTGTCCCACCTGGGGAGGATTTTTCTCCTCCCAGGACATGGTCGTGTGTGTTGTCCTTTGTTACTGTTACAACGCCAGATGTAAAATGGTCCTCGAGGCTGTATTCAGGTTGATGAAATAAATAAAAATACAGAAATAAAAAATAAAGTCAAAAGGTGATGGTATTCAGCAGTATGAATAAATATCTAATTGGTTCCGATACATGAAACCGAAAAGCCTGAAGGCTAAAGGATACTAGTTAAATAAAGAGAACGTTAATTATCCTATATGTTATCGATGTACTCAAGAAGTAGGTATTTATGTTCTACTAGTTAGGGTTGGTTTTGATGGATTTTTACTTTTGATTTCAAAACGACTTAATTCCAACGCTATTTCTCTCATCAATTCCCCATACAATCTTACCTCTCTTCATCCCTTCCAAAGTGCTTATCCTTTTCCTTCCTCTTCCAATTTTCCTTGAATCCTATCCTTAATAATAGTGTTAAACATCCCCTGCTCTCAAATTACCTGAAAAATACAGACAAAAAAGCGAAGCCAGCTAGAAAATTACAGATCACGCGATTTTATGACGACACGGAGGATACATTTTAACACATCTCTAAGATGAGCTGGCAGAAAAGGCAAAACATGAATGGAAATCTGTCGAAAATATAGGAGGAAAAATTCCTTTTTTCTCACGCACAATTTAAGACTGCATAAACGGAGCGAGACACAAATCCATCAAGACAAATCTTACTTTTCATCCAATCCCGATTCCTTCATCTCTTCATGGCTGGTGTATCCCTGTTATGCGCCCCCTGCGGCTGCTAGCCGGGGGGTATGCAGATCTAGATGCACATCTTCATCCCATTTAAGATGCTTACTCATTTTCCCCTTTCCCAGCTCCCTTAGCAATGACTATCTACAACATCCCCTCGCCTCTAATTAACTTACAGGTATTTGTAAATGGTACTGAAATACTATTGTAATTTTCCATAGCTTTTTATTCGACAAGATATTCATATCGAGTTCAGATGCCTACTCACATCATCATCTCGTGTCTCAACACCTTGAGGCACCTGACGAGACACCGCGCAGTGAATGCCATACTGAATAATAAGCTGAAAAAAAATACAATAGCCTTTCAATAAGTACCACTAATTTCTAATAATGCATTTCCAGTTCATATCGCCTGAAACTGCGAATGAAAACTAACACACGTGTCCAGTGAGGGGCAGCTCCCCCCCGTCCCTTAGAAGATAAAAAATAAAACCTACAACCCCGCCACCACCATTACTCCCCCAATTGATCCAGCTGCCCCTCCCGAGTTCTGATTCTGGGTACGCCCTTGCACATACATCATATAAACCAGTATTTTTCAACCTTCTTGAATATGCGACCCCCTTCAACCCTCCTATTTGCGTCTCAAAAATAGAACCACGATTCGACAAATTGGTAAAACATAAACAGGCACAGCCTTTTCACTGAAATTATTGAATGTATCTTTAATGTAGGTATAGATTGTAATATTTAAAAATAAACTTTTCTCTGAAAGTATTGTATTTTTATTGTAGTATAGGACCTATAACCCTTGCTTTTTATTTTACCTGGCTTGCGACCGCGACTCCCCCATCAAGCCTTTGCGACCCCCCTGGGGTTCGCGACCCACAGGTTGAAAAACACTGATAAAAACAAAATAATTTCCATAAATCATTGCACTAAAAGAAATCATCAGCTCTTTATACACAAACTTATTTCACTAACTTCACGCTCCGGTACATAGGGAGCCACACAAATGAGCCTCATCACACATTCCGCAATCCAGCATTTTGCTTAAACAGCGTGAAGATTCACGGCACCCCACTGCTCCTCTCCGGGGACTGGGTCGAGGATACGAAAACTCCTTAAAGACTTTTTCCGGAGGAGGGAATAACAGCTAAGCAGAGCGGCTCGGGCGGTATATATTTTTTTTCTTCCATTTACAGCGCACAAAAGTTTCCATCCGGAGAAAAATACAGCTGGGGAGAGCAACGAAAAGGGGATGGGTTTGGGGAGATGATGAGGAATGAGGAGACGAGCAAAACTCATATGTGTGCGCGCGAGCGAAGAACCCCAGGTTCCAATTCAGCCTGGGAAATATTTTTTCCCTTCCTCCTCCTCCGAAAAGTATAATACTAATAAAAGAGGGAGAAACACGGAAAGAAGGTCGGTTGCCGCAGCACTCTTCCTCCTCTCCTCATACGGAGCGCACCGCCGCGGGCCAAGTTTGCTCGGCATCCGATGTTCCCACCATAGCAACCGGCAGAAAGGCATAAGGGGGGAAGGGGAAGAAGCTCAGGATGAGGAACATGGGAAACGACCAACTCCATCCCAACTCGAAATCCATCCCAGAAAATCTTACTTATTTTGTATATCAATCCTTATTGTTATCTATCTTAAATCTTGAATTACTCGGGTTTGATTTGTGAATTTAAAATGCCGTGTAATATGTCTTGCTCTAGAGAAGCTAAATAAATATTTTTTTCAATAACCATTAATTTCATCATGACAGCGTCAAAAATATGAAAATTTTATAAATTGTAAATATTTATATCATAATATTTTTGCAAATGGTTTACCTCTAATACCGATTTATATTGTTAGTAGTGTTTATATTTTATAGCTTATTTATTTTTTTCCAATGGCTTAACATTATCATGTTTTTATGAGAAATAAAAAAATATCACACTACTAATGCACGCGCCTTCTTGTCCAGTGGAAACAAAGCCCCAAGGGCATTAAACCGTTTTCTTATTCTAATCTAAACCTTTTGAACTCACCCTTTTCCCTCCATAACCAAGCCCTTGTGCAATTTCCTCGATTGTTTCTCCCAGGTAACCACCATCGCACAGTTACAAAACACAAGCGTGTTTGCCAGTCACACACCATTCCATTCAAGGTGTTTTGAGCAATAGGCGATTATAATCGCAATATCGCATCGGAGTACCAAACGTGGCCAAATACGTGATACACATTTCATATCACATGGTATGGCTAGATATGTCATTTCTGGGAATCCCAAGACGAAGTATCGAATGTATTATGGTATCGTGAGATATCACACATTACGAAATATTGTAAAAACGATGGACTGAATATCGAATACAGCAACGCGATGTATCGCATAACGCACAGGACCAATATCGCAATGGGCTATTTCCACCATAACGCAGTTGACCAAGTCCTTGAAAACCTGCTAATTTATTCAGGCTATAAGTATGCCATCATCTCCCACTCCGATCTTGGCACTCTCAAATATTTTCCCATCTTTTTCCCGTCCTCCCAACCACCAGACACCCTCGTGGCGGCTTGCAGAGTAATTTGTAGAGGCAAATTAAGATTGACGAGATAGTAACGATACATTCATTCTACAATAATTAAGGGCCATCTTGAAAAATGCCGACCATTCGACAATAATGACCAAAACTATAGTCCTATCGGCACCAAAAATCAAATTCATCGTGCCTACTGTAAAAAATGTTATCAGCAATGTAGTCTTCATTGAAAATATCGTCAACTAATCTTCATCGTAGATTCAATCGAGTCGAAATTAATATAGTCTCATAGCCTTTACCATTGCTAACGACGGAATCGTCAATATCATCCATACCACTGCATAAAGATACATTATCGACGCTCAAAATATCTATTCCCCCCAATTTTCAATATTAAACGTTCGGAAAATATGAAGAAAAAAGATAGTATCGACTCGGCGTGGATAGATCTACATACATCCTCTATTACGTCAATCGCAGCGGCACAAGTGTAAATTTTGGTGCTGAGAGCGTGGTTAGGAGGGTGGATTCTGAGGGTATTGTAGGAGGAGTAGAAATTGGAAAGAGAGAAATGGAGGTAGAGACGGAGGTTTTTGTTTGTGCGTTCACGGGCGCGAGGTTTCGCGTGCCGGATGGGAATAGAAGAGAGAATCGACACGCTCAGGGAAGGACAATGAAATAAAAAATGTTCAAGAATAAAGCGAAAAAAACAAGAAGTGGGTAAGATGAAATCCCGGCATTCTCCCCACCCACAGAACCTCGTCGGCGGCACAAATAAGATGGCTCGAAATTATTATTCCGAAAGCGGTGTGGAGAAAGAAAAAAATATGCGCACATACACTCCGAATGATTTTTCCCTTCGTATTCCCCACCACCTTGCGATGGAGCTTTTGAAGAGGAAGAAAAAGACGAAAAAAGATAAAAAGAAACGCTATGAAAGAAAAGGAGCAAAGTGTACACACCCAAACATGAAAACGCTTGGTCATGTGCTGACACAGAGCGTTTCCGAGGGAAAACTTAGCATGCTAAACAGGATAATGATGTTAATTTTCCCTGGCACACGAAAACAACGAAACATGTAACTGGCATAGTTGCCGCAAAATAGTCATATCGATTAGACAGTTCAGATGAGAACCAGGGACTGAAAAGGGAATAAAATGACTAACAAACGGCTTGCCAGAAGTAACTTCCATAGGATAATTACGAAAAAGAAAAAATTACCCTTCGCTTTCGGTTTGAGCACGATCACGATGACCTGGCAGTTACCAGGTCTGTTTCGGCGAGGAAGCGTAATTAGAATACAAAAAATTGGACGCCACTCATTTGCCAAATATTTAGCGTACGGAGATTTAGGTGCTCCAACTTCAAAGCTCACATCTAACCTTAGGCCCTAATCCTACGACACACACACACACACAAACCATGACCGAGACAGGTTTATAATGCTCTATAGATTTAAATTTATAAAAATATTTAAGAGGATAAATAGAAGCGACACTTAAGGTTTTCGTTGCTTGAACCTCACAATTCAGAACTTTTTTAGTTGAGGTTCAGGATGGTGGCCCAGCGTTTCCATTTAACCAATATTTATGACGTATTTTTATCCCCAAATTTATTTTTATTCCCAGTACTACTAGTCCGGGAACAGTTTATCTACGGCATAGTGAGTCAACGCTTTAAGTTTAGACTTAGTGTTGGGCCGAACGCAACATATGGCCCGAAAGGAATCTTCATTTAAACTAGGATGGAGCAAAATATAACTGAACTGGGTTTCACCTGAAATCTATGAATGCGATGCTAATGTGGGTTTTATCGCGACACCGAACATAAACCTTAATCACAAGACGAACAAAACATCTATACCCGTAAAGGAGAGGGGATCAGGTTGTGTGGTGGCTAGAGTAATGTCTTCCTATCCCGAGGTACCGGGATTCGACTTCAGGATGTGGCGGAGATGATACAAAGGAATCCCGATTCCAACAAACAATGTGGACAGCACTTAAAGTAAAGGACTCTGCCCATCGGATGGTACGTTGAACCATGGCCCATTTGGCAACATTCATCCAGAGTAGCCTTATGCTAACGCTAGGTTTCTCTCCACTATTTTCCACTCCCTGGTAACCCACACTATTCTACGCTCTTATGCTCAACGGCGCACATTACCTCAGTTGTCAGTCACCTCCCCAAATAACCAAACAGTCAACTGAGAGGAGATTCGAACCCGCGACCAATAGCAATGCTAGAGGCGTTATTAATTTAGCTACCGCGTCCTATGCTCGAATATAGTAGCCCCAAGTGTTGCGGGCGGTTGAAGTATAAGTATGATTGATATGGAAGGCAATATAAATAAGTCATCGAGCCAAAAAGCGGCCACAAGAAGTGCGTACCCATGACGCGAGTAAAACTAGATCGGTATAAAAACGAAAGGATGCTTCGGAGCAAAAAATATGAATAAAGGATGAGCCACCACTTCCACCGCACGGAGAAAGAGTGGGATGAGTAGAAACGAGGCGGGGCCGAAAATTATGGCGAAGCGCAAATAGAACGCGCGCGTACGGTGGTGGCGCAGGTGATCGACGGTGCCCGATACATACATTTTGCGAGGGACGGTTTGAAGTGCGCCCGGTCATCCGAGAAGATATTAAGCCCATGGGGTGGGGGAAAGAAAAAAATTAAGGGAAATCGGGTAGGCATTTTCGTAGGAGGAGAGATGCGAGATACGTAGATATGAGTAAAAGAGAGAGAGAGAACCGCTCACGCATGTATAATCGCAAGGCACACCCCCCACCCCCTTCGGGTAAAATTGGGCCCCTGTGGGACGGAGAGAGTGGTGGGGGAGGGAGGAGGAGTGGGGAATAGGACGTAAAATCTTTAACGCGTCCGCTTACACGGAAGGGTGGGATTTTCGGGAGCAGAGAAGATATGGATGAGAGAGAAATTGTGAAGGCTTACGATCGTACGTCACTGCTTCCATTAGTGAAGTAGGACTGACGACTTGAGAAGGAACAGTGAAGGTCTACAAGAGAAAAACCCCTCAGAATTAAATATTTCCCTTTTTGCGATGACTTGCGTGTTTTTTTAACTACATATTAGCACACTATGGTTTTAGGAGCTCCAGCTGCTTAAGTTATAGTGCACCGTCTGACCAAAGATATTACTGCAACATTTGTGATCAAGATGGGAATCGAACCCACGACCATTAGGGTTTCCGAACCGCCTATTTACCAACCTGGCTCCACGACAGTCGTAATGCCCAATATGCTCACGCGTCACACGTAATACGATTGCATTGTAAATGTGATACGATTAGATTTCCCATAAGAATATCGCGAATTAGGTAGATTAACACTTTGAAAACAAAAGAAAATATTCGACTAAGCAACTCATTCACCGCGGTAAAACAAAATGACTGAGGCCTTTAAGCCGGGATATTTAAGTGATGGTTGCCCGCAAAAAAACACTAAACCAGCATTCTGCCTCTAGCAAAAGCGTATGTCTGACATTGGAATGCGAGGCTTAACATGAGTTCAATATTAGAATGAATTAATAATCATATTGCGGGTAATCACGACCCTTCTTCCGAATTATTCAACGGCATACGACTAGAAATCTCTAGGTAAAACTGAATCAGCTCTGACCGGCATAATCCTAGACCATTACAGAAATATTGTAGATGTAAATTATTGTTAAATAATTATAAAACTGGTATTTGAGAAGACTTGGCTAAAATTAAAAATTCACGACAGGTAAAGAAAAAAATCGTAATTGTCAGCAGATATTTAGGCCATGTTTGTGAAAAGAAAAAAAATTGTTTTTTTAGGCTATAAAAACTTCAAAATAAAAGTTCACATAGGTAATACCATTAAGATCTAATATCCAAGTACATCAAGTACAAAATGAATTAAAGCCATTGAAGAGAGGAAATACTCAACTTCTTTCCATTGAAAATATATCCAATTATAAACTACATAACGCATAAAATAAAAAGATAAATAAACACAATTTTTATAAACTTACGAAATTACGGAACACCAATAATTCAAACAAGTTTGGAAGCAAATTTTAAAATAGTAATGCCAACTAAATTATTAAATTTTTCATTCCCAAAGAGAAGAATCATTGCTATGCTTCGAAGCCATAGTTTTCTAAAGTTATCCGATTACAATTATTTCACCAAATCAGACGCGCAGTTTAGGATTACTACTATTGATTACGGAAATAGGTGCTCGTAGAAGCATATTGCAGGTTGTAAAGACCACACCGGTAGGATACTCCACTCGCTGGATTTTAATATTTATATCAATTTTGCTTGAAATTAACCGTATCAATTCTGGTCCATTCTATAATGGCGCAGAAAATAACTGGAATTCGATGCATTGGGACAACGCAACGGGTGTACTAAATACAAACGCTGTAAAAACGGCTGCCTGTGACTTTTTCTTAAATTCCAATATCCTCTGTTGCAATTAACATCATTTAACCATAAAATTTCCATGCATATAACTTCTCGGCACGAAAATATTAATTAAGGTGTCACTTTCGAGTTTGGTGCGGGATTTTAATTATTCATTGAATTATTGATATATCATCAAAATTACAATAGGGTGTTCATTAAATTCGATGATCAAGTTAAAACTGATACACACTGGTACACCGGGATACGTGAGGGAACGGCATCAGAACAGCGAAAACGTTTGTAGTCGATTCCATTTAAGGGTGTAAATTAGTAATAAAATTTTCCTTAATTGAATTCGCAATGAAAATCGATTATTGGAATAAAGTCCAAAACACACAAAACAATTTTGACAAAATCTCATCTGGACACAGAGTTCAGCAGAAAAAAACAACCGTAATCGACCTCCGTAAGCATGAGGTGAAATCGCTTTCCCGATAAAACCGCTTGGATTATGTGATTGATTTGTGATAAAAAATGACAAGACTTGGACCAAAGCAGGAAGTGAAACGAGCATTATTATTTCTTCAAACAGCAGAACACTGTAAAATTTCCTTGTTCACATTCCTTGTATCTGCACTAACCTGATGAGGCGGATTAAGAAGAAAAGCTCCAAAATTGGTTCCGTGTCAGGGGCGTCAGCGGACATCAAAGAAGAATATGACAAGTCCTTTTCGATGGCTTATTTTAATTTAATTCAGCTGGCATCTACCTTACACAGCTTCCGACAGACCTACCTTCTTCTGCCCCAGGTCTTTGCTCCATTTCTGCACTTCCTGTTCGCTTGCTATCACTCTGGTCTTGTTCATAGGGCTGTGCAACATTCAAATTTCAATCGCGTTGCGTTATAAATTTTGCACCGCAAATGACGCGACGCACCACAATACATCGATTACATTGCATAGCATTACATATCGTACTGTATTTCACATCAAAGTGAATAGAATCATATCGCGCTGCATCACATTAAATCGAATGTAGCATTATCATCAATACGAAAATTGGTTTACCGCAGCACTCCAGTCCTCCCATCAGCTAAATATTACATTCCATTATTATTCTTCATTTTAATGTCCCTCATAATTTGATTCATTTACTACAAGATTACAGGGCATTATCTAATATCGTATTATATAGCATTGGATCTTATTACATCACCTCATTATGGTGGCTGCAGCGGTCATTTAGTGCACATTTTAATAATTGTTTGAGTAAGTCGAAAAAAATTCTATGACCACATTTTACTAAAGTGCATTTGTTTATGCGTTGGAACTCAACATCCAGGCAGTAATGAAAATAGTACAAGAATTACATTTTAAATTTTTTCCGTTAATTACAGTACCGTTCCTATGAAATGAATCTTCGTCGCGGTATTTGAAAGTTAAACGAATTTATGAAGATTGAAATATGTTGTTTTCGAATATTGGACTCGGCATGGCACCTTTATATTTACTATTAACGATATTAATAATAATAAATGTATAATTTCGCGTTTAGAAGAGCATTTGTACCAATGTAATCGAATTGTTTCGAAATGCATGTCATATGCTAAAAGGCTACGTGTTAAAAAGCATTGGATTTTCAAAAAAAATCATATCGGTACGATGCAATTTTTTTCACTTTTATCCATCGATATCACTAATTAGATCACACATGCAAATGTTTACGTAAAAAAGTGCACAAATAAAAATCGGTCCAACCACTTTAAGGATAGTACGGTAATAGGACGACTATTCGCAGAACAGAGAGAAAGGAGGGTTTCGAGGAAACTGACGTCAGCATTGGCCAACTTAACGCGTTTCTAATAGCACGGAATTGCATATAATTTTGCATCACAACTCCCAGAAAATCACATTTGCAATGCAATGTATAAAATATTTATCTTGCACCAATCGATATATCAAAACATCGCAAAACCCCACTCGGTCATTCACAGATTCCAATGGCTGCCAAGCTACTCTCCGCTTCCTCCCACCCATACATTCTCGCATTCGTCGATCGTTGTCAGGATAGCAACCCTGCCTCCCCTTAATTTCCTCAGGGCTCGAGTCCACAGCCATACGTCTCCGTAAGGCATTCGTACACATGTGCAATGTCTTCCTCAGTACTAGGGTGTTTCGCCTCCCCGTTGAATCCCCATCGCACCCTGGCCATTTGCACGTGATTGGCACGCCTACGGGCTTTCCTCCATTGGTTCGGAATCCGAAACGCCCCAATTGCCAAGTCGACGTGAACCTTTGAGGGAAATCGGAGCGAGGTCTCCGTGAAGAGATGAATGGGAGAACAACGCGAGACGAATAAATCGACCTGCACGCAAAACCTAAGAGACGGAATTAATTCCTGGAAAAAGTAAAGCACAAAAATAAAACAGATTTTTACCATTCATTTATCGCGATTTCTTGCCGCGGAGCTTTTTTTAGCTTTGAAGAGTGCACGCAAAGGTAAGGAACAAAGAAAAGTAACGTTGATTCCGCTTCAATTTCACGTTCTCTCCATGAAATGCCTAGCTTGACAAATACCGTGACCACTGACATTGATACTGCGTAATTAATTATCATTTAATCACTAATACGCTGGAAAACTAATGTGGTAATATAATGTAACTAATGTTATCCAGCGTTTTAGGGATTGATGCTAAAAGAGGTTGAACGAACAGTTGGTGCTGTCCAATCGAAAGACTTTACTAAATATGCCTCAACGAAAACTACGCCGTTACAAATGGAGACAATAAAATGGGCCCGAGTTGAGTGAGAATTTTCAGGGCGTTCCGACGCATAAATAGGGACTCCTGACTCGTTTTGGTAATGACACTAATCATGAGAGAGTGCATACCACGAGATATAATCTTTAATTTAGTTGCTCCTTCGAGAAAATTAATTAGAAATCGTTTCGCATTACTTAAGGCACTCATATTATAATTATAAATCTTGGATTGCAGTTGCCTAAATAATCCTGAGAGATACAAGTCACTAACAAATGAAATTTTAAAATAAATGATTGAAAAAATTCACTAAAACTTGCACAGTTTATACAACAACGAATCACAAAACTTTTTTTAAGCTTGAGAACAAAAGCCGCCAATGTGAAAAAAGCACCAGAATAATACAAGAAAAAATTCAATTCAATTCAGTGGAATTCCAGATAACAAATATTTCTAATCATTAAATGAATTATTTAAGGGCAAGTGTCAAGTTCCATCCTATCTTGCTCCATTTATATGCTTGCAATAAAACAAATTTTGTACAATTCCATCCGAAAACTAGGAAATAATATGACCAAAGTAACAGACAGAAGGAAGGCGTCAGTTGTTCCAAAAAAAAAAAAAGAATGATAAGATGAGAAATTCATTAAATCTTCTCTTCGCGACCAAAGGTCTCGTCTGTTCTACCCTTTCATCTCACACATCTCTTTGTCCTTTGTTTGATTTTAATTCTCCTCTTTACGCACCATTCTCATTTGCCTGGCCTACCGCACTACCCCGTCACAACCTCACCCCGTCTCTTTTTACTAGACGCGGCCAAATTCCCCAGACCCGGCTAACGACATCGGCACAAACATCTCTCCTCCTCCCTCTTTACATCCGACATTCACAACAACTCCCACTCATTCTCATCCACTCTCGACACCCCCTGCGTGTTTCGATTCCACGCCATTGATTCTCATCCTATCCCATTCAAGGGAAATGCTAAAAGCGCAAGCAAAGCAGCCAGGCTCCGAGCGAAAGGTGGAAAAAAGAATAGAAAGGGGATGGGGATAAACAGAGAGAGAGAGAGAATGGCCACGGAATAAGCAGAAGAGGACGGATAGGATGTGATGCGGTGGAATAAAAAAGAAAATGAACAGAAAAGAAGAAAGAGGTTAAAAAGAAAGCAGGTCAAAAAAATAACGATTGAGCGCCACTCTTATAAAAAAACCACGGCCGTTTCGGTGGAAAAGATCAAAGTAAAATAAAAAAGAAGCAAGGCGTGGGCAAATATTTACCGGAACACGGGTGAGATGTATAAAACCGTTGAAGGGCCCATTCTGCCCAGGCTGAAGGTAAGGCTCAAGCTGAATTAATTAGCGGGATTGATATGGGTCCCCGGATAAACACGCACTTAATCGAGTTCGGAATTGAGTGAAGGAATTCGATACTGAAAACATGGTCCGACATGACGAGAAATACGAGTTTCAATCGCACGATGGAGCGGCGCACAAGAGTGTTTGCTCGCTCCGTTGCAAAATGATAGGAAATAATAGATGCACGTGTACTTGTTCCAACTATGCTTATTGAAATTCCGCACTAGAATTGGCACTATCCAAATCAATCCTTTCACGCCAGAAGTTTAATTTCACGAAGAGTGATTACATCCCGAGCCAACATAATTGAGAGGTGTATTCAATTAAAAAAAGCATTACGACACACAACTCAGTTTTGAAATACTCAAACCCAAGTAAGATATTTTTGGCTTACTAAGATACCTTTGCTGCGGTTTCATGAAAAGTTTCATTCATCCTGTCGAAGCCAGCAAAATTGAAGCGCAAATATGTCGAAAAAATAAATTGCCAGAATCATTAAAATGTACATCGTAGTCAACCAAAACATCCAGTTTCGACAAATAAAAATGCAAAATCTACATCAGGAAAGAATCAAAAGCAATTATTCCCTCACAGGAAAATAATTCTTTGCTCCAAAAAATTAACTAATATTCGATTATATCTTCCAAATAGTGTACATAAGAAAATTCAATTCAAGATACACTTAAATATGGCACATATCTAAAATCAGTAACATCAGTAAGGTTCATCCAATCCAGTTTTAAAGAGAGTACCTTTATTCATAACAAAGTTGAAGGCAAAGCGTGCACACAAGTCTGAATATAGCAGTAACTTATAATTATGAAGAATTTATCACCACAATATTGTTTAAGCTCTGAGATTGTTTGAATACGTATTTTATTCAGCAAAATAGACTATTTAGAAACGATATTTAAACGAAAAATAAACGATTACATGTTTCGTTGCTGACTCATTAATTCTCACCAGATACCTCTCTATCTTAACGTGTAAGCTGAATTATTGATGTATCTATGTAACTTTTATGAAGCAAAAACAGATATTTTTAATATGGAATTTCCCGGCTCAAAGACTCCCATAATATTCAGCAGTAGCTCAATCAAAATCTGATTTTCCGATTCCATTTGCTATTGACCACCTATATCTGCACAATTGTGCATTCTATCGGATAATTTTTAAACTTGACAAGTTAAACAATGCACGCTTTTTTTATAAATTTAAAATACTTCAGCCGTAGTCGAAAAAACTCAGAATTGTTCTCAAAAAGACCAAAAGAAATCCAAATGCATAAACTTTAGGACGTGTTTCACCAGCGTAAATCAAATCTATTCATTCAAAGAGTTTGACATGGAGGGGGATGCACGGGGATTGAGCATTCGATATTCACCCTCAACACAGATTTCTGGGAATGAAAATAAATTTTTAGCATAAGTACAAGTGCATAAAAAATAAATACAAAATAATATTCCCAAACGCGGTCTTTGAACGATTCGTATTCGAACGAAGTAATGGCAATAGCTACTACATTGATTTTTTCGTGTACATCAAGATAAGCTCTGGGAATATATATATTCTATGGAAAAGGAGGAAAGGTGAAAAAAAGAAAACATTATAGCACGTTCAGCTTAGCTCTCAATTTTCAAAGTTTTACTCCCTTGAGCAAGAGACGGGATGAGTTTTCATATCACAGCCAAAATGATCATCAGGCATAATAAGTGTGTACAATGCGTGGAAAATAATAATTTAAATCATAATGCTATAAAAAACAATGCGTTACGAATGGCAAAGATAAAATAAGTTACGGGTGGAAAAATCGTGTAAATTTTTATGATACAGTCCTTTATCCCAGTTGATTGACCCATTTTATAAAAGAAGACTATAATCTGCGTTGGTATTTCGATATGAAGTTAATTTTTCCAACACACCAGTTTTACAAAATTAATCTGCAACCGAAGTTGAGCCTGGTACTATTTGGACAGTCTAAAAGATCGCGATGTCGGACCTGACCATTTTCTTTGCAGAGCACTGATGATTTAAACCTATGGATAGATCCAGCTATTAACAAAACCTCAAATTTCGATCAGTCTACGATGTACTGGCGTTGAAAATATTTTCAGAAACCAACTTTGAACAAAGCAAGCGCGATTAGTTGTATTATATATTAGATTTTACTATGGCAAATATTATATCGTAAGCGTCTCACGGTATGAAGCAATTTCAACAGATACTCGAACCTTCACCGACTTGAGCAAATAATCGTATAAATTACAACATTAATCAGTTATTTAAGTCTTCCCTTCTCACAATTAATTTAACTTTTGCTTTCTGCTCAGCTATTACAGTTCCGAAAGTGGAAATTAGCCTCTTGGGAGACAAAGCTTCCCACTACAAACCCACCACACATGACCTAATGTTCGATTCCAGGCAGAAACGGAGATTTTTATGGGTAAAACTGGGTTTAATTTGGAGAATACTTCAGTACAGGGCTTAATGCGTCTAATGGGCTGTGAAACTGTTGACCAATTATGTTCTTCGTTAAAGAGCTGATTGATAGCGACGATTGGCCTCACCACCCCTCCACCCCATTCCCTTACCCTTCTACTCAGCTATTCTTAATGGTGCAAACGAACATGGCTATCGGTAGTTTTCCCTACGTACTGACCAACGGCATATTATGCACGCGGTAGATACGCAACAAACGCAGAACGATGCGCTGAGTCTTGGGACAAGCAAATAAAAAAAGGCAAAGAGGGAGATTAGGATCTATTAGTGAGAGGAGCGTCAAGTTTACACGAGGAAAAAATATAAGACCCACTACCCTTGGCGTCCTGCGCCATCTGCTCCAAATTCGGAGACAGAGAGAGAGAGAGAATGAGCATTTCCGCTGTTCTTAATTCTTACTTTCGGTTCCTATTCCCAGTTCCCCACACTCAAGGCAACCGAAAAACCACCCGCCTACACCCAATTGGCCCACAGCACCCCCGTGAACCGTCCCCACTACTAGGAGACCAGACTCACTCACCGCATTGCCCTTTCCTCCAGACGACCAACCAAATTAAATAGACGGCAGCGTTAATTACACCCACTTCCTCCCACGCGCTCACCCACCAAACTCCCCTCTTCCAGCCCCATCTTTTCTCCCCGCCACGTAACGACCCCCATCTTACACCCCAGTAACCAGCCGAAAAGTTTCACGGTTCCAGGGTGAGACGAGAAACAAGGTTAGTAGCGAACAAGTAGATGTTTAAAATGCTTGCCGATAAAGGGTTTTTGGCGAAAGCGCGCGGAGCTTATTAAGCCACTCCTACATCATATTCCTCATACTATTTAAAGACCTGGGAGGGAGGGTATGTTGATTTAAGGGGTTAATTGGATCAAAGAAGCTTAAAAGAACGTTCTTGTGGCGTGGAAATAATTTACAACGGTCTAAAGAAAGACGACGAAAATATGCCGTAGGGATTAGGAAGAGAGATGATATCGGAAAATAGTAAATCTTTAGTAAAGACACGCAACTGTCATCATAATCGCTTAAGAACGAAATAATATAGTGGAACTGAAACCCCGTTTATTAGGAAATATTTAAACGGTTCATTTTTCTTCATTCCTGGCCTGATAGCCCAGGAAAAATAAGCAAAATTTGACCCGAACCCGGAAAAAATTAATAACAAAGCCGGATCTTTTTAGCTGTATTCAGGACCTCTTTGAGATGAACATATCAAAAGTCCCAAGCTCTCCCAGGTGGGATAACGAAAATATCCTGGAAAAACCTGGAAATACTGGAATTTTCCTGGAATTCGTGCTGTTCGGTAACTAGAAGAGCTAGAGAGACGTTCTTTTTTTCTGCCAATCCTGCTTTTAGTGCTCTACATTAGTGAAAGGCGTCCGGCAGCCTCCCGAGGCTCCCGTTCTGATTCTGGTCCACTATAAGGTCATCAAGTACCACATAATGTACTAAAATCGCGTTAAACCAATATTTGTCGGACTAATAAGCTGCGAAACGGCATTAATACAGCTTGCTTCGGTGCCTGACACAAGTATAACTTTTCTGAGCACCAATACCTGCCCGCCTATAAGGTGCGAGAAGTGTTTGACCATCCACGGGCCTCTGATGCCTTTAAAGGGTGCTATTCGCTCGAGTATATATTTAGATTCTCCTGGAGCAAGTTGTGGTTGAACTGCGACGCTTCACCTACTTTTCTATTTTGTAGTCGAAAATTAGTCTAACTGCGTTAAAATGTTACCGTAAAAGGTTAACTCCAAGTGAGTGATCTGTAAATAAAATGTCCTCAGTCATGCTGCCGCTGCCTGTACCACTGGATGTCGAGAGCGCACAGTGGGGCAGCCGCGCTTTCATTGTTATAAGTCAGCGACGCTTCCCCTTCCCGTGGTCCGTACCGGTTCGTAAATCATTCAGTCAGTGCTTTCCAATGCAATAAGTGTTTAGAGTCGCGTTTTCAAATTATTTTTTGTGACGTGCAATGGAGTTTTTGGACGAGTGTTATCTGTGTGCTTTCGTTGGAAGCAAAGGTGGAAAAGAATCAGTGACATATGGTGAAAAAGGAGTACAAAAAATTTTGAATGCAAGTAATACGAGAAAGGATGGTGCCGAGGTATTTTTTAAGGACAAGACGTCGGTGCTTTTGCATAGCGAGTGCAGAAGGGAGTACACACGCAGACCGACATCCCCCTCCGTGGAACTCCCAGATCATTTGAAGAGCAGATCATCCACAGGCACGCCATTTGATTTCAAAGTACATTGTATTTTTTGTGCCAAAAGTGTGGACGAAAAGCTCCCTGAGAGAAAACCTTGGAGTGTAGTTGGGACCGTCGAAGTGATCAAGACTATACGTACCATAAGCAGATGCAGAAAGAGGTGATCGGGATGAGTGGGGAACTGAAGTAATCCTGAGATTCAGCGTAGTGTCTGATCTAGTCGCGGCAGAAGGCAAGTATCACAGAGATTGCTATGCTTACTTTCAACGAATTGGCTCCTGTAATCCGGGAATCACATAAGAACGTGGCAAGAATTTAATGAAGACGAGTCAAAAAGTGCTGCCTTTGAATTGTTATATAAGGAACTTGAGGAAAATTGCGAAGATGACAGCCAGTAGGTACAGCATGGAAGAATTGATGACAATACTGGATAAGTATTCAAAGAGTAACCGAGAAAAGTACACTGAAAAAAGGCTGAGGAGTAAACTAGAAGAAGGATAAGGTGACTCCATCACCTTTACTGAACGGCCTGGACGCAGGGGCGTGATGTGTTTCACAGGGATTGCGCAAAAAATATTAAGCACGAAACGGTACAGTGAGCGGTGCGTGGATAGCCGAAGTGAGGAAATAAGAATAGTAAAATGTGCTGCACAACTTACCAAGCACCAAATCAAATTACAAGCATACGATACTTCAGCGTATCCAGCACAGAAAAACAAGACTACCGGAGGTAACAACCTAACGCCAGAGCTTCTTGATATTTTTATGTCAGAGCTATTGCCAAAAAATCAAGATACTGTGAGGAAAAAGGCTACAGTGATTGAACATGGAATTGTAGTAATACGTCCTCGCTCGTTCCTATCACCAATCCAAGTAGGACTCAGTGTGGCCCTTCATCGTCGGTTCGCTTCGAGGTGGCTTATTGATATGCTCCATAAGTTAGGCATTTCAGCTTCGTATCAAGAGTGTGAAAAATATGAAGCGTGCTTATCTCTATGCTCACCTCCTGAAGTGGTTATGGATGCTTACATCCAATTTATTTTCGACAATGGAGATCACAATCTGCGAAGTCTTGATGCAATGGCACAATTCATATTTTAGGAGGGATTCAGCGCAATACACCAAAGTCTGCATTGCAAATAGAAAATCCTGTGCCCAAAGCGTGCAGAAATGATTGGAAATGGTTTCATAAAAAACACAGTACACCAGTGCTTTTCGCCAGATATAAACGGGCTTTCTAAGGTCACAGCAGAGAACAGGAATGAGTTGGTAATATGTGAGGACAGCTTGCATAAGGCTTTGCCTTTACATATTTTATGGTCATCGGGCATTTGGAGTGGCGCAATTCGTCAACCGGGATGGAATGGATTTATGGAATTCGCTCATCGTAAGCAACCGTATGAGGTTTCATCTGAGATCCCACTCCCCTTCATAAACCCCCCTCAGCCATCAACATAGCTTTGTTGAATGCAGCAGACATATATGAGAAGCGAGGACAATCCCACTGCATGGTGAGTTAATTTTCTACATTTATCACTGATCTGCTAGAACCAAATTCAGCAATTTTTCGTCAAACTTTGGAATTCAGAAATTTTGTCCCTAATAGATTTTTTAAATCTCATTGCAGGTGACTTTTGACCTAAAGCTCTATACTAAGGCATTGCCAATGGTGCTTGCCGCGTCTAGTCAAAGTCCTCTGAAAAAAAGCAATAATTAGGTTGGGTGGTTTTCATCTGTTTAAGTCATTCCTGGCTACCATGATGTTATTTAAAAAAATTAATTTAATAAACTGTTTTTGTAGACGATCGGGCACTTCTCGCACCTTGTAGGCGGGCAGATTCGGGGTGCAGCTGCAGGTATCGGTGCTCAGAAAAGTTATACTTGTGTCAGGCACCAAAGACAGTTGTAGTAATGCCGTTTCGCAGCTTATTAGTCCGGCAAATATCGGTTTAACGCGATTTTAGTACATTATGTGGTACTTGATGACCTTATAGTGGACCAGAATCAGAACGGGAGCCTCGGGAGGCTGCCGGACGCCTTTCACTAATGTAGAGCACTAAAAGCAGGATTGGCAGAAAAAAAGAACGTCTCTCTAGCTCTTCTAGTTACCGAACAGCACGAATTCCAGGAAAATTTCAGTATTTCCAGGTTTTTCCAGGATATTTTCGTTATCCCACCTGGGAGAGCTTGGGACTTTTGATATGTTCATCTCAAAGGGGTCCTGAATACAGCTAAAAAGATCCGGCTTTGTTATTATTTTTTTCCGGGTTAAAACCTAATTTTCCTGGGCTATGAGGGGGAAATAAAAGGAAATAGTTCATGACAAACCACAAAATTCTTTGTTTCCAAACTTTCACTGAAACCGGCAAATGCGTTTTGTCTCAGATACGTAATAGCATAGATATGAATTAGAATAGAAGAAAAACTTTGTATAGCTCGCAACAAAAATCTAAGCACCAATCTAGGATTCGAGCATAGAGTACTCAATATTAATGACCTTTCAAACCTCTGTAGATACTAAATTATCATTACAAATTCTATGAAGAGTAATTAACTCGCTCAGTATGAAACCTCACAACAACTTGTCAACAACTGTTGCATATATAAACATGATTATGCAGCATGGAGGTGTATCGCGTTGCGGCGACGTCTTCATTAAAACTGTCACCCACAGAGTTGATGTTTTCATTACCTATGGATATTCTTCCGTTCCTAAGAAGTCACACTACACTCAGTTCATTCCCAAGAACTTCTTGAATGCATAAAAAGTTTACAAATATGTCCGTAACAAACATTTTCATCAAGAAAGCTGAACATATTGTTCTACACCCGTTGAACTACGTTGCTCAGAGAGAGAATACACATTTAGAGACCCTGCAATGCATCAGAAAAGAGATGACGAAGACATTCATGGCATTTTTAATAGCGGGGTTGAATAGCAATTTAATATCCAAGACGCTAGACGGTGTTCCGAGACAAAAAGAGCATTCTTTAGAGCTTCCTTCCCCAGATGACATATCCTACTTCGGTCGGACAACAATTCAACAAGGCGCGCCCAGACTCGAAAGAGACTTCCGTTCCCATGCAACCACGATCCTTGTAAAAAGAGACGCGAATCGGATGCGAGAAAAATAGAGCCAGCAGAGTAAATTCATATGGAAACGGAAGGAAGCAATTTTACACTGTAAACAAGGTATTTCTATTCATCACTCCAGGAAAAATTATACGCTCAGTGGAACCTCGGGGAACTTCAATTCGACCATTGGTGCCTTTCAACTGGAACTCTTATTCTCTCTCCTATCTATGAAATTTTTTTCATCAATATTCGAATAAAATGAAAAAAAGTAAAACTATCCTATTTTAATAACACACCTCACTTGTTCGCCACGAGTCTATTTATTTGCATCATACCCGACTTTACTCTCCGTGGGGGAAAACTCATTCTTCACAAAAAGTAATATCATTAAATATGCGTAGAAAAACTTGGCAAAATTCATGATCAAAAATATAAACGATGCATCAGGGCATTAAATAAACCAACATATCTGATTAAAAGCGGAAGAACACGGGAGTCTACACAATAAATAAGCAACACGGAGTTTCCTCAGACCACGTGCGCTAATATGCTGACCATGACTCCGCACTATTCTACGCATCATATCGCGTTAAGTAGTAGTACCTAGTATTTTTGTTTCACGTGCTTCGACGGTTAAGGTCATTTCGCACTTAATGTTTGCCACGTCCAGACAGGGGCAACAGCACTCGGATGAATCGGAGGATCGCCTCTCCAAACTCGAGCCGAGCCCAACGATGCTTAACTTCGGAGTCTGATCGGGAACCGGTGTTTCCATCGTGGCAGGCCGTTGCCCATATATATATTGTTAAATATTGCGCAAAAATACATTTGGTCGCAATGGGAAAAGCGCATATCAGAACGAAAAAGCAAAGAAAGAATAAGTCCAGTAGGCCAATCACTCGCTCTCGATAATGAACTGTGCTAAATCATTCTTGACTCATGCCTCGATACGTAAAACTTATGGTGTTTGTCTTCACTGTAAGATCAGGGACTCCTTGAAGAATTGACCTCCACATCGAAGGACCATATCTCAGATAGCGTAATTAAAAACCTATTACAGCCTGAAAATTAATGTCAAATTTATAACTTCATCTGTGTTCCGACGCAATGTTCTCAAATCTAGTATCAAGTTATACAACGGCATTTGAGAAATGATCATACGGCTTTCATTCTATCAAAAATATTGCTATTTTTTTTAATTAAAAATCGGTTGATATGGTCAGATCGGGTTGCCGAATCAGCAAGAATACTGGCCTCAACTCGAGGGTCCTTGTACCGACCTACGCAAACGCAGAGACCTAATAGTCCCTATTCCAGTGCCCAAGTGACATATTGGTTGGATATTTTGGGAAGCAACTGACAACTGAAGTCATTTGTGCCATTTAATACAGGTGGGTAGGTAGGTAAGGGGAGAATCATTCCAGCCAAAATACGGGACGTGAAAATAAAGACTCGTAGTGAGCCTTGCGGGTTAAGAAGGCTCATCTACATGGTGGGTTTCTCTCAACATTTTCCTTTATTCTTTGTAAGACCAAGCTGCAATAAACTACCAGCCAACCCTATATAGCACGAATGAACTGTCAGTCGCTAGAACTAATATCTCTTAAAACTCCGACTAGGATGGAAACATGACACCTTTTTACGCGAGAGATACGCATATTGGAAATATTGGTAGAGGTACTCACCGCCAACTCCTGCGTTGGTGATCGTCACCCAGAAGTCGACCGTTTTCTCCGGCCCCAGCTCCTCGTAGTCCCACCTTCTCTTCACCCTCACGGCACCGTTGGGCTCCACGGTGACCCAAGGGGATTCGTCCCTGATCTTGAAAGTCTCCCGCTCCGTCTCCTTCTCCAGCTGGAACACAACCCTGCCTTCCGCACCTCCGTCGGCCTCGCTGAATTCAATCCTTTTGGTCGGTCTGACCGCCCTGGTCACCCTGCGCTTTACGATCCTGTGACGAGAAGCCGTGGAGGAGGACGAGGAGGAAGACGACGGGGAAGAAGACATCGAGGACGCCGAGGGGGGAGCGGACTCTCCGGTCTCGTCTCCTTCCCTCCTCCACATGCGGTGATGGGCGGCTGCTGCTTCGAGGAGGACGCTCCTCCTCTCGGCACCGTCCTGGTCCATGAGGTCCTCTCCGAGGTGATAACCATGGTGTCCCCGTCCGGAGTGCTTCCCCTTACGGTACGAATAATGCCTCTGTTCCGAATTATCGTCCACGACTTTTCCATTGTGTCCCCACCTCGATCCACCTCCGACGTCGACGTGATTGGACATCTCACCCTCGTACATGTGATCTCTGTTATTCTGTCTGGACGGATGGTTGTTGTCTAGGGTGTTCTCCGAGATGCCGTCGTGTCCTTCGCTGCCGTGGTGCATCATGGGAGGTCCCTCGATTACCCCGGATTCACTGCCGGTACCGCTGCCGCCGAGCCCCGACACGCCCTCGGGATCGTTGGGATGCCTCAGCACATGTATCCAGACTGTAGCGGGTCTTTCAGAAAACAGCGTGGGTTCGCGCACGTCGTGGGCCAGGACCCTGACGGCATGAGCACCAGGGGGAGGGTTCGGTGTGGCCAGGAGGACGTCACCCGTCTGCGGAACGACGACTGCGATCCCGCTCGGGGCCGCGAGACGGAAGTTCACCTTGTCACCATCCGCGTCCCTCGCAGATACTTTGCCGAGTACCTCACCCACCTTAGGGATCGGTCTCTCGCCGTTTTCCCACAGGATGACTTTGAAGTGGAACTCTCCGCCGTTGTCGAAGGTCGGTGCGTTGTCGTTGACGTCCTCTACCGTCACGCTGAGGGTCGCGGTAGCCGTTGCCCTTCCGTCAGAAGCTTCGAGGGTGAGTACATAGCGAGCCCTGGCTTCCCTATCCAGCGCCCTGGCGGTCACGACGGAGACGCCGCCGTCGCCGTCTTCGGCTGCGGCCAGCCTGAACGCTCCGTCGGCCGCGCCTCCCAGGGCATAACGGAGAGCGGCACCTGGTCTACCTCCGAGCGCGGCGAGGGCGTGGGACCCGCCCGGCAGGCATTTTATCGGCGTGCCGGAAACTGCGTTCTCCGTCACCACGGCTGAATCGCACTTGCCAGCGGGAAACCTCAAAAGCCTCTGGGGGTCGGTGACAAACAGGCTGATGGAATGCCTCTCGGTTCGATTCCCGGGTTGTTCGTCCAGGACGACTAGTCTGATGGCCCTCTCCGAGAGGGGATGCAAGTCCGCGGTGCTCATGACCAAACCGTCGGACAGGACGGCGAAATAATCTGAGAAAGTTGTGTCCAGGAGGCGGAACTGGTGGCCGGATGATGCGTCTTCGCTGGAGTCGACGACCCGGGCAACGCTGAAGCCGGGTCGTATGTCGCTGGGTATAACGATGCTTTTTGTGCCTCCGTGGGCCGCCGCCAGGGTCGCCAGCGCCGCGGCGGCGAGCACCAGCATGGCGCGGGACCACATGGCGTGGGTGTTGGTGGGAGGTATCCTAGGGTGATGTCTACCGTCCTGTAAAGAGAGACAGAAAGGCATAGAATTAGAAATTTGAAAATTTAACACCACCCCATTCTTACGACTAACATTTCTATAAGCCTATAAGAGGCCAAACATTCATCCTGATAAAAGACGAGAAGTATAGTTCGTTTGAAAGTTCCTAGCACTTTGATACGTAGAACGGCATGGAATAAAAGCACAGAGGTTGCAACATACATAAGTAGTCTTAGTGAAATACCAAAAAGGGAATGACCACTTATACCAATCCCACTTCTATCTGTAATTCGTCAAAATAGACTGCCCCAATCCAACAACCGATTTTTGCACTGATGCTAAGAGCACCAACTGAAATAGACGATAATTCAAGAAAACTTTAAAAAGATCACTCAACACCATCACACATTCACCGTGCAAAAATTATTAAAATGATAGACGGACTATAGTTAATAGAAATAACACCTTGATAGCATCCTCATTTAAGTAAAACTTCTGCGTTCAACAAGGTCGTATGTTTCTGAGGGTGACCCTACCATTAAGAAGAGCATATTGTTGGAGTCCCTAAATACCCCTGCGTCTTCATATGCAATCAACACAGCTACTCTATTTTCAAGGAAGCGTTGGCTCGATGAAACTCAGAATACTTTCCACCACTCATGCACGACCGAATGCCAATGAAGGACATTTAGGGGCAGACATCCGCCAGCGTAATCAGCCCTCAGGACATATTAGAGTACAATTTAAAAAGTTTTATGCCCACGAAACTGATCCTGAGGTGGCTCTCTAGTACCATGTACGCGTAAACGTAGAGGCTAAGAAGAAAATTGAAACCAGGAGAGGGATGGTTTTCTTCATGGATGGGAGTTGCGGAGATAAATAGGCATAAAAACTGACAAATATACTTTTTAAGAATTACCAGGATGGCTGCTATTTGTTTATGTCCCCTGTCCGATCACTGCGAGACCTATTAGTCGTCGGTGACAGCTAGACTGGGGCACAGCTGTTATCGAAACACCACCTGGTCGGTCTCACACTTTTTTACACTGCTGTTCATTATTTCGCGTTCAAATTTGCTCAAAATAAAGTTTAGTCGTAGGATGACACTGACGCTATCCTGTGACCTAGAAACATGAAGTGCAGCTTTTTTTAACAAGGATATAATAGGCCAAAGAAAAGGCACACGGCCAAGGATAAAATAAGAGACGGAAATATAAATAGATATGCAAAATGCAATTACATTTTGTGTCAGCGGTAATAGTCATGCATGCATAATGAAGGAGGACGTCTCATTATCACACGCGGAACACTGATCCGTGAAAGGCCGTGGAAGGCGTTTCCCTCCAATGCACGCGGAGAGACGATTGAAATAGGCATATGCATTACGCAGCACTGAAGGATACGCAATACTATTCTTAATAAAGAAGAATAATGCATAAATTTACGGTGAAGGAACCAGAGCTTAACCATGCATAAGGTCTAATAACGCAGAAAGACATTGGTGAACGATAAGAAAATTCGCAACTTGATTGTCTACCATTGAAACTAATTCAGAAGAGCATAAGAGGAGAGATTCATCCGTAGTGATATATGGCAATTAGAAATCAGGTGGATTGGATAACTCCACGAACATAACCCCATCCAGTATTTGACAGAAATATAATAGAAGGATACATATAAGGGAGGACCCCAAGAGGAAGAACAAGATCTAAGCACATAGTCCAAATATAACATTAAGCTGGAAGGAATAATATCCAGGCTTTGTTGGGATTAGCTCTGAGGAGCGAAGAATGGAAGGCTGCAGATAATCAATCATAGGATTGAAACACTGATGATGATCATCATAGAACTACTTCATCAACGGTATAAAAGGGAAATACTGTTTTCAAACAGCCCCAAACAAAGGACCAATAAAAGAAAGGTCGACGACAGTGACAGCAGCGACAAGACGATTCTTGAATATAGCAAGGAATGAATTAGCCATAACAAAAGTGGTAAAGTTTGCGTGCACTCTGGATGAATGATTCAACACTATACAAATAAAATAGTCAAAAACGATCTGAATAGCATCCAGGCGTCCGAAAAGAAAAGGAACGGAAAAAAAACAAAACCAGGGCAGTTTATATAGGGAGGAAAGCGCGCAAAACTGCGAGGGAGGATAGCAAGCACAGCCGGTTGACCTTGATTATACACGAGCGAGGGGTAAAGACACATGGTTAATTCCCTTTCACTATCGGCGAGACGGAAGTTGCATTGCACTGCGATGGGAACGGGTCGCATTAAAAAAAGAAACGAGAATGCAGAGGAGAAAAGAAGACATTTCTTTTCTTCTTCCTCCCTCGCATCAAGCGGTTGTGTGGTGGTCGTAGAAGCATTACTTTCCCAACACCACTTTTCCCAATGTCAACGTCCCATTATCGAGGCGAATGTCTTCTCCTCTTTCAATCCAACTGGCAGTAGTGGAAGGGAAGAGAGGACGACAAGAGGTAGAGAGAGATCTTTTAAAACTCTCCTTATTCGCTTCCCGCGGGGGAGGAGACATCGTCTCTTCATCGTTCCCTCACACACTCCGGGTGCGTAATCATGCAAACAGCTGAAAGGGGGAACCAGTTCGGTCGGTCTCAAAGTGTGGTGAGTCTGTGTGCATGTGGTTCGTCTCATGCTTCGCCGGTCTCCAGAGCGTCTCTCACGGCGGGGAGGACTCTCCCCCCGAAGGCATCCACCCCCAACTCTTGTCTCTCTTTTTCTACGCCTCCCCAATCGCCTCCTCCTACGCTCTTCCAAGTGCTCCACCGAGGTGAGCATCCTGACCTCGCACTGACGGCCTAGAGCTCCTCTCTTCCACCCCTCGTCATACTTGCACCTTCACCGTCAGTCTTGTTAGCACGAAATCCCTGATAAGCTACGGAATAAATCAACGTAAGAGTTACACGCTTTTCAATTAGCGTAAAATTAATATGTTCAATAAAAATCCACGCAATATAGGTCTAATTTACGAGTTTTTGTTATTATATTTACGGTTATGTAACTGTGACAAGGGGTTAGGTGGAAGACGAAACTCTTAAGTCTCAATTTCGCCTAAAAAAATAAATATATTTATCTATCAACCTATTTATTTAAACACCGCATGCCTTCTCTTTCCAGCTGCGCTTTTCCATTCGAGATCGCCACAATGCGGGATGCAATCGCACACCAACATGCAAGCGAACGATTTAAGAAAGAGAAGGAAGGACTGCTAGAGGATGTCAGAGAAAAGCGACGAATGCAACCAGTGACATAAGACTGTTGAGCAGAGGGTTTCGAGAATTCGTTTTTCCCACGAACCATTCATACCAACTCACGAACATGTCAAAGAACTAAAGCACAAAAGCAAATCTCCCATCATTCACTCTTTCTAATGACGAGTGACCCAATATAACGCCCTCGCAGAAACATACAGGGTGATATGCAGCTCAATAAAAAGCAAATAATTTAGGAATAGGGTTCCAATGATGAATTAGACAATTTATTTTAAATTTATAAATTCTTCACCTCAGGAAAAGAATTGAAAAAGATAGTTCAATGGCAAGCAAAAAATAATAATGGATTTCCACGTAATCGCAAATATTTATGGCTCAGAGTTATGAACCTGCTATTGACTATTGTTCACTATTGGAAATTTGGCTCACACTTGGTATGTGTGATGTGAATCCCTGAGTGAAAATGTTAAGGAAAATTACGTAAGATCATCACTGAAACATAATCAATACTTCACCGTAAGGAGGGCAGGAAAAAGAATTATGCGTCAAAAATTTTCATTCATTTGTCACTGAGCGCTACATAACATACCGTTGAAGTAGCGAAGTGAAAATGACAATGATAGCGTTTTACTGATTGGAATCCCGCAATAACCAACGAAAAGGATATTCTCGATACGGCTTTCCTGCACGAAAAATGATTGTACGCCTGAACTCATTAAGATTTCTAATCATGGAACAGTAAGTACATCTCAAATTAATTCTCAATGATTATTACGACCGATACCATTCAACATAATGGTGTGATAAAATACCGCATTTCACTGAATACCAAGTATTACTCAAGTACCAAAAGGGATGGGATGGATGGATGAAGGGATGGCATAGATGAGGATTTTTCTGCTATTGCTTCCGCTTACATTCTTGCAGTAGGGTGGGTATGTAAGCATGGAGCCAAAAGGAACGAAGGGACGGCGGGATTTACTCGAAGGCCAAGGCGGTGGTGGTGCGAGGGTGCATGACGAGTAGGCTGCACATTCAGGTAAGGTGCACACAACAATGGTGTCGTTAAGCAGAGAGAGAGAACATAACCTGTCAGGTGGTGATGCAGGCGCTTTCTACTCTCCACGCCGAGCCTCGTAGAAATAGGATGACAAGAGAAATGGATTGCGGAGGCCATGCGAGGTTAGAAACCAACTTGGCCGGAGACAGTCATTCTTAAAAAAGGATTTCTCAATTAGATCCTCTACGAACCGCGGCTTTCAACCTTTTTTTTACTAGCCCCCTTGGAACTCTTGGCAGAATGTTTCCCGAGATTTTACTCCAAAAAGTGTACCTAGTGTATTATGCGAATATGCTCAATACAACACGTATGTATTCACCCGTTGGAAGCGTTCACCAGGTTGGGAACCGCTATTTTAAACCTGAGTGTATCTAATATTTTTAGGGTTTGATTTCAGATTTGAGAATTGATAAACAATAATGCAATAATTCGGTTTGCGTTTGGATTTTGAACAACGTGACCAAATGAACCGTGACCCCACACTATGTTTCTTCTTGGAGTGGTGGTAGTAGTAGTAGTTAGGAGTTGCAACCGACAGCTAGAGTCATTTGCGCCCCTGAGCTGAGGTAGGAAGGTTGGTAGAGTTAGGATTAATTGGGGAGTGTAGGAAGGGTAGAGAGTGTCTCTTTTGACTGGGGACAAGTTTGAAAAGTGGCCCACTCCTGAAAATCAGTGACGTAAACTGTTTTCCACTCATTTAAAAATTAGTTAATCTAGTGAAGTGAAGATCGCCGGGAAGCAGGGGATTTTGAAGAAAAATAGTGTAGCCACCAGATAAATGCATAAAATGAAGCAAGGAGTCCACATTTCGTCATTAACTTGGCTAGCAAAAATAAACAAATTTGACCCGATTCACAGGAGGATCTCGCCGAACGCTCAAGCAAGCGCGCCATTTCAGTGGAGCTCCGTGTGAAGGTCACTAAAAGCGATCCCAGATAACTTACAACCAGCCTACGACTACTCGGGTGAGCATTACTCTGGTTCGCGAGCCGGCTGGCGCGGCTCATACGAGTCCGATCGAAAGAATCCCGCTCATAAATAGGATTTTCCTACACAATGCATTACAGACAACTTCAAATATCCCAGAGTTATGTCTTGTGAGACCATGGCCGCGATAACGGCTTTCCACAACGCGGGCGCTCGCATTATATTTTTCAAATTTCGCTCATGAGAGCGAAAAAGTAATCGTCATTTTTTTAATTTTGTCAGGTTATTTGAATCACTAGCTTTTGTTGAAGGTGTCCGTTCTTTGGACAGTAAATGACAGTATTGCCCTTCTAGAGCGGTTTGCGTTTGGATTTTGGATATGTTTCTCCTTTGAGTAGTGGTAGTAGTAGTAGTTAGGGGTTGCAACCGACAGCTAGAGTCATTTGCGCCCCTGAGCTGAGGTAGGCAGGTTGGCAGAGTTAGGATTAATTGGGGAGTGTAGGAAGGGTAGAGAGAAACCTGGCGTCGACATTAGCCAATTCTCATGGAAAGGCATCAAGGGGTCCTCAGTGTTACATCATACCCGACTGACGGACAGAGTTCTGCACTTGAAGTGCCCTCCAAATAGCATCCAATTCAGGACTATGATTCACTGAAAAATCTCCACCATCGGCGGGATATTGACCACCTCCTAAGAAATTATGACCCCTTGCTGAAACAATAATGAAAGGGAAAACAAAAGGGAGAAGTAAGCCTGAGTACGGAATACATTAGGCAAAGGTGTTATGAAAATATAAAATAAGTAATTATGACAAATTAACAAATACAGCTTTTAGCTGCAAAAATAATGGATAGCTTCAGAAAACCAATCATGGAATTCGATTTAAGACTAATAATGACCGTTGGACCCTAAAGATAAGTCATTATTCTAGCCACCTTACCTACCCGACTCCCTTTTCTCCGCTTAAGTTCCTTTCAACAACACGCTCAAAAGAGACCCAGACGAAGGGTCCTTTACTCAGAGGCGTAGCTAGGGGAGGGCGGAGGGGGTGGTCTACCCCGGGCGGTACTTTTTTCATTTTTATCATTTAAAAAAAATGTAAGGGCTTTTAATGACAAGAAGAGTAAAACTATGAGCTATCCCGAGAGTTAAGAATTACAATTAATTTCAAATAAAGATTAAGAATTTTTCTGCATTATCTATAAAAAAAACATCAACTAATCAACGAAAGAGATTTTAATGGATTTAATGGAGAGTTTTTCCAATTAAAAGCAGAAAAAATATTTTTAAATTTGCATTTTACTTCATATGTATAAGAGAAACAAAAATCATTGGTATCAGGTTGACCTTGAGGAAATCCATAGTTAACCGAAGTAAAAGCTACAAAGAATTTTCTGATCGATTTATTAGGTTCTACTAGTTTCAACTAGAACTTAATACCTAATAAATTCTAATAGAAAAATGGATTGTAGTTTCTACTTCCATTAGAAATGAAATTATTTTCCTTATACTTTATTTTCAAATTGTCTAAATAGGTTTGATGAGTATTATGTCTTTCCCAAAGAAAGGACGGCAATTAATAGACCACCCCAAGAGGCTCAAACTGTAGCTACGGCACAGAACTTAGCTGCTATTCGGCTTGTGATGTTAGTCCTACCAAAAAGCACTAATTATTCACTCCACATGGCCTCCCAAACCACCTGAGGTGTTCAGTAAAAACGATATGAGGATAGAAAGAAAGAACGAGAGAGAAGGGAAAACAGTTGGCAGGTTGTGGAAGCTCGTCAATGTGGGAAAGGTGTAAGAATAGACTGCGAAGAAGTAAATGGAGCGGACAGAAGAAAAGGGAAGTCGGAGAAGAGAGGAGCGAAGGTATGCTGAAAAAAAAGGTGGAAGACGAGGTGTTCCGAAGAGGCGGGGATGGACGGAAAGCGATGGAGAAAAAGCGGGAAGAGGAAACCAATCCTACCATCTCACCGGTTTTCCCATGGGTAGATGGAGAGGCTGTGAGAAAGATAAATTAGAGATTCAAACAAGCTGAAAAAACGGAGGGGCGGACTGGAGATGAATGCAAAGAGAAGATGAGGAGACTACTAGACCCGAAAGTGGAACGCAAGAAAAAGTCAAGGAGGAGGATGAAAACCATCTTCATGAGACCGATGAAAAATAAAAAGCTGTTCAAATAGGTTGTGTGCTTACCTCCCTCATTTCTCGGAAGCTAACGCGGAAATTCCGAGAACCTATACCAGCAACAAATTTAGGAATCCGTCGGACATGAATATCGTTTTCATCAAGCACATTTGATCGGCAGTATATAAACAAGCACCGACAATGTCCGAGGGCTTTAAGGAGGGCAGCTCAACACTAAGATGAAATAGTCCGACGAACCCTATGTAACATAAGAAAAATAGGAACAAAAGAAAAAACACGTTAACTATATTATAATGACAGGGGCATGGAGAAAATGGACGAAGAGCGGTTACATTTCAATCTGATAATGAAATCGATGAGAGGAAAGGGAAATATTTGTCTAACAATGAGTGGTCTTTCCTTGCTTTGAAGAGACGACCAATGTGCTAAGTAATGCCAGTATTTGTTCACTAACGTTTTTTCCACTTTTCCTCAACCATCTAGCTGGAATAAGTCATCACAGAAATAAGTTACGGTAGAAGATCTAGGGTTGATCAAAAGGAACACCAGTGAGGAAAACATCAACGAAACAACCAGCATCATGTTTAGACGGTACAAAGACCAACCTAGAATAACTTCTTCATGAACATTGCCAACTCTTGACTACTCATTCGTTAAACTAGATAGCTTCAAACATGGAGCCCTCATGAGGTCTGCTTCACACGATTTAATCACCTAAGTTGAAAATTCGAGGCCCAAGAGAATTTTCTAGCAGGGAATAAATTCGACACATACACAACTCCACATAATTTCTCCACCACGGCCCTTCCATTCTTCTATGAAGACAGCATTCTGCACAATGCCGTTGGCAACGGAATAACAGAGCTAGTAAGTTCTCGTTGGGTTTGAATGGAGGAAAACACTATCGCAAAACTTTCCACATTACTCTCAATACAAGCTAACGATGAGAGAGCGCAAGGTATGAGCGGATTCAGGGTTCATCCCACGAAGCTTGGGTGGATTTGTAGCCATATTTCCCGAGGGTGTACGTGTATTTACGTTACGCATTTCTATTGCACGTTTTGCGAGAAAAAGAAAGTAAGCAATCAATGAAATATAGTAAAAATTAAAACTTTTTAAACGAGCTTTATGATGAAATCAGTGCTTCTAAGCGAATGAACAATAATATTTTTTCAGTAATCTGATATTATCGAGCTTAATTACACTCTTGAATCTGCCTAGGGAATAAAAAACGAGAGTGACCAATGACAATGAACGTAGGCACTTGGATTTGTAAGAGTAAGAAGGAAGCCGCCAGATCCATAAGGTAGATCCTCGAACAGAACCCAAGTGGATGAAATATGACGAATACTCACCTATGAGAGAAATTCCTGAAAGGAAGATCTGACGGGAAGATGACGTCGGGTAGAAAAGACGGAGAAAAAAAATGAAAAAGGAGCAGGAAAAGCGAAGAATAGATGAGCTGACGCTATGAACTGAAGAGAGGGAAGAATGTTTAAAGTGGATGAGGAGGACAACTGGAGCGCTTCTTTTTTGCGGTCGATTCGTTTTTTATTCTCGGGATATGAGGAGGAGAGACGACGCGGGAACAGGAGGAGAGGGAGCATGCGAAGGAAATGAGGTGGAGAATAGTTCGGAGGGATTTCAAAGGGGATATACCCTCCTACCCCTCCCCGAAGTGCGTCATCTCCCGGATGGCACTCCCGTCCATTCTATCCGATGCACCTCCCCCTTCACACCCGTCCACTCGTACGAGGGCAAAAGAAAAAGTAGTAAGGATTTGGAGGAGGAGGTATGGGTAAAAATATTCTTCGCTCCAACGTTTGCTACTCGTAGAGGAGGAAGGGAGAGGGAGGCAAAAATGCGGTACACTGACTGGTCCAATTACGGCGGGCTTAAGCGGTGCAACAACGGTGGAAAATAAAGCTTGCATGAAAGAGAGAATAAAAGGGAGAAAAAAAGTGTTACGGGGGCGTGAATGAAGCGGTTCCCCAGTTTTGAGTTTCGACTGGGTGGAGGTCCACGCCCGCCGCATTGGCGACGGGAAGAGCTAGAACCATCGAGGCATTGGCAAAAAAGAGGAGCGTTGCGCAACTGTTAAAAACTATTCTCGTCCGTTGTAATAGCTTTAGGACAGTGGTTCCCGAACTATTCCTGGCGACTCAAACGGGAGTAAAGCCTGCATCGGAGGAGACGAAAACGTTTGGAAAAAAAACTGACACGCCGGAACTAAATTTTCAAGTTTTTCTAAACGATAAAATTAAATGCCTCGAGCATTTTACTGTATAGACTAGGGGCTAATGAAGTGCATTAAATTGGCCGTTGTCATGTAAAATAAAAATAAAACGTGATCAAAGCAGTAAACACCAACAAAATTTGAATGGCTTTATCAAAAGAAAAACTTGACAATTTTCAGTGGATTTCATTTTCATACTTCTCCATCTCCTTAAGATTATTATTCTGCATTCTTAAGGGTATGAAGAGCATGCAATTATTACGGCTGCGTAATACGTGGGTGAATCAAATTAGACTGAGCGTTTCAGGCTTAAGAAAAGCCTTCGGAAAAAGCTTCGGATTCTTGAACAAATCCGAATGGCGATTGGAGAAGCAGAAGAAATTTAAATAACCGCGAGATAGAGCACCAAGCGTAATGCAATTCTGAAAATTTCCTTTATTTGAAGATTGAAATGCAATGCGTACATTTCCTTCACTTATAGAGAGAATTAAGGACAAAGAGCACATAAAGAAGGTATTCGGAGGACGAACAGGAAAACTGGTGATGGTAGCCTTCGTTCGAGCAGTAGGGTAGACAGCTAAATCCAAATATTTTTCCGAAAGGAAAGGGACGGAAAAAATATACGGAGAAGAAACAGAGTGGGGTAGTGGAAATAAAAAAGAACAAAGTAGGATACACCACAAAAAAGGAAGGAAGATGGAAGAGAACGAGGACGTGAAAAAGCGATCGCCTCCAAAATGGACCACTCACTCCGCGATGGAAGAATGTTTCCTACCGACACGTCTTCCCCCAGGTAATGAATGCGTGGGGCATAGCAAGCGTTGTACTGCCAAGAAACCCTCGCACTTTTCCCGCCTTCGGCCGGCCCACCGCATTTCCGACGTCCGCCCGGGTGTGACAAGACTCAGGAGAGAGAGAGAGAGAGGAAGGACAGATTCCATGAGGTATGGAATGAGTGAACAAATGGCAAGCGGTATTCTCACACCGAGGAATCCCACCACTCGGGAGAGGAGGACATAATGTACCCGAAGACAAATCGACCCGGAAAAGCAGATAATATCTCAAGGGAAACATGCATGCGCGACCATGATTCCCCGGCAAAGAATCGATAAATTTGGAGCAACTCCGGACAAATGCCAGGTGGTACCTACTCGTTCCTCGGCACCAGAGCAGTTCTATGCCAATTTCCACTTATGCGAAACACAATTCTAACTTTGCAACAAAGTTCGACCTCCTAAATAGCTCGTGTTCCATCGCAGTGCAGACCGTGAATTTGAACGAAGAGAGCTGAATATACGTTCATGGGCCGGGAAGAAGTGTGTGCAACGTCTCTAGTCCCTCTTCAGACCGAGTGCATATAAGCATCTCTAAAACTGGGAACAGACAAATGGGCAGCACTTATACCGTGGAACAATAGCTTCTATGATCACTCCCAGAGAAATAAGAAAAAACGAGCATATTCGGGATGCATCAGAGCTAAAAAAAAAGACAATGAAAAAAGGAGGCACTAACAGAGACCGACATTAACTGGAAGCACGTACGCAGAGAGAAATACGCGGAAATCCTGAAGAGAAGACACTAAACAGCATACTGCACAGTAGGAACAGTTGGTAATCAACTCGGCAATTAGGGTTAATGAAGCAAATGAGATAGCTGGTCGGAAACAGATTCAATTACGAGAGAAATCCAGTGCCGGCGGCAGTAATAGGAGAGGGTATCTAAATGAGGCCGCCACACTTCCGAATTCCCAGAAGAGGCACCCGTCAGTGGTCCGTGAGTGCTTTACGTGGTAGACAAAATGAATAAACTGAATGGTTTCAACTTGGCGGAAACTATTTCTGGTAGTATTCAAACACAGCCATATACCACGACTTTGCCAAGAGTCCCCATAAAATGCCAGTGATCTCCGTAGAGATAATTCGTTTAAAAATCAAGGAGAGAAAGAAGTGCTACAAGAATTGATACGATCCTGAAAAAAAGAGGTAGAACAAAAAGAGAAAATCGAAACTTTGGGGAGCGGAAAAGAACATCACATTTGTGCAAATACGAGAAAAAGAGAGAGACTGAAAAAAAGAGCTCCCGTTTCGTTCATCCTAATTTACGAGCATGGCTATGGCGGAAAATAGGATTTTAATAAAAAAACGGATTTCCGACGGAATTCACGATTATTTATGTCCCTTTGAGAGTGTTGTATTACAAATACAGAGCATCGATAACAACCACCGAATACGCGAATCTTTGAAATAGGGGAAGATTAATAATTCACTCATGGGAGGTTTTAGCTTTTGCCGATAATGAATCCATGAATGTCGAAATTTAAGAAATAACTACTTCTACATTCTATGGATTAGGGTCATCACTTACGGTGGGATTTAGTCATGAAAGACCCTCTTACTGATAAGGGACTAAAAGTTGATGACAAGGTGATTTTAAAGGGAGAGACACAATAGGTGGCGATATGAATGGGACTTCACTAAAGAACCAATCAAATAAATTTGTGAGCACTCATCGATTTTCTCCAAGAGACTCCAAGAACATATCAACATCCTAATCCATAAAAGAAGTTGGATTATTAATATTTACAAAATCTTAAGTCATACGTGGGGCCACTCAGTTTTCATCTAAGAGAAGAAACAACTTGCATTTTTTTTAATCATTTGAGTGTCATCAAATTAATTGCTCATCAGCATGCTGTATAGTGGATGGTATGGGAATCAAACACCACATGTGGTCGAAAGGAAAACGCTGAAAGCACAGAAGCCTTCAAAATGCCAGAAAAACTCTACAGTCAACACAACAGATTTTTTCCGAGAAATTATGTGAGTAAAAATGGACGCGAGAAAGAGATACGAAGATTTATGACGCATAAAAACTTATCACCAGTCACGCCCAGGAAAGGTTCCGGGAAAATAAATCTGAATTCAAACGAAAAATATCAGCTACCAACGAAACAACACGAAGCTATGTTTTAAAAGATATAAAAGTAGGAAAGTATTTTTTGCATGGATGGGATAGTGACAGAAAAGAAGGTAGGGAATGAAAACTATAAACTAAGGTTTTCGCACCTATTTTTTTCTCATTTTTTTCATCGGACTGCTTTCCAAAGTAAATGTTGCCATTTTTACCAACACAAAGTAAAAGACGTATGCGAAGGATTACCGAAGAGTTGTTCTTATAATTGACGTGCAATACAGCTGGCCAAGTGTTGATATTAATGAGAAGTCTTATCACTCAAAATCTGCATATAAATTTGGACCTAAAATACAATTAAGTACTCGCTACCCAACTTTATTACTACGGCAAAAATATTTGCCTTAAAACTCGGGCATATAGATGGAAAAATGCCATTTATTAACAATTCACGCAACTAGTATGGGCACGTTAGTTCCTTTAATGACGGAGTTCTCATACGTAACACGAACTCACGCGATTAAATTATATTGGAAAAGTATACAAAAAAGACAAACGAACTATGAAAGAGAATATTAATGAAAATATATCCGTGGATGAAGACGCACACACAAAAGATGTGAAACACCAAAGGAATCCCACCATAACATAAAGGAAAGAAAACAGAACACCACAAGCCGTCAAATAATTCAACCCGTTCGCTTCAAATGATTATCCCTAAAAAATAAAAAAATAAAAGAGACACCAGACACATAGCACAGCGTGAATCGCTATCGTAATGGCTTCTCCCATTTTAATGCCTCGTCTCCTGAAAGGAACTGCGCCTCGTTGAGAGAGCGGTATAAAACTAACAAGAGACGAGCGACCTTTCGGTGTGCAGCTCTATACGGTCCCGCAAACAACACAGGGGTATATATCTGAAAGGTCATAGGGCGGTAACGAAGGGGAAGGCTGACGGAATATGAGGACCCAAGCGCGAGACAAACGACGGCAGTAAAATAAAGAAGGAGTCAACGAGGATGCGACGCAGAGACTTCGTTTATAAGTGAAGGGAGAGAAAAGCGGTAGGGGATGTACGACGGTATGTATGTACCTAAACTCGAGAGCCTATCACCCAGCTTCAGCCGTCAATTACGCTCCATTTTTAGCTCCGCTCATTTAGGGGAAAAATCTCACGCGCAGGAAAATAACACTCCGCACGCGGCTTAATTATTCACACTTCTCTTGCCACGAAGTGTCGTCCACAGCCAGCTGTCAAATAAACGTTGCGTCAAACGTGATGAATCTCTCGCAAAAACACAAGCATTTTTCTAGAACGAGGACCGAGAGAGATAAGAGAATGATTTTTATCAGCATTGGCGGCACTAAATCCCGCCAAATTACATAATCCGAGCAATAGGCAAGGTACTTTCTTTCGTGCAGAATGCAGTTTATTTCGTTTCTGAATTTACCAAGGGTATGACTTATCTGAGAATTGACTGCGGTAGAAGTAGGAGAGATAGAGTTAGCAATGAGTTGGTGACGAAAGAATGTGGAATGGATGCTCCGGAAATGAACATGAATGAAAGGAGCGTGCTTCGTTGGTTTGCCCATGTTTAGAGAATGGACGATAATCGAACAACTAAACAAATGTATGATACAGGAGTGAATGGTGCGAGAGAAAGGGGTAAACCGAGGAAGTCGTGGTTGAATGTGGTGGAAGAGACTCTAAAGAAGAGAAATGTTAGGAGTGTTAAGAAATGGAAAGCGGGCGTGAAGCAATGCATGAATGCGGTGGAAGCGAAAGAGTTTTGCAAGGAGAGGGCATCAAGGAGAAAATTAATGAAATGAAGCCAGATTTCTAGGCTTCACGCCGAGTATAAAGTTCTTTTGAATATGCTTACCCTGTAAGAGAACGGTGTGATGAGTTTATGTGTTAATTCACCAACCTTACTTAAAAATAAGCACTGCGCTTCGACGCAGAAAAATACAACCTGCTGAAGGGGGTACGGTATTAATCGAGGATTTTTCATCCAAGACAATCCCAAGATAAACAGAATCATAACCGAGATGTGATTCAAACTCGCGCCCTTAGGATTGCCAGACCAACGTATTTCTAACCTGGTTACCGCAGTAATAGGATATTTTAACTATTTACTTTAGAAGTATAGATATTGCAAAGTTCAAGGAATATAGTTCATTCCAAGAGTAAATAAACACCGGCTGAATATCAACCCTTGGAGAATAAAAAATTCAAAATAGGAACGCAAGTGGATCGGATACATAGAGAGCATATGATAGCGTGTTTAATCGCATTTGCATACCGTTATTATATTCATTCAAGTAAAAATCTCAACTCATCTCCTTTAGCACTAACAATAAGATGACACAATTGAAAGAAACATCAATATCATGCCAATATTAAATTTCAAACCCTTTGATGTCACAATTACCTCGAAGGAAATTCTCTTAAAAGCTCCGTTACAACCTTGGGAGGAAGACTTTCGCAACGAGACATATGCGCAATACCGACTCAATGATCATATTTCACTGCCCAGCAAGGCACCGAGCGACGACGGTACAGCATTTTGCATGTATATCTACCAGTTCAACAAGAATCCTTCTGGTTTCGTCTAATGCCTGTTTAATGATTTCCACCAGCCATAAACACGTCACGAAAACATGAATTGAAACAGATAAAATGTTTTACGACGAGAGACAACCGTAGTAGGGCGGAAGATAAGGGGGAGGGTCATTTCTTTCTTTCCGCAGTGTTCTAAAACCCGATAGCCACACTGAGAACTGTGATTTTTAATTTGTTGGCATAAAAGGTATAAATAAAGTCGGAAGTGGACGAAAGTTTTCCCCTCCGAAATAAGCACATAGCAAACGCGCACAACGATCAACTACCAGGCTCAAGGAAACAGAAGATCTTATGCCTAAGCAGCTGAACAAGAGAATGAACATGATATTAAATTTATGATTACGTTGGAATTCTAAAATGATCATACTTTTATCACCTAAAAGTTTTCCTTTTGCAACAGCTGAAAACATTAGGAATTCATAAATTACTTAGCAACCGGGTAACAACCAAAATAATCCACACAACTAAATGGGTGGAAGTCACAGAGAAATAAGGATACTTAATTTAACACAAATACTCTTAAGTAAACCTTTCAGCATTTAAATAGTTTACAAAAATGAAATAGTTTACAAAATGTGAATTTCTAATTCGATGTAAATACAGTGAATTCATTTTAGCCCTGATGAAGCCAAGGTATTTTTAGAAACGTTGGTGATGACGTAATAGAATCTATTTTTCTTAACCAAGACCTAATCTTCGGAAAAGAAAAATAATCTATTCATAAAAAAGAAACTGAGAAAAAATAACATCTAGATATAAGAAATACACTTTATCCAGCTACATCCTAGTGTATATTATTTATTAAGGCTCTTATTCGCCTATGTAGGTTATATGTTTGAATTCTCAAATGGCAAAAGCACATATGTCTACCAGATATAAAAAATGGATACCGAGCACTTCCATCCAGTCCACAACATACAAACGAAAATATGCCAAAATCGATTACTTTTCATCAACCTCCAATCTAATTATTATCTAAGTAAAAATTCTGTTCGTTTCTCCGCTAACATATCGACAGAAGAGACGTTTTAAATTACATCAAGCGCAATATCATCAGAGTTAGACAAAAATTAATTCTCAGTAAAACCACAGCAATTACGATTCATTTTCACATATCTATGATTAAAATTATATTCACCTTCCACAAAAATTGTGGCTTTGTCGTTGAAATTCAAATGTTGACAAATTAGAAGTACAAGTACAATTAGTAGTACAATTGCATCATAAAGCTTTGATGAAGAAGGTGTTCACGTTCAACCCCATTTAGAGCAGTTTTACATTTTCTGAAATACAGTTTGAGCATAATTGATGAACCAACGCTCCAAATATTCATATCTTGCATCTCACAGGCGCATACATTAAGCTATAATCCTAGCAAGAGCACTCAAAATCGTTTATTAAATCATGATTGAACGATTACACTATTCCACGCTGTGGATTCAAGGGAGTTCAATAACCTTTTCACGCGAATCCTCAGAGGACTCTTTTAATTATGCCAGACGGTAATGGACTAGTAATGGAAACGTAGGCTGAATAAATAGTAAGACGGTCCATTTCTACCTCCCTTCGAGTTTACTTTTGTTTGTTACGAAACGGATGAGTAATCCAAAGGGTAAAGGGTAACGAAGAAATGCTTACGTTGGAGCTCGAAACACTTTGCGAAAAAGTTCAATTATTTTTAACCCAACGTATACATGTATAAACATAATAAAACCATTCAAAATGAATATGAAGGGAGAAAGAACTTTTATATCAAGGGGTATATATGCTCCTTTTCAATACAAGAATTTGCACGTAAAATATCAAAATATCCCTATAATTCTCGTCACATTTTGATTACTAGTATTCCATCGATTAATTCTATAATTCAATAAATAACTTCTTTACCTGATTTCCTGCATATTCCCAAGCGCGATTCCATTGTCATTCTCAGCCTTCTAGGTTTCTTTCGATTTCATATGAATTTCACACCAATTCCATCTCCTTATCTGCTTACTCAAAGCTATACATTTTACGTACAATAGCCATGGACACCTCGCATGCCATGATAACATCATTCATAATCCCACTTCGTTCCCTACGGATTTCCTCCACCACTTTTCTCTTTTTCCCTAGCTAATCCAGTATTTCTTCGTCTTCCTGTCTGGTAACAATGAACTAGGAAAATAGTTTTCCTATGTGCCCCACGTGATACGGCGCACGAATTACAATAATTGAGAGATGTATAAGTTAAAAATAGCGTAGATGAATGGGAAAATAGTCCATGACATCTCGGACTGCGCGAATCATTTCCTAAGATTCCACCAATTTAAAAATCAATATTATCAACATCAGCAGTTTTTAATCCTAAATTTGTATTTCTGCAGAAATCCGCTCCATTTTATTTTTTTAAACAGCATTTTTAATTCACCAAAATAATAGCTGCTCTTCCACAGTATATTCGCGATTTGATAACGTTAGCATACTATTTCCGGCATATCTATCAATTTTACAGACAATTTTCAGGTCTTGAAGACCTCTGCATCAAAAGACCCATACACTTGTGGACCAAAGATCAATAATTTATAGAGATCAATTACATAGACATCATCGTGCAGCATACATATTTACTACTGCACTAAAACGATTTCAGTCAGGACAGTGTATTCCTCATTAGAAATGAGAGGAAACATGCTATTAAATAAGTCTTATTTTTCATGAAAATGTTGGCAGAGTTAACAATTGCACTTTACGACATCCAAATCGGGGCTATATGTAAATAATTCGAGTTAAAGAAAAGTAATAAAGGGCTGATATACCAAAAATATTACCGTGTCGTTGTCCAATAGGAAATCGAAGATCGGCAAATGGTCGGTATTGCCGACATTTTATTAAACATTTAACTAACGTTTAATATGTAACGAGGAAGTGCTTATCACTGTGAGCAAGGAGAGAAAACAACAGGAGGAGA
The DNA here is from genome assembly GCA_963573305.1 of Pyrrhosoma nymphula. Taxonomy (NCBI): domain Eukaryota; kingdom Metazoa; phylum Arthropoda; class Insecta; order Odonata; family Coenagrionidae; genus Pyrrhosoma; species Pyrrhosoma nymphula. Next base: position 58,721,396 of record OY754330.1, read on the forward strand.
TTAGGGGGAGTAAGAGCACGTGTCTGGAAAAGACGAAGGGGGGGGAAGGGTTGCTGAAGGCCGAGATATAGGGGGGCATGTTGGGTGAGCGGGGAAGGGGAAGAAAGGGAATAGGTATCATGGACAGTATGAAGAAGGGTAGGACGTACGCAGAGATGAATAAAAAGTATTATTGATATATGCGACCCTGAAAATGTAAACATCTAGATGTTTTTTTGGCAATTCAATGCCATTTTAACACGTAGCCTTACGGCATATGACATATATTTCGTAATCATTCCAATAAATACTTACAGAATTCCTTCTAAACGCGAAATAATTAATTCTTATTATTATGATTGTTGATAACAAATATCAAGATGCCACGCCGAGTTCAATATCCGAAAGAAACATATTTAAATGTAAATTTCGCCTAAATTTCGAATACTCCGCCGAATTTTCAGGTCACAACATGCTTTAATTCAGGGAAAATATGTAAAATATAATACATGCATCATATCTATCACTGCCTGTATGGTGAGTTCCAAAGCATAAACAGATGTACATAAGGGAAATGTGGTCCAAGAATTTTTTTCGACTTACTTAAAAATTATTAAAATGTGCACTCAATGACCCACGATTACCGCTCCAGCCACCTCAATCGGTAGATTACCCAACTGACGTTCGAAACCCACCACTGTATCCGACCACCAAGCCACCGCGCCAATCCTACCCCGTCGCCCGCTCTCCTCCTTTCCCATTATACTCTTCTTCTTCCCGTAGTTCTCCTTGGAAGGGGAAGTGGGTGAGGAAGAGCGAGAGGTAGGAGGAGGTGGACCTCCCGCCAAGACTGCCAGGGCACCCAACGTCTCATTCCGCCAGGGAGTGTGTCACATTTATCATTCCCACCTTTCTTCTTCTTCTTCAACCACCTCTCACACTCATAGCCCACGCTTCCCTCCAACGGCGGGCGATCCCCTATACACCCACGCACGCCGGCTGACCGTACCAAAACCTCTCCTCTTTTCCTCTCTCCCCCTCTCCGCATGCCACTCTCAGAGTCAGCTCCCAGCTTACACCCAGACAATTATCCCACCACTCTCCGCGTCCTTTCCCTTCGTCCTCTTCCTTAGCCGCCGCGCCGCCGCCCGCTCTGCTTCCCGCCACACTGACCGCTTAGCCAGACTTCGCAGCCTCGCCAATTCCGTGCCTGCTCGCCTCACAATTAGTAGTAGTGATGAGCAAACTCGGTCTTTTGAGAAATCTCGGTCACCCCTATCACTCCCACTTGCGATCCGATCGTGAGTGTAAGGTCATGAGCGATTGATGTTCCAGCTAGTGATCTGTTCAAGTTGCCTACGATCAATGACCTCTCAGGAAAGTCGTGAGCGATAAAAAATCTTTATGACCGCTGCTGACCATTCGTGATTATATACTGTAAGCAAGACCGATGTGTACAGCTACCTCGTTTAGTGCCGGTTTCCGCGGAGTTGTGAGTAATTTTTCGAAAACAATTGGAGGCAAAATTGAGCAATACGTTCGAAGGTTTGTTTTTTTCTTTCACAGTGTTCTGGGTTTGTGACTTTGCATAATTAAGAAGAATATTAGAAATATCCTAGAAATGAAAATGAAATAGCATAGAATTGCCAAACAAATCGGTGAAATGTATTTTTTTACTGTTAACCATAGATATCACTAATCACCCAGAAACAATCATCAGAGGATTAATGAGAATTGCATTCTTGCAAGCATTCATGGGGAAAGCGGAAAACGCGTTTTTAATCACATAATGGAATCGAGTAAGAATACCACGGTAGTCTTTTTTAACAATTGATCTTAATGTGTTTGATTTTCAGGCATAAACTAAGGACCAATACAAAAGAATACGCAAGCTAAGAAAATGAAAAAAATGGGCTTGGAAAAAAATGCCATATATTCACCGCCAAATGAGACTTTCAGGCAACAAGATGATCAAATTACTTGCAGCATTCCAAATAAAAGTAGTTCAACGATCATTTGCATCGCGGGAGGGAAGGAAGGAATGGTAATTCTCCACCGAGTTCACTATATTTCCCCACTGGCTTGCTTCACCTGCGGGACCACATCCCTGTTAGCTCTCCGAAAGACGCCTTCACTAGAGTCAGAATGAAAGAACACATTCCACCTCACCGCGACCTCCATGTTGGCGGCCCCGAACTAGCCTAACCTCTTCCGCCGGTGCTCTTTCGTCCACGGGAACATACAAAGCATGCCTTTCCCTGCAAACACCCACACAACTCACCAATACATTGAACGCATCAAAAAGCCACCAGCTATAGCTTGCTTGCTCACCGCAGAGATGGGAGAGACTTTCGGTAAAGAGCGACGCATGGTGGAGGTTGAAAAATCGATAACTTCCCGCCTGTGGATCGATACGACAGAGATATATCTGAGGGGCGGCATTGGGAAAACTCTCACGTCTCGTTTTCAATGTTTTAACCTCTCCATTCCCTGGATATTTCGAAATGTTTTCGGGAAAGCCGCCGCAATAGGTCCACAAAACCCGAAGCGAACACAGGATAAAGAAAGATGGTTTAAAAGTTAATGCGCTTCGCAGAAATTAGGCAGGATACTTTATTTCGTCCAACGTAAGTTAGGAATAAGGTAAACATGAGATAAAAACCATGAAGAAGGTTTCAAAGAGGTAGTAACTATCACTGCCAGCCCAAGCTACTTAGCAAGAGTGGGCAACATTTTATTTGACCACCCCGAATGAAGAATTTATTTACCAATAACGATTTCTTAAACTGCACGATAATTTGAGGGATACTGAGGGGGTTAACATAGCATCCTCATAACATTTTCGTTTCATTAACAGCCAGAAAATCAACTTTTATTCTATAAGGTTCTTCGAGTTTCACGAGGAAAAGTACATGATAGAGGTTTTGTCTTATAAGTAAATGTAATTTCAACCGTAAATTTGCAGTGCAATTTTGGACCCTGTTCCTTTTAAATGGGCTAATGACGAATTCTAATGACGGAACTACGGATAAACCTACAATAACTGTGTAAACGAAGTCAAAAATACATTAACATTCATTGTTTGTATTGAAAAATGCTAAATTTAAAAAAACGCACCCACGCAAATATTCATTCCCCAGAAAAAAATAAAATCCAATCGTTATTTTTCCTCCCAGTGACGCACAAAATTGGAACTCCCAAACCACGGCAATATGTCATAAATGGACTGAATACATGCCTTAATTATAGGTGGACTAAAAATCCGGATATTCAAAAACAGGACAAAAAATGTAATTTAATTCACGATAGTGAATCATCACAAGCTTACGCGAGGAAAATTAATTCATATTTTCGGTAATGAGGAGCACATAATTATTTCTTTAACGAGATGAAACGACAGATTCCACGAGACTTAAAATTAGCAAGAGTAATTTCCCACTGGTAATATGCAAATAATTGAACTTGACTCCAGGAGGAGAGGAAAATCCATTCATTCCTATACAAAAGTACCTGATATGACGTACAGTATGAAAAAAGGGAGCATCCTTTAAACAGTTAACGCGCTAAACGAGCTTTAGTAAAATGTTAAAGCGTTCAGCATCCATCCAGCCATTAACATGGGATATGTTACTGTGTTCAGCATTACCAATCTCAATTGTGTAGGAACACTAAACAATTGGGGGCACTATAACGACGCAGTTACACGCACGCAATACGGTTGTAAATAAAGAGAAACAAGGTAGTAAAACAGGACAAAATGTTATAAAGAACCTGAAAGTCGAAATGCGGATGCTTAAAGAAAACACACCGGTCCAAGTTTCGATGTGTCCAATGTTCATTTGTATTTTATTCCAGCTGTCTCGCTCGTCGGGTAAGGGCATATTCGGAATGGTCCTTGAGTCCTTCCGCCACGCCTCTATGCTGTCTAGTAAATTCCAATTCCTCCAACAGCTAAGGCGTAAAAGTCAAAGGAATTAAAACACATAAATGGGAGCTCGGAAAGCACTCCTCCAAGCCACTTCATTCCAATACTCATCTTGTCAGACATTCCTTTTCTCGCCTTCGCACTGTCCCTTCTTACAGCCAGCCACCCTACCTCCTTCGGGTATCCCTTATCTTCATCTTCCTGACTCTCTTTCTTCCCTCGGACATCTATCCATTTCTCTTCACGCTCCCTCTCCTTCCTTCCCGCCTTTTCTTTATTTCCCTAGCGAACAATTCCACCTGGCGGAGATTCTTATCACTATTCTGTTTTCTATCGTTCTGTCACGCCCGATTCCGGTCGTAAAAAATACCCTCGCTCCAAAACATCTCTCAAATGTCTTTAAGATGGCTTCGATTCGAAAAATAAAACTCGACAGCAATTCAAACGAAAGGAGGCTAAAAATACCAACCGTCCCGTTAAAAGGAATATTTTGTTGGCCGAATATATCTGTCTGCGATACAGTATTGGGCTCAAATGAACCAAAATATAGGTCCACATGCGGCAGTATGCATTAACATTCGTAAAAAAAATCACGATTGGGTAACAATTTTAATATTCCCTAGGGTGACTGCTGGAGAACTTGCAATTCTTGTTTAAGGTCCAAAGACGAAGAAATGGAATAATTGGGCCCATACCTTAGGAACATTACATTGACATAGATCAGGCTAAAATTTTAGTAACAAAATTATTAATAATTGATAAAAAGAACCTTAGTATAAAAAATTACTTAACGTTCAGGTGACCATGCACATAACATTAAATAATAAAAATGACTTCGATCAACATTTCGACTTCAAAAAATTTTTAAAATTGCATAAAAGTATATAAATATAATTATCCTGCGACATAAACGACAATAGAATAAACATTAATGATTGACGACAAGTAGTTTGACAGTATTTTTAATTATAATTGCCCAATGGAAGGATAGAATAAGAAACGACGAAGTGAAAAGAATAGAATTTGAGAAAACCATATGGGGCGGTAGGATGGCAGGATAAGAACCAGATGGATTAGCCACACGTAGAGACACAACGAATTTGCATGGAACATAATAAGGGTAGCTACAGGCCAGAGACGATGAAATTCCAGGACTTTTCCAGATTTTCCAGCCAAAACATTTTCATTTTTCGAAGAGAAAATATCCTTTTTTTGGTAAGCGCGTATTTCAATGAAGGCGTAAGAAAGCAGCACAACATATTAACGCATGTACTATGGGAGGAATAAAGTTTCCCAGCAAATAGAATGCCACCACTATCGCTCTGGGGAAAAATCTGCTTCCTCTCTGATGGTATATTTATTCTTAAGTCGATGAGGGAAACTCTACATCTACATCAACGAATTACCGTGCAACCCACCACCAGGGTGTGTGGCACGGGGTGATTCCACACCAGGCATGCAGCACTCGTCCCAGCACAAATCTTGGCCTCGCACGTTCCCCCGGCCGCTAGGCGCAAGCCAAAAAGCAGTCAGGAGAACAGTGCTCAGTCCAACCAGAAACTGGGAGAGTGATACGTAAACGAACCAGCAAACATGCAGAACAATGCTATAATATTACTAATACTGTTAATGTATGAATGCTGCGAGATGCTACTTCATGCAGAGAACAAAATAAACTCGAACACAGTGAGGTTGTGGACTCGTCGCCCAAGTCGGAGATGGATTTCCCGCCGCTTGCCCGCCCCGAGCATTATTCGCTCTGGCTACCAAATGGAGGCAAATTAAATTACCGTGTACGCATTTGAAACATTCTATTTACTTCTCTCGTTCTCTCCTTCCTTGGGGGCATAATTTATTGTTTAACACCAAATATGAGCTGCACTGCCTCACTCAGGAAAGGTCACACACCAACAAACAGTGCCTAAAATGATACTTTTCACTTATTAAAAACAATCATTTTCACTGAGAAAAGCAAATTTCCAGGCTAATTTATCGTTTTCCATGACTTTTCCAAGTTTTCCAGGCCCATTTTTAATTTAAATGACTTTTCCAGGTATTTCAGGTTTTCCAGGCCTGTAGTAACCCCGATAATAGAAGGGTAAGGTAAGACTATGAGACAAATACATAGGCTAGGTAAAACGGGATCTGAAACTGAAGCGCTACAATAAAGGGGTTAGAAGTGGTTAGGGTAGGGTAGGCATGCAGACAGGGTCGTCGTTATCAACCAATCGTAGAAATGATGATGACGACTTATGATGATGATACGTTTCTTGACATCGCAAAAGATAGTAAAAAAGGGGTCAAATAATCAATAGATATTTAGATAGGCAGACGCCTTGTCCGAGAACGCAGGAGACAACACCATAACGATGCCGAAAGGCGCTATAAGGGATGGCGGAGAGGCAAGAATGCAAAATCCAGGGTAAGGTTTCGCAATTTTTATTGTCACGAGCCTCCCATTGTTTCCCAGATTACCTCCCTGAGGGCTACCCTCGGCGTGAATGAAGCCTTAACAAACATACGCCGTCGTCCTTCCCCTTTGTTCAGTTTTCCGTCGTCTCGTGATCCGCAATAGCAGCACAGGTCGTTCAACTATGCAACGCGATGGATTTCCCGTTCAGTAACGTACGGAGCATATATACCCTCCACCGCCTTTGTGTGTGGCCGAGGAAAACTTGCAACTGCGAGGATGAAACACGCAGGGTCTAACCGAGACATTTGCCACTCCCGCTGATCGATCACAACTCCCTAGCGGTTTCGACCTCTTGGATAAATAAAGAAAGCGAACTGAAAGACTACCACTGGAATCGACCAGAATAAGTCACCCAGTGAAATTTCAAGAGTCATGGAAAATAATTAATTTTCACCCCCATAATTCCCATGAGCAGAAAAGAATTTTTCTCAGCAATCCTACCTGCCATTTCTTGGCGTTATCACAATATACGATATAATTACGAAACGAAATACGATATAATTACGAAAAATAAAGACGCGTCATTACCACATTACCTAAAACGACATATGGAGCATCCCAGTAAAATACTATCCAGGAAATAAAGGAAAGAACCGACACAAGATGCGATATTTTGGCTACAAAAGACCAATAGTGGTAGTAAGCTTAAAATTAAAGTTTTTAATTTATGCTTATTTTAAAGCGTATAAATCTTATTGTATAAGTTTTCGCCAGCATAATACATAGCAAAGCACATGTTAGCAAGCAGTATTTCATTAATCTGAAAAGGTCAAATCGATTTAGCAAAGTAATCTCTGAACGAATATCTTACTTTAGTAAATGGCTTTTCATGAAAATTATCACGGGATGGTTTCAAAACATTCAACTGGAAATAACTTCCCGAATGCAGTGGAATTTCCACAGCAAAATTCAATCAAAACTAACGCGTTGTCGATCATACAAGAAGAGTGGCCAGATATTCAACTAATATAAATTTAATGCACACCAGTAAATAACTAAAATTCCAGGTAGAAAATAAAATTGCTTAGTTTTAATATGTTCCCAGCAATATTTGAATATATTTGCAGAGGAAATGGAAGGATCAAAACTAAAACACACATATATGGAATTGCATGCATTACATGTGATTGTATACTGGAATTTCAGATGCGGCACACGATTCTACATTCATGCAGGTATGAAGCGTTCATCTATTTTGAGTGTACAGGCGACAGTTAGAGAATTTAAAATTCCAGAAAAGGGAATTCGAAACCTCACAACCCTTAACAATCTAATGCCACTATGTATCCACAAATGCTTGAAAAGCAAAAGGGCAATCATTTTCAAGTTGAGTGTGATCTTAAAAATACTATACCTAATACATGTTCATTGAATTCGCCTGATGTTGGAATCAGGCCGCTAACATGCACGACTCTAGATAAAGCCTTCTAAGCTGGCTAAAAAAAACGCTAGCTGCTCTATCAACCATCTTTGTCTGGAAACAAAATTTTGCAGCATTAGACTGATTGATTGCAATTAAAGGCTATTAATAACAGTAGTTCTCTCATTCTGGTAGAAACACGAATAAAATATTAAGGTATCAAACGCTTTATTGGCCATAAAATAAACTGCTTCGAATGGAGGCTGAGAAATCCTGTGAGTTCAACGCTACGATTCCAAGTTTTTTTTGTAACCTGTCACTCACCGCTTTGTCCGTCCACGGAACGTCATAAAAATTGAGGAATCCACGAGAATTCCTCCCTCGCACGCGTCTCACTAGCGGCTCACGTTACCCGCAAAAGAGAACTTCCAAGCATTCCAAATGCTACTCCCGGACTATAAACATCCATCTATTTATAAGAGATGGGGAATATCTCCCACTCCAATCTCTTCCTCATTCTTCTCGAGGTCATAAATAAGCCCTGATGAAGAAGTTTAAAGCTCATATCAAGCATAAGCATGTCCAAAAAAACGAAGGAGTTTATTCTCAATGAGACTGCATAAATTTCGATGAATGACCCAGCAGCGGGAACGGAATGAGCCTCAAAGTGAAAACGACAAAATCAAGATACGGCAAAAGAAACGAGAAGATATATTTCTGCCAAAAACTTTACCTTTTATCTTCAATTAAACCGCCCAAAATCATAAATTACGACGCAAAAAGTGCTTCATCAACGTTTCCCACAAAGCCACAACTGCTGTATTATCTCAAAGTTTCCACAGGAGGATTCCTACAAGAATGTACTTGAGCAGAAAATTTCGGGGGAAACTTCTTTGGAACCTGAGTTAAAGTTTTACTGAAAAAAGTGTTGATGTGAAATATCTCTTACTCTAATAAATTGAGAAATATAGGAAACTCGAGCAATGCACATTCAGCCCTTTCAATCACGCACAGTTAGTTACACAGTCTCGTATAAGATACCTCACAACAGCATGCGATACGGGATGTTAGGAAAGTCATCAGCTGAGCTGCTCCTCTATTTAGGATATTAAGTTGCTTCACGTTGATGCTAATATTATAGGCAGAAATGGATGGCATAATTTATCAGTTGCTGCCAAGTTCCTATTTGGAGAAAATTGCTACCACACAAGTATTAAATTTGGTAATTCCTTAAAATCGAATGCCTTTGTTTGATCGAGTCGAATAGTCATTGTTTCATTAATTCGCTAATATATGTTAGGTAGAGCATGTCTGGAGTGGATTAACTTCATGGTACAAAACCCTTACGACGGGTGCTAAGTTGATATAGATACAGATAATCAAAAAGTTCTGACAGCTGTTCTCCAAGATAACAAGTAAGTTTCAACTACTAGGCAACTTCAGGTGTTCAAAATCAAGTTCATCCAAAATAAACAAAATATAGAATGCGAGATACGGAAATGTTACAAAACGTATGCTCATGCACAGTTTCCATGAGTTTATACCCGAAATCATCCATTTCACTTTCACGAACGATTACTTTACCTAAGAACACTTTTTCTTATTACTGCTTCCAAGTAATCTATACCCCCGGGCATTCTAAGACTCAATTTTATAACGCCTTAGTTGAACTAACTGTAAGTTGACGAGATGGTTAATGTAATGTCATGGCACTGAGAGCTCCAGTTTATAAACTACAAAAGACCACCAAATTAGCATGAGGATTAACTATGAAATGACAATAAATAACTTGTTGCATCCACCACATGGATTTAATTCGCCATCAAAAAAGCATTTGACTTGACTGGGATTCAAACCCGGATATCCCAATTTCCGGATACTTGTGGTAAAACAATCCCGGTAAATTCAAACGATATTTTTACGTACAATTTCATTCCTTAGGTGCATGTCTTTGCATCCGTGCTCGTGACAGCGTACCGAGTTACTTGTGAACTTTTCCCAATGGTAGGTACTGGTTTTTGCACCCACGTTTATTTCATTTTCCTCAGCGGAACCTATGTCGGTTTAAGTTCAACGTGAGCATTAACGACAGCACAGCATATCCACCTCAATACTCAGCATACCCACCTCACAATCAGTGCTCATACCGCGAAAAATTACGAACGAGCGACATGTAACCATCTGGGCTTCACGATTTCCATAGCTAAGTCGTGACTTTCGGCTGCTTTGTCATCGGAAATGCCCAAAGGCTTGTGCTATGCACGTTTTTCACTTTTTTTCATGCACATAACGTACTTCTTCGACCGCGTGAAAAGCGGGTGGCAGCAACATCGACCTGGGGGAACCCTACCCTCACCCTGCCCCCGTAAGCGCTCGTTACGACGGAGCTGCACCGAATTTACTTTTTCGGATTCTCGGCAGACACACCCTCCCATCCTTCCTCCTCGTGTCCGCGGGATATATCACCCGGACTCAACTCTCCCCGACACCCTCGTAGGACTGCACATCACATACCAGTGAGAGAGAGCGATAGAGAGAGAGCATTTCACCCTCTTGGTGTTCGCACCACTTCCCTCACGAAATCTCAACCGTACTGAACCCACCCTCCCTTCTCCTCACCCCTTTGCCCTCACCTAGCAACGCGGGGCTCATCCCCTTAAGCCCCCTCCGAGAGCTTCTACCAATCTCTCCGCGGAAAAAATTCACCCTCTTCAAAAAAAAATATAAAAGAAACGCTCGCGGAAAAATCAAGACCCGGAGGGGGTGAGTGATGGAGGGATGAAGATAGCAGCACGGCACGTTACATTACGAAATTACAGTAAAGTTAGAAATTATTTAAGCCGACAGCAGGAATGTTACGGAATTACGGTATAAAATACTATCTATGGTACAGAAAGAAATTACGATTTTATTTTTCGAGACCATTTCGTACATTTTTCGTACACGTTTCATGCCTGGTGTGGTATCATCCCGTGCCACACACCCCGGAGGTGGCTTTCATGGTTATTTCGTAGATGTAGATTTAAGTACCATTCCGTCTAGAAAAATGAGTTGCACGTAGCCGTGAGGTGATTCATCCGAATTCAGACGAGACATGAACGGCGCTCTACACAATAAAGCAACAATGTCACAAAAACACTATCGCAGAATTGCTACCAAATCGATTCAATATTTGAATTCTTACACATACATAAATAATCATCACGCAGTTCCCTTCCGGAGTAGGTAAGGTCAAAATACCTTTTTCATTGCGGTCAGCCCTAGGAAACTGGCTCTCTTTCAATAATTTTCTCCACAAAGGGCCAATAGTGCTTATTCGTTAAAAAAACAGCATTCGTATTGTTTCATTTTGGACACGGATTTTTCTCTTAGATGCTGTGATATTAAAATGCGGTACGAAACTACTGTACGATATTTAACGTACTATGCAATAACATATGAAACGTATAGGTAATTGCAGTTCGTAAAACTGCTAACTATTACGGTACAAAAAATACGATAGGTACGATAATTTTTGGTGGAACGAAATACAAAAAAAATCGTACCTTACTGTCACCTCATGGAGTGATGAAGATGCTCAACCATCCCCGCCACAGTGGCTCCCCTGCCTCCTCAGAACTTCCCCACCCCTCTTGTTCCTCAATCCAGCACCCTGATATCCTCCAGCCCCCTTTTCCCCAAAGAACTTGGTCCTTATATTTTTTCTTCCTCCCTCGCCCACTTTCGTATTCCCGTCTTCTTCCTTTCGCCGTTTTCCCCACACCCATCTCTTCAGTGCACGACCCTAATCCCCCCCTTCCACGCCCCCTTCCGGCCCCTTAAATCCTGCGCACCACCAGCACCATATTTCATCCTGTGCCCTCTTAACTTTATTCCGCTCTCCCATTTTCTATCCATTACAAACTACCCTACGTCCAGCACCACTGCTGGGAGGACATAGCAGAATTCGCTATACGTCTCAATTCTCAATCAATCCAATCCCCATTAAATCGGATTACATGTAATATAGCTATGTTCCACACTGGTGACACAGCGTTACCGTTTTTGAAGTACTCAAGTCCATCCGGAGTAAAACCACTTAGTAAATCCCACATTATTTTATTGCTAATCGACCACGGTTTCGACAGTTTGTGCATTCTTCAAAGCTTTAAAACCATGGTCCATAATAATAAAATAGTGTGGCATTTACAGAGTGGTTTTATTCGAGATGAATATTAGTCAAGAGAAGATGGCACATAAAGTCGAAACCATGATTTTTATTGATAATATTGTGTGAAATTTATTAAGAGGTTTCATTCGAGATGAGAATCGATCAATTTCACAAACCAATATTGTAAGTTACGCCACGTACTTTTTTCTTACAGCACTCACGTTCTGTGGAGCCCATTGAAATTGGGCAAACGAATTAGATCAATGTTCAATCAGAGACGTCTATCTTTTTTCAATTATTCTTAACAAGAAGTCCTTTCACTCCAGTTACCTTTAAATCACCGAATGGAAGTTTTACAGTTGAGCTCTTGAATGGCGATCCATGGAGGACTCCAATGTCCACTACAGAAATGACACAACTCTATGCCTGTCAGACTTGGGACTACCGGTTTCCGATAACCCTGCATTCCCTACTGAACAGTTTACAGTCATCTTTGGAACAGGATTCCGATGGAAAACATTTATAAGGCATGGCCCTCGAGTTTTTCCAGTTAATGGAATGAACGTAACATCTCATTTCATAGAAGCAACAGCCCGCACACAAAAACTAAATTCAGGTATCTCCAACTACACTTTAAATGCTCGTCACCATGAATAGATGGCAAAGTAAAGCACAGAGCAACCACGTACAATGACATCGACTGATATTGGAAATGAACTCGTTGAATCTCAGCGATGCGATGCGCAAGATATGCCTCATGCGCGAGAAAATCGAAAGTCTAACTCATTTCCATGTCCATTTTTACCCGAGGTGGCATTAGTCCTCGCCAACACGTTGCTTCTATCTTTTTCGGTCTTTTGAATCTTCCTCGGAAATCCACATCTTGTTCATGTAATGCCTGGCCTTTCCATCGTTTTCTCAGCCTTCCTGGAGGTCTTTTTACTTCTGGATTTTGATTCCAGATATGTATTACCATGCCACTTTGTAGACTTAAGTCGACATGACACCTCAATCTCAAACTAATGGCTTCGACCACTCAACCCGGTGGCTTCTATTAATCCATTATTTCTCTAACACTTATATTTAATTCTCCAAGTGATGCCCTCCCTTTTTGGTCCAAATAGTTTTATTAGTACTTTATTTACTAATGTCACCAACCTTTACTTTGTATAATTCCTTAAATAAGTGTTTCTGATCCATACACTAAAACAGACAGACAGACCTACCTTTAAGGATGATGTGAATGCATCGATATTAGCCAGGTAAAAAATTAAACATGGTGGAAATGTACGTATTTTCTTTATCCATGAGATAAGTAAATTGCCGTTTTCACAAACGGTTACGTCGCCTACAATAGCTCATATAAGTAAAGTAAGATTTCTCTAATGATAGTTTATTAAATTTTGTATGGTTCGGACAATCGAAAGACCAAAAAGAAAATCATACTGCGACGCAAATACGCAGTAATGTCAGTTCCGTTTCGGGACTCGTGTCTCCTCTTACTTCCTTCTGTCTGCTCGTCCTCGTAACTCTCCACCTATTTCTCTCCCAAAAATCTCCCAGACTCACTTCAAACATAACCCATACGCCTCAAGTCCCTACAGTCATTCCTCACATCCTCGAAAACATATACATACATGGTCGAGCCGCACACATACGTGGAGACGCGCACGCATTCCCCCAAAATATTTCCGTATTCAAGCCAGCCCCTGGACCATTCCCTCGTCCTTTAATGCTTCCCAGCCTCCTCCTCATCCCCACGGGGCCTTTTCAAAACTCCCTTCTCCCCTTGGCGCGTGGTCCATCATGCTCCTCCAATGGAGCCATAACCCTCTCCTTCCGCCATTGGCGGGTTCTCTCATAAGGCGTCTTCTCTCCTCCTCCGCCATTTTTCCCCCATGAACCACTCACCGGAAACGTGCGTGCCGCGGCCCTTTGGCCGCGTCTAACTCGACGAACGGTACATACTAAGCTAACAAACGCACTTTAATTAAAAAAAAAATAATACAGTATATATGAGCCGTTGAGAGCTAGCGTGTCAAAGCAAAATGTTAGTTTTTTTCCATATTATAGATTGGAGCGCAAAAGCATTCCTCTACCTGTACTCCGTTTTGCTAATGAGTGGCGCGAATCTAGCTTCAGTGTTTTTACCACAAGAATGCAGCAAATGCAGCAGTTTTTATTGACTGCAATTTAAGTCCCATTTTCCAAAAAAGGACAATTTTGATTTGCACCATTCTTGCTCTTATCGGCCAATTTGTGGTGGTACACGGTGGTAAGGATGTGACCGATTCTAAAACGGAAGTAGGGCGCATTCGTGGATCTTTACTGCGCGTTGTCGCTATCGCTATTCATAACGCCCACTTCAATTGTTGCTCTCATTTCGCAGTCACCGTTAGTTCTTGCGACTTGTTCGCCATGAGAGTGCCGTGGTTTCGAGTACTAAGCGTAATTTGAAGAATGCAGTTCGTATTTTACTATAAATATATTTGGAATAATAATAAAATGACAACAACGCAAAACGGGGCGATATAAAGATTTGTGATTACGACCCAGGTTGGGGCCTAGAGTTGGGGTAGGGTAAAGTGCCTCCAGCACTGGCTTCCCATCCCGAAGGACCGGGACCGGACACTCACTGAAGCGGAACTTTATCAGCGCATTACCGATCCTTAGTACTTAGACGGAAATTTTCAGTGGACTCTCGATCTCTACTACCTTTTGTTAGCCATATGGAGAACACTTAAGCTTAGGTACTCCCTCCGCCAGATTGGAGGTAAAACTGTAAACCCCTTAGCAGCTTTCGTCAAAATTAGTACTCCCGAAGTAGCAGTAGACCTAGTAGGTACTTCAGGAGTGTATAGGACCTTCTATTCTTCGACAAGTCTTAATAGTGATAGGTTCCAAAGGTATAACAGTTTGGAAGAGTATTAAACTAAACCTTTAACGTCCCAAGCACACACTACAATGATCATAACGCTATGCCATTTGAATCCGCTAGCTATTTTATCGAAAATAATATATTCGCAATGATAAATACTTCAGTAGGGTCGATTAAATAAATCTGGAACAAATTTCTCACTTGATACGTCTGTTGGTCCAATAAAATCCTCAGAACATAGTTCACTTAGCTAAAATGCTTGAAAAATCATTTCTGGAGCCGGAAATGCAAAGGGAAAGGGAAATGTAAATATGATATATTTTACGTTTGGTGAGTAAAACTACCTGAAATCCATTTCCCGAAAGCTTGATACCATGTATTGGCTGCCAAGACGCACTACGAAAGCCAAGCATTAATGTGGTAATATGTATGAGGATTCTCATGGCTCCGAAGGGCCTTGGTTGCGATGCAATCTCTCTCTAGCATTGAGCGCTCACCTCCACCACGAATGCGATACATTTTTACTTAAGTTTCCCCCTCAGGCAATGCCGCTAAAGACGCCTCCTCCAAAATATTCTCAAAGTTTACCAACTCCCCGGAAAGATAAATCCACATAATGTTACGCGATCATAAATAATACGATTCGTTATATGAAAAACTCATTTTCAAAACTATCATCGCGGAGTATTTTTCAAATGGCTTTCGGATACATTTCCATGAAAATCCGCGAGGCCCGATCATTTATCATTTTTATCGCGCCCACGCCGCAGAAGTTTGTACTCCCTCAAAAAAGCTCAATTCGCCCCCCTCAAGGGATGTTCCTCATTCTCGCCGAAATCTCCGCCAATATATCCGCGGGCCCCTCCGGTCTCTGCAGACTTAAAGCCACCCTTTAGCGGGGGGGAGCGGGGATTGGAGGGAGGGAGGTTTGAAAACGCCCCTTGCACCACCACACGGTGTCGCTTCCTCTTTCTTCCCTAACGTTTCCTTTTTTTAAACTCAACCCCTAATAGGCATCCCCCGTAATGCTCTCTCCATTTGACCCGACGCCGCCGTCTCCGCAAGCCGAATATCTCCATCACTCCCTTCTACTTACCGGCTGCTATGCGTCGCCCGTTAAAATAAAAAAAAGAATAACGAAAAACTACGGGGGAGGGAGAGAAAATTCTCTCTTTAGCCTCCCCATAAAAACCCATTTTATGGCACCTCCCAAAAAAAATAATTACATTTTATATTCCTCTCCATATTTTTTCTCTCTTGAGGAAGGCGCTCGCGGGGGGACTACTGTGAATGGTTGGTAATCTTCCAAGGTCTCCGTAGCCTTTAAACCAATATCTTACTACGACGCGAGGGGAGTACTAATTCACGGTAGTACGTTCGAGTTCACTTTTATGTGTGTAAGGAAGTGATATATCCTTGGGGCGTGGCTCCTCCTCTTCTCCCGGAATCATCAAAATTCTCTCAAGCCTTTAAGCAGTCCCAGCGGATCGATTTAGGGAAACGCTTTTCGTCTAGGCGACATAATAATCAGTGTGTCACACGGAAAAGAACGCTTTGCCTCTTCCTAGAAAGATTTCGAACCTTGAGCGAGATTAATAATACCCCCGCATCCACGACTATTAAAAAAAATTATCTCCAAACAAATTACGCTTGGGAAAGATAAAAAAATAAGTTGTCGACAGTTAAGCGACTTCATGGTAAGGAATTATTTGACATCGGTAGTAATACAGGTAATTATGTACGGAAAACGAATGTAGCTTGCTTGTTTCACGATCCTTCCGACCGTAAACCAATGCTATGAAACAAAATTAACTTGTTCGCTCCACCATTAACAAGCGATGGAAGTTGTTCCAAAAGATATGAGGTTTCAAACATATGTTAAAGGCATCTGGGAAGCAATTCTTAACTTTAATAAAAAGTAAGCAATCAATAACACTAAAACCGGTTTTCCTGATCAAGACATCGCATACGACGGGAACATAGTTTCCGGCCAGTAAATTTCTATTTTATTTAACCAAGTATTTTAGTAAAGAAATTTAATCCAGCGAGGTAGAATAAATATATAGCTACTTCTCTGTATACCCACATTTCATAGGACGTAGTGGGGACATATATCGTAACGCTACGTAACTGTTGCCAACAGCGAATTAACCTCAAGGAAAATAAACTTCTAACTTAAATGGATAAAAATAACGATAATGGTCAGGAAAAATTAGTTACTTAAACCAGAAGAACACGCTAAGAAAGTCAATTTAAGAAAGGCAGAATAGGAAAATTAATCGATAAAACTAGCAGCTTGCCTTGAACGACTTCCGTTTATAAGTACCAAATGGATGAACTTCGGGAAATCCCGCGACCAGTTTACCTTTCTAGTGAAACGCTTCGACCCAATTCTTCGAATACATTATCTTCACGCCTAAAATTCCGTTTCAATCTCAATCGCTTCAAATATAAAAATTTAAGAACGGGAATTCCGTCACAAACGAATCATTCATACTAGACACGGAAAATACCTCTTGAAAAACTCCTCGTTTCTTAATATCCTTATAATTTCAAAAAGAGTGAACATTGGCTAAACTTCTTATCACAACTCTTTCCACGTCAGGAGACTAAAATCAGAGAGCTTTTCTGCGCTGGTGAAAGTTGACGCTTTTAGAGAACGAAATCTAATGGCGTGAGAAAGTCCTGCGTCCTGCTTTGTCACGTCTTTTTAAATCTCAAAGTCAAAAATATCAACACTCTTATCTCATACGGATTTGTCACTGTTCAAAAATATAACTTACAGAATTCCTTAAGATATTTTACCGGGAGAAGTAGAATTAAACCGAGAAGTTCCAGAAACGTACCAGTTTATATGATGTTTCCCCGCGCGCTAGTCAACTAAAGTATATACTATGATAGCTTAAATAACTGAGCTCATGGGATCGAATAAAAGACTTGCAGCTATGAGATCTAGGATTCATGAGCGACTAGATTTTTTTCAGAGGCATATATTTCTCTGTGGTTGGGGTTGGGCTCTCAAAATTAGTCTCCCCTTTTAATATCAACGTCCATCTGTAAATGGGAACTTATTATAATATACCTCCACTACTCCCAGTCTCGCTCGAATACTCTGCTTGATACGAATTGTCTGTCAAGTGCTCACTAAAACAATTTAATCTACGTATAAAGCAGCATAAATGGTTCAAGCTATCACTTCCAAGAAATAAAATAAATCAAGGATGCAATTATTTATGATTCAGCAGTACGTCATTAAAAATAGAAATAGTACTTCGCTCAATCAATTATTAATTAAATAATTTCTCGGATATATCACTATGCGTATAATGTTAATCACAATTGGAATTGCTTGGGGTAAATTGTTATTTCTGAGCAAAAGCACTAATTTTTTAAATAAATTACGAAAATATTTGCGTGAAAATTCATACCTGTTATTCTTTTATACCGTGCACACAGTATTCATTTCAAGTTCATCTACTTAATACGCGTAAGTACACTAGAATATATGAGGTATTAAAGGTAAGACTTCAAAAAAGTGGATTGAAACTAAATTACATTACACGAGCAGAGACTACAGTAATCTAACCCCAGAACGACAAAAAATAAATATTAATATGAATCCCCGCTACGCCATACTCTGTGTTTGACCTCAACTCTCACTTCAATGCCATTTGTAAAACATATACACCTGCGATAATCCACACATAAAACCTCAACTGTCTGAGGTAATACAATTCTAAATGTTACGTAATATAAATGGACTCAATTAAGTGATTCGCAGCACACGGAAGAAGAAATGGAGGCACTACTTCATTTAATACGAGAATTACTGCACGTCATTTGAAGATTAATCCCTCCCCATAGCAGAATTTCTGCATTTTAAGCACGATCCATTGTTCTGCGATAACCCGAACGTTGATGGAGGGTGCCACAGAAATAAGCAGGGTCGAGATATAATTCACTCAGGCATTTCACGACAACTCCATCACCAAAAAGCGATATCCAGCATTCACTTAGTAGTGGCGCGCAGGCACGTGACTGCCGTACCGTAGCGATAACGAAGCCGAAACAGAATTCGTAAATTCGCTCGATATGTCTCTTCTGTATGGAGTCCCTGCCGGACAATGGCGCGTATGCTCGCTTCTAAATGGAACTGTGACACAGATACATAGTTATACGTAACTGAAAAATGCCTTGGCAGCCCCTGGCATCGAAGAAATAACATGGGGAAACTGTCGATAAATTGCAGAGTCTTGCATTTGGAGTACGAGGACCTACATTACTGTGCCTCCATTTTGAAGTGGTTTGGATCGGCAGCTTTGATAGTCCGCAATACCCAATAGAAAATAGCTTGATACGTACACCCAATAGAATGTTACCCCATGTCGTTAAAACCGGTGCTGGCACATCAAAGCTATACAGATACTTCTAAGCGCTAGTGTCACCCATGCATTTAAGCGCAATCCATCACTTATAGCATTACACCTTGTATACTAGTACATAAAAATAATAAATTTATTTAAATATCCTCAATACCCACCAAGTAACACATTATATATTTTCTTCTGTAAAAACAACTTAAATTTTAATACAAACCTACAATTACCGCGGCATTGTAATTTATAACTATAAAAATTAGATAAATTTCAAGAAAAAATAAACTAACATTAAAAATGAAAAATGTTTGACATGGATTTTATACCTTCTCTTTGATTGGGCCTTGACCAAAACATCCAAGCTAAAAGGTAAGCTGGCGACCAGATTTTAAATGCTACGTCACCGAAAAAAGCAAAATGCACTAAAAAGAGGTACATACTTTTTTCCTTCATTTTCAAAATGTGATAATTTAATTGTCACTCCTTCTTTCTCTATTCTAAAATAGAGGTCATGAGTAATAGATGAAACTTTAATCTGAAAGGATAGAGTTCGTTAAAGGTAAAGTTTACAAACGCAGCCTGACTCTCAATGATGCGCATGGGCCAATGAGGTGGAAGATCCATTATCTTCTTATGAAATCGGGACATACGGGAACGCGTAACTCGCAGCGAATTTCACGCGCGCGAGGTGCAAAACCTGTGTCAGAGTAAGAGGACAAATACGGAGGCATCGCCGCGTGCGTCCTCCTTACGTATGCACCCTGTTTCTTGAGTCTTCATTCTCCCCGCTCTCTCATTCCATCACTGCCTACCTACTGTTATTTTCTCTCTGTCAACCTTTTCGTGAACTCGGAGCCAGCAAAAAGTGCGTAAAAAATACACCGATAAAATACGTCCCTTTCGCATTTCCGCAACTCGAGTTGTCGATGCCAAACAAATGTAAAACTTTGACAATGAGCAGCGCCGGAGCTAGCTACGGGTGAGAAAACGTCATTGAGGGCAATAACCTCTGACCCACACATAACCTCCCACCAAAGGCATAAAGAATATTAACTGAACTAGTATGCGAGCCAAAGGATGATATCGATTACGCAATTTATCGATAATGCATTTGCAATGATCGATGGCGATAGAGCATCATTGTTATGCTACGGAAGCGACGGACGAAATTAATACGGACACAGAATTACTTTCGTTCATTAGATCCACGAGCGAAATCATTATGCCTCGTATCAGCCACCAGAGAGAACCTTATTTATTCCTTTGCATCAGAAATCAAATGATATACATGAAACATTAACCAGGAAATGTGATCACACATTACTGCTTAATGGTAAAGGTCATACCCAATTTGAATAAATGTCATATCACAACCCAACAGTATTGATAATGACTAATCTTATGCCCTAAAAGTTGTTTGCGGATAAATTAAAACTTCAATCCACCTGTCTTCCTGCATAGTAAATCAATCCACTTTCTCAAAATAATGTGATTTAAAATTAATCAACACATTTAAAAACAAAAAAAAATATCTAATTTATAATTCACGGATTCATACTGACAATGAAGTGAGAATTTCGTAATTTTCTACGAAAAGTGCGAAATTGTCACTTCATTTTTCTCTCTTATTAAATATACTTTTGTTTTTCAACGCATGCGTTTGCTATCTCGAAGGTTAAGATTCTCCGGAAATACAATCATCATAGATTTTACCTATAAATGGAGGAATTGATTGTACCGTTTAAAATATATTGCTTACAGACAGGGCAATGCCTTCAAAATCAGGATTAAAAATTTCATTCTTTCTATTGTTATTTCCCACTAATTTAATAGCAAAGCAAATGGCTTACATCACTTGTTTCGTTTATTGGGTATGTCCACACATTCAATGAAGTGGGAGCGAGGAAGCGTAGCTGAAAATTCCAATGTTTTGACAGTTTTCGACAGCAATTCACGCAGCTTAAGCCAGAGTCACACGAACATTTTTCCGTCTCTTTTCAGGGATAGTTCCAATGATGGCTCAAATGATGCTTAAAAATGAACGATTACGTGATCATTTTCAGGGATAGCAGCAATGATATGCCCTATCACTTTTTTCATCATTTCAGTATGTCCTTTTTTCCGTCCTTGAAAACGTAGGTGACTCCGTCATTTAGCCAATCAGAGTGCACGACCGCAGAGAACGAGTGTTGCGCTACGCGTGGCTTTCAATCAAACTAGCATTATAAAAATTAGAGGACCACGGAACGTTTATAAAATGTCTCGTAATAAATCGTGCTCATGGATGGTGGAAGCGATTACAGGTCTCATAGAAAAGGGAAAATACGACCACCTTTGCAATAATAAATCCTCTCATTGCCATTATAGATTTCTAAGGATAAAGAGCACGAATGAAAAAGTGACGAGTGTGGAACCTTCCCGTTCTGGAACAACGACGCAAGACGTTAAGGCGAGAAGGAATACCTTGCGTAATCAGTTCGGTGAAGAGAGCGAATAAAATCTTCAATGAAGTGCGGAGGTTCCACAGACGAGATCATATACATGGCTAATCGTTAATTTAAGTTTACCAGTAAGTCTTTAGGTTAATGTTAGCCCATTCGATGGCACGCATTGGGTTCATCATTAGAAAATTATTTTACTGCGCCTAAATTGATAAGCCCTCAGGCATACAAGATCAAAGTTCGCTGCCGTAACTAATATGCTAAGTACGCAAATGAACTATCAGTTAGACAGAAATAGCCAATTTAACAGCTGAAATGCAGTTGTCTCTATTTTACAATATTCTCCAGTATATGTTGAATTAATTTTGTGATCTTTTCTCGGGTTATGAACTTACATTTAGGTATCATGACAGTTTAATTTTTTTGAGAAAACATAGAGTTCCCAGAAAGACCATTGAGACGCCCCTTGGCCAAATAAATCTACCGAGAATGCCATGGTCGGTTGTATGGTAAATGGCAATGGTAATGGTTTAATAGTAATAAATAACATAATATTCAATACTCCATTATACTGAAATGAAAATAGCTGCTTAGTTTAGAATATTCACAATAATAGTTCAATTCATAATACGACAATAATCTTGATGAATGAGAAAAGAAAATCTCAGGTGCAGAAATGATGCTCCCAGTTACGGCGAAAATTATCGTGTGATGCAGAAAATTATATCTTCAGCTATCACTTTCCCTATCATGTGAGCGATCGCGAAAAGCGTCCCTTAAATGATCCCTGACAAGGGACGAAAAAAATGAATTTGATTCAGGCTATAGACCGGCACGACACCCTCCCTTAGGTTGGCGCACGCAGGACCGAGGGACCATTTTTTTATCAACGTCACGAATCAATCAAAAAGGTTAAAGCACCACCGATCGTGGGGAAATTTTCGACAGGGAAGTGGGTAGGGGGTCGCGCAGGGGGGGGGAGGGGTAGCGAGCAAAGGCCATGGCCCTCGACAAAACAAAAACACAAACCCGCTGCACGCGCTGCCTCCAGCGGTGAATATTCATGGCATTAAACGCATGCTCATCTCCCACCCCCACCACTCTACGGGGCTCTCGCCACCCGCCGCGGGGTGATGCGAGGGGAGGCTAGGGGTTAAAGGCACCACCCAGCCCCGGTCCCCTCACTACAGCAGAGTCCCTCACACACTCATCCCGCTAAACAGCCTCCCGCACACACTCATCATCCACGCCCGGGAAAGCGACATCGCCCATGTCTCACGTTGGAAGCCTTTTTATCCTTTCTTCCTCCACCTCTTCTCTTCTCGCACCCCCACTCCTTCCATCTCACACCCCCATTGTTAGGTTTTACCTAGGAGGGGAGAGGGTTCGAGGAGATGAGGGGGAAGAAGAGGATAGTTGGATCCTGACACCGTGAAAGTCCGTTCCGCACGCGTGAGTATACTGTCTGAGGAACCGTGAAATAATCTCCCTTTCTCGCTCGCTCGCTGGCTTCCTCTCTCTCCCTCTCTCTTTTTCTCCCGCCCTCACCATTCTTCCCCTCCACACTCCTCCATTAAGTTATAGCAAAACTTGGTGGCAC
The DNA here is from genome assembly GCA_963573305.1 of Pyrrhosoma nymphula. Classification (NCBI taxonomy): domain Eukaryota; kingdom Metazoa; phylum Arthropoda; class Insecta; order Odonata; family Coenagrionidae; genus Pyrrhosoma; species Pyrrhosoma nymphula. The sequence goes on from OY754330.1 coordinate 58,744,578, forward strand.
TCAAAAGCAAAGAATAAAGAGGTCGCTGAGGGTGAATCAAGCGTTGATGAGCGGGCGAAGATACAGAAGGACTCTCGGAGGGACACGCGGTCACCTCTCTTGTATGATTTCCGCTCACTTTGCGCCATGCTCTTCTCAAACGAGTGCCACCAAGTTTTGCTACCCCCATATTCTTCACTCCTCTCTTTCTTTAACTCATTATCCCATATATGACATGAAAAACCAATCAGATCCATGACGGCAAGATAGCAAATAATTGTCGGAATTGTATAGTTAGTTTCGGGATACGAATTTCCTGAAATTTCACTTCACATCGCAGCAATTGAAAAAATGCCAAAATTTCGACAAACTTTCATTTCGTCCGGTGAAGCCCTGACAAAACTTTAAATAACCAAAAACTTAAACATTAGTGAAATTTATTTTGATTCCTATAGCCCTAATAACCTAGAATGACCACTAAAAGTAAGTAACAACCAACGTTATTCGGGGAAAAAAGAAACTTATTACGATATAAACCGCGACGTAAAATAGAAGCTGTTTGGCGCAGATATCAACAAACGAAACTGGTTTCGATGAACAATCATAATAATCAGGTCAAATATCGAACAAGTTTATGAGAGTAATGCGAACAAGTTTATGAGAGTAAATTCATTGCTAAATAGAGACACCACAGTACATGCGGAGACATTTCAGTCGGTTGACGTAAGCACTAAATATCAGTCAGATAAATCATTAATACGTTTACCAGCTTTTTTCTCCTAAAAATAGTCACCATCAAATTCTCTTTCAAACAACAATCATAGAGGAATTGAAAACAAAAGCACAAAAGTAAGTCATTTTAATTCAGCCATTACTTCCACTAAAATGCATAACTATAAATTGCGTCACCCGGAAAGTGGAATATTACGTCCGAAGCAATGCACTCCAGTTTAGGACTCCGGTTATCAACACACGCATTCAATTAAAATCTCGAAAATCACTTTAATCATAATTGTACAGACTGCAGCCAATTAGCCAATTTCTAAAAGTTAGAAATCAATTTTAAGTACAAACAAATGAATGACAGTGACACAAAAGAAACACTTCCTATTTACTAATTAGCTCCTGGCGGCTGAGACGAACATCTCAATGAGCTATTTCAGTAACTCCTACACAAGAGATATGGTTGAAAAAACTATTACGCATAGCCTTAATTCGACCATTGTTTCTCTGAAGGAGCGTTTTCCTCTTCCCCTACTCATCACACCCCCATTATGCACGCTCCCATTCACAGTCTTTATACACCCACGGAATGTTAGATAGCGGAATCGTCCCTCTCTCTACTTCGTCCCACTCCGCCTTGTCCTCCGACGAAGCGTAAACAGACGCGCCTCACAAAGGGACTACGCCAACGCCCGCGGACCCACGGATAGGATATTGCAAAAGCAGATTGAATCGCACCTTCAGCATAATATCATCATGCGTGCGCTCTCTCTCTCTACCGGATGGAAAAACTTCCTGAAGCTCAGGGAAGGGGTTTTCCTCCGGCATAGATTGAATGAGTGTCACTTCCTCTAAATAGTAAAGCGCGAAGACCCTCACGAACCATGTTCTCCTATTCGAATTGTCTTCCTCTCTGACCTTCTCCTTCACTTCAAACAGATTACCCGATTGAGTGATTCTAGGCGGCTGCTGAAAATTTTTAAAGCCCGACGTAGGACATCAAAGTCGACTTTTAATCCCGAAAAATCCGTCAAATACTTTGTCTTTATACCTTCTACCGTAACTGCCTCCGTGTACCTATGATCTGCGAGTTACATGTATAGAATTCGGAGGTTTTTTCACATGAAATGAGAACAAATTCGTAGTTCTTTATTGTTCAGTAACGTAAGAGTAGTTATGACTCTTCGGTTACTAACATAGAAGATAATAAATACCTAGGGGTAGTGACGGAAGAAAAGGCAACCTTTCAAATCTTAAATAACTTTCAGCCGCGGTGAATGCAGTTGCCTCGAATGCGATAACAATGGGTTATATCTCAGAAATGAAATTTCCTGACCTTCCGGGGCATGATACTAGCTTCATAAATATATTTTATCCATGTTTAAAAGTAGTCGGTGTTTTAGGTACTCCAACTACAAAGGTTATGTCGCAACCTCTATTCTGAGTCTTTAATAATTATAAAAACACGTCAATGATGCTTTCGGGTTCCTTACGGTTGATTCATCTTGAAAGACGACGGTTTCACCGGAATTCCAGTCAGCATCTTCAGGTCCGAAATGTGATGCCGACTAGAACGCCGGCGAAACTGTAAGTCTTATAATATGAACCACCGCGGAAGGAAAAGGGAAGCTTGTCTGACATCCTCAAAAACACCCACGAAACCTGTCAATCAACAATATAAAAACCCACATACATGCCTCAAGAGATATTCGATCCCAGAACCTGTGTGTCCCCAGGCCATTGTGTTACTTACCTGGCTACCGCCAGAGTTTAACGATAAGACGTAACAACGGTAATCCAAATCGGGTGATGTTTCGAAACAAAAACTTTTTTACGAAGCAACAGAAGTCATTTTCTTTTTCCAGGTGCAACACATACTCCCCCATCGACGTTTTCACAATCGTGCATGCATAGGAGCGAACCGTAGCAAAAAAAAGATCACTCGGTGGGAAAAGCAAGCTGACAGGGTCCTGTCCCATCGGTCTACGCTTCGAAAAATAAACAAAAATCTGGGCCGAACGAGAAGCGACTTCGAGGCGGCTCTGCATAGCTTCCGCTTAAGCCACGCCCACCTCCCCCTCGACTCCTTCACATATAGACGCCGCATCCTCCCACTATTCTCACTACCACCAATAAACCTTCGCAAAACACAACCCCTCCCCCTTCTCCTATTCCTCTCCACCTTCCCCACTATCGCCTTATCTCGTATTGACTCGCCTGCATTGACGCTAGTGGTGCTTCGGTGTGCAGCAGATGGAGTTGGGCGCGCAAATTGAGAGGCAATGGAATTTCGTGCTAAACGAGGAAAGCGAAGCACGAGCTCCCGGAAGGATGGTGTACACAATTTACACATAGCGGAGCAATAAATGCCCTCTGGGCAAATAACCAGACCCCTCCCGTCACATCAACAGATAGCACTAAAAGGGAATAACCATCCGACAAACGAGATTCGATAAAGTGAAACTAGAAGAAGAATAAAAGTGAATAGCATTAAACGAACCTGATCAGGTCGATTCAAGAATTCAATACCTTTTGGTAGGTAGTATGAGAGTCGGTGACAGATAAAGCCTTGTACATATGCATATATTTTCGTATTAGCTAGAGGACATTTTCAGAGCACAATGAGAGGCTTTCCTCAAACACCACTACTCGCCTACATATATTCAAAGTTCTCACTATCTCGGAATTGATTTGATAGGAACTAAATGGTCGGAAATGACATAATAATTATTAAATATGCCATTTGTATCGAATGGAATTCCACCACAGATCTAAATAATCGAACAAAATGAGACGGTTAAAAAGATTTCGAGAAAAATACATTTTTTTCAAAATTTCAGTCCTTACTTCGTTTGAGCACAATTGATAACAAAATAAAAATATACTTTTATATTCCTCTAGCCAAAATAATAAGGTAAGATCTGCAAAATATAAATCACAATAGCTTTTATTCAGGTACACAAGAAAAAACGTAGAGATACAGAAAGCGTCATCTCCTTGCGAAATCCAAGGGAAAAATGAATGTACTTATGCCTTGAGAATGACGACAACATCGAAAGGAGCTGGTGAATCAAAAAGCATGCGGCAAGGGAACTTATTCAAATATAGTTGGGAAAGGAAAAAAAAAACCTTTTTCGATAAAATATATCCACTAGGTTAATCAACTATGAGAAATATTATGATACCGCTTCTGGTTCTTGTTCTTCCCTTGGACTAAAACCTTGTCCTGGTGAAAGGGCTTGCGTGCTCCGATGACACATAGAGCTGCACTGGCGGGAGCAATGCTCCTGGTAGGGTCACCCATGCCAGATTGGTCAAAGGTTAGGAGAGAGACGAATGGTAGTCCGCGCAGCGTCTGTACCTTAGTGAGGCGGCTGCAAAAGCCGTCTGGCCCCAGTGGGGCGACCTCTGAAGTGATGGTGTCACGTAAAAAACACTATTGAGTAAGGCCACGGAATACCATCTCAATTAAACCAAAAACCTTGAAATTATGGACAGTTCACAAATGATAATTAATCCTGGCAACTACGGGACTCGGCCCATTGGGCCGGGTGTCATGGCCGGCAGCGGTGGGAGCAAGGCCCCTGCGGTCGTCATCACATGAAATACTTGCTCAGACGTAGTAGCAGCAGAGGAAAAGAAGATAAAGAAGAGGAACGAAACTATCAGAATAGGCACGTGGAATGTTAGGACTATAAGATTATGCTGAGGGCGGGGAAGCTAGAGAATATAAAGCAAGAAATAGAGAGGGTGGGTGTAGACATAATGGGTCTGGGTGAAGTAAGATGGAAGGATGGCGGGGAGTACTGGAGCGATGACTATAGAGTAATTTATAGTGGAGGGAATGAAAGTCGGCGCGGGGTTGCATTCGTAATGAATAGGAAACTAGGTAGAAAAGTAGTGTATGCAGAACAGATGAGTGATAGGATAATAGTCGTGGAACTAAAGGCAGATCAAACGATTTTAGTTATAATCCAGGTTTATATGCCTACCTCTAATCATAAAGAGAAGGAGGTACAGTTCTGTTCAAAAAAATCATACCGCTGAAAATTTTTAAGTCCCGAATTTATGACAATGTGGCAACATGGTATGGCATGGCATGTGTACATGGGGTGTACGATCAGCTAGAGGAAATAATTGGTAGGATACCTGGGACAAAGCACTTGGTAGCAATGGGGGTTTTGGAGAAGGATGGAGAAGGTGAGCTGGGTGGCGAGGAAGACGAACGAGGAGGTATTGGATATGGTTGGAGAGGAGAGGAAGCTTGTGAAAGGTGCGGAGAAGGCAGAAGAGATGGATGGAGGAGGTTTTGAGAGGAGATGGCATGTTGAAGAGAGTGATAGAGGGGAGAACACTGGGGAAGCGTGGAAGAGGAAGGAAGAGGATAAGAATTCTGGACGAAATAAGAGGAGGTAGAAGATATGAAGAATTGAAGAGGGATCTAATAACGGGCCATCCTTAGGAGGGAAAGCGAGACAATGTCTATGAGGTTGGGATGCAGAATGGGGACAATCCAAGAACCTACCAATCAGCTGGTAGAATACTTGAATGAAATGACTGGTTTTTGCCAGAGCGCCATGCGTGTGCTATCATAATACTCTGCTCCTCTGGATCTGAGGTGTTTCATGGCGTTAATCAGCATTAAGACGCACGATGGATGCTTTTACGGAATTCAGGGCAGAGAACCATCCTCTAAAAATAAGGAAAATGTGCCCCATTTATAATGTACGCCTGAAGGTAGCACTCGCTCCCACTTCTAGTCTCCGGCCTACTATACAGCAGGCTATACATTTTTGAAGGTAGAAAAGAACCACAACATTAGCGAAACAAAATGCATACCCTGAGGAATTTCCGGCGGAACTCTTTCACGAAAAAACGGAGCACCTAAGCCTATGACATAATTCATTTCCTCAGCCACCACCAGAGTAATTTACGAGTTAAATTCATGGAAATTTTAGCTGTAAAGCTCATTATCTTGATATAACATTTTGATTAATGGGACAAGAACGAAGCGGTAGTTTTGCTCTGCTTCCCATAAACATGTATAATTTTGAAATTAAAGCGATGTCAGCAAGATCTGCTTCATAAATTCAATTACAGGGAGGCATAGTGCTCTCCGTAGCCACGCAACTAACCAAATTAGGCTCCAACTGACGCCATACACCGTTCCATTTTAGTGTGCCTAGATTCAAGAACCGAACCTTTGATTGCTATCATTGTTGAAATATGCATATTTAATACATGCACGCGACGCTTTCTTTCCACTCACGTGCCACACTTCCCCTTTAAGTGAAAAGGTATTTCGAATGCCAATGCCATTCAAATAATGGGCTTTCGAATAAACATCCAATTTAGAAGACGTTAAATAAAAAAGGGAAAATAAGGAGCCAGGATTCACACAGCACCGAACCATAAATGAAATCAAGCTGATTAGGAATCGTTTCCTCCGAACCAAATGCTCAATTAAATAGCTACAATTAACGAAGGCAACATGAATACTGCCAAAATTGATTTATGAAGAAAATAAGGAGCCAAGATATCATTACTCTTTACATGAACCCACAAAATAATAATAGGTCATAAAATCCGAAACATCTCACACAAAAAGAAAGGATAATGGATATCTACAGATACAATGAGCTAAGTTCTTCCATAAAATTACGAACAAAACATTTTCTATATATTCGATAGCGGTTGAGATTAAAATTAACTAGGAAACGAACATACCAGAGCTTAAGCTAAGTAAGATATAAGAACGTCGATAATCGAAAATATTCATGATGATCTAAATGTAATCTGTAATCTAAAAGTTATGTCAAACCATAGTCAGAGAGTAGATAATATATTTAATATACGGAATTTTTATTTTCGGGTAATCTACCACTGAAGTTAGGCTAAAATCGAGGAGCGCAAAAATCCTCTAGATTTTTACATGCCAAGGGTCCTATTCACCTACACAATATCTTTCCTCTTCTCAGCACACGTAAAACCTCTCTTCATCCAGTCCATAAAACCCATTATTTTTCTTCCGCTTCCCCTCTAAATCAACATCCTCCCCTCTATCACGGCCTTCAGCAACCCTTTGCCCCTAATTACCTCTTCCAACCACCTACTTTGTCTCATAACCTCCAACAGAAGTTTCCTCTCCTCCCCCACCAGACCAAGCACTTCTTCGTTTGTTTCCTTTTCATCAAACGCACCTTTCGTCATTCTCCTCCATGCCCACATCTCAAACTCCTGCAGCATATTCTCATTTTCTTTTCTCATAGTCCATGTTTCTGCACCATTCAACGCAAAATAAAGTAAAATTATACTGTAGAAAGAATCGAAGCTATAACAAAGGAAAACTAATAATAAGGTTAGAGCTTAAATAATAAAAAGGAAAATAAAGAGAAGCTCAAAGTAGGAAAAAGGGATAAGTACACAATACAAAATAGACAATTTGAGAAAATGAGTACTTGAGTAGTAGAAAAATGAGTTGGCTGAGATATTAGAGGAATGAAGAATTACAGTCTGTCAGTTAGGTAAAGTAATAAAGTCAGGAATTTCGATGTATTTATGAATTACGTAGACAGAATCGATAAAATCAGTAGTCACTTTGGAGTTTCTTCCCCTCATCAGTTGAAAGAAAGCACTTGGGGGTGTTCATCGCAAAAGAATGCTCGGTAAACCCAAAAGATCAAACAGATTTTATTCGGTTATTTTGACTGATTATTTTGAATGAAGGGCAAGGGTCTTCAGTTAATATTTTATAATCAAAATACGTGAAAAACATTGGCCATTCCTCCTGTAAACATTGGAAATAGAGGTATGCCGATAAGTAGAAGAGTAACAGTCTAATTCCAAACAGAAAGAACTGGCCAAAGCCGAAAAATATGCGACTCGGGCAAGTGTTTTAGAAACTGAATGGGTTTATTTGACTTTATCTTAACCAAGCGACGATGCATATGAGTTAACCAATGCGATCCAAGTGTGTGAGTTGGAAAGACTTGAGTGGAACTAGATATAAAAAAATAAGGATGCGCGCGGAAAAAGCAGGCGATAAGGTAATTCTCTTAACGGTCCCTGTAAGTTAAGACGACGGTAATTAATACAACGGATGGAATCCGAGTGTGTAGGCAGTGGCTTTATGGACTAAAAAAAATGGGCGTGGGAATGTAGGACGCTTGCGGGCTCACTGATAGCAGGAGTGGGCGGAGTGAAGCAGTGGGACGACGCAGCGTGAGATCGTGTAGATAAAAAAAGTCACGCGTGCGTCGTTTCTATCGGAGGGAGTGGCTAGAGATCATCGAAATAGAAAATAACGGAGCAAAAAACAAATGTGAGAATGACTGCGTTCGCTCTCCCAGCTTGGTACCATTGTAATCACACGAACGGTTGACGGTAGAAAATCGCCCAATGCGTATTCAATTGGACACTTTTTTCAACGTGGACGTCAGGTCGTGTTTCTAACAAATTCCAGGAAATAGAAAAATTAACGCGATATTAACATTAGACTTTGCGTGACTTTCCAGTGCATTGCCGGAAATGGTGGCTTTCACATAACAACTTAGCATGGAACCTGTACTAAGTTTCGGAAAAAAAAATATTAGCATAAGATTTGATCCATTTTAGCCATTGCAACGTCTGGTTAATGATAGCTATTGTTTACCGAAAGTTTAGGTTATGTGCAGAATTACGGACTCTTGGTTATTTGGCGTGAGCGTTAACGATGGGAGAGCATATCCGTTTCGGATATCATCCCGAGAAAATGCTTAAACCAGACAAAATAAAATCTTGACTAAGTATGTTTATTGATTATTAATGTAATCTAGTGATTTAAACAAATATTTTTTTTCTAAAATCCTTTCCAAAAGCACAAGTGGAAGCGAGAATCGTTTAGTTTTCTCATTCCCTTCCTGCATTCAGGTGCTGCTAATACAAATTCCAAATTTGAGGTTACGATATCCAGAATTGTTATTTTTATTATTTATACTATTCATTTTTAATTATTATTATGTTTACTAATTATTTTTTGAATCAAAAATTTAGCATTTGTTTCCATTTTGGCTTTCTTTATTTTCATTGGTGCTAATTTTGTTACCAAGAGGAAATGTTTGTTACCATTGACATAGCAGGAAAGTTGACCTCGGTACTAAATTTGTGAGTGTAAACTCTTATATCTTTGTGTTATTATAGCTGGTAATAACTGCTTTCCTTGCATTGTGTTGTAGCCCTGATGAAGCTTTAAAAGGCGAAACGTTGGCAAAAAGGAAGTTGAGATTTAAAAAAAAAAACACATAACCAACTCTCTATAATATAAACGCATACGCTGATAATACAAAGTTGACGCGCCTTACACGAAACAACCAGCCCTCCCACAATTGCACTTTTTTTCCAAAAACGAAATGACCGAATGAATCGGGTAGCTTGAGTGAGAGGTTGTTCTATTCGGGATAAAGAAAAAAAATAATTTGGGGAGTGGGGAGGAGAGCTATTTAAAAACCCAATCCACGTTTTAGGGCTCGGATGACACATCGCACGGGAAGGCTACGCGCCAGAGGAGGAGTGGCGACAAAAGAAGATCGGGGAAGACGATGAAGCGTCTCATCCTCACCGGATTCCTTCTTCGCAACGGACAACTACTTTTTCCCATTATAAATTCTTCTCCCGCACTTTTTGGAACCGGAAACATCCTCAGCACATAATTAGCGCCTGCTTATAGCTTTAGAGCTTAACACGTGCCGACATAGCCTTTGATAGATGATGCTTAGCTCGTACGTACATACATGCATGACAGCACGTACAGCAATTTTTTCCATAACTTGGTCTCAAATGCAAACATTTAAATGAAATGCTATGAATTTATTTAGAACGGGAAAAATTGTAAAAAGAATAAAACAGGTCTTTGAGTTCCACAATATACCTCGAGATATTACGACTCATGACAACAGAGGACATTAATTAAATATAATCTCATAATGCAGGCTGATACAAAATTACAGTATTAAATGTACTTCAGCTGGGAAAACAAGAACATACGCTAAATGAAAGAGAACATTTATAGAAAAAGGTATACTTAGAATATAACAGTTATGTCATGGGGTGCCAAAACAATAGAAAATAAAGTAAGATTCACAGGGCTCAATCCATAATACTTACTCAGGCAAAAGTCGTAAAGCAAATGTACAATGAGATCGACGTTACGAATTTTTCCGACAAATTGTAACTCAGAATACAGCGGGACGGAGAGTTCGGGAAAAAATTTAGAAAATGTTATTCCATTATAATTACTACCTTAAGCCAGCCGAATCAATAGTCATATTTTTTAACATAGGAACACTGAGCATCCATTCTTTAAAAAAATTAAGAGGCCGGGATATGGGTCAACATCTCAGCACAGCAGAACAATAGAAAAAGTTCATGAACTGGAAACGATATGGGGCTCAAAATACTAAGTATTGATATGCATTATCCTCACTACACTGCTTGTTAACGTCGTGACACATTGTTACGAAATTTCAGTCATAGCCATTATCATCAATGTTTCTAAAGCACAATATCGAGGAAATCATATCATGTCACTCAAAATGTAGCGAAAGGCTATCAGTATCTTAAGGATAGTTGAAATTAAAATGGTACTTATTGCACTTGAATGTGTCAAACTTGACAGCAGCGCAACAGCGTTTCTGATTCATAGCTAAGCAGGCCGAAACACGTTGTGAGAAATTTTTACCTACTCCAATGAACAAGTGCAATATTAAATTAATTTACCAAAGAGTATTGAAGCAATGCCCATCATAAAGAACGGTATTACAAAATCGTGCATTCCCATAGACAGGAAAGGATCATGGGAAGTATCGTTCCAACAACAAACACACCCAAGCGGGAAGGACTACTCCATTTCGCCCTGCTGTTCCGAGAATGCGAAGATTTCCGGTGGTGGAGAAAAAATATACTGGGGTGGAAAAACATACTTCTTTTCTCCTACAAAAAAAGCGACCTCTACTTGAGAAACCGATGCGTGCAAAGGTGAGTAATTAGCTTCCCCATCTCACGAGCCATTAATCATATAGTGAACAGCTTAGTAGTTCCCAACGTATCCGCTATACTCGAAGGTGGGGCGCGGGGGGAGTAGTAGTAGTAGGCAGATGGCGTGACGATTGCGTTTCGCGTGCTTCGGGATCGCGTGTTCGCAGCCCGCTGGCCGGTAGTGACCACTCGGGTGTCGGATCGCCCGCCGACGCTTCTCCCGAGAACATTAAATCCAATGCGTATCAAAGGGTTATTCCCTCCCCCCCTCCGCATGTGGGGGAGGAAACCGCTCTTAAATCACTCACTCGAGGCATGGGAATTGCACCAAATATTCTACGAGTCATGACTTCATAAAAAAAACCAGCACGCATCTAAATTCCGAAACGCTTCCAGTGTTCCGGACTTCCCTTGGCCTATGACCGTACTTGGAATGTTACGTCATTCCAATTTATTATCAGGAGTAGTAGGTACTACACCAATTATCTACATCTACGAAGTACCGTGCAAGCCACCACCAGGGTGTGTGGTACGGGGTGATTCCACACCAGGCATGCAGCATTGCAGCAATCGTCCCACTAAAATCGGGACCTCGCACGTTCCCCCAGCCGCTAGGCGCAGATCAAAAATAGGTCAGGAGAACAGTATCTTACTAACAGTCCTTACACTTGTATCCTTATCCGCTACCTAGGACTTACAGCACGCTGTGCATGTTTTCAGTATGAGTCTTGTATCCCTGTCCATTGATGTAGTTGCAAAATACATCAACGCTAATGGCCCCTCTAACACTGGCAGCATACTTACAGTGTAGTGAATGCTTGTAAGGTTTCGCCTCCTGACAACAATTAGTGATTTATGCTAATGAATCATTATGGTAGGCTCGAAGACATTAAGACGATTTGTCACCTTGGAATATACTTACGATAAAGAAGGCGCCTGCTCATTCAAGATATCTACTTCTCCGGCTCAGAATATTTTCTGTGTCTCATCATCTCGTACAACTCTCATACAAAATGTGAATTTTCCAACAATCCCTTCTATGCTCATTCAACATCCTCACTTCTATTACTATGCCTCCCTATTGTAATGTTATTATTTTATTAATTTGTTTGTGTCCTCATTCAGACACAATTCCCAAGGAGTTCCATTCTGTTTTGGCCTGTTTCTTCAAACTCATGATCCATATTAAGTCCTCTCTACGAGGAAGTCCTCTATTAGGACAGAATCGTAATCGTGGTCCTCCCTTAAAGATACTTTAGGGCCCCATTTTAAGTTCACAATAAATCTACTTTGAGTTATGTTACTAGTCCCGTATTGTCTCTAGGTTAGGATACCCGGCTCTCAAACTGGAGGCCAGGCTTAGATTCCCGGTACGGGAATTTTTGTTTCACCGCCGATAGCGGTCAACTGATAGGTGAAAGGGTTCCTTTTTTTCCAGTCTCCATTACTGATTGTAAAAGAAGCAGCGTGCAACTGACAAAAGACCGAACTGATTCTTTCCGTGCGAATGTTGAGTCCAAATTCTTCTCTGGATACACACCAGGTCAGGTCCTCCATCTCCGCCGACGCACGTTTCGATCTGCCACTCGCTCATCGTCTTCCGAGCTTCTGATGGTGACTTCATTCAAAAGACATACCGATAATATGCTATTCACATCTGTCCTCTCCCCCTTCTGTTTCCATATTCCCCCTATTTTCATTGCTTGCATCCTAACACCTCCTGCCACGCACCCCTGCAGCGGTTCACTGAGTATTCTATAGATGTAGACTAGCTTAAGCATCTTAGACCTCATTATTGCCTGCTCCATCCCTCTACCCAGCCTACCTTAAATTTCATTCAGCAGCTTTCAATTCATCCTCATCGTCTTTCCTCAGAACCAAAAGTTTATGCACCGTACAATACTACGCTCCACGTCAGACTCTACACCGGCTTTTTTTCAACATCCCTACATAAGTTCCCAGCCATCTGTCCTGTTCTATTAGCAAACGTCTCGAATTCAAAAGTTCAAAAGGCGACGTCTCTCGAGGATGTTCACATTCCTCTATTTCCGTAAATTTGACTCAATGCCTCACTAACGTTCACGGTGAGAGACGTCGATACTGACATAAAAAATGAATTCATTAATCGATTAGAACAGGAGGAAATAAATGAAAAAGGAGGAGGAATGTTACAGTAAAACAATGAAAGCATAAAATGTAATACATGGTGTCATGAAAAATATACATTTCTGACTTGAAATGTATTAGAATAGTCAAGAATAATGAGATCTATAGATTCGCCAATGTCGATGAAGGCCCCATACTGACAGTTAACGTTTGTCGATGGTGGACTAAACTTACATGTATTTGCCCCCTAGAAGAATGATTTTCTTAGCAGTGAATTTCGCCCACTAGTGCCGCACCTCACCAATCCAAAAAAAATTTGTATTCGAAGTAGACAGCGCCCTCAATTTAAATTTTCCGGGATTTCTAAGATATCGAGGCTGAGACGATAGGAAATGAGAGTAGGTATTTTTTCAAAAAGTGGAATAGTTGGGCTACGTCTCTCTCACTTTTCTAAAGAGGCTTTTGATAATGAGTACGAGAGGTCCCAACTACGCAGCAACCATCGTTGGCTGAGTGCAGAGTGGGGGAGGGAAATGAGCAATGGTAGCAACGACACGATGGCAGGGGTGTAGGCAGGGCCGGAGGCATTTTGAGCGGATACGGGCGCCGCGCCGCACGCAAAGACGGCCCATTGAGACGTAAAACCAACTTCAAAAGAGCGAAGCCATGCATATTCATACGCAGGGTGCACTGGCCGAGATTGCCAGAATGAGGGGGGAAGGGGAAAGAGAGGAAGCCATTTTACACGTTCTGCGTGGTGCGGGGGCACGATGAAGGAAAGGTTGTGAGAGACGGGATGCGACGGGAGAATGGCCGCTATGCCGGCGGGCCGAAAAAAGGCACAGTTATCCGCTCGCATGAATTTTTAAACACTCAAGCACGTACATCACCCGCCGTAAAAATCTCTTCAGGACATAAAAAAAGGGGCCGACCCCCCGTGGTTCACGAAATACAAGTGATACACGGCTTTTTTTTATCAATACTCTTTATTGTAATTCCAAAACAGATGCGCGTTTTCGTTTCCGTGGTTGTGAACTTTCAAAGGTAGATCGAGCGAGACATTTATTTAGCCATAATAGAGATCATATTCGAATTTTATTTTAAAATTCAAGCAGTTTGAAGATATTTAAAGTAAATAAATTAATATGAATGCCACAAAAACTTTGCTTTTATGACTGAACTTCTCAGTAATTAATTATACAAACATATTTTAATCTTCAACTTAACTCCTTGCATTCACGCCGTACGCTGAAAATGCCTTCACAATCAAAGGATTATTGCGATTTTATAAAAAGCATTACGGTAAGAAATAAATTATTTTTTAACAACTGAGATAACATACGAACGACACACCATTACATTTTTGTACAGATATAAGCGTCAGAACTACCTAATATTTTTTTTATTTCCCTCTGGAGCGCACAGCCGTACAATATACCATTGAGAATGGCTGTCATTTTTTTGGTAAATATCTCAAAAAGTAGTGTAAGATCTTTTTCCCTAATATTAGGCAAACTTTGTTGAGTTTTATGGGTCGCATTAATCGTTTGTAGTAACAAATGCCCCTATAGCCGGAAGATACTAAGTACGCAGATATTCCAATGCCGAATCTCTATCAAAATTAAGGAGTGAGTCAGACAGACCATGGCATCGAGATGAACCAGAAATGCAGCGGTGCAAATACAAGCCTCTAACAGAGGACTCGGCTTCGAATCCCAGAAAGAGTAAAGATGTTTCTATTGAATCACGAACCCAACTCGAGTATCACGTCAGAAGTACATTCCTCTCACTGTCAAATGGGACGTCAACTGAGGGCTTTTTGGCGCCTTTAGATGAGAGCAGGCTAATTTCGCCATCTTCCACTCTCCCATCGTTCCTAATTTCCGAGCAATTCCAAATTACCCACCTATTACCATTTAATGCGGCAAATAAAGTAATTTTTCAGTCGCCTTGCCCAATAACTCGTACCATGCTTGATTATACAATAATCGCTTCAAAATGTATGACAAATTATTTTCATAAAGCGGAAATCTCAGGCGTTACAAAGGACTTAGAACACCATAAAACAAACATGTAAGTTAAGCTGGTTAATGTTTGGCTAAGTTAAGCTTAAATATATGAAACGATAGCGACGCACATTTTTTAAACCTGTACACATGAATATAGAATACTATATCTATATTCATGCCTGTACATTTGACTGCTTGGAGTATAAATTATTAACATTTTTAATTACGTTGTCTCATACGACAGGTTGTCGTAGAAAAACAACGGTTAACATCATAATCACTTTCACACAAGTACTTAATTCGTAGGGCACAAGGTAAATATAACGGTAAGCCCCTAACATGAGAGCTGAGTCAAAGGCTCCACAACACTGGAAAATAAGATATCTCGAGCGAAACGAAATGAGATATCCTTCATAAATTAAGAGCTCGTATTTTTATGCGTCAATTCCCTCAAAAAATTCCGAGCGATAAATGTATGCTAATTGAAAAATTTACACGCTATTCGCTCTCATTAAAAAAGTAAATCATCTCAATTGTAAAACACTAACAATAAGTCGCAATATTTCACAATTTTAGCCATCCATTTACCACATAACAGTAAAAGAATTGTGTAAAGTAAGCGAAATGGAAATTTTTTATTCGCCCACTAAGGCCTAGCTTTCAGAGGACTTTCAAGCGCTTTTATTCTGAACGTTTTCAGTTGAATATTCAATGTAATAAAGCATCCAGATGCTAATTCAATCTATTCTAGCCTAGACACATTTTACTAGTCTTTTAAAAATTTTCTCAATCCCAAAGAGACTTTAAGTGATTTTAATAATGTAGAGAATAGATATAATTATGGAAATGAGATGGAAATCGTCGTTGTCGAGATTCAGAATTCTAGCAAAAAATGCTTATTCAGCCGTTAACCCTTGACTTTATGTATCCACAATTTCCACATTCTCGAACACTCTTTTAAAAACTTATACTCATTTAAAATGTTACTGCCACGCGCTCACCAATCTTTAGCTAAAAACTGAAGAGTCATTTGCATTAAAAACAGCAAAATGAAACCGGTGGTGGTATATGCTTGCGCGAAACATTCCCGGGGAAAATTTCCCTAGTTAATAGTCCCAGGCACAGTAACATCATCTTCAGATCTTAGCTGCATTTAAACGGAATTTACTCTAATCTTCATTTAAAAATTTTAAGCTCTTGTTTAAACTCGCTTCTTTTCAGCGAAAAACTCAAATTTTCACCACGTTTGTTCATATTGTTGCGCATGCACCAAATGAATCACGGCGGCCGCGCGATACTCACTGAGGGTCGTGGTGCATCCTCGGGGATTTTTATCTTTCTCCAGTTCTGAATAACTTTTTTTACAACAAAACGTCTCGCGATCAACCTTGGAACAACCCTTGTGCGTTGCTACATCGGCAATGGGATTGCGATCTTTAGGCTCCAAGGCGGCGGGGGAAAAAAACTGCTAACTTTTCCCCACTGAACGCCACGGCTCGTTGTCTACGAGAATCGTCTCGCAGTGCCTTGGGTGCACCCGCACTTAACTTCATTCCATACCCCCATTCTCCCTAAAAACACGGCACAAATAAACCACAAGAGCCTCATGATCCCGACCACCGCGCAAGGAGCGCAAAAAAAACACGTCCACGAAACAACAACAAAGCGAAAATTGCGACGACGCGAAGCCTGGACTCACGCTCCGGCTGATGCCGTCGCGTGTACTTACAAGAATCCCAAGGTTTGTTTCTTTTCCCCGTCCTCATGTGACGAGATGATTTATCGGTGCGTTGAGGACGAGCAAGGAGAGGGAGTTTGGAAAAAAACAAATATGGACCAACATGCCCCTCGAGCAACTCGAAGGAAAACTCGAACGAATGACGCGATAAGAAA
Source organism: Pyrrhosoma nymphula (assembly GCA_963573305.1). Taxonomy (NCBI): domain Eukaryota; kingdom Metazoa; phylum Arthropoda; class Insecta; order Odonata; family Coenagrionidae; genus Pyrrhosoma; species Pyrrhosoma nymphula. Next base: position 58,761,299 of record OY754330.1, read on the forward strand.
GGGGGAAGGAAAGGAAACTAGCAACTACGGACGACATGTCTGAACGGCAGTATCATTTATATTAATTATCCAAAGCGTTTGTTAAAAAAATATACATAAAATAATACCTTACGGCTGCGTGCCACCGACCTAATGTACATATTTATCTTCGGCATTTCTTCTCTCGTGCAACACAACTTTCCCACGTAGTTGAGGTTGTGTGCATGGGAAACGTAGGCGGGAAATCGAGATCACGTGGTGCGGAACCCAATCGACCGTTTGAAATTCACACAAACAAAAGGAACTGGTTCCCGGTTGTTTTTGTTTGTGTGAATATTACACGCGTTCGAGTGAAGGATACCAAGCATGAACTTCGCGTCCATGAACGTGGACTCTCTGAGTTCACATAAAGCAGGTTTAAAATAACTCCCTTGTTTTTTCCCCTTGGAAAAAGAATAGCTTGCCACACATGAACATATTTCTTAAACTGACGACCAATAAATAAATATCAAGAATGTAAAAATGACGTACTTATGATTAAGTAAGAGTCAACATTTAAAAACCGAAGTTCCCCGTATAATTTGGAAGGCTTGTTAGAGGGTAATAATTTTCACAGAAAGGGTAACACTACGTAATCGTCGTTCAATGCATATTGACGCGGAAATAACCCCAAAAAGTAGTATTCAATTTATCGGGAAAGCACTTTTAGAAGCATATCGAGATGGGACAAATATATGATTAAATTAAAAGTAAATACTAAAAGTAATATAAAATATGGCTTAATTTACGACAAACGTAAATAGAATGACGCATCTAAATAGAAAAATATGGGCACCAGATGAAGCGTCGAGTTGAGTCCTGCACCACAGAAGAATAGTTATTTGAGGAGTGGTGGGTTTGCTAGGCTAGAGGAAGTGGAGACTAGAGTCATGGGAACATGGGTTTGTGGTTGGTTTCCTTTGGTTCAGCGCATGGGTCTCACACCTGAAATCGATCAAAATTATTCATATTCTGCCGGGGTTCGAGTATTCGTTGTGCTTGGAGCACTGATTCTGGCCTTGCGAATATTCCATGTTGTGTGATAGGGGTAGTCCAAGAAATCGAGGGACTTTTGCTACATTTTCAGGACTATGTTTACATCGGGAGGCCATCTACCTACCAGTCCGCGCTATGCCAATAACCAAGCATTCAGACATGGCACCATAATTTCGCCAAGGAGTTCGAAGACGTAATGGTGTCAGTTGGGAAGGAAATGGAGATCATCCATATAACATGGAGTAATACGAACCCGACGCGACACTTCGAAAAGAAATCTCCACCAAAAAAATATTCTCGAGAAGATCAGTGGACAGGAAAGGCAAAATTTCCCAACAGATAAGCCTGCGTGAGCGGTAAGGTTCCATGTACACCATACTCTTCTTAGAGAGTTCATAAAATGAAAGCTGCAGAGATGACAGCCAACATCAGGTAATGAGCACAGCGCAAGAAGTAACCTTCACTCACAACTCGTTACGTCTGAACGACTGTTCCAAGTAGAACTGAAAACATCGCCATTGCCCGTGGAATTGGTTGTTTCTCGATAATATCTTACAATGGATGCGGAATAGAAAGCTTCAAATTTGGAGTTATGAGAGATATTGCGCAAGAACTTTTACCAATAAACTTCCCACGCTTACTTATTTATACTAAAAATCCGGGAAAAATCCTCAAAATGATATTTCTATCACATATTTCTTAAGTGCATAATCACATTAAAGTAATACTGAGATATAGCCAGAAAAAAATTAAGTTTATTTTCCGTATGCAATTTTAGTAAGTCAGTCAAACATAATTAAAGTTTCAGAGCCGTAAATCTCTTTTAGAGGAAAACTAATTCACTAAAAGTGAATACAAATTGGATGTATTACGGCTCTCAAGAGTGCCGTAAATTTTGGCCAAAAAATACTACCTATCAACAAAAACTCCTGGACTTTTTAATAATCCTATCAGAAAGGGTTGGTATTAAATTTATTTAATTGGTATAGTTGTCAATTAATTTCAATTTTGCAAAGTTTCATTTTTCGGCGACCGTAGAAGCATCGCATCCCATCGTAGTGGCGACAGCACGTGCTTCCCCAGCCGCTGCAGTCCCAGACGGAAACGAAATGATACCTGGGTCGGGTGTGGAGAGAGAGATGCATCTCATCAACTTCTTGGGACTTCTATCCCTCCCTCCCTCTGGCTTAATCCCCGAGCCTTCGCGAACGCAATCCCGCCGACATCCAGCGTTGGCAAACGGTTATGGAATGCCGCAATCAGTCTAGACGGATAAACCTGGCTGGAGGTGGGAGGGCGTAGGGTAGGTAGGTTCTAAGGGGGAGGAGTAGGGGAAGATGAAGGCTGGGACGACCGGCGGCTGCCAGACGTATTAACGAGAAGAATAAGCACTTAAGTAGTCGCGGGGACTATAAGAAGTTCCCCATTCTCATAATAGGACGCATCTAGCGGCGAGACCACCGCAAAATAAGGAATACGAGAATAAAAGTAGGAATAAGGGACAAGACCGTCGGTAAACCACGAAGAAAATATTAGCATTGCGAGGGGGAGAGAAATCCCGAAGACAGAAAGATAACGGAACGGAATTGGCGTCGTTAAAATACAGGAAAAAGAATATAAAGGGTGAAAATTTAGAGCTACTTCCCATCTTCATTTTTGACAGGGAGTGAGATAAGCCTAAATTGGTACGCAACGCAGCATCATTGAAGCTGAGATGATTACGCCGTTATATATGAACAGTAAGCAAGAGCTCACGTGAAATAGTTCAGCAATACCAGGTAGAATTATTCTTTCCTTACCCACATCTTCAGACGATTCGTCAGAAGGTAAAAGGGGCTTGCTTGAAAAAATTCATGTGCATTATTGATAATTAATCCGTTATTTCTAATAAATGCTGGATATTTACCGCTCAAATAAGGCCTTAAAATCTAATGATATCATCTAAATAGTATCTTATCCTGGTTTGCCTCCTAAATCAGATCCATGGTGTACTTATAAAATATCTTGTATTAAGCAATTCTTCAGGAGAAATAACCTTTATTATAAACATTGTGAAATGGGAAAAGAAAAAGCACACCCTTAACGTAACTAACTTTGTATCATTTAACATCAAAATAGTCCTTCGTAACGGGGTCAATGCTACAACGAAAAGCACTCCGTCCAACTCACCACTCGAATGAGGCACACCTACTCGTAGCAATGAGAGAATAGAGAGGGAGCTTGCTTTCTTGGGGAGATAAGGGTGGAAAGGGAAAAAGTCGCGGAAAAATGAGACGGGAAAATGGAGATCATTAGAAGGAATACAAAAATAGCAAAATAGCAAACGCGAGGCAGAATGAATACTGATGGAGTGTCATCAAGGACGCGAACGAAAGGGATGTGGGGAGGGGTGTAGTGTACGCTGCCACTGGCGGCGGAAAGGATGACTGAAGGCTGGAAGGGTTAAGGGGGAAAACACGAGCCAGGGATAAGAGAGCGAGAAAGTAAAGTGTTGCGATGTATACATCTAAGCTATGCTACACCCACATACTTCCGTACAAGCAGCCACAAGGGAGTGAGGCAGAAGGTGTAGCAGTAGGTGGACACCAGCCACACGCAAAGCACAGAATAGGGAAGGGAAATCGGGAGTTCTCATTGATTAGTACTTCGCTCTGTTTTTGCAGTTTCCATTAATGGTATGCTAGAAGACGGAATTCTAGCACCCATCTATTCGATGGTGTACCTCTCTTATCTCGTTGTTTCTGACAGTCCAGGAGACGTATTGAGGCGGGTGAAATAGTATTCTCCTTGTGAACCAGAAAATCGTGAGATCTGAATTTTCCTAGAAGCCTCCAAGTTTCTTTTCTGCTCAGAGTCAAAGTTTCTCTCAACACCTAACCCAGCCCTTCATTATTTTTGTCACACTACGGCCCAGTTTCCTAATCTCCGGATAAATATTTTATCGGAATGGAAACAAAAATTGGCACTTTCTCCCATTGTTGACGCTCATGTCAACTAAGCGACAGTCTGAAGTGATGTATGTACTATACCCGTACTGACAGTTAACAATAAGTCAGCGAAAAGTCTACGTCATCTTGCGGCTTACGTCAACCATATATTATAAAACCTTTCTCATCGCTCAGAGGACACAGTTTTTAGCCAAGCGCGCGGTTTTCCTGTGAATTTCGTTCAGGTTATTTATATTTTATTATAAGTAAAATTTTAATGTAAAAAATTTCAGTGTAAATTAAATCAAAATCGATCAAGTCAAGGATGACGGAGGGCTGGATTAAGAGGGTTATGAAAACGCGACATCGATACCTAAGGGAGATTGCATTTTACCAATTTGGTTTTTTGGCAATAAAATACTATTTTAACAGAGAGATTAATATTTAACAGAGAGATATATTTCGTAATAATTTTATTACATATGGAACTATTTTCTTCTAAACGTGAAATAATGCATGTCATTTCATTATAATGGTTACCAGCAAATATCATGGTGTCACGTGACGTGAAAGACTCGAAAAACATATATAAATATAATTTTCGCCTGAATTGCGAATACCGCGCCGAAAACTGAAGTCAAAATATGCTTCAATTAGGGCATAAATTTAAAATATCACTCTAGCGTCATTCCCATTGCTGCAAATATGGTGATTCCCACCGCATAAACAAACGTACTCACTAAAATTAAATGTGGTCCCATGAATTTATTTCCGACTTACTTGAAAAATTATCGAAGTGTGCACAAAATGACCCACGATTACAGCTCCAGCCACCTTGCAGAAGCGTTGCGAAGAGGAATATAGGAAGAGTTTGAAAGAGATAGGCGGTAGTCTTGTATGTGTGTGTGTGTGTAGGAGGGAGAGGTGGGGAGAGGGGGAAGAGGTGAGGAGAGGGGGGAGAGGTGAGAGGAGGGAGATGCTTTGGCTATCTATAGTGAAGGGCGGCGGAAACGCACAGCGGGCGGGCGGATGACGAAGAGATGGGGGAGCAGAGAACGAAGCGCGGCAGACGGAGCCTAAGTCACGAACTGGTGGAGGAGAGCCACTCACGCACCCCCACACACGTATATACACACACAAGGGCACAGCGACGCCCTCTCTCACGCCACAGCAATAGGCACGCATTACTTTCCCTCCCTCCCGAGCGGAGACGGCGAGAAATGGAGATCAGAGAGTAGGGCTGAGGAGGAGTAGAAAGAGGAGGAGGAATAGAAAGAGTAGGAGGAGTAGAAAGAGTAGGAGGGGTAGAAAGGAAAGGATTTCGTCGCTTCTTCCAGCAAAGAAACGGGGGGGCGAGAAAAATAAAACGGGCGGGGAAGGCGGAAAAGAGAGCTGACGCCCAGCAGCGAGGGCACACGACTGCGTGTGGAAAGGAGACAGGAAGAGCTGTTGAGGAACTCCCGGATCGGTAATGCACACGGTTTTGGAGGCCATGGATAAATACAGGACGATGCATCGAGCCGTAAAGGTACCGGAATTGGCACAAACGTCGAGTAAAGTCAATTAGTATCCTCAGTCTGCAACGTAGCATACGTCGAAAACGGGCACAACAAATAGAAGAAGCGCGATACCGCGAGAATTACTGCTGTTACTTGTGTAACTTACCCCTCCGAGTCCCTGGCAAGCGTCGGGTTTCATTGCCGTCATAATGGCCGGAGACTAGGGAGGAGTTTGGCAGTATTCGCAGCCACGTCCGTCGCCCATCGGAAAGGTGGTTACACTGAATTCGGGTCATGCGTACGCAGTAAACGGAGTGACCTCAGAATGACAGCCTTCTTCATGTGTGCTGCAAGTGATTCCGCCTGTGCCGCGCAGGCAGGATTGCACTTGACACTAGTTAGTGGCGAGCCCGTAACTCCACCAAGCACACCTATGAAGAGGTCAGCTGGGTAAACAGAGTGTCCGGGGTACGTTTGCTGAAGTTCAAATACCAGGTCTTGATATTTAGTCCTTTTTTCCACCTCATTCGCATCCATGTTCGTTTCCGCCGGAGAAGAAACTCGACCACAAACATGGAGCGTGTGAGATGGTCGAGGAGTATGGTATCAGGCTTGGTCGCCGCCAACGGTGGTGGAAAATAAGTAATTCCCCCAGATTGGACATGTATCATTCTCCGTGGCGGAGTCAATACCTCCAGGGGCATAGGCTTATATAGGCCGAAGGGCATTTAATAAGTCTGCATTTAAAATAGTAATTCACAAAAAAGAAAATTTTTTGATACCCTATCCGTCAACTCACGAGTGACAGCCATGCTGTGTTGAACATGATACGTAAAAACAGACCTTATTACTGTGTATTAAGGAGAAATCCATTCTATCACTTCGTTAAAGGAATTAACGTGCCACAAGGCGTCGCGGCATACTCACTTCGTGTAGATTCAAGATCTATGGTTTTTGACTTGTCACTCCAAACTCGATTGGTTACGCAAATATTTTGAAATTTTCACGCCTTTTGCTGCTTTTTTTGTGTACTCCAGTCACTAACGTATGTGTCAATGTTTTTGTGTACCCAAACACATGGTTTTTAAACCTTTAGCTTACTCTATGAGGATTCAAGTGCCACCAGCTGATTAAATTGTGTCGAGAGTGAAACACATGCGATGTACGCGTGGTGTGTAAGAACTGCGTATAGTTCTTTTTTTTCATACGACTTCCCCACGAAGTGAGCATGCCTCGACGCCTTGTGGCACGTTAATTCCTTTAACGAAGTGATAGAATGGATTTCTCCTTAATACACAGTAATAAGGTCTGTTTTTACGTATCATGTTCAACACAGCATGGCTGTCACTCGTGAGTTGACGGATAGGGTATCAAAAAATGTTCTTTTTTTGTGAATTACTTTTTTAATGCAGACTTATTAAATGCCCTTGCGGCCTATATAACCCTATTCCCCTGGAGGTATTGACTCCGCCGTGGAGAATGAGTACTAGTAGTAGTAAGTATATATATTCAAGATCTATGTCAAATACAAACTACGGGAGGCGAGACGGGAAAGAAGATAGGAATCACTGATGCCAGTAAGATAAGTTAAATATCCTCACTCAACACAACCCTATGAGAAAGTGCGATTCTGCAGCTAGGCAACTTGAAAGACTACATTTTTTGGCGTCAAACAGAAAATGCAGAGGCAATGATGCAATTCTTACCGCACAAATAAGGATATATTCAACTTGGAAATTTGCAAACATCTAACGACAGATTTTTATGTCCTATAGGACGCATAAGTAAAGATTTAAATGACAATAAAGCGCTTTGGCGAAGAAAAGAGCTGCATCAAACTAATATTCGGATTAAAGACTGCTGAAGATAAAGCAAAAAGCAAAGAGAAAATGTAATTCAGGTTGCCGATGAGCATCAAAATCTAGTGTTACTGTCATTAAACTAATATGATGTGTAAAAGATAAAGAGAGCAATTGCTTATAAGTCCAGAGACATAAAATGTTTTCAAATAATATCTAGACCTGAATCAGTTGCGTCATTGGATTTGTTTCACAACATATTCTTTAATAAAGTTTAACCCAAGTTTTAAAAAATCAGATTAATTAGCGTATGATCAAATACCTAAGGAACCCATAGTTACTTTATATGAAAATATGAAAAGCATATTTTCCAGAGGCAAATGGGATAAGTTATTCAAAATCTTTAGAAATCAAAGGGTAGACATTAGAATATAGGTACGCAATGAATATGATTATGTGCCAGAATAACACAAAAAGTTAGCAAAAACGAGGAATTTTCAGAAACATAAATCTCTGAAAGAAGAAATAAGTAGAATAATTGTATCTCCATAAGGGTATCCCAGTTACAACGCACAGGAAATAAGCTTTCCTTGATGGAGTACAAAGAGTTCATCACTTCGGCTTTGAATTTCGGTATGAATTGGGAAACGAATGCGATAGAAAGGACAATCCAAACGGGGGAAACTAAGGGGTAGGCGAGTATAATTGGCCACCACGGAGAGGAGGCGCAAAAATAACCAGTTTTTGGAACACGAGCTTGACGAACACGACAGGTGGAGAGGGTGCTGCAAGGAGGAGGGAAAAGGAATTCTGTGCCGGGAGACTGGCTGGAGAGTTGGCTCAACCCGCGGAAACATGCGAAGAAAAGAAGAGGATGGAGCCTCGAAATCGTAGGAGGGATTTACCGGAAGATTCTTCCGGGAAGAATGCAGTCTCATTTTACGGCGGGGAACACTAGTGTAAGAGGGGGCTGAGAGAGAGAGAGAGAGAGAAATGGAAGAAATACACGGAGAGGAGGGAGGGAAAGGAGGGGATGATACGGGCGGTGTTTTCCAAAGAGAGTGGGGGCCATACTGCTGAAAGAATTATGGATGTTATTAAGTGAGGGCACATGGTAAACCTTTTTAGGCAGAGGGAGAAAGAGAGAGTTGCACGTGAGGGAGTTTAAAAACTCTTTAAAAGGGGAAAAGAAAACCACGCGTGCACGCAAAGGAGTTATGTAGCAAGGGATTCCAGCTAAACCCTTCCTCCCACTTCTCACCCGCCCCCCCCCCCACCCCCCTAGAGCTAATAGCACGTTCCATAGTCTGTCCTTCGTATTCCCTATTCCACGCTCCCCCTAGCTGCCCATCTTCGTAGATACCCTCCTCCCTCTTCCAAACCTCCCTCCCCATTCCATGCCCGCACCCACTTTAAGCATTTCTAAACACCGCCGCGCCTATCACGCACCATCTCAAAACCTCAGCTACGGGTGACTACCGGAGGCGGTCGCCTCTGGGTTGAGATCACATTCAGATCTTCCCGTGAAAAACATTGGTTTTAAATATATTTAAGATAAAATGTTGTGAACTTCAAAATAAACTAAGTAACTTCCGATTCCATCGGAAGCGATTCCACTGAACTAAGCTTCACAATTTTCATTATTGGAAGAATTATTATTCCGATGACTCTACAGTGTGGCGAATCAGATGAATCATTAATTAATCTTTGGTCAGTAGATTCGCAAATGTATTTAATTCATTTTGAAATTTACAATGGAATTCCACAAAGTATCGGCCTCCACCATCATTCACATAAAATAATGTACTTATTATGAATAGCTAAATGATTTTAATGGTTTTATTATTAAAAAAGATTAGTAGGGGTAATCTTTGCTCTCCTGAGCCTACACTACCCGGCAGATAGATTCTGACGCGATCTGTGTACCAGACCTTCGTTAGTTTTTTTAAATAATGTCTCTCAGGAGAGCAGGGCCGAAATATATCCCAAGAAAAATGGCTTCTATTTTTTTGAAAAATATCTCGAAAAGTAGTGCAATCAGTATCCGATATTTGGTGCCATTATAAAGAAGAGATTTTCTTCTCTATAACGAGGCCAGATTCACTGAATTTTATAAGTAGTCATAGCGTGCCCAAAATACCTTACATTGGGCTGGAATTTGAGAAGTCGTTAGTAGATCAGGAAAACCCTCCTATTGACAGTCTCGGGTTTAACGATATGGAAATCTTTCATAGTTGGAATGAAAGGAGATACACTAACATTGCAATTTCCAAAGTGTATTCTATAGATCACGACCATGGTTTCGTTTCGCAAAGCAAACGCAGAACCAAAACGGTTTTCCAAAACGCAGGCACTCGCGTGGTCGTTATTTTTAAATTGCGCTCATGAGATCGAAAATGTGATCTTCATTCTTAAAATTTTGTCAGGTGCTTTAAATCACTAGTTTTAATTCATGTAGTGCGTACTCAAGTCAAAAACTTTGAACAGTGTCCTTCCAGAGTGATTTGCGTTTTGGATAACGATAATGACAACGAGAAAGAAGGAACCGTGATCCCACCCCATATGTCCACCACCTGATGATGCTGCTTTGCAACGAAAAACTGGTCATGATCAGTAAAAATACATAGTGGAAATTGCTGTGTTAAGGTTTCGCCTTTCATTCCAACAAATCCTCCTTAAATCTTTCTTGGCCCGATTACCTATACGTTAGCGATGGTTAAAATGAAACGAACTGTATTCCACGGTAACAACCCCTACCGTTCGTCAGCTCATTGTCCCATTGCGAAGATTAATCGCGATTACCCCGACACGCCTAGAGGGAGCATTGTCTTTATCTAATTCCCTCGACTCCGTTATAATCATTCTAAGGGGGCCTCTCACGCTGCCAACGGGTCCACCCACGATTTTTCTCTCTCCCCCGAATTTGAAAAAAAAAAAAAAGTCTCTACGAACGACGCTAAGAAACTTGCATGGTAGGAGAGGGAGCCAAGGCGAAATGATACATCAAGTTCGTTCGTCTCCGCTCCCACTGCCTCTAACTCGGCTTCTCGCCCGCGTGCATTCCTCCACGCAATTACGCTAATCGGCGCTTCCTCGCAACGGGGGTGAATCACTCATTCGCCGTTGAGTTGTACCGGAGATCCCACGACGAGACAGAAGGGAACCAGAAGTAGAATGAGTAGGCGAGGGTCAGCTGGACAACACCGGGAGCGCCGCCACGAGATGTGGGTGAAAGAAGGAAGGTCATCAACGGGCTGTAATGCTCGAATGAAATTAAACTAAAATCAACTACCTACTCAAGTTCCATTAACGAGCATTTTATTGCAGTGGATGCTACCGGTTTGGCCAGTTTACAGCCAGTTTAAAATCCTCGAATCATTGAGAATGCTATGATCGCGCCCAAGAACCCTTTCGTATCTCGTCTTCGTCGCTTCAATAATCTTTTAATTGAAATCCGTTTCTGGTAAGTTTTTGAGGCGATAAAATGGAATTTGGAGGGCAAAATTATCAATTTGAAGAACTTACCGATACAGAGAGGTACAGGTACGTGTCGGTACGTGTCGTACCGACACGTACCGACATCGTACATCCTGAATTTCTAAATCGAAACGTAACTATACGTACATCCTGAATTTCTAAATCGAAATTCCCAAGGAATTACAAAATACACTGAAACTACTTTTAAGAAATGCTACGAGCGAATAGAAAGTGTCACACATCTGATGGAAGGAATCGGTTGGGAGCCGTTAGAGACGCGGAGGCTATACGCTAGGCTTAAATTACTTTTTAAAAACTGCGATCAGGCGAGCTTCAGTACGACACGGAGGATATAATTTCGACCCCGCGCTGTAGGTCTAGAGCTGAGAGATTCGAAAAAATAAGAGAAATACACTGCCTAACTGATAAGTATAAGAATACCAGCTCTCCACATATCATTAGTGACTACAACGAATACAGCGAGACACTAACAAAGGACACATCGTTAAAATACAATTCACCTCTGGTCTCTCTCTCTCTCCTCCTTTTCCTTTTCCCAAATTTTCCATGGCTGGTGTCCTAACACCCCCTGTCACACGTCTCTGTGGCGGATCGAAAGATAGTACGTAGATCTAGATGTAGAAGAAATACATCCTAAAATAAAAACCAGGCACTGGCTTCATTGCGCCTGAATGAGCAGCGTGTACATAAACTAATAATGGTTCACTTAATGAGAAACCTCTCACTGCTTTCTTACGCTTTGTTTAAAGCCACTAAAAATATCCAAGAATATTTCTTTTCAGAAAACAGAAATGGGAAATTAAAATTAATTATGGTATTCATTTTAACGTAAAAATCATTTCACAAGAACAGCTAATTACAGTTTTCTTACAACAAGTGCGGTATAGCAGTTCAAAAATCAGTTCGTCAAATCATAAAATATAAGCAAAGCGAAATATCCGAGGAAAATCAGGCCATATCACTAATCATAATAACTGAAATGCATTCCAATGAATGGATGAATGATAATTCTATATAGTAGGTAATTGAAAACGTGAACTTTGGCATAAATGTCACCCCTTTTGCTGATAACTGACCATTCAACTTTGCAGGCTGATAATGAACGAAGGCAATATTTTTTAATTTGATTTTCCAAAAACTAATTAAAACATTTAGCGAAATCAAGTCTAATAATTTGGTGCAGTTTGGTATGCAATTGAAATTGCCTAAGTAAGAAAAAGAGGTGATGCTTCTATCAACGAGTAATCGAACAAGGTTTACATTCAGCACACTCATCCAACGAAGACAATTAGGAAAGCGGACCACAATCATATTTTATTAAATAATGAATCACGTCGTAACCGATCAACGAATATTTTAATCACGAGGAGCGTACAAATTTGCGTAAATTCTAGAGATCACAGACCCCGGAGAAGCCATTCGAATCACTATCCAATTACCATCAGAGAGATGATTTCGAAATGGATTTGCTCTGTCTGGACATGATTTCCCGCCCACCAATATGGACCGTCAAAGTAAATGTAGTACACTGACTACGAAAAGTGTTTTCACGAAAATGCTCTCGCAGGGGAACGCAAACAACGACCGTCAAAACGTCGGCATAAATCACCCGATTTCAAATAACGGGTTACGGATATAAATGCCCGTATCAACCAATATCCCGGAGGAAGGAAATCGTAAGTTTCCCGCCGAAAACATTTCTCGAAAACTTTTGCTCAGGAGAAAAAACAAATGCGACCCACTTTCCGGTTCGAGACAAGAAAACAAGACTAATTTAAAACCCTTCACGTACGCCGTAAGCTCCACCCGAAACACGAACCTCGTATTAAAGAGGCTTTACATGCAAATCGGTCAATTTGTTCATTTCGACCTTTTTGCCACGTTTCCGAAAAAAAGAAATTTCTTGCTGACGTGCAGTAAGCAGGAGTGACCGACCGACCGAGCTGGGATGTAGCCTTCCCGAAGAAAAGAGCTTCCACACTCTAATGGGAAAAATATACCCGCGCGGAAAAGAAAAAGAGGAGTGTTCGAAAAAAATAAATAAAGGAATCCTTATACGACTTCCTCAGACGGTTATTTTGCTCCTCCATCTTCTTCCCATCCCACTGAAACCTCTCATTCCTTCCTGGAATCTCACGCAGAAGGACTACCGATGCATGAAAAAAACACCGGTGAAGGAAGAGGTGACGTAGGAGGGGAGATCTGAGAGGTGGGTAAAGGTGAAGGCACCTACACGACGACCTTATGAATTTTTCTTCATAGCTTGGGCGATTGTTGGCCTACAAGACATTCCCCAACCATCCCTATAACTCTTCTCCACCTCACCCGAGAAAATCAATGGAAACGTCTGAAAAATATGAAGTACGTAAAAGTCCGACTCTTCGTATTGACCTATGCCAAAAAAACAAATGTTTCTTTCAATAGCATTTATTTGTGAATGAATTCTTCACGGGATTCCCACCAGGTGAGATGTTCAGCCAGATCCGACGTTTCAATGGCTAACTCTGCCATCGTCCTCAGGGTGTTGAACCCACACCTCAACGCCCTGAGGACGATGGCAGAGTTAGCCATTGAAACGTCGGCTCTGGCTGAACATCTCACCTGGTGGGAATCCCGTGAAAAATTCATTCACATCGTTGGCCAGGAAAGCACCAAGTCTTAGCATTTATTTGATTTCACACTCAAAAGTTTCGGCCAAGCCACTAAGGCAATGGTTAACAATTTCCACAAAATCATAACTTTAACCCTGAAATCAAAGCACCTGTCATGACATAAGCCGGGCCTACAATCACTAAATAGTACCAGATAGTTGATTAGATTAACAAATCTCTTAGCAAAAGGCCAAGGCAATAACTTGAAGTTGGCATAGGAACAACAGGGTTGACTGCCGTGGACTGAGCTAACTTCCGCTGGGAAGGTTTACCGTCAAACATAATCACGTACACCCACCCAAGTAGGGCAAGAGATTACAACGAAAAATCTACCCCACATCCGGTATTTGAACTCAGGCCCTCGGGATGGGAATCCAATACTCTAGCCTAAACACGATCCCCACGAGTTTCGCGAGGAAAACACTAGTATCCCCAACTCCCCACCCCCAAAAATAAGAAAGGGAATGGACTCAATACCCTCCCACACTTCAACACATCCCATCTTCCCTCCAGCAGCCCAAATCCTTCCCATCTCCCACTGCAACCTTTGCCGAGGCAACCTCGTTCCTTCACCTTCAAACCTGGACAAGTCCCACACCCCTTCATCATCTCCCCTCCTGCCACAACATACACTCTCCTCCTACAAACCTTTTCGTTTCCTGCTGGCCAACTCTAGCTCCACAAAAGGTGAACGATGGATTGACGATACATGCATATTTGATCGCTAAAGATTGAAGCTTGGAAATAAGGAAACACTTCATTAAAACCTATATGTGTAGCGTCTATTTTCGTGTATATTGAGCCGGATCACCATCAATTTAAGAAGAACGAAATATATTGTGCCCGGAATAGCCTAAGAAGAGCATTCTACCTGACGGAGAGTCTGCTGACAGCTAGCAACACAAGCCTGGAGGTAGTGAAGCACTTTACTAAAACATATATTTGTAGCGTGCTCTTACGCCGGAATGAAGCCGGGACAATGAAAACAACAAAATAGATTGAAAGCAATGGAAAAACAACAAAATAGATTGAAAGCAATGGAAAATATGCAGATGAGATGGACGAAGAGAATCAATAACGGAGAAGTCATACGAAGAGCTGGAGAGAAAAGAACTATGATGAAACTCTGCCATGCTTATTGGACACATTTTACAACATAATATCCTTTTGAAAATTATAGTGGAAAGCTAAATTAATGGGAATAAATACAGAGGAAGACCAAGATTGAAATGCATCAGACAAATTATGAAGGATGTTAAAGTGAAAAATTATGTAGAAATGAAGCGAATGGCTGGTAGGAGAGCGGAGTGGAGAGCTGCAGCAAGCCAATCTCGGATTTATGACTACTGATTATGCGCTCGTAAATGGCAGGTAAGGCTGGATGATAACAACTATAGAGCCAAAGAGATTGAAGTAATTGGAAATATGGTGTTATCGAAGAATGAGAAGATCAAATGGATGGAGGGTATTGCCAATGAAGTCCTTCGACGAGTTGGAGAGGAAATAAGTTTAACGAAAAATGTTATAAGTATAATAATAAGCTAACTTATTGGATACGATCTGCGACAGTACAGCCTCTTCAAAACAGTACTGGAAAGAGATATAAATGGGAATAGTCGTAGAGGGAGACCAATAATAGAATGCATAAAGGCAATTATGAGGAACACTAAAATGAATAATCATGAATGAGTAAAGCGAATGGCTGAAAAAGGAGTGCAGAGCTGTAGAGAGCCGATCTGTAGATTGATGATGTAAGACTGAAGCACGGTTACGGAGTGCGAAAAATATCAGAAAGTACGCAATAGGCAAGACATCAGGAACAAACCTAGGAATAATTACAGGCGACGTTCCTTTCACAATCACGAACAACACAAGGTGTTGAAACTTAAGCCTTAACAAACAACACGCTAACAAGGAATCTACATTGTTGTAGTTCATTTCCCTCCTTGATAGATCGATTCCACATTGTTAAGTCCTAAAAAGTTAATTTCGTTTTAATAAACTAAACATTTTAATTGAATATAGTATACTCATATAAGAAGAGATAGACGATATGAGGAATTTAAGAGAGATCTGATGTAGTAGTGAAATCTAGTGATTTATAGTAGATAGTGAAAGTGAGATGATGTCCCAGAATTTGGCATGTTAAGGTAAGGACTGTTCAAAAACCTACCGATCAGCTAGTAGAATACTCGATGATAAGTATTTTCGTACTCTTTCACTTAATGAATAGGCTTAATGTTACAGTAAACATCATCTTCTGGTCCAAGTTTTTTTTCAGTATCTCTGCCGCCTGGGTTGAGTGAGGTGCCGGAGGATGTGAGGTTGAGACTTATTCTGCCGACGCACCCCAAAACTCAAAACCCACTTTCACCTGGAAGGGGGAAGCGGAAGACAAGAGAGTGGACAGAAACAGCAAACTAAAATGCAATCTCTTCGGTCATTCTTATTTCGCTTGAGAGTTATTTCGCGACCGGATGGAAGAGGAGAACGGGATGGAGGCATTTATCCGAATGTTCTGATGGGCTGAAACCGAGAAACCTGGAAATTGCCCAAACGACCACGTACGGAGCATAGTATTATACGGCGGCGAAAACTGGAAGACGAAGAAAAAATGAGGCCGGGGTGATTCCTAACTCTTTTTATCACATGAAAATGTCAAAAGCCTAGTTATTAGAAATACCATTAGCTAAGCTATTAGAAAATCCTTTTCCTTCACTGAAATTGAGCTGAAGTCCATATTTTTTATTGTACTCGAAAATGTCAAAAAAGAGTCAAGATACTAACGCTGAGCATCACTTCCAGGTATTATCTTCTCTTTAAAAAGTCATTTTCTCACCACTATTACGGTAGTTAAGAGCGACATATCACTTCACTCATTAGAAAGAAAAGGATCTCATATTTCTAATGATACAAAAACATCAGCCACCTATCGCACTTTTTCCGAGATACCTGATTGTTAAAAAATAGAAGCCGTTTTTCATGGAATATCGTACAGCTGTGCGCTCCAGAGAGATATTATTTTAAAAAAATGAGTAAGTTCTGACACATACATGGCACCAGAAATGCAACAATGCGTAGTTTTTATATTTTCTCAATCATTTTTACAAACTACTTTCATACTCGCCGTAGGTACTACTTTTAATATAATTGCAAAAACAAATTTGGGTTGCGAAGATTTCCAGCGTCCGTGCGTGAATAAATGAGTAAATTTAATGTCACAAATATGTATATTTGTGTAAAATAAAAAATTAAATACGTATATAATCGACTACTAGGATTTTTAGTCATATTAACAACATTTTTGTGTCAATAATATTACAATTCTTACATCAATCTCATTTCAGCTGCTTTAATTTTTAAAAATAAAATTCAAATTTGATCTCTGCCATGAACAGCGAAAATTCTCATTCAAACTAACGTAGCTATCGACTGGCCGGGATTAAACTTGCTGAGCAGATTGCGCAAAAAAATATTACAACCATTGTAACCTTAGACCTTTCTTAGTGTACACTCTGTAATAACCACCAATTGTGCGGAGAATGTGCCCGAAAAATCAATCCACGTTCGGAAACTCGAAGAAGTTAGAATGTGTTGCGAGCGTCAAGTTTGGAAAGACGGGGAAGGAGAAACGTGATGAAAAGTGGGCGGAGCTGGAATGCGCGCGTGCTTTTGAGTGTTCCCTTCGTGCCTGCCGGAATAAAGACCGCGCTGCGCGCTTTGCTTGTTTTGCGGACTACCCGCGGAAGAATGGCTTGATACGACAAAGAGATGGAGATTGGAAGAGGGGGGAGTGGTCCCGCGGATTTTCGGCAGGCGTGCTCGAGGGGAGTATGGAAAAGGGGACAACGAGGAGGCCCGAGAATACTGCGCGCCTATATAAATATACTTATAAAAGGAGAGTCGCCTGGTGTCATGAGAAGGAGAATCTTCTTTGGCAAGTGAAGACGCCGTTAGGGCTCGATGGGGGACGGGGGAAGGGACTCTGAAAAACTCCAGCAAACAGATTATCGCGCGATCACGACGGACCCATAAAAAGGAAGGAAGGAGTCTTTTGTGGTCGCGCCGGGGCTAGGGAAAAATACAAATAAACTGACATGCCCGCTTCAGAGGCAGTAATATTCACAGATTCAATGGCCTTACGTGCCATCACGTCGCTTCCCACGTTCATGCCCTACACCCCATGCATGCAATTACGCGATCGGTGGGTAAAAATATGCATTGGACAAAAAAATTGAGGCCGAACTCGTGTGTGAAGAGTATATAGGACACCATAAATTTTTCATCTAATCGCTGCGCCATGCCTATGGCCTCCAGCATGAAAGATGGGTTAGCATGTATTGGATTTTCTATGGATGACTTTAGACCGCGATACCATCGTAGTGCCCACAGAATTTTAAATCACCAGATAACTGTTCCCACTGTTCACAGAAAAACTCAATTATATAGTAGTACATTTTTAACTAGGATATTTGGCAGAAAGGGTACACCATCTATGAGGGAATTGAAGCGATATAACCATTCCAGCCCTTGGTGTAAAATACCCACTAATCGCAGCAATGGCAGCAAAAACATGGCATTTGAAGATATATCTAGCCTTAACTTATAGCTATCTCCAGGTTAAAAAAACCGTGAGAGGTAATATTATTCGACAAAAATGCTGAAAAAATTAGTTATAGAGAAAAATAGTTATAGCCCAGAATACTAAAAAAGATATGAGTCACGGTCAATTTACCATACGCAGAAGGCTAATTTTTGCTAGGGAGCAGTGTTAATATCATCCTTCGCCTTGAGTTATTTGGGGCAACCTTTGGTCCTTGAATTATTTAAAGGCAACCTTTGGACCTTTTCACTATAAATATTACTAGTTCTCAGGGCTCAATTTCTTGAAAACGAACAATAAATATTTTTTTATAGGTAACAATAGCCTAGTGACAAAGTAACGTGAAAACGGGCAGCGATACGCTGAATAGCACGCGAAAACATCGGCGGAAGAAGAACTTTTTGAAGGATGATTGCCGGTGGGAATTATGGGTGGGAGGGAGACCACACGGTGATTTCAAGGTCCGGGGGACGTGATTGAAAACTTCCTACGAAAGAGGGGGGCTGGGAGTAGAGGGCGGGGTGCTTTGGAATGTTCTCACGTGCGACATGGAATAGAAAAGGGGACGCTGTGAGGTCATCCAAATTAGCATTCCGACACTTCTCTCCGGACAGATCGTGACTGCTTCTCGTGCGGTTTTCCTTTCTTCCTGGGATACATTCCGAAACAGTTTTCGGAGGTATTTCACCCGCCGACGGAGAAAGAGAATTCAAATGTCATCTCAAAATCAAGGAAATAAATCTTTCACAAAGAAATCCGACTAAGCAGAGAAGGGTAGCTGAAGTAAGAACCTGCTTTTTCTTGAATGAAAGTAGACAACAAAACACTTTAACTACGTATAATAATTTAAATGATTCCCGCAAATGGGATAAGAATGACAAAAAACGTCGTTTTTCATCGCAAGGACTGTATTAACCCTTTCACTGCGTAAAGTGATTTCAGGATTTGCTCATACTATTTGTTAATTCCTCACAAAAAGGACTACACTATTTTTTTAGTTAAATAATAAAAATTCGTATTATTTACGCAGAAATTGCACAGATTATTGTAATCCATTGTTGTATTTTGGTAACTTAGCTATTATAGTAAATATTGGGTAAATATCAATGGGGATATATTCGATTTCCGAATTAGGAGGAAAATATATAATTCACTTGTGGAATCAAGTCTAACCCCGGAGTCAGCGAGTGCAAATATTCATTCGGATATATCTGTATGGCGCAGCAAAAGGGTTAAGGAGCCCTAATCATCATTAAACATCTTGCGGTCTCTTTTAATTTAAAAAAAAATTAAACGCGCTAATCAGCTCTCACGTAAGTTTGACTTCCCGAAAGTCTATTCACCCACATGATTAAAAACTGATTTGGTTCGCGATGAAGAGACAACTACTCTGACAAATCAAACTGCAGAAGAGGAAGTAGCAAGTGTGCGGAGCTCAGCGCACACCGACTCTTGATGAATCTTGTGAACATGAATCTCTGGAAAACTCCGATCAAGGAAGTCCACTATCCTTTTAATTCATGTGGTAGGCAGAAGCTACTACAAGGAAAAAACTAATTGTAAGACTAAAAGAACGAAAAACTAAACACATCTTAAAGAAAACTAGAAGGGAAGGACTATATAGGAAACAAAAAAATTAAGGAAATAGGAAGTATATCTCAAAGCAAGAGAAATTTTGAATTATATAGGGAATAATGGAGGTCGTCCGACCTGAAAAAACAAGGCCACTGGAAGCGGAACGGAACATAACTATAGCTACAACAAGGCAAAAACTAATTGTAAGACTAAAAGAACGAAAAAACATATCTTAAAGAAAATAAGGAGGGAAGGACTAAAGGTAAAACAATCAGAGAAATAGGTAAAATGCGTCAGAGCAAAGGAAATTTTGAATTAGATAGGGAATAATGGAGGTCAGCCGACCTGAAAAAACAACGAAAAGAGAAAAGGCAACCATGATACAAAAAAGAACAATTCCTCAACGTTATTTGGAGGTGTCAACAGTCACGCGGCGATGGTAAGACCGCTGGAAACGGAACATAACTTAAACAGACTGACAGTACATTTTAATTATCAATGCGGCGCTCAAATATGCACTTGACAGGGAGAAAAGAATTGTCTGTGCGGACAGGAAGCAAAAAAAATACGCAAAATGTTTTCACCAAAATTGATTTCCCCGGTTTCCTCATTTTCTTCCCAGGTACTTTCTTCCTTCGACGGAGATATTGACGATCGGGAGTGATGCCCTCTTGATCCCAGAGGTGATTATTAAGGTGGTTGAAGCTATTTTAGTTTATGTACAAATTTGCGTGACATTTTGCATACGTGTCCTTATTATTAATATCCATAGATAACAGAGGAAAAATTACATATCAGCGATCAGGTTTCTTAGCAATTCAATGCTATTTTAACACGTAGCCTTATGGCACATCACATATTTTTCGAAATAATTCGATTACATATGTACAGATTTTTTCCAAAACACGAAATAATACGTTTCATATTAGTATAATGGATGCTACCAAATATCAAGGTATCATGCAAATACGCACTTAGAGGCATAAAATGTAAGTTGTCGTGGGCCTCCCTTACAACCAATCATTTTTAGATTTGTAAAATGGTGTTACGATAAACTTAGCAGTGTTACCGAATTGTTAAAGGAATTAGAGAGGGAATCTCCAACTGATCGAAGGGAAAAATATAGATTAAATCTTTTACGCAAGTTCAAAGGAGACGATTTTCCACCGGACCTTCGACATATTTTGCTAGAGCCAACGTATTACGGTAGAAACGATCACAGGTATATGATAAAGGAGATTGCAGAACAGATAGATTTAAATTTTCATTGTTTTCCGCGCACAATAAGGGAGCATAACAGTTGCGATAAATCAATTCTATGAAACTCCCACCCTCACCAGGTAGACTTTGTACTTGTGTTTAATAACGTCATCATTATTAACACCTCACCCCACCTGAAATGTCCGGCATTATTTTGTTTTCTGTATGAATTAGTATCTTGTAGCATCTGTAAATTTTTAGGATTGATAATACTAATCAGTAGTTGTACCTTAACCAATGTAGCGTATTTTCAAATGTTCGCCTACGTAGCACACTCTTTGGTTTCTGGCGTGACCGCGCATTGTTATCCTGGCTGCTTTTCAGTCGCTGCCTAGCGGCCGGCCGGGGGGGGGGGGGGCAAAACGTGCTAGGTTCTGATTTGAACTGGGACGAGTGCTACATGCCTGGTGTGGTCTCACCCCTTGCCACACACCCCAGAGGAAGCTAGCACGGTACTTCGTAGATGTAGATGAACCATCTGGCAGAATCCATAGGCAAAGCGTATCCGTTTGAATTACTCGCTCCCTACTCCTCCTTTCCGCCAAGCTATTACTCTCTCGAAAACGGAAGAAACGCAGCCCGATATGCCATGCACAAAAGGAGAGAGAGAAGAAAAACGGGGGTTAAGGAAGCAAATATATCAACGATGACGTCAACGCTGTGGAGAGCGGAGATGACGTGGGAACGGGATAAAGTGGCGAGGGAATATGATGACGGGAAATCGATGACGTGAGAAAGGAGTCAAGAGGTTATAAGGGAGACGAGTGAAGGGAAAGGAGGAGGGGGGAACGATAAAATTCAAACGACAGCGCGAGCCCTAGTGAATATCCGAGACTGAAACGATCGAATTTTTAGGATATGAAACGATATGGGTGATTGGATGGGTATTGTAACTAGAGTACTGGCTTCCCACCCCGAGGAACCGAGTTCGATTACCGACGGTGGTGGATATTTTCCACGGTAATCCCGATCCGTCCCTGGTACCGCGTGACCATATAAAATTCAATGTATGAACCTCATGTCTTTAAATACAGTTTCTTTGCCCCAAGAAATATTGAACTATCGACACTTACTTTGATTTTTTTAAACATACTTCATAAATAATTATAGGTTATTATTTTCAATAATAAAATGATAATAAAGTGAACGCGTTGGTGTGGTGGCTAGAGTACCAGATTCCCTTCACAAGGACCCACGTTCAAATCCAGGAAGTATTGAAGTTATTTTTTTCCATCTGATTTAATTTGCACATCTCGGTGACACTCCCGAAAACTAAAATGCAAAAACCACATAGCGATATCCCCGTCACCAGTTTGAACTGAATATCCTCTATAGCCAAAGCGAAAAGGCTTATTACACTGGAGTTATATGGTTATATGCATTTATTTACTGTTATGAAATTTTTTCCTGTTTGTCAACTGACAATGAGCGCCTTAAAAGTGTGACGCAAAGCCCAGGGTTGGAGGAAAAAAGACTTCGGTGAGGCTATTGTTTACCTAAGTTTCAAGCAGCCTAAGGCGAGAGGTGTTGGAAAACAGAAAAGTGGGTCTGACTCATACGAATAGGATTCTGCGAAAAACACAAGGAAAAGACGGAATGGGAGGCGAATAAAAAGAAGAATGTGGGTTCTCGACAGAACGAAGAAAGGCCGCGGGAGAGGGAAACGCAATGAAAGATCTTCCAAAGGCTACCTCCTTCTCTCCTCCGTACCTCTCACTCGAAAAGGGGCTCGAATGAAAAATGGAATAAATGCCTCCGGCTCCGCAATCTCATTCCTCAGACGAGCCTTTCAATCGTAATGACGATTCGGAGGGTCCGTTGGGTTGCCATACGGCGTTTTAAGATTCTTCCGAGGAAAAGGTCCACGAGGATGAAAGAAGGAATGCGTAAAAGAGTGAGTTTCGGAACGAGAAAGCTAGACTACCGATAAGAAAGTCAAACGAGATTTTTTGTAGAAGGTTCCATGCGCGTCATTACGATGACAAACTAGGATCGCGTTGGTGTGTTGGCTATTGGCTCCCCATACCGAGGGCGAGGGTTCGAATCCCAATACTTGTTAAACATTTATCAGCTGAATCTCGATCCAGACTTGGGTGCCATGTTGTGAGTACTTCAAGTGTAGTACTCCGTCCGTTGGAGGGAACGTGATTCTGTGGTTCTCTTGGCGTCTTTCGTTACGAGTAGGTCAATGCCAACCCCGGGCTCTCTTCACCCTCCCTCCATTCCCCAGAAAATACCCTTCCTTATGAACCTACCAACCTGTCCTCGATGGCGTAAATAACCCCAGTTGTGGGTCGCTTCCCAAAAATGACCAACCAGCCAACGAAGTCAAACTGCAGGAAGTATCAGGGTCTTTACCTTTGCAGCTGCAGCGGAAAGCTGAATATAAATACGTTACAACTGATCTTCATAGGTGCCTAACCTGGTGTCGGTTATGACCGTGATTTGCGCGAAAGAGAATGGATCTATTTTAGATCAATTTAGTTGTTCGTTCCACTACTTTTATAGAGGAGTTTGTATATTAAGGTGGTTCAACGAGTATTTGAATACCCGATTTAACGGTCTCTCATCTCAGCACGATCTCACTGCTCTAGTAGTTCTTGGGAGTTGCCATCAGCGTCGCCACCGTAGGAAGTGGAATGGGGAGCAGATGGGAGGGACCCTTTATCTATCAGCTCGGATTTTCCGGGGGGGGGGGGGGGGGGGAGGGCGACGGCGGCTGAAGAGCTTGCGTAATCATCGGAGATCAGGTTACACAGAACATAAATAAAGTCGAGAAGCTTATCTTTCGATGCCGAGTGTGAAATGTTTTCCTCGTCCTCATTTGGGTTTTAAGTAAGAAAGGTCAGAAATTACCTAAAACTGAAAACACCTAAAGGGTTTTGGGATTGTCGGCGTTGCCTTGGGAGTATTGTTGAGTTTTTAGTGGTTGTTAAATTTTATGGACTGAAGTTATTGAATTTGTCCTCCAAGATTTCTAATAATATCGTCCATTTGATTACTTATTTTAGCGAAATTCACTTGGGGCTTCGTTAAGTAATTGGTGAGCATTTTTAAAGAGGCTATTTAAAATATTGTCTCTCTCTCTCTCTTTCACATGTGTCTACTTTCGACCATTGTATTTCATTGACGTAAAAGTTTAATGTTACATCTCTAAAGTTTCCTACCATTTCCAGGGCCAAAGCGCTCTCGGATTTTCCTCTAATTCTTACAAGAGTACTTCTTTCTTGAAGATCCGTGGTCTAGGCAACAAAAAATTTCGTTTATGAACGTTGTGCATTTACGTTTTTCGTTTAGCTATGATTTAACAGTTAAATTGAATGTTTTCTATAACAAGAGAGAAAACGGCATTAATGCTCCAAATATATCAACACGTCATTTTATATTTTCATTATTTGTTCAAAAACTTTTTTCTTCGCAGGTAATTCATCATATTTAAAAACATTCGCGCACTGATGAACCCAGTGACTGGTTGGACAGAGTTGCGCTCTGCCGTACTAAGGCGAAAGGCGAGTGAAATTCACACATTCAGGGTACAGAGGCCTGTTTTCCAACTTTCAACAAAACTCTGACACCGAAAATCGTACCGCGAGATCATGCCAAGATGCTTCGCCCAGGATTCAATCCATTATCCTTTGGTGTGTTACTGAACGCTCTACCTACTGGGCTACCATTCACTTGTTAATTACAATTAGTAATTATAATTATTAGGAGACAAGTCCAGTATGATCCCCCTGAAAATTATCTTATCTATTCGTAAATTATCTATTTCTTCCGTTCTGTGCATTTTTACACAAAATTAAAAGTTGAGCAGTATGTCCTAGAAACTTAAATAAAGAAAATAACAGCCTGCAGTAAAAATTCGGATAGAAATAACTAACTACCATTAGCACAGGAAAGCAAAATGGTTATATAAAGCTGTAATAAAATAAAACATTTATTGAGCACATAAAATCGTATATATTAACATAACTCTAAGAAATAGTGCAACAGCAAATTGTAAAGGCCACTGAATATCTGTACCATTAATACATAGATTTTTAACGGATCTTCATGCCTTTTGGATAACGAGGATCCACGATTTCGGGAAGTAGGTGATCCATATAAAATTCTTTTAAATTTACCTCCATCTTCTCGTTCCAAAATTCGTCATCTCTTTCAATCCTCTGAACTATCATTCCAAACGGGCTTCAAACAAAAAATACGCAGTATTCTTTTTCTTTAATGTGCAGCTGACCCTGCACCTGGTAGTAGTAATCACTATTTTTCTTTAACCTTACTTCTCCTTCTTTAATCTCACAGTAAGAGATCATTTTCCTATTTATACCCTCTATAGGAGAAATATCCCTGCATTTATAGGGGCATTTCACCTGTAGTAACCCCTTTCCATTGGCAAATATTCCATCTGGCGAGGCGGCCAGAAAAGGCAGTTTTTTGTCCACAAAGAGACCAGCTGGAAAAACTTTGTCCCCGCTGTGCCTTTCGTACTCAGAAATTGCCTTGGGTTCGCTTACTTCCCCTTATTGCGTGGATTTACTTCCTGCAAACGAATGGTAAAGCAAACCCTTGACTATATTTGCGCGGGGAGTTGTGCGTCGTAATTTACAAATGCGCCCGAAAGAGGAAGCAGTTAGCCTCTTCAATCTTTCCGATATCCACATCTCGCAGCGGCCCTGATCCCTTGTGTTTTCTTCCAGTCTCTTTCTGCCACGGTCGCTGAGTCTTAGAGACATGAGGAACTCTTCTCTCCGTTCGTTGTCGATCTCTAGAGTCTCTTTAGTGACTGCTTCACTTTGACCCACAAGGCCATAGTGTTGGTCCGGACCAGCGACCCGCAATCTTTTTCGCTTCGATGAAGAAGGCATCTCTAGGCGTCGTTTACACCTTAAGTCTGCCTTCCTTTGCGTGGAGGTAGTATACTTTTTTATGTAGAACCCTGGGCTCTTTTCCGTGATTTGCTTGTGTATCAAGCCATGCAATTGGGGTCCAACGTTGCATGCAGTTGCCGTAATCTCACACCGCATTTGATACGCGCCCCTCGGAGCAAAGTTCACTCTCTTTCCTCCAATATACTTTGCCACGTATGCATTATATAGCTCGGCATGATTGTTTGTGACATTCAATATCGAGCTGGGGGAGTGACGAACGAGGAGAGCATTTGAAGTCAAAATGTCTTCCCAAATGCCGCTTTTCTTCAGCTGTGGAACCAGATTCACTTCCCCTTCCTTTGGCCCCTTACAGAAGTAGTCTGCACAACTGGCATGATCACCAAAAACATGGCTTGGGCCATTCTTCAAGTCCTTCTCAAGGTCTCTAATTGAATCTGGTGATTCTGTATTTTTTCTGTAGCCTATAGCCGAAATTACAGCAGTTCTTTAACGCATTAAATTGTCTCCTATTTTCTTGCGTAATGTAATCGGAATCCGACCGTGGATATTTTTAGTTCTATTTACCTTTCCTTTTCAGTATTTTCCTCCCCGGAGAATATTATAGTTTCAGATGGTTTAGTTTCCATCTCACATTGTTCTGTAAAGAAGGCATGAATACAATATCAGTTATGACTTCGAGAAAATAGTTTAACCTGCGTACGAAGAGGCCATTTAATTATCTCGTAAATATAATATTGCGAAATAAATACCTTTATCTGTTTTTTTTTCCAGCGATTCAAACTCTGAACATTGTAAGCTCTTCTCTTCTTTTTGTAGTATGCTTTACGATACCGCGCTTTTCTATAAGGCTTCGTGGACTCTTCCATAACGCCTTCCCTTCTGCACGCTGGAGAACACAGGCACACGCACCCTTCCTCAAGAGCTCGTTTCTCAAGACTAACAAAAATCCACCCATCGCGAAGTAGCGAATTTTCGAGAATTTCTTGCGAAAACCATAAAATGGAAAGTTCGTTTGAAGGGTCCCGGAGGTTTACAACCGTTAGCTGAATGATCTGAGCATCTACAGGGCTTAGATGGTTTGTGGAAAGTCGTTTCCTTCCATACCCTTACCGAACTCATTGGCCTTGCAGCTGCTTGCAGCCTTAACTTTTTATATTGATGTAGGCTATATTTTCATTTTGAGTGAAAATATATTCGCGATAAATATGAAATCAGTCACCAAATAAGCCATGATAATCTTGGAAAAGTTTTTGACACACCTATTTTTCGACGGGGTACCATTGTCAACCATAAACAAAATGTATTGGACCTAATATCCTGACAAAGAGTGAAAAATCATTCGAGAAAGCATGTCAAGGTTCAAGAAACTAATATTATATTTCAGTATCTCTGACAATCAATCGCAATGTAAGTGAGAGAAATAAAGGAACTTGCTATTGCCAAAACGATGAAAATAATTAAATTCTCGTAGTGCATTGGCATGATAATTCAGTGTTGGCCGTTATAACACACTTGGGCACTAAGAATTGAAATCCCGGAGAGATTTTTCAATCCCGAGATTACGGGATTGTGATTTCCTCAATCCAGAGATCCCAGGATTTATCTATAGTATCACGTGCATATATGGAATTAAAATAAAAAAAGAACTAAAATATCACATGCACATATGGAACCCATATTAAAATGACGCAAATTGTAAGCAACATCGATTATTAATAAAGTTAATATTATTATAAAACAACACCACACAAAGTTTAGAAACAGAGGAGTATCTTCAGTGATGATGACGTTGCTGAAGTATTGAAATCCGGGTCTTGCGTTTGTTTTACTTTGTTTTTTAATTGTTTTATCTTTGGTACTAAAATTGGAAAAACCCCACAAAGTTACTAAAGAATCTGTTTTACTAAAACGTAAAATAATACAGTTTTTCTTGCGGGATAAAAAATAATGCACAATAGCAGTATCAATTGCTCATAAATTGAAAGAAATTGTAGTCTTTTAAAAAATTCGAACAAACTCGAGAGTTTGGTTATCCTGACTGAAAAGTTACTCACAATTTTTTTCAAATATGCACTTAAAAAACACAGTGTGTAATGTCTCGTCGCTCATTCTTGACCTATATTTATTGCAAAGCAAACCCGCTGATAAAAAAGCCCTTTCTGATTCAACACTAATGGGAGGAATAGCTAGTAAGTGCTCGTAAATAATTTGCATATTTTATCATGTCCGTCCACTTTCACGGAAATTCTCTAGCTTTTGAACTATTGATCCTCGGTCCTTTGAACTGCAGGTAGGAGGATGTTGTTTGGAAGGAATCAAACATTGGGTAATGACCGAATCAAGTTCCTTCATTAGCTCATCCGAACATAGTGAACCACTTTCTGAATATTTAGCAGCTGACTCTCTCTTGCTCTATGCAAGCCATCAATATATCGACGTTTTGTTTCTAAAGAAGTTTGTTCTTCTTCCTCGCTTGCTGATTTAAATGTTTTAGTGGCATTTGATTACGAAATCCAAGCAAGTATTCTTTGAAAACTCTTTTTAGGTTTGCTAGTGTTAGCACAGAATATAAATTCCCCTAATCATGACCTCTTGCCCGTGAACCGCAGTGACAATACCGCAAAACCCCTGGTAGATTAGTCTCTTCAGTATTTGATTCTGAAAGGCAGTTTTCATATTATTCCCCAACTATGTATTCACATATGTTAGTTTTCGCATTAAGAATTCTAACGCAGCGTCACACTTCAAAACATTCTGATCTCTTCGGCAAAGCGCCTCCTCTATAATTTTCACTAGCTGAAGTGTTGTAAAAATAGAAGAAACAAGTTCATATTCACATTCATGGAATGATATTTCGGAATTAAAATCAATTAAGGCCCTCGCCACGCAAGGTTTTAGCATTGGAAAACGTGCTATCATGTCAACTAAAGTGTTCGATCGAATAAAAGTTGTTGCTTCAGGCTTGATTTTGTGGAATGACATCATGAATGAAAAGGACTGGCAATTTTCCACAAGAATATATTTTAAAACGACGGTTTCTGTGTTCGGACCTGATGATGGTGTTGTACACCGAAACCGGTCGATTTAAAATATATTCTTGTGGAAAATTGCCAGTCCTTTTCATTCACGTGTTCGATCGAGTTTTTACTTCAATAACAAGAGCTCTTTCCTCACCAAATTTTTCAATCACATATTTTTGAAGGAATCTGTCGTTTTTTGAGAATGATTTTCTAAATAGAGGAACTATTTTCCTTATTTTTTGGACCAAAATCTTAATTTTTTGTTCTTATTCTTACACGCATCTCCATCTTCAAATGGACAATCCCCGTCTGTTTCATCACTCAACGGAAAGTCTTCGCTGAATTCAATTTCTTCAAATTCGACTTCTTCTTCTACTTCAAATTAAATCTTTTTCACATTTACTCTACCCTCAGATTTTTACGTACCATTAATGACTGCAAGGTGGATACCACGAGCAAAACAAAGGTGATAATTCGTTGGTATTAACCTACCAACCTTTGCCATTACACTTGCACCATCCGTGGTGATTGCGAAAATGTCTTTTCCTGAAGAAATTTCAAATTATCTGAATTTCTTTTTTATAAATCCAATACAAACTTCAGAGGGCATATTCCAATTATATAGATAAGCTTCAAATTCCAGATCTTTGATTCGCTTTCAGAGGAGTGAACGTTAATATCAATATAGCTTCTATTGCGTGGCGAAGTCCATTCATCGAAAGTTAGAAATAAATTCTGAAGTTTAGTCCGTAAGCTAATCTCCGTTTTTATTTTGTATAACATATGATTTATTTAAATTTGTCATTTAAATCAGACGTGTAGCATGTTACATTTCATGCCCAAGAAAACTTACTTACTAGGGTCACTGTACTGTGACGTACACATTAAACAAAAATGTGTACGTCAATGCCGGAATCCCAGGATTCGTATTGGTATGGAAAAATAACAAAAATTAGTTTCTGGTGGTTTTGGCAGAAATAGGTGGATTCTTTACTCGACGCCCATACACAGGATGGAATCTCTCCTAGATCACGCTCGCAGACCCTCCGTCAACCTTCCACACGAGTGAGCGAGCGAGCGAGGATGAAACTTGATCGCTGGAGATAAGGAAGCCTTCCCCCCTCCACCTCGACCCTCTCGGAGGCGAGATCTAGAGGTGGAATGGGAAGAGGACGGGCAGGCTGCGCGGGAAAAAATTCGAAAAGAAAGCCTCAGCTTCCGTTCATTTTGGAGAACTCGATGCATCGTCTCGCATTTTAGATACCGTAGGCTTGGGTCGTAAGATGAACGCATGGGATTAGTCTCTTCTTTTATATGAAGGATTATAGATAGTGTATCTCACAGGAATTTTCCATTTACGTTCATGCACCGCTGCAATAGGCGCTCAAAAACGCCTATAACAGTGAAGCTTAACATGCCATTTCTTCGTTTGCAAGCATTACAGAAGAAATTCATGTGCAAGTTACAAGCACTAAACCTTTGTGCACAATCTAGAGAAAACAAAATGGACGTATCTATTATAATACGAGCATGGCATTTAAATTAAAAAGAGTCTGCAGCGGCATTTCTGGCAAGGCGTTGAACATCCTTAAGCGCGGGAGCTATTAATTCCTCACCGTTAGATGTCTATTCGAGTCCTCTAATCCAAACCAAAAATGTTGAATCTTAGTTCTTCTCTTCGCAAACTTTACTGTTGCAGGCTTCACTTCGTAGAAGTTCTGAACGTTCATAAACATAATTAAGTAAAATACTTAGTATTTTACTACAATCTTTTAATAGTACGACGTATTTCGCCGATTTACGGCATCGTCAGGTACAGAATATGTTTGTCAACTTGCCGTTCGTTGTTCTTGTGGAAACACCAAATAAACCTCGCTGAAAACTTCAACTCAATTAAGTGGCTGAAGACTGCATATTCGGGTTACCACCGTGTTTGTTGCTGACAACAGGTTCGCCAGCTGCAACGCCTGCGAAGCTGTTGTACGCAATCAACTACACGAATGGGGGAAACCCAAGAACCCAACACGCTGCTGCTAAAGCAATCCGAATTTACTTAATTAATTGGGCTCCCATGCGTAATAAAGCTTCCATTTTCTCTTCATCGTAATTTACCTAAGTAAGCAACTTCACAACACCAGAGCTGAATATTCTTCCAGTACGCAGGCTTTAAGAAAGTTGGAAAATAAGAGCAGGATGAGTGAAGAGTGGAATCTCCTATAGGATCGCAAAGCAAGAAAGCGCGGATTAAATTAGGGATACGGGGAGAAACGGAGGGAGGGAAAAAGGAGTTGGAGGCCGAAGGTGGAACAAAAGAGGTCAAGAGTTGGCTTTTGGATCGTGAGCGAGGCGCATTATTCATGAGAGCGGATGAGATACTCGGTTAGATGAGGAGGAGAGGAAGGAGAGGGGATGCTGGAGGAGCAATAAAAAAATCGCGACGAAACAATGGATTTTTCCCTCTAGAAGAGATGAGGCGACTACACTTTCCTTAAAGGTCATTAGCATATCTCCAGATCTGCATCGCCACGAAAGGTGAAGCGTGCGGCAGATACGGACAGTATAACTGGTATCAAAGAGAGCGCATGTCCTGACTGCAGCATGGAAATAGTCTCCAGGTCTAATTACTTACCTCACAGTTTCGGGAGTGTGTGGCGAGAGATAATCTCACGAGTACAATACCGACTCAAGCTTCCTGAGCTTTCAGTTTGTTTTCCTATCCTTGGCATGGTGAAGAGAGAGATAATTGATAAGATAACGGTAGAATATGGTTTTCAGATGCTCCAACTGTATACCACTTCGTTTAGCCTTATATCCTATGAGGAACACAACATACATATCCGTGGCGAGACTCGAACCCGAGACCTTTTGGTTGACAGGACAGCGTGTTACCGACTTGGCTACAGCGGTCGGCATGATAATTGTTAAGAAGCTCCACCAGACGGCCAAACACTGGATCAATGTGATCTAACCCCAAAACAAGATGTCGGAGTGAACAACATGAAAATGGATAATATTTTTAAATCTATTTTCAGGCGTTTAATGAAAATTTAACTCTGAAACGTGAAATTCAAAAGATTTAGATCAAAATAAAAAACGGCGGAACAGGCCGCTACAGTAACCCTATCCGAGTCACTCGCTGAGAGAAACATAAATATGAGAAATTCGCAGGGGAAAAACCATCGAAAGGTTTTTTCGGCTAAAATCGAACGTGATCACCTACAAATGCAAGTTACACGATGGCGCTGAGGTGCTGAAACATGCGGTCTTCATAGGCAAGCACAGTTTTATGACGGTCGGAAAATTTAAGAGACTTTATTTAATTCGGAATAGCGAAAGACTAAAAACACAGTCCAAAAGACATTGACGGGAGAGCTACACGAATTGACTGAGTAGATTTACAGCAGCGGGATTTAGTGCCGAGTTATTAGTCACACGTTTTCTTTAATTGCATAAGTACGATTAGTCTCCACCAACTCAAAAATAACGCAAATTTTCGCGGTGAGACTCAAACCCAAGGCCACATAAGTTACCTGGCAAGGCCACAACCTACCCGCCCAACTGACAAAAAGCCATCTGGAACCCTCAAAGCCTCTTTTCCTTCCATTCATTTACCACAGTCATCGGAATGGATTAACTGCATTTGATGAAGTGGAACACTATTCAAAGCACGGTTAGTAAAACACTATCACCAATAACTGGAATCGGCCCATTGCTACATATACCGGGAGTTTTTTTTATTCAACCGCATAGCATTTCACGGCCATACATCGCGCTTGTACCATATTCCAAGATTTCCCTGCGATTATAAAACCTCCTTACGATGGATACGATGACGTGAGCGCCAACATCCCAGGAGTGACCCGGAAGCGTTTTCGAAAGATAAGAATCTCTTTCGAGAGAAACCTCACAGGAGGGTAGAATGCATGAGGAAGTGGGATCCCGCTCCTTTTCTTCCCGATGCATTGGGATTTCTCTCTTTCTCTTTGCATGCAACCGAGAAATCTCTTTCGAGCATTTTGACCGGAACCATACCGCATCAATACCCTCCCTCATAACTGTATGAAATGCAAAGCACCCCAATTCTTCTCCGGCCGTAACCAAGCATGGAAAATGAACGGCAATGTATGTTGCAAACGAGAAATAATTAAAGCGGTCAAATTTAATGAAAGCACCTCACTGTCCCTGGAGACTCGCTAAAATAAAATATTGAGTTGACTTTGCATTACCATTAGCAGAAATATACAGTATTTACCTACACGAGGAAAGTTTTTGCTGTCCTCAGCAAATCACAATTTCCATAGTTATGAAACGCTTCTGTAACTGCCCAACCTTAACTGACAAGTGCCGAAGAGCTGAAATAGATAACTAGTAAAATACTACACGTTTGTGCATACGGAGTCTATAAACACGATTTCGCAGCAGATGGATAACCAAAGATAAGTTTGATAGGCCCTAAAGTCAATCCTCATCAAGTTTTTATTTCTCAATCGCTTTCACGCTGATTTGAATAACGTCAACAAAAGACCAATTAATGGGAGTAATTACAGCAAAAAATAGATATATGTTTGCACTTGCAACTAAAGCTTTACGTTGACCTTATCATCCTCGAAGTCTGACGCGAGAGCTCATAAGCAAAAAAAGAGCAGGCTCTAATTAATCATAAGGCCGCCATAAATTACCAAAAGTTTCATCAATTTAAGACTTATACTGACGATTTTTACTAAGAAATGTTCTAAAAACCAACTAATAAAACACCAATGAAGGGATCATAAGTAATTATGAAAAAATAGAAAAAATTTGCACTTAACTCTTTTAAGAGAGATATTCTTTTTAGTTACAATTTAAGCTCTGAAATGTATTCAACAATACAATTTGACCACCAGCGACCGTCTTAGATCACACATATAAACCTCTGAAAAACACACATCTAAATAAACTATAATAAAGTTAATTATATAGCTGCGTAATTACCATTACAGTGTCCCCCCAATGACGACGCAGGGGTGTTTGGTACAGCCAGATGCGAACAATTCATTCGACTTACCTGAAAAGAAAAAAAAGGAAAAGGTTAAAATATGGACACTGAGAAAAATATGTCTATAGGTACCTACTCTTTATACATCATGCAGGAAGGCATTTGTTTTCCGAATGCAATAAAACATGTGAAGTCCAGGGATTCCTCCGGCAGTGAGGTATAAAAAACACTAATTTGTGAATGGAGAAAAGAGTATCCTTCTGGGGCAATGGCTGGAGATTAATAAACCATCAATTGCTAATTCAGGCCACGAGAATTATGGCTACAATAAAACCTTCCTCTGGATAACTCCGCCGGCGAAATGGCGGCGAATAACTTATGGAAGAGAGAACAGAGAGAGACTATATGCAAAGCAAACGAGATCATTTATAGCTCGATATAAAAAAAGCGCATGCGATACGACGCTCCGGCAAAGCGGGCAAAAAATGGTAAAACATTTGCAAGAACGTTGGTGAGAAGTGTTTATTTTTTCTGCGGGTGTAATAGTTCAGTGATTTCAGAGACACCGCGCCTTGACAGACATGATACGAGGCACGGGAATACTTTTCCAAAACGCCATTAAAAATCATCCCTCCAGCCATAACAAATTCTATTTTTATTTCGAGTATCTCCCGTTCCTTCGCCGACTGAAATAATATCACCTGTTCATCTTACCGAGCCCCCCACAATTTCTCTCACGTTACGAATTCTGAACGGCGAATTATTCATTCGGCGTGCGAAACCGAAAATGAGATACAGATGATAGCGAGCTCATCAACGGTTGGAAAGCGAAATTGCCGATAATTTCGAGTCGGCGATAATGAAAACAGCATTTTCCCACATTATTCGACACGGGCTACTGGGGAAGAGGCGGACAAGGAAAAATAAATAAAACCCCACACACGATTTGCACTCGGGTAAATACAAGCGGGGAGCGCACCGTAATTCGAACATGATTTGCTCCGTCGGCGACGGGGGTAATTGTAAATGATGAACCGTGCGACTCGATATTTTTCCTTCGTACAGTGACTCCGCCGAGTGCGATTGGGACCAACGCACGGCCGGCACAAAAGCTCGAGGCAGATTCGCGGTGGATGATTTTGGGACTGAAAGGGTCTATTCCCTTAAAAAAAGTCACTGCGAGTGAGTGGGTAGTATAAAGGTAGCAAAACTTGGTGGCACTTGGTGGTTGTGAAGAGCACGACGCAAAGGAGAGGAAAACATGCAAGAGAGGTGAGACAAAGAAGCAGTGTGTCCCTTCAGAGGTCCCTACAAGAGTCCTTTGGTACCTATCGCTGCTCATCAACGCTTGATTCACCCTCTGCGACCTCTAAATCTCCACTGTTGAGTGCCGCCAAGTTTTACTCTCATGATTCGGTCTCTCATCAAAATCGTTAGAGCCATTTTCGATATAAAGTTTACCTTCACACATAGGTACAATTATTACTCTTTTAAGAGTATAAAATAAATATAAATTGCAACATGTAAAACACTTTCTTTCCACGCTTTCTTCATGATTAACCCTCTCAATGATATAACGTTCCGCGCATCCGTCGGTCACAACCTTTTGCGAGAGCAATAGGAATTCTCAAACGTAATGAAGAGGGTAAAGGCCATCAAGTAAGCTGAAAACAGTAGGAAGAAACTTGAAAGCGTAACCGCCTAAGAAACCCATAAAGAAAAGAGGAGTAGGTAGGGAGA
This sequence comes from Pyrrhosoma nymphula, assembly GCA_963573305.1. Classification (NCBI taxonomy): domain Eukaryota; kingdom Metazoa; phylum Arthropoda; class Insecta; order Odonata; family Coenagrionidae; genus Pyrrhosoma; species Pyrrhosoma nymphula. The sequence continues at coordinate 58,796,749 of OY754330.1, forward strand.
AATTTCCAAGATTGTTTCTTTAAAAGTGCCCGTTAGGTTTACCTAAACCCCTCCATTTTCTTCCCTGATTGGGCTTTTTCAACGCGCGGGAACCGAGAGGGGGTTACCCGTCGAGAAAATCTTTTGATGACAAAGTTCTTCCATCCAGACTGAAAATTAACGAAGAAAAGAAAATGACCCGAGAGAGGTAGGGAGGAAAAAAAGGTATAGAGATTGGAGAATGGTGAGAGAAAATTAGTGGGTGGGGGATGGGAAAGAATGTAGTAAGACGGATTCGAATTAGGCGGCTACCGCCAAGAGAGAGATTCGCATCATCACAATCACAGGTGCTCGCGACCGCAACTGCAACATTTTTTTCTCTTCCCCATTTTTTTAATGCCATTCCCATTTCAAAACCATGACGGCGACCTAAATGAACGAAAAAATAAGCAAAGAGAGAACTTGCAGAGTTGAAAAACGGCTCGTGATGGAGTTCATCTACATCTACATACTACCCCGCAAGCCCCCTCAATAGGCGTGTGGCGGGGGGTGTTAGGACACCAGCCGTTTACATATAAAAAAGGAAACGCTCTAATGAAATTACGCCTAGCATTTATTAAAGTCCCTTATTGTTCGGGGGAAAAACGAATTCCCGTACCTATCCGTTCGGCAAAGTATCTCTCTTAATTTATCGTTTCTGTCGGACCTGGAAATATAGTGGGGTTCTAATGTGATGTTCTCCGTGTCGCTCTTAAAGATATCCATTCTCAATTGCTCAAGTAATCTAAGCCTAGCGCGCAGCCTCCGAGTCTCTAGCGGCTCCCAGCCTAATTCGTTTAACATCTGTGTAACACTGTCTGTACTCCCGTAGCAGTTTTTGACGAATCACGCAGCTTTCCTTTGTATTTTATTAAGTTCCCGGATTAAGTCTTTCTGCACCGGATCCCATATGCTCGCTGCATATTCAAGGTGTGGCTGGACGAGTGCGAAATAGCACCTCTCTTTTACTTTTTCATCCGAAAATCTTCCCACAATACGCTTGACGAATCCTAGCTTCTTCAGAGCTCTGCAACAAATATTTCTTAAAACTGTCACTTGAACTACATCAGAGCTAATTCCGTCAAGAACTACTTTTTGCTTACGATCACTCAGAAAGTCGCTTATCCAGTTTACTACTGTTTCGTTTAGCCCGCATGACTGTAATTTGTATAAAAGTTTGTTGTGAGGTACCGTGTCGAAAGCTTTCTTAAAATCTAGAAATAATGCGTCCACTTGTCTTTTCGATTCACCAGATTTGAGAACGTCATGAAGAAAATGAGTTGGGTTAAAAAAAGAAAGGGTGGGAGACCTTTACAGTCTGTTCACATCGAACATCTAAGCATAACATAAGAGCTTAACTTTAAGACATTTGTACTTGAGCACGTGATAAAGATGGGAAGTTTGCTTCACTTTTAGAACATAGCTCAAGGTGATTCTTCAGGTTTTCTCGCGATCTTTAATAATTTGCTTTTTACGAGGCTTTTTATTATTTCCGGGATCCATCGCTTTTGGTTGCTTTTATCACAAAAAGCAGCCAAACGCGATGGATCCCGAAAATAATGTATAGCAAATAGCTTTAGGTGGTTGGAACGATTTTTTAATGTACTAATTTGCGTGAAACTTTGAATACATCTTTCTAAATAAAAGTGGAAAGCAAAATTCACCATACCGACTTAATTTTTTCGCAATCCGATGCTATTTTAACACGTAGCCATATGCCACATGACATATATTTCCTAAAAATTCAATTACACATGTTCAAATTTTTTCCTAAACGCGAAATATTGCATTTCTTATTATTTCAATTGTCACTCAAAATATCAAGGTGTCAGGCTGAGTCTAATATTCGAAAAAAACATATTTCAAAATAATTTCGTCTAAATTTCGAATGCCGATCCGAAAAATCTAGTCATAGCATGCTTTTATTAAGGAAAAATTTTATAATATAATTCTAGTATCATTTCCATTACTGCCATTATGGTGCGTTCCAACGCATAAACAGATGCACTTACATGAAATGTGTTCCAAGAATTTTTTCTACTCATAAAAAATTAGTAAAATGTGCACTCAATGACCAACGATTACCGCTCCAGCCACCTTAACATATAAGATGGCAGTAGTGCAGGTTTCCTCGGGGCTTATTGTTAGTTTAGGTTTTTCCTAATTCTTCCAGTTTCCGAGAATTCCGCCGCGCCGTTACATTGCGTGGACTATTTTATTAGGTGGATTGGACAAAGTATTTTCAAAGTAATTCCGAACGATAGTACTGTGTGAATGAATTTTTTTGACAGTCGATTCTTGGTTTTCCTGTGTTCACTTTTGAATTTTATAATTGGCAGTACGGAAAAGTATTTCTTTTTATGATTTCTCTAGGAAGGAATTCTCTTTAAGGTTGGCTGTATTTATTCATTGTTTTCATTTCCACAATAAGGAAGCATTTTATAAAGACATATATTTGGACCATGCATTTACCTGGCAGTGAAGCCTGGGCAATAACAGCAGCAGAGAAAAGAGTTTGGAAGCAATGGAGTTGCGGTGTTATCGAAGTATGTTGTAGATCAAATGGAGGGACAGAGTCACTAACGAAGACTCCCTACAAAGAGTTGGAGAAAAAATAAATATAATGACAACTCTAAGAAGCTTCTAGGGGAAGAGGAAAAACTATTGGACTCATTTTGCGATACAATGGCCTGTTTGAACACAAAAATGGAGGGAGAAATGAATGAGAATAGCTGCAGAGGAAGACCAAGAATGGACTACACCAGGCAAATTATGAAGGACGTCAAAGTAAATAATTACGTAGGAACGAAGCAGTCGGCTGATAGGAGAGTAGAGTGGAAATATACACTAAACCACCCTTCCAACTGACGACTACTGATGATGGTCTCATCAAATTCTGAGGCACTGGAGCCCAAATTGATAAGTTTCTTAAGATTTCAACGCAATGCCTACGCTAACGATAATTTGGCGTTAAATTTTTTCTTTAAACCGGCGTTAAATTATGTCGCTGTGTTCAACGTGGGCCGACCGGCTTTTACGCGGCACGGCGCGGGAAACAGTAAAAAAAAGAGGAATGACTCTTCCTCTCAAGAGAGGAGTCAAGGCTGTGGGAAGAGGGCAGGAAATGGCCCCGTGCTTCGTTGGGATGTCGGGGTAATGTGAGATATACTTGGAGGAGCGTGACGTCGACAGCGGCAGCCGTTGAAACAAAGGAAGAGCGGTGGAGAAGTAGGGGTAAGCAAGCACGGGGGTGGAGGGGGATGTCGGAAGGAAGAGAGTGGGGGTTGAAAGGGGCTCAGAAATGGAGGAGGGTTATCCCGGCCTCCCACTCTCTCTCTATAGGAGGAACCAACCCCAACGGTCGTGAACGAGTTTGAATGATGGGAAAATTAAACCAGGCGACCAGGTAAGGCAGTCTGTATTATTTTCTCATCGTCCCGATGCGAGGCATGGGAATGATGCGATGCATTAGCGGGAGGGCAAAGGTATGTACGCGATGCCCCAACCCCTCCACCCCCCGATGAACAATGAAGGCCCGATTCGAATAAAACGTACATAATGATTTACCACGAAAGGAGAAGTCAAACGAGTCTAGGTTGAATTAAAAAGCCTGCAAGATTAAAGAATGTACCCGTAGTGGTATAGAGCTGGCATTGTAAAGAATGAATCGACTGAGAGGTCATTTTGGACTGGACTGAACCCCTTTCTGCACTACTTTCAGGTGGAGGATATTAAAATTGGTGCGAATTATTTTTGTATTTTTTCCATTTTGTATCCCAACCTAATAGAAATTGTCTCGCTTTCCCTCCTAAGTTATTAGATCCCTCTTCAATTCTTCATATCTTCTACCTCCTCTTATTTCGTCCAGAATTCCTATCCTTTTCCTTCCTCTCCCACGCTTCCCCAGTGTTCTCCCCTCTATCACTCTCTTCAGCATGCCCTCTCCTCTCAAAACCTCCTCCATCCATCTCTTCTGCCTTCTCCGAACCTCTGCCACAAGCTTCCTCTCATCTCCGACCATATCCAATACCTCCTCGTTCGTCTTTCTCGCCATCCAGCTAACCTTCTCCATCCTTCTCCAAACCCACATCTCAAACGCCTCAAGTCTACGCACATCCTCCCTTCGCAATGACCACGTTTCCGACCCATATAGCGCCACGCTCCATATTAAAGTTTTCACCAGCCTCTTCTTTACGTCTCTTCTCAGACCCCCCCTCATCAATTCCCTTCTCTTCGAAAATGCTTCTTTAGCTAGCGCAATTTTGCATCTGATGTCCTTACCACTAAACCCATTCGCCTCCAAAATACTACCCAGATACGTAAACTGCTCGACCTGCTCTATCTTCTGCCCTCCCACCCTTATATTCAGCCCCGCCTTCTTACTTCTAGAAAATCTCATTACTTTCGTTTTCTTGTGATTGATCTTCATCCCATACTTTTCGCACTGCACCTCTAATGCATTCACCATTGACTGTAACCCCTTGGCCGACTGACTAACTAATGCTTGATCATCTGCAAATCTCACTGATTTTATCAGCTCCCCTCCTACCTTTATTCCTACCTCCTCCTCCCCCCATGCCTCCCTTACCATTTCCTCTGAATACACATTAAAAAGCAACGGCGATAGTGGGCACCCTTGCCGCACTCCCCGTCCTATCGTGGCCCATCCCGATTCACCATTGGCTACCCTAACCTGCGCCGTCTGGTTCATATACAACCGAGATCCAATAGGGACTGAAAAAATCTTATTATTTCAACACAATGGTTTCATTAGCTGACGAACATAATCAGACCTGCCAAGAACTACAATGCAATGATAACCAGCGGCACACCTTGATCCAACTCCTATCTTATTACATATAATGCCAAAATTACATTTCCTTGTAAAAAGGAGATTGAATTCCTTCAACCGTAACGCCAGATGACTCAATGAATAAAGAAGAATGACATAAAAGATCATTTCACTATCCACAGGGTAGATACAATTGGCAACATTTTAGGAAATTTCTAGAACGCTTAGACAATTAGTAATAACCAACCAGAAATATTTTGGTCAAGATTACATCATAATTTAATATTGTCTATTCTTACTATTTTCCGGCAATAAGAGGACAAACCCAATCAATTCCGTGGCGGGTAGGAGACATAACAGGGCATCCTAGGGCATAATGATTCACTAAAAGACTTAAATGTAGTAACCCGCGATAAAAAGGGCAAGGATTGAGTGAATTACAAGAGGAAAGTGAGAAAGAACCGCAGGAAAAAATTAGGGAGTGAAAAGATTTTGAGGCATTTGGGAGGGCAGCTATCCAAGCGTCAGTAGATGGGGGATGATACCAACTGGGTAATAACAGATGAGCGTTCGAGTTCCGTCATAAGCTTTAGCACAGCGTAGACTCCAGACATAAGCTAACGCAGAAATCTAGGAGGTAAAAGAGAAATACCAACTCTAGCTACCATATCTCGAGCACGTTGCAAGCATTTAGGATTCCTTCAGCACGTTCATTCACTTAGCATTTAATACTGAATAAAATACAAAAAACCCGCATGCTTCGCTGAGAGTTTGCAGAGGGGACAATACAGCCTATGCAAGGACAAAGTTAGGAGGCGCTATAGGCTCGTAGGCTAATCGCAAGTCTACGATAACTGGAAAATTCAGAGGACACGAGATTCGGGGTCACATGGGGGATATTATTTTAACCCCGAACTACATATTTAGAAATGATGGGAGCGACGAAATAATAGATAGATACATATTGTTTAAGACAGAATAATGGAAATTTTTTCTTCCCACTCAGCATTTATATTTACCTGATAGCAAATCACAGCAAGACAGATATCTGTCAGGCAGAGAGCCAGGCAGATATCTGTCAAAAACATACCACCTTTCGTCATTTCTCTCAACTACATAATTATTTTTCCCTATTCCTTCACTTCTGAATAGCTGGTGTTCTAACATCCCCTACCGCACGATCATACAACGGCCTGCAGTATAGAACGTCGTACATGTTCGGTCCATTAAAAACTAGAGGGAATATATCACGTTTTATCGGGAGGCCGTTGGGTACACGGGAAACCGGCAGCCTAAAAAATCCAAACCACAGGTAATTTCGCCCGAAAGAAAAAAATATATACGTAAGTATTGTTCCTGGGCCTTAAAAAAAGGAAAAGTAAACGAGACCGCCCAACTAACTTTTGTACGGGGTCCTTTTTTGAACGACAGCTGGAACAATATACCGATGCGCGCGCAAACAAGAACAATTGAATACGTGACCGGCGTAGGAATTCCATGAGTGTAGGATGAAAAAATAATTTTTTGAAGCCCCACAAAAAACAGCAACGTCAAAAAAAAAGGCAGCCGATGGAGGCTTCCGATTAAATCAATTGGCAATTCACTCTTGTTCCTTCCTTTGTTTTCCCGTATTTGATTAAGTCTTCCGTACTAAAGGAAAAAGGAGAGAACTTTCATTCAATACATCGCCAAACAATGCCCTTATTCAATCAACCTCCGAAATTACGAATGCATGTATGCCATTGAATACCGGTGGGAGCGGCGTGAAGGGAAATAAATTCAACATGTCAGGCGACGCCATATTTCGTCTCAGTATCGACGATGAGAACGTGAAGATGAACGCTTGCTCCAGGAAAATCATCGTGATCGCGGCGAAGAGTTGATGCTAATCGATATGAAACATGTTTGATGAAAGTTATGGAAATCAATATTAAGCTCTGATCAAAGGATAAGTATGTACATTCCTCAAATAATTTTCTTTATAGTCTCGGGTATATTTCCAGGCGTAAATTATAGTTGTCACTAGAGACGAATCAGTTACCTTCAAGAGCTGCCAGACAATATTAGGTTTATCAGACAAGGAATTATAAAAATCCTATACTCAATTTTATATTATTAAAAAATTTCTGTGCATTAAAGTCCCTCATTCTTTGGGGGTGGTATTTTAATGCAGTTACTGAAGAACTTTTTCAGGCCTTGTACAACCTACTTCACTATTGAAAGCTATATACTAGTATCATGAAATATCTTTTTGTAAAAACTACAAGTTGAACTATAATAAATATTATGCGTTCACCTTATTTTGAAACCTGTCGTACCCTGTCGCAGTATTCGTGCTCTATAGTTGGTTTTTGGACACAACATCTTTTGACCAAACATCTTTTGTGAAGACACTGTAGCACAACTAAGAGCAAAGAGTCAAACCTTACAGGAACTAGCGATCGCGTGTACGCGTAGTGGCCGCAGCTCCGACATATATCCTTCAAGCTTCAAGAGCGCACCGCGGGAAACCGAAGTCCAAGGATAAGAAATTGCGATAATAGGAGCGGTGGGGAAGTAGTAACAACTTATTACTAACAAGACAGTAGGAGACAAAGCGGGCACGCAAAAGGTTTTGAAGTTTGGGAAGGAAACGGCAAGGCAGAAAGATAGAGAATTCGGGAAGACGAAGAGAGGGTAACTCCCACGAGAGGAGAGAAAATAAGGAAGGAGGAGGAGGAAAGATGTAGAGGAGAAGAAGGAAGGAAGAGTTAGAGAAGAGGAGGGAGGGGGAGGTTTTTACGCAGGGATGGGGATGGGTCCGCACGTGAATTCACGAGGGATGGCAAGGGTAGGGGAGGACTTGAGAGGGAGTTAGATTGATGAGGGTCGTGAGAGGGGTGAGGAGGGTGAGGGGAGCGTGCAGGGGGGAAGGGTGGGAGGGGCAGGTGGGGTAGGGAGGGTGGTGGGACAGACAAAAAGGGATGAGGGGAGGAGTAAAAAAGCCGCACGGCCGGCGGAATCGATGTTGGCATCAAACGACAACACGTAGGGAGGTTCGGGAGCATCAACAACACTTATCGCTATACTATGCGGAGTCGGTGACACAGTCTATGTCGAGGAAGGAATTCGATAGAATGATAAAACTAATATGTACCAAAAGAATACCTAAATTAATAGAATAACTACAGAATTGAATCATAAAAAAGCACGAAAAAGAAGACATATTTTGTGAAAGATATCACATGAAATATTCCAGCAACGAAAATAAAACGATACATATGAGAGAACCATTAACAGTTCTCATAGGTCTATATGCATTAATACCGTTTCCTGGCAATTCCTCCACTAATAACAATACTAATGTCTTCGGCTGCTAGACTACTCACTATAGTAATTCGAAATGAAAACAAAATTTACTGTCTGGTGAAAATTCACCATACTTAGGATAAGCCATAGGATTCAAGATTTTACTTCCGATGGGACTAGCTTGTGCATGTCGCCCGTTGCATAAAAATGGGATAAATTAGATAATATATGTTATCCCTTGAGTTCCCATTGAAAAATGAGCTATCGAAGTAAAACAACTACCAATTTTTATGACTACAATATTTGTTTGATCAGTGATAATTCATTAAATACGCCGACTCCATGAAGATGATTATTGGTAACTTCCTAACTAAAATTAGGCCATTTTAAATTAAATGCGCGAAGTTGCATACCATATTTTCCTCTTTAAAATATCTCGAATACAGAAAAAGAAACCAAAGAAAGAAAACTCTACAAAGTAAGAAACTGTATGAAATTACTTTCGTACGATATAGAAGTAGTCACAAAGAGTACCTACCTATGTATAAAAATTGTTAATAACATATCATGGAGATTGAGAATTTTCCCCACACAATAATACATAAACTAGGTACACGAAGAATATACAAGTTTTATAGTACTCCTCACATAATAATTAATAAATATCTGCAAGCAGACATCTCATATTTTCCTCTAGCCACACGTTTTATCTCCAATCCGAAGCCATCAGGCAGGTGCAAACCACAGGTTCGAGAAGAGATAGTGTCTACACGCACGAAAATGAACCCTGTTTTTGGCGAAAAATTATCCACCTAACATGGTATTCTCGTGCAAATTGTTCATACATTTTATTAATAATGCAATGAATTTTTGGAAATTATTAGCACTTCGCATTTTTCCATAAAATTTATAAGATACCACGACAATATCTTAACAAATACCTATCTTTCCGGCATATTAACTGCAATACTAACCCATTAAATAAGGCAGATTGCGCATTTTAATTGCTTCAATATTCCCCTGTCCGATCGTACCGTATGGTTCCATCTATTCTCTTATTTTTAATCTATGCTCACAACTGAAAGCAGACATGCACGTGGCCTCCCTCTCTCCCCACTCAACAACGAACGCGACAAAAATACCGTCAAAATCGACAAAGAACGTCGCCAGTTTATTTTCCTAAACACCTTCTGCAAAAAAAAATTCACCACCGACACATTTCGCGTGGAATCCTGGAGGACCGACGGAAGAGAGCGTTATTTTATTTTTTCGTACATTTTGGGAAGTCACAGAGAGTGTGGAGTGGCGGTGGTGGAGGAGGTAGGCGGGAAAGGCCTTCAGGGGCGGTCCGGGGACTCTGGGCTTTGGTGTGAGAGGGAGTGGTTTGGCGACTGTCGGCCCCAGGGGAGAGGGGAAGCATGGCGGGCAGGTGTGGTGGATGGGACGGTAGGGGGGGGGGGAGGGCGAATAGTAAGGGGGAAGCGGGTGGCGCGAGCCTGTGAGGAGAGAGGGAGGGGGGTGGGGGACAAAAGGGAGGGCTGAGGCGGGGAGGTACGCAAGTGAGTCCCTTCAAACACCCCCCTCCCCTTACTACGGCTGCTGGCGGCGGCTGCGACGAGGGGAAGCTTATGCGGGGAAGAGGAGGGTGAGATAGTCAGGGAAAAGGGAATACAGGGGGTGGGGATAGCGGTCGAGAGACGGGAAAAGAAAAGAGGGTGCGAACCAGTGTACAGGGTCAGGAAGTAGCGCGCTCCCGTTAGCGGAAGTAATTTTATGTCGATAACGATATCTGTATCACAGTTTTTCCGAAATTGGCACATTCCCTGAATGGATTTAGATACTATGCAGTAATAGCCACCGCTCGGAGGGTTTTAGGGTCTAGTCACCCATAACGGTCCTTATAGAATTGTTTTTAAAATAGCCTAGTTGTCATAACTAGATAACAATTAATTTTGTTGTCATTTTTAAATATTCTATGAAAATAAGCACATAGCCGTGTGTTTAAGCATTAATTTTTACCACAGTGATTAACTATCAGATCAGCATATTCACAGTTATGACAGAAACTGGAGATATAACTGGTTTTCAGGAGTCATTTTTCTCATTTCCCTGGGTTTTGATATCCTTAGTTCTTCAAAAACCATCCTCTTTTTGCCTTCTTACACATAACACAAAATACAGTAGATTCCGGTTAATCGGGACACCGGTTATTTGGGACAGCCGCTTATTCGGGACAAATCATCAAGAACAGAACCCAATTGAAGAAAGTCCCTGAGTTTTCTCCGGTTAATTGGGACATGAAGCCGCTTAATCGGGACATGCATCGGCTGTATTTCCCTCCTACTCCCTTGAAGAAATACAAATATTTAAGCTCTTGTAAATCATTTGGTACATTTTACCTATGCATTTGAACCAATCTCCAATGAGGGAATCTATTGCAACCTTTACTGTCTCATTTACCGTCGCTAAACGAAGTCAGTCATGAAAGCGCTTTTAATTAATGCTTCACTGTTTGTACACTCACCTTCGTTCTCAGGTAGTCAAGCTAGAAGTGGATTTAGATTTTGTGGTCACGGAGGTGCATACTGTGTAGGTAGACAACTTGGCTTCATTAGCGTATTATACCATTAAGGTGAAGGTTAGACTGTAGACGATCTGTCATAAGATAAAATGTTTTGAGGAAAGAAGGGTGGAAGTGATTCCTCCTCATTTCCCGAAAATTCTCCCGAAAAAGTTCCTTATTCAGGTTAACACGCAGCGTAAGGATTTTTCACTGGCTGCAAAAATTACAATACTGGACCGAATTAAGGACCATCTACCTCAAACCGGTCTTCGTTGTTTGGTGGAGATAACAAGAGTGCCAAAATCAACGATAGCCCGATTAATACAGCACCAGGATAAACTTAGAGAAGATTGGAGCAGTCAGTAAAAGGAAACCAGGTGCTACCCAAAAACGCCAATGCCAAGGTAAGGATCCTGATGTCGAGGACGCTTTTAATCAATGGTTTTCCATTGATAGTGGACGAGGAGTTTGTTTCAGTGGACCTATGTAAAAATAAGTCGGAGGAATTAGCTTTGAAGCTTGGCCATACTGATTTCAAGTCAAGAGATGGTTGGCTATCTAGACGGAAGAGTAGAAACGAAATAAAATTCAAAAATGCTCACGGAGAAAAACATACTGCTGATTTTGTAATTGCAGAGGAATGGAGATGCAAGAGCCTACACACCCTACTTCAAGAATTCTGTGCAGATGATGTGTACAACGCCGATGAAACCGGCCTGTATTACCGAGCCACCTAATGGCTTTCTTTGCTACAGTTATGTGGAACTGAGTGGGGTAAAGGTGAGCTTTCGTCTCGCCAGAGTTAACACGATTTTCACCCACTTTCAACAGACCTATCGGAACCAAAATCTCACCTTTACCCTAAGTGGGTCTAAAGAAGCGATGGAACGGATTACTGTTTGGTGCTGCTCAAACATGTCTGGAAGTGATAAAAGGAAACTTTTGGTGATTGGAAAAAGTACTAACCCTCGCTGCTTTAAGAGGTTTTGAATGCACAGCTTACCGGTGGAATATTACGCCAATAAAAATACGTGGATGATTGCAGGCCTCTTCAGTCATTAGTTAAGCAGTTGGGATAAGGAACTAGCGCGGAAATCGAGGAAAGTGATTCTTATTCTGGATAATTGTACGGCACACCCTAATTGCTCCAACGTCTTAAAAAACATGGAATTTTTCCGTCTGGAATTTTTACCAGCCAACACAACATCTCTAATCCAGCCAATAGACATGGGATCATCAAAAATTTGAAAACAATATACCGCGCAAAATTCATTGATCAATCATTTCTAGCATCAATGGAAGATAATCTTCTGACATCGTCTTCAACTGCCAAGGAAGTGAGCTCAAAGGTGAACGTCCTACAAGCAGTAACGTTTTTGGCAGATAGCAGGCGAGAAGTCACCAGTAAAACGATTAGAAATTGCTTCATTCATTCATTGAGGTTTTAAGCACTAAAGTGCAGAAATATCGGAAGAACTTGAATGTGAAAGTAAAAATGAATCTGCTTCCGAGCTGCGTCAAGTAAAGACCTTTAAGGAGTTTGAAAGGATCGACTCCAATATGGACTGTTATGACAACAATGATAGCAGCAAAGATGATATAGTGGAAACTATACTAGCGAGATAACAAGGTTTGGTTGAAGACGAGGATACTGATGGAGATGAAGACGTATCTCAGTGTAGCCAAGTGACTTCTGCAGATGCCAGGAAATTTATTGATGGCTGGTGACGCTACTTCATGCAAGAGGGCAACGAAGGAAGTCCGATATCGTCCTCAGATGCCTGTGCTGACCTTGTATGCGCGACGAGAGTGAAGAGAATGAAGAAGAACACCCTGGACTAATTCCTTCAACTAGGAGCTACACATTAAATAAATACTCCCTGGTTTCTATACAAATGAAGCTATAGATCATCAATTATTCTTTTCTAATATTCCATCGTTAATTCTATATCTAATCACAAATCCTACTTTTGCAGGATTTCGTAAAGGGAATTTATCCCGATGAATCCCGGGAAAAATAGATTGATGCCAAGAGATTTTTTAATGACACAAGGTTTCCAAAAATGTTTATAATGTATGTTTTCTTATTAATTTATTGTTTAAATACTATGCAATTAAACTTTTTGCGTTTCAATTGTCATTTAGCTTTCTGACTTTCATTTCAACGCTTATTTCAACATACTTCCCGGATACTTCGGATAAACGGGACAGCCGCTTAATTGGGACAAAGTACACCGGTCCCGATGTGTCCCAATTAACCGGAATCTACTGTAGTTATCTACTCACATGTGAGGTAATGAACTTCTAAACAAACATGTTTAGAGACACCTTTAGATACTAATTATTACGCCGGCATTGCACTTTTCAATGCAATCACTCGAAAATATCAAGTTTGTCGTACAGTTTGAAATAGATCAAATTGGAAGATTTCTGAGGAGTCGCTTCTTTCTCGGTTCATTCTCCACCTTTGGAGCACCAAATTAAAAATCAACAGCGTATTTACATTCGAAATCAACTATTATTCGCTACAGCTTCACAATATTTTGCGTTAGTAAGCTGTGGCGACGATACTATAATATTTTCAGCGCCCCAAAATATGAATAGGAGATTTATTTTAAATACGTGCTATTTCCGAGCAGTAGCCTCTTTCTCCGTTCATTTCCCACCTTGGGTGGCACTAAATTAAATGTAAACAGCATATTTACATTCGAAACCAGCTATTCTTCACCACAGCTTCAGAACATTTTCCGTTAGGTAGCTGTGGCGGCAATACTAAAACATTCACAGCGCCCCAAATATGAATTGAAGACGAATCAACGCTGGGGGAAAGGAAGAGGGGGAAAAGGATAAGCGAGATGGGGAGAGAGAGGGTGAGGAGGTGACCCTGTGTGCCACGCCGCCCGGATAGTAAAGGATATAGCGCACGCGCGGGCGGTCCACCCCTTGACATTCCAGCGAGAGAGGGGAGGGCGAGGATGTGGGAGAGGTAAGGGGGGCGAAGGAGGGGAGGGCAGAGAAGCAGCATCGAGCAGCAGCCCTTGACAAACGGTTCTGGGGGACCATGGCACTTTGGCAAAAATGCCGAGGTCCGAAACCGTGGTGCAAACAGTTTGTGACGCAAAATCCTCTTTCCCCAGGGGTCCCAGGGTCATCGTTTGTGGTCGATGAGGGTAGGGCTCCGTTGGTTGGTAAAGGGTGTGAAAGATTGCGGGGAGGATAGTTGACTAGGTAAGTATGCGAGATGATTGCGCCACTGAGCAGGCCGGTGTAACTGAAGCCAAACCGCGATTAGGTTCATAGGCGAAACAAAATGTTCACGGTTGTGGGCGTGCGGTTATTATAGCTTCATTACGCCATCCGTACGACTTTCCGCACGGAAAATCAAAAATAAAAGAAATAAAACTAGTAAATCGAAGAGCAACTCGCACAGTTCATATCCATACGATGGAATGGTCTACAATACGTGCTCTACAAGAGAATCAATGACTTAACGAAATGTTGGAAATGCGCTAGTATTTTCACATCACAGTATCAATACTACGAGCTCAATCAATGAAAATACAACAATTACATGTTTTCATGTAAATATAGAATCCTCTTCATCCCTCCTATTTTTCTCAAGCTTTTAACTCACCGTCCTCAATACTCAACCAAAATGTAGGCTGATTATAAGGCTTTAGTGCTATATGTTACTCAAGAAAAATTTAAATTAGAATATTTGTTAGCATTCAAGGCATTCAATGTAGTTTCGATGTGGCGTACATCCAGCAAATCACAACAGTATAAAACTCATAACTGTAACAAATTAACTGGTCAGTGGTAGATAATAAATAACATAACGACACTGATAACTAGTTGTTATACTTTCTCGACCTCTTTTATATTAATTAATCACTTTTTCTTCAGATGAAATATAATCCATATAAATTATAAGAAATATCAATAAAAATAGCCACACTCATTTAAAAAATACTCAAAGCCCTGAAGAAGTTAATACACAATAGCGAAGCGTGGGCGAATAAATAAAAATGATCTCATATTTCCCATGAGCAATATTCTCCCGAAGATAAAATGATTTACTGAAACTGATAACGCTATGATGATGGTGTGCAGTAGATATAGCAACAGAGACAGAGCCAAATGCGAAGTTCATTAGGAATAGTATATTAAGTCCTTTAAATTAGATGTATAGGTAACCAAAAACTTTTTTAAACATCACTTGCAAGGTTTTCTTTACAATGGTAGCACGTAATCTCACTTGGATCTTTTAGAGAATCAATTTTGCAATTCAACGATGCGCTAGTATTTTCACATCACAGAATCAATACTGCAACGGACTCAATTAGCGAAAACAGAGCCATTGCACGTTTTGATGCAAATATAGAATCATCGATATGCCTCCTATTTTTCTCAAGCGTTTTAACTAACTCCCATAATATTCCACCGAAATGAAGGCTGTTACTCAAGGCTTTATCACTCTGTTGCCCAAACACAATTAAAAACAGATTAGGTGTTTCAACAAAAGGTAGGATTTTCCTATGGATTAAAACCCTCCACAAAACAAATACTAAATGTTCACAAAGGAAATTAAGCAAATACTTAACCGATGACGATTCAGCCACCGAGAATTAATAGGGTTTTAATGAAATATTGTTGCGCTTAAAAAAATAGAAAAAATATTATTTGCCAAGGGAAGACAAAAACAAAAAAATTCCATACATAACAAAAGGCTTGAAAACTGTTCCCAATAATCGTATTTGAAGGACTCATTAGCTATCAAATCAATATGAAGCATATTATTATGGCCGAAGATAAATAGTTATTGTTGCAGCCTTAAGCAAAATGTATTTGTTTAAAAATTTAAATATCGACGCATAGCTAAAAAAATACTATGTAAGACGTACATCACAAACGCACACATTTTTATCAATAAACGTCCACAATATGTCAGCTAAGTTTCGTTCACTGGGATAACACATACATATTTCAAAATAAAAGATATCAAGAGCTCTGCTACTGTGCGTGGATCAAAAACATATTATTTATAACTATGAAATATCAAACAGCTTATTTTGCACTGGGGAAACCATGCAAAAAATTAAAAAGAATTAGCGTTATCAGATGACTTAGTGGCAGAAATCTTAATGTGAACAACTTCACCGACTGGGACAAAACATGGGCTTTCCGTGACTAATTAAATAGCAGAGTTAAGCATGGCCTAACTTTTATAAGAGTCAAAAATATGACTCAGCCACAGATACACTAGGCTATCAGAAAGAAGCCATTTTAATTAGAAATTTGCGGAGCACTCTATAATACCAGATGGCTTCAAATTAGTGAGATATAGTTGCACTGTTAATATGCTCTGAAAGGCTCGTTTAAGGCAAGCACTTCACTGAGCATGCCACATTAATGTACACGGTTGCTGCCAGAAAAACACGTAGTTTACCTGCGACCGAAGCAAAGATATACACACATACCACATTACACAATAGACATTGCAATTGATTCGTATGAAAATCATCTCTTTGTAAAAAAAAGAGGCGCTTTCCGGATGAATTTCTTTACATGGGGGTATTTCATACCCCCCCCCCCCTTCAGACGCTTCTAGATACGCTTATGATTTCAGAGGAACATGACCAATGACCATGAGTTTGACATATCGAAGCTTCTGATTTGTTACATGCCTACATATGATATGATTTCATACGACATTTTGACATCTTGTCTACAGATGGTGTTCCTGGTACAATTACTTGCACTCTGGTGAGAGAGGATAAGAAGAGATTACAGGCGTTTGAGATATAGGTAAGTAGGATAATGGAGAAAAGGCGGTGAACAGAAAGGAAGACCAAAGGGCAAGAGCTCGGTATGGTGGGTTAGAAGAGGAAACTTTAGGAGGAGGCAGAGTAGACGGTTGGAACTGCAATAGATGGGCGTAGGGTTGCTGAAGGCTATGGTACACGTAAGGATGGTGGGTACACGTGGAAGTCGAAGATAGAGAACAAGCTTTAAGGATTGGATGAAAAGAGACAGTCGAAGAATTAAATAAAGGGCCTGTGCCTGTAAAAGACTAATAGACGTAACCCTTTCCATCTAAACGTATTTTTTCTGATGAAAAGGTGAAAAAGAGATGCTATTTCGCTCTAGTTAGGCAGCATCTAGATTACGCCACGAGCACTTGGGATCCTGCACAGAATGACTTCATATGCGAAAAAAACTAAGCACAAAAAAAACCGCGAGCTTCGTTAAAAATTGCAACGAGCAAACAGTTTGTGTAACAAAGCTGACGGAAGGGCTATATTGAGAGCCGCTATAAACTCTGGAGGATGCACGCTTGGCTGAGATTACTTGAAAAATTCAGAACTGGCGAGAGTATGGGTGACACGGAGAATTTTTTATTAAACCCACACTGCCTCTACAGCTGATAAGACGAAAAAATAAAAAGAGATGTACACAGCAGAACTGATAGGTACAAATATTATTTCTTCCCACGCACCGCCGATGAGTGAAACCAAAAGAGAGCGGGATATACACCTCCTTACACATACAGTGCAATTTCGTCCTTTCCCTCTTCCAAATCCTTTTTTCTAGTCCCTCCTTTTTCCATGACTGGTGCCCAAACAGCCCAGCCACACGTCACTGCGGCGGGTTGGAGAGAAATGAGCAGGTTTAGATGTAAACCAACCTTAACCGGTAGGTCACCTCAATCATAATCCAGAGAATAAAGATAAAATTTCTATATCGCACTGCGATACTGAAACTCTACTATCGCACTGCCATGGCCGCGCCCAGCCGATCCCCTGGCCAGCACCCCCTCTTTTATCCCTCCCCCCCCCCCCCCCCCCCCCCGCCCCCAGCACCAGGAACCGGAGGCGGCGTCTCTTCCTGGCCAAGCGCCGCCCTCACACTCTCTTCTCTCCCGTACCCTCCACACTCCGGCGGAGGGGAGCCGCAAAATGCGAGTGTAGAGTTTTTATTAACCCGACTCGGCTGGCTCGCTTCCCGGTCGCCGTGTATAGCGTCCCGCCAACCTCGCAGTAACCCCCCTTCTCCCCTAACAGAGAGATAGAGGATGGGTTTAGGAGTTCAAAGAATCGGGGATGAGGAGGAGAGGGATAAATCCCTAAGGGGTCCACGGGGTGAAAGACAGGAAGAAGCGGTCGCATATTGTCGAAGGAATTCGGCGAATAACAGGGGGAGGAAGGATACGGAACTGAAGAGAACAGTAACAGAATGGAATTGGGGGCGGAAGAAAACGGAAGTTGATGGGGAGCTACGAAAAGAGTAAAAAAGGGGGAAATGGAAAAAGAACGGCTTTGACATAAAGTAAGTAAGAGAGGACAGGGCCAGGAGTGTGCAGGAAAGAGAGAAATACGCCATGGACGAACGGACATCAGAAAGGACTCGTAATATGAGCAACGGGAAGAATACTTCATATATTACTCAGGAGTCATTGTAATACGGCCGGTTTCAACATATAGTATCCATCATCAATTCATCTATACAGAACATGTAGGGATATATGAAGAGTCACGAGGGGCTATATAGGGGCCTTACTGTTACAAGTTAACTTTATTAGTCTTTCCTTATGATAAGGTATGTATATATAAATGTTTTGTATAGATGGGCATGATGATGCCGACTATTCGATGTCGTAAAACAAGTAATCCTGTGATATCTGCAAAGTTTATTCTCCTTGATTAACACCATTAGGTTTCATTAAAGCGAACACACAGAGAGTTTCGAAAGCGGGACCGTGCGTCAGAAACAGAGCAGAACTAAGAAAGACCAATATGCGGGAGTGGACGAGAATGCTTAGACGCGGGATGTACATAAACACAAGGAAGTGTAAACCAAGAAACCACGTACAAGTAGTTGAAATAAAAATAATTACTTAATTTCGAGAGAAATTAGGACTGTGCAGTCCTTTCTTACATTTGACTCGTACACCACATGTAAACACCCATGCCCTGAGTGAAGAAAAACCCACCATGCGGAACTCGATCCCGCGACCTTCTGGTAAGTAGGCGAGGACGTCACCCCGCTGCCAGCGAACGCCAGGCCTTTCACTCAGGTTTCTTTCCTACCAGCCGATTCAAGTTCTAGGTAAATCACGTTTTTGTTCCAGCCTGGAATCTGACGATTTCTGGAAATATTGTTTGAAAGAATTTCCACTTGTAGCGGCCTTTCTAAGGTGAAGACATAGTTTAATGTGAAGTCAATCAAGATGAAAGGAAGAACCAAATTTTAATAAGACTGATAAATATAATTTTTAATATAACGAGTTTTTTCTAATTGTTGCCCCCGGCAGGGGCCGCCCACAGAAGTCAACATATATATATGCTCTAATACTACTATCAACGCACCAGAGCCCGGCAGGTTACAGCGCTGTAGCTGGCTGCCGTGACCATGAGAAGTATCAGGGCAAAATTCACAAGCAAGCAATAATCATTTTTCACCACAAACTGTATGAATAAAATATTTAAAGTACCGGCCCTACCCTCAAAGGAAAGCCATCTTAAAGTTAGGAAAAAGTTTCTCCGAGGGAATGTTCGAAAATAATAAGGTGATGTGAAATTTGACAGCAATATTGCATCCAGGATTACGCCGTGAAGTTCCGTTAATGTAATGAGGATACAAAGATCGTTTTGAGTTGTAAACACAAGAACCAAATTAAGGGCGTGGCTTCTTCAGCAGTCCCTTCAAAGGATTTTACATATAATTCTGAGGTATTCGGTTAAAAAATCCACTAGTTCCATGGGAGGCATCTTGACAAGTTCTTGACCTGACAGACAGAGGTTTTTTCTACCTGCTTCTCCGGCCCCTCGGGGTCACAAAGATCCGCCCAATCTCAACCCGGGAGGCCGGAAAATAGGAAAGGATAGCGAGAAGAGAAGGTAGGACGGGAGTAAATAGATGCCGACAGAATGATAAGGACTTTATTAAGGGAAAACTGAGACATCCGACCCGTTGCTTGCATTTAAATAATACTACCTGACGTGGGTTTTCCCAAATTTTTGACACTAAATGGAGAAAGAGGAGAAAAATAAAGGTCGCTTGGAACCACTACGATTCCTCGGAGTAGATCTCATGCTGCCATTAGGAGAAGATTCACAAATGAGGAAAGAAAATCTGAGGAAATGTCACATACATTCATGAGGCCATTTTACGAGATTATATTCGTGAGATGGACGATTCTCCCAAACATTCGCGAGTTGATGCGAGTGTGTTTCTGAAGAGTTATGTACAAACAAAACAGTCTAAATTTAGACACATCGCTCGGTGGAATCCTGCGGTGGGCTTGGCGCGAATCTTCCTCGTGGGACCAAGAAAGCTGAGACCAAGCCCCGAAAGATCACGCAAGCCATTATATACCGTTCACTTCATTTCGCTCATTCCAGCATCAATCAAGGGTTTCAGGTCCGCCTAAAATGACGCACGAACAATTTTGTGAGTAGGCCAAACATCAATGAGGCGCAGATTTGTTCGGAATAACGCATACCTACTGGAGTTAAATTGTACGCGTAGTTGAAAGATTATCGACTCTGGGTACATTTATCGGCTTCGTATAATACATACGGTCTAACTGGCTGTATCTCCTGGGGGTTTGCAGCGATACCACTGAAATCGCCTCACTTACTCAGCTGCTTATTCGGCTAGTTACTAATATGCGTAAATTCATCATTTCCGAGCACAAAAGCGAGGTATCAGACTCGTGAGTTAGTTATATTAGCAATAAGACAACCATTGTTCCCAAACTTGAAATTATAAAGAAAATGTACACTACCACACATAAATTGTAGAGTTCACAAAGTAGTCAAAAAAAAAAGAAACTGCGTTCTTGCAAGGGTTAAAATACAGTAATAACTAGCCTTGAAATTGCTGGTCATTAACTTCCTGCTGGTCATTAGCTTTAACTAATCTACCAATATCAAGGGTCATTTGATTTCAAATACCGTTAACGATACAGCGATACCGTGGATTGAAGTGATTCCACCACAAAATTAAAAACGCATAATTAACTTACAAATATTAATTTACAAACAGAATACCTAAAAATCTGTTAATGTTGAATAAAATCGAAAAAATATTCGAAATTTCAGGATACGAGAAATTTGGACATTCCTATATGGAAAAGAAATCCTACCCTTCAATATGAAGTTCTTAATTTTCAACGGAAGCTTTCTTTAAGCAGATGGTAAGTATTCAGTTTTCTATCCAAAATAGAGTAAAAGAATTAATAACACATGGAACAGTATTATGGTATATTTTCAAAGATATCGCAATCTTAAACCTCGCCATAGCCTGAGGTAGCTAAGTTTTTCTTCTTTTAGGAAACCCATGGTTTCCACTAATCACTTTTGAACCTCCGCTATTCACCAGCATTTTTCTGAAAATTGGTCCATGGCAAAAAAATAACCGTGAGGGCCGAATAAATGGAAGAATGGTGGGAATGATGCGAGAATGGAAGGAAGACGCAATATCTAGGAGATCAAAAAAATGGTCAAAGGTAGACATATATTCAGCTGGCAGCGGAAGCAGGGAGGGTGAGGACGATGGAAAGGTTATTAGGGGGAAGAACCCGTATTTGAAAATACATCACTCAAATTTCGCCTCGTCAGTCAATGTCATTAGTTGCCACAAATCTGAGCAGGTGAAAATGAGATTTTTTTAAACCACGAAATACAGCTCTGCTGCTGTCAGAGGCGATCAACTCGGGCAATATCGCAAGAGATATAGGAGGACAGGGAAGAATGAAAATTGTGAGGGAAGACAAAAAACAGACGAGAACAGACATTAGCAATAAAGCTCGTAACGAACGTTGAACTCAAAAACACAGCAGTTTCCACGGATAATTTTTCTAATCGATGACCACATGTTCATTGCACTACAACATTATCAGGAAAACAAACATTAAAAAGCTAAATTTTCATACACTCAATATTCGTAACCATGTATAAACTTTAAAATGTTAAGATTCTATTCACCTAAAGTTTTTGCGATGCAATGAAACTGTCTTGATCAATAAAATTTGTAGAGGAAGATGTTTTAAGTTCAAAATTTGTCCCGAATATGAAAGATTTCCACAACATTACGCCCAAGAATGTCACCTATAATAACAGAAAGATTTTGTAGGCATAAGCAGCTAACGCCTCCCATGCTACGAGTATTGAATGGAAGGAAAATAAGTTAAGAAGAAATTGAGTTCAATGCAAATGTTGCGATGCAGAAGGATGTTGAAAATACAACGGATAGAACAACTTCAGCTAAGCTTCAGCTGGTTAAATTAAAATTCCGAGTGAGAACGGACGGAAAGAAGAGGAATGCTGCAACACCCTTTTTAGGAGGATTACTATTTGACAGATGACCGTAATGGATAGGACGGCCTACAGAGGGAAGCTAAAGGTGCATTAGCAGAAATGAGCAATCAAAGGAATGGGCAGAACTGTGAAATATTATGAGTATTGTTGAGGATCAAGGCAAACAAGAAGGCTATAGAACACGAATATTAAAATCAATATCCCAAATGGCATAATCCATTCTGAGGAAGAATCACTAACGTTTTCCAAGTGCATTAATACCTACGCATCAATTCATTTTAATTTCCCTAGTCTTTATTCCCTCCTTCTCGTTGTTAACTTCATCAAGTTCTTCCATTCCATTTGCAATTCCTATTTTTTAAATCCTATTCCATAGAATTCACCTAAATGAAGAAATTAATTGTAAGTAAGTAACATCCGTTCGAACTTTTCCTCGTGCAAAAAGAGGTACAAGAGAGTGCACCGTAACTTTTCCTGCATTTTTCGCCGTATCAATTCCAAGCAAAAGGTACTGAGACTGGAGTTTATGGAGGATATCAACATTTACTTCATCATTTGAAATCATTTTTGTATTTCACGCTCAACAACGTTCAACCGCAGCCACAGAACCTTCTTTTTTCTGTTTAATCCAGCCTTTACTCTGGGCAATACCTGCAAGTTTTCGAAAGAAAGAAGGTTCCTGGATTCATTAAGGTGGCTCAACCGTGAAAGGAAATAAATGTCATTGTATTCATATTCTGTCCACTTCTAGAAAAATATGTCCTCCCTCTGGTATGAACAACTAGATGTTACATGCTAAACGCACATTCGACGCTATTTTCTCGCAAATTGAACTTGAACTTACATAGTGTTAAATGCAACAATGGGAGAAACTCGGGGGAAAATAGTATTTTTCTATCAAATAATAACGCAATTTCCAAGGAAAACAGTTTAACAGGCGAAAAGTACCGAGAAATTCATTAAAAATAAAATAGACGCATCTTACCGCCTTATTGTTTTGAGTTATACGCGTAAATTGAAGTAAAAAAATGTTAATTCCATAAAAATGGTGCTGCAGTCGGCGTCTATGCCAACAAAGTAGTGTTTATTAAAAATATATTCGTGGAATAAACTGCATAGTTTGTATCTTAATTTTGGTTTTAATAAGCTAACGCATGTTGTCAGCGAAAGCGGGATTTATCAAAACTAATAAAATAAAAAGATGGACTTTAGTATTTGTTTGGACTCACTTCTTTAAACTAAGGACTGAGAATGCGCGGTCATGGGTACAACCATCGCTGTCAAAAGTTTGCCAACATTTTTTACCAAAACTTCAGCATTACCACGTCTAGCAGTATGAGATATGCCACATTCCAGGCTTTTTGCTAATCATCACGTCCATTCTGCTCACGTAGCAAAGCGCTCGGTCCCCGGACCATATGCACGCCAGTGGACCGAGTTTAGTTCACGACTGTGCACGGAATTTAAAGCAATTTGAGGATGAGTGGAGGAGCTTATATCATGCGTTGAAAAAAGTGGTAAAAGCGAAAGAGAGTGGTGAAAAGTGAGGAGATGATCTTCTAAAGCTCGAGGCAGAAGAAGGAGCTTGGTCCGTGGTTTTCGGATTCACCATGGCTACAGCATGCATCGGTGGGGGTTATTTTTTCAGAAGGGTGGAAAACAGAGCAGGTTTTCCCCGAGAACAATCAGAAAATGGAGTTCGTGCTGGAAATAAATGTTACATAAATTGACGGGAAGATTGCGTGCAGCAAATTGGGTTAAGTCCATTAATCCAGTTTGGATTCGACATTGTCCCGCCACGAAAATCCCACAAAAAATTCAATCGTCTACAAAGAGTAACCATTGTAGGGCAACAAAAACCTCAAGAGTGTGGAATAAAGGGAAAATAAAATAAAGTGAATCCGGATATGACGATAGAAAGAAATGGTTTAGCGTGCAATTTTCATTGAGCGGTAGCACTTCAATTCTCAATCCAACATCAAACCAGCGAAATCAGTAGGGAAATTTAACAGAACGGAGGCAAATCTTTCAGAACTCCTGCCTAAAGCTTTAAATAATGCCTTGGAATACATGCCATTTTCACTATTTTGGAGTTCTGATAAATATATTATCATTAAAATGTATTTTTTTTCTATGCTATGTGACAATACTGAAGGAAAACTTCTTGCGCGACATATGTAGGGGAACTGCATTCTGAACTGGAAGTGGATTTCACTCTGTCCAACCAAAGGTTATAATCCGAAGATAAACACAACATCCAATTCCGGAGAGAATTCAAACCCACGGTCACAGGGCTGCCGGCTCGGGGCAGAACTAATCCAGGTAATGCGGTCAACTTGAGCCGAAATTAGTCTGTAACTTGAGAGGGGGATACATCTTTATGAATAAAAAATCCATGACCCTACCGAAGAATCTCGCCATTGGGAAAAAATGTTACATGAGTGATTTCAGTTCATTTCACGACCTCTCAAATACCACAAAACCTGAGGAGGAGGCATGCAACACAGAAATATCGCATCGGATTTCCAAATAACAACTACCCTTTCGAGAAATTCGCTTCTCAAAACCGTCAATACGCTGAAAGAACGAAAGAAGAGGATTTTTAGAGCATTCGCAACAGCTTATTAATTTTTTTTCAAAAGAGCAGAGAATTTTCCAGAGATTTCAAAGAACCAAACACCAAATGGAGGTAAAAAGCCACACGAATTAAAAAGAATGGAAGGAGTCGAAGTTCACCACGAACCAGCGCTTCAAACACACCAATTTTCTAAAATCGCAAAGGCGACCTCCCCATACGCCACCTTCGCCTCCAAAAACAGTTCAGACGACCGGCGGCGTTCAATTATTTCACTTTTTTCTCTCTCTTTCCCCACCAAACGACCTCTTTTCAAACAATTGACCTCCCTGTGTGGTCGAGAAAAGCCTATACAAACAAATGAACCGCCGAATAGAGACGCTCAAATCGAATGGGCGAACGGAGAAAAAGAGAGACAGAGAGCTTCAAAGAGGGGACCCTACTACACACACCGAAAGTCCACACCCCCCTCATTACACTGGAGCCGTGAACCACCTCCTCGAGTGTGAGCGAGAGAGTCGGTCTGTCGACCTCCGGACCTCCGTCTGTTCGTCCTCCGCAACTGCGCTCGTGAGGACTCTTTCCGGGAGGGGGGCGACCGGATGCCGAAGTCATGACCGTGGAGCGGATTCGGACTGGCGGGCGGGCGACGGGGAAAGGGGGCTTATTCGGACAAGGGGTTGAAAGGGGTTAAGAGGGAGATGGAATTGGAAGGGAGATAAAAAGAATGAGAAGAAGACTTAGAGGCGGGTGGGGGAGCGTGGGGGGGGTAAAGGAAAGAGGAGGAGTGCTGACAGAGGAAGAGACGCCATTTCCTCGGACGCGTTCCAAGAGGCACCAGGGGACGAACAAGGGGGTCCACAAAACTTCTGGAGATACTCCACGAGATTGACAATGAGAATATATCAGGAAAAATCATTCAAAATAGGTCCATCATCAGCGATCATCGATCCTATGATTGGTTTGCTTCAGATAACCACTCTGTTCTCGTATCAATAAACCAATTTCATTTCCTTCATAATTCCTTTTTTTAGCATCATCATGAGAAATCATCAATCTTATGACAGGTTCAAACTATTTTCGGGTAATTCCATCGCGTTTCGTGGGCAACATTTCACCTCTCAAACAGGAGGCATCTTCAGGTCGAATTATTTTCACGTTACAATGTGGCCTCTATAAATTTGCCAAGGAGCATCCTGATTGACTATCGTAGTTTGTGTTTTCCTTTGAGTGCCCTGATTGGCCGTTCCATGATGAATTGAATATATTCCAAGAATATTATATTGAAACATATTAATAGAACTCGCGGTAACTCGAGATTAATGCTAAGATTGGTTTGCTTCAGGTTTCCACTACGTTCTCTTTTCGCCTAATCACGCTATTCCTACATAATTCCTTATTTAAACGACGTCATCAGCTGGCATCAACCATCAGGCTTGCTTTACTTCTCCACTTACCGCTAGGTTAATTCATAATTATATTTTTCAACATCAAGAGCAGTCCTCAATCCTAACATTGGTTCACTTCAGCTATCCACCTCGTTTCCCTTTCAGCTAATCGCTCCTTGATTTCACATCCCTGGTAATTTGTAGAACTCTCACTTGGTTGTATAATTTGCACAATGTATTTCCCACTTGGTTTTCAGTGGAAATCTACTTCTTCATTTTTCCTTCCATTATTGTTTTCTGGGGGCAGCTATGTCTTAGGCGTTCATAACATATTAGGGGAAGAAAGACAGTTCCTAGAGGAAATCCTGGGGAGATAAAAGTAGGTGTACGGAACAATTAATGAAGAGGATAAAGATACAGAATAATGTTTTTTCAGGGAAGAATAATTGGAAAGAGACTAAGTGAGCGGAGGATAGGAGAGCGAGGTTATAGTATCAACAATCCACCTCAATATACCCGTACCGGTACTACGCCAAGTGATAATTACGTCTTTCAATGTATGCTATATATTTTTAAATTTTGTCGTCACAGGGCAAATATGTTGGAACTTGTTCATCGTGAATGTTAGAACTCTTGCAGTTTGCAACTTTTTTTAAAGTGGAAAACTGCTAGAATTCTTTCATTCACGACACATTTTTGTCAAATCTACTTGGCTGAGTTTTCATAGAAAAATATTTTCTCCCAAGCTCTTCGTAGGATATTACCATTGGAGATTCTCTCCGACCATTTTCATCTTCATCCAATCTCTTAAAATTTCATATATTTATTGATTCCAATTTCCGCCGTTCTGGGGCTGAATGGGACGGACTTGAGATAGGTGCATGATAACTTGACCCTTACCAATCACATTAATCTTCGGCTTCATCACTGGATGAATTATTCCCAAACGGAAGCAAACTAATGAAATAAATCCACCGCTAACAGAGATCGACCCGTGACGATATACAGGAAGAAAATAGCACCCGACGAAGTATTTCACCCACTCTCCAACCCGGAATCGAGTGAGATTTCGGGAAACAAGAGGGAAGAGGGCACTCGGATCGCAAGACAAGTTGGTACTCCTCACTACCATATACTACCCGTGTGCACTGTAGCACGACACAAAAAGACGCGGAGACGAAAATGATCTCGATCTCCCGAGGAAAAGTGAAGCTCGCAATGCGGGGCCGGCGCACCGCGGCGCTGAAAGCTAAAGAGCAGCATTTCCACTACGGTCACTAAACTCAACTCGGGGGAGAGATGAGGAGGTTGTGCCAGGGGGGGGGGAGAAGAGATTAAAGGAGGGTGAGAGAGGCGTGAGTAGTATATGTTTGGGTGGACGAAAGGCGGGGTGGGATGGGGAGTAGCAGAGATGCTATATTTGAACGGGAGGAGAAACGGGGGGAGGGTTGGAAAGGAAGTGAAGGTCTCTCCCCCCCCCCCTCTACTCATACGCGTTTAAAAGCCACGACGACGACGAGAATCAAGAATGGACCGGAGTGCTAGCGAGCGTCGGGGATCCGGGGAAAACATTCGGTTTCTTCAGGCGCCGGTAGGGCACGACCGACGGTGGCTATACTCCGACTGGCATCGTACTCTCGCCCGTCCTATAGCCCTTGCGTCCGTGGTTTTGACAGGCAGCTTGGGCTTAAAAAACCTTTTGCTCGGGCAACGTGCTGAGCGATGCGTATCTATTTTAACGCAAAGATACGAACTGCGGGAAATGGGATGTCACCAGGGAAATGGAGGAGAAAATATTCCCGCATTAATTCCCGGTTTTCCCGGCCCAATACGCAAACATTCCCGCACGTTTTACGCTATTTACTATAATTCACTTCTGGTGGTAAATCTATTGGTAGTTTCGGAATCACATGATTATGCGTGTAACAACGCAAGTACGAAATTCATAAAAACGCAATTACGAACTCTATTTTTTCAAAGCGATGTACGCATAGTAAACCAAGTCGCAATAAATTTACGCGTGGCGATACATATTTTATAATTTTGACTACTTTGAAACACAACCATTACGAAAATATTCCCGATGGACGACAGAATTCCCGGACTTGACCGCTTTTTTCCCTAAAGTGGAAACCCCGCATAATCCCTGCTTATTATTCCGCTTTTCAACAATTACTCTGATCAATATTGCATGACATTTTTCTGCGTTGAGATAATTAAGAATCAAAGACACCTATTGCGGTGGAAAAGACAAGATTTATAAGGCGATAAACGCCAGAGAAGACAACACAACATACTAGAACGTGCATAAAATTAATTCCGAGATAAAAGTTAAACTGTCCTATAAAAATCACGTGCAGGTACCAACCGACTTAGAACGTCTCCATGAGCTCTTAAAATGAGCCGTGAGATCTTGAGCAGAGCATCAGCTAGAATACAGAATGTCTGATACGACCACCGCAGAAGAATCAATCGCTCCCTTTGCATCATTACACGGGCTTGGCTTTGGGGCGTTCCGTAGAGCCACCGTACCTCTCTGCCCTTGACTGCTCATCCAGCAAATGCGATAATTTAATTAAAAGAGTAATACGATAACGTTAACTATATTGAAAACATACATTCGGGCATGTCAAAAAAACGTGTTATCAACTCACTCTTTTTTTTTAAACGGTGGAAACTCGACAACCTCCACTCCTGATTTCTTTTTTCCACAGAATTCGTGCGGAAAAGTTTCATGTATTTTAATTTTTAGAGGTCTCTCACTCTCTTTATTTCCTTTGGCCGAATTCAACCTCCATTTCGGTATTAAAAAATGTCGGCGATAGTGATATTTATTTAACGAGATGGGAACTTGGTGAAAAAGAAAATTCGGGAGAGAAGATGAGAGAGGGGTTTGTGGAGTGCGGGTACCTATAGCTAAATTGCACTGTTTGTAATTTCCATCCAACGGAACGTGAGCGTGCGCTCACGTATGTAGGGACGACCCGGGTCCCAATTCCGACGGCCAACCGAAGACTATTTCTTTTTTTTTTCACTCGACCATTTCGAAATAACGATAGCGATTGGCTGCCGACGCCGTGCTGGAGTGAGGCGGGGAGCGGAAGATGGAGGAAGAGACATATTTCGATGTCGTATTCGAATTTTTTTACGAGTAATTGATTTATTACACATCATGAAAGAGTATAATGGTATTATAATAATATGATATTACAATATAATAACAATAATAATTAGGTTTATTTATCAGAAGCTATTCGAATTTTGTAAACACAAATATGATTACAGAGACTTGGAAAGCTTAGTTAAAAAGAAATGTTGCAGTGCACGAACACGCAAGCATAAATTGCATGGATATTTAATCAATAATATTTAAAACGCACTACTTTCGACACACTAGAACACGTTTTATGGTAAAAAGTTACATCCCAAAAACTCTTTGTTTCCACTTGAATGTCACTATACATATCGCATCTTTCAAGTCAGTATTTGGTCAATTTAATTCGACATAATTCGAGTGTAATTCGAAAAATATATAAAACACAAAGGAAAGCTGTGCGCTTCGTTAACACTGCTACGAGCGGGTAAAGAGTGTTTCACAGCTTTTAGTGGGATTAGGTTGGAAACTGCTAGAGACCCGGAGGCTACACGCTTGGCTTGCTTATTGCTCGAAAAATTCAGAACAGGGGTGTTTCAGCGTGACACAGAGAATATCATATTGACGCCGCACTACATCTCCAGATCCGACAGAAAAGATAAAATCAGAAAGATACGTTGCCGTACAAAAATTCGTTCTTTCCCCGAACAATAAATGGTCATAATAAAAGCTGAGATCCACGGCCGGTGTCCAAACACTCCCTGCCACCCACCCAGAATCTATCTACATCTACATACTACCCTGATTGCAGGGTAATATGTAGATGTAGATAGATGTAGAATTATATAGCGTAAATCCACGATAATTGGTGTGGTTTTTTTTTTTTATCATCCCCGAAAACAGCACTAACGGCCTTTTACAGCGGGTGTTGCAACATATAACAATGGGCGAACACAAACACCCATATCCTGAGTGGTGAAAAATCCACTCAGGCGGGACTTGACCCCGCGACCCTCAGTTTAGCAGGCGAAGACTTAACCCCGCCGCCACTGGGGCTGAGAAATGGACGAAAGAGCTGGAGGGATAGCGAAGCAACGGGTTTAGTGATATTAAATTTTCAATGCCGACCATCGACATCTAAAATACGACGTGGTTTTATGACAATAATCATCTTGTACAAAAAGCAATATCAGTTATATGGAATAATCACAGTTTGAGATCACATTGCCGTATCGATAGCAGTTATCGAAATCGTTTCCCATTTTGCTATAACAATTATTGTTATCAAAAATATTGTAACAAAAGGAAGTTTGGCGACAGTAACCAACGTACCTTCACGATTCGACGTTAATACTCGACACTGTTCCCCAAATATAAGGCAGTGTCCACATCCGAAAAAAAAATCATTCGCTTCGGGGACCCTATTTTGATAACGACAAAAATAATTGATATCATCGCCCACATTTTCACATTTACGGCACACTGACAACGCCGATATTATCGGCCACAAAGTCCAAAACCCCACATAAATCCTAATTGCCGTCAATAACATTCATAACGCCATATCTCGGCGACGATCATCCGCGTCATCGTAAATTCGACCATACCGTTATATCCGACATAATAATTATCGATCCTCGACCACTCACTCTCATTGTATTCGTATTATCCATTCCGACCAGGTCGTTATGAAATGTATCGCATTTCAATAGAGACACAGCGTCATAGCGCACGGCTATAGGAGATGAGGATGAATCGGGTAAAGGGATGATGATGATCCCATACCACGCAAGCGAAAAGTGGACGAAATGATGAGCTCCTATATGATACGGTGAAGTGGACCGCGATGCTCTCGATTGAAAACTGGAGTACTCTCCTGTGTAGGGAAGGAGTGAGTTCCAATTCGGATGACGAGAGCTCATCGACTGCTATTTCTTTTTTTTCTTATTATTACTTTTTTTTCAAATCTCCAAAGCAAGTGAAACAGGGTACACTACCGTTTCTGCTTCCATGGTTATTATACATATTTTTTTCTGCCGAGGGCGAGGCCACTGAATTATATTTCAGGGTCCACGAGTTGAGCTTAAGGCAGATGGATATTCGTTCTCATGCCCACCGATATATCAAAACGTAATACAACAACCGCAAGTATACAAGGAATAGAAAAGAAGCCCCCATTCCGAGTGGCTGATGGAAATTTAGTTTTTCGACTTTCGTTCTATCCAAGGTCATTAGAGCAGATCGTTCGATTTCATCTTCAGCATAATAAATCGAGAACTGTAAAAAAAATGAGGCCAAGAACGTTGTGTATTCCACAAACCACGACGTTCTTATTTTACTTATTCCATATTACAATTACAAAAGTGAGTAATTTCATACGAGCACTTGCGGCGGCTTTTGCTACAATATGTATGCAGGAAATGTTGACCTTTATCCTAGTTTTGTTTATATGAGGCTCCAAATGCGTAGAATTCGTTTAGAAGGTCGAAAACTGGGGAATTTCTCCATTCTCAAAATAGCAAATACTAACAAATCAGTACTCAACGTAAGTTTTTCCTACCAATCAACGCATAAATAAATAAAATTTAATTTGAAGTACGACTAAAATATCTTTTCCGTTTTTTTAGATATTGCGCTTCAAGTTCATGTTTAACAATTTTAAACGGACAGCAGTGGTACATCGGTATACATAATATTTCAAAACAAGGAAAAAAGGTCGTTAGGCGTAATTTCGTATGACTAGCCTCCAATTCTCATTTAAATGAAAGATAGCTTAGTTTGTTCAAGAAACTTCCAGCGTTCACGAAATAGCTGATATATCGGGACGAATCAACAGCATGAAATGTAAATGTACCACGTAAATGACATGAGAGACACTAGTTACGTGAATTTATGCTTTGAAAATTATGCTTGTCAAATGAAAAATAACATCAAACACTTGTGAAAAAAAATAATAATGTGTGACGGACCCATTCTACGGATGCATAACTAAGGACCGAGAGACTAAGTAAATACAGGAAATAAAGTAAATTGGTCCAAATCATACATATTTATGATGGGAAAATAATCATATATAATTCATAATAGCTGATTACAAAATCGACATGACCTAAAAAAATTATCTCACCATTTGTTTTTAATATCCATCCCACCTATGCATTATTAAAAAAGTACTTCTGGGGAGACTCAAAATCTAGAGCAAGTAAAAATAATTTTAAACCAATATTCAATCTCATAAAAAATTGGTAATACTTAGCTAATTGAAAGAATGAAAAAAATGAAACATTTTTTGCACAGCGTTATTAATCGATTGCCCACAACTCATACCAATTTTTTCTAACAGGCCAACCGACTACAAGATAACAACACACCGGCATTCATTCCGAGAATCGGTCAATAACAAAGAAAAAATGAAAAACACTACCAGGAGAACGAGTAACAAAGGAATATGAGAAGAAGTAATGCCATTAAGATGTTCAACACTCTTCCCAGTACCCGGAGAGAAGTCTTCTTCCTCCCCAACTTTTTCCGGAGAAGAGGAAAGAAAAATAAAAAAATAAAAACTTTTCGGACGAAATCCCGGGGCTTCTTCTTCTTCTTCATTCACGTCTTGGACGATTGCCAAAAAGAAAAAAATTAAAGCCGAACCCTCCCCCCACCCACCTTTGACTACCTTCCCCTTTCTCTCACACCCTTTTTCACTCGGGAGAAAAGGAAACTGAAAGAGGAAGTAAGAGATGGGGTGGGGGTTACTTACGGGGAGGGATCCTGGCGCAAGAGGAAGACGGCGCTTGCGACGAAGAACGGCGCGTGGAACCCTGAGAGTCAAAGGCTTCTCTTTTTTTCATTTATTTATTTTTCTTTTCAACTCTACACTTTATTTCTTTACCCCACCCTTCACGAGGAAAAGCTAAACTATGTAGCAACATACGAAAAGAGGATACACCCCAAATTGTCCTGCTTCGTCAATCTAAATTAGGGCCCGTAATTGACGCAAGAGAACATAAGACAACATACGCTATCAGTAGAATTTTCATTCGAGATTTTAAAAAACTTCAGCCTATGCCTACTAAATTAATTGCATTCTATCACTTTAACTTCCTCGCTTTGTCGATCTAAATTAAGGTAAGTATCTGAAACAAGAGAGGGTATTACGGTAAATAATTAAAACATCACGCGCTATCAGTCGAGTTTTCGTAAGGGACATTCAAAAAGAAATTCAGGCTCGTGACGACTAAATAAATTACACTCTGTCACTTCACGTCGAATAGTTTAACACACTTGGTTAAGCAACTTGGAAAAGCAGATGTTACAACTGATTTAAGCGCAAGAGGATAAAAAACAACCGAAATTATCGACACACTTTCGCAAGACAAAATACCTGGCAGACGTCACCGACAAATTTTACTATGTGGAATTCCTCGACGGGGTCTGTTGATAACTGAATGTTAAAAATGGAAAACACATACAATTCCATGTAACGAAGATATAAAGACATTTATAGCGATAAAATACACTGAATATTCAATTTAATTTCATTCCAATGCTGATACGCAAAATACCATTTTAAGCAGAATAAAGAAAAACGGTTTGCCTGGGCTTAAAATTATAAAAGTTATAAGCTCTTTAGCTAAAAGGCTTACGACAACGAATGGTGTGTGTAACTCTGGGAGTTAAACGCTTTTTTAATTTTTTTCCTTCTTTTTCACTCCTTTTATTTCTTCCCCCTTGTCATAAGGAATGCTAACTACGTAGCAAAAATATTTTCTGAAAAATAGGACAAACTCAAAACCTTCCACTTTTTCAATCTAAACAATGGCTCGTGATAGAAACAAGAGCATATAAAACAGCATGCGCTATGAACTGAATTTCTGTAAAGGGTAAAAAAAAAGCTGTCAAACTATTTCAAATGCATAGAATGATTCGTTCCCTACACGTGAACTCCTTCCACATTTTCGGCAAATAAAAAATATGTTTAAAACGGTATTATTTCTATTTATTTAAAAAACATTCGATGGCTAGTGAGCCAGCAACATTAAGACTTCTATGGCAAGAAAATACGCGGAATATTCCACGAGTTTAATTACAATGATATGAGAAATAATGCCACGAAATGTGGCATAAACGAAAATGGAATAACTGGGCTCAAAAACATATTAGAGCTTATTACTCAACTTAAGTTAGCTCTAACTTAAGCTGGGTGATAAATTTTAAGGGAGTGAAAAAGGAAATTTTAACATTTACGAAGAGTGCCAGTTGGCAGTCGAGTTTTAATAGTGATTTAAACTTTGAAATCTTTAATAGTAATTTTAACTTAAACATCATCTAAATTTTCGCAAACTTTTTATTACATACGAATGGAAAATAATACAGGGAAGTAATAGGTGGACAAGATTATCATGAGCTTTCTACTGTCGAAATTACACCATTTTTAGCAAACTTTTCAAAAAGCACTTACTTGATGATCTTATTAGCACCAAGTTATAGATAAATACCAGACGCCCCTTAATTGGATAACTTAACACGTTCAGAAAGCGCATACTAGACTTCTAAACAATCACCGTCCGTAACTTTTAATATCTATTCTAAGCACATAGTTTTGGTTCCAACAGGAAAACGTAGTATAGATATACAATACGTTGATAAAACATGCGAAGATTTTTTCATAAGACAGGATTTCACAGGCAAAAGAAAAGATAGATTGTGCTTTTAATTATGGAACTTCAACATACTAGAGCTCAGAAAATACTAAGGCCTAAAATGGGAACAAACGTGCACTGTGCAGTGTATTTGGCTTGCCGTGGGCATGCCTCAGGGTATGACGGGATAAAATCAAGTACTCCAACAACAAGTCAGCCACTATTTGCGAGTCGTTCAATTCACGTCAACATGCAGCAGCGACTGCAATAGCTATTACGGCTTTGTACCACCTCAATTTTAATCCAGTAGCCATGCTCGAACTTCGTAAACATGCCTTAAGGGCACTCTTGCACGAACACAGTAATCTCAAGGCTTCGTATCTTCCCCTCCACTGCAGCCGAACTTTGCAAATGAAGCCTTTAAACTTAAGATGGTTGACGGCACTTTGTCACAAGGTTGAAGGAAGGCACAGCGCAGGACTGACAATGCTTTTCACTGAGCTCTCGAAAAACATAATTTCTCAAGGATATAAAATGCGAAATATTCAGGACCTACGAGTGCATAAAATATATCTGTCTAATTAGCAGCACGAATGGCTAAAGAAAGAGATTACAGGATAAAAGTATCAAGTTCTGCACCTAAGAACCCCAGATCGTCATTCATTACAAGATTCCAGAAAATTTAGGCGTTTCAACCAACAACTGCGACACTAACGTTTAGTTTTTATTTTGAGTTTTCCCTTCAAGTAAGAGAGACAGAATGGAAGAAACTAGAAACAAATACCAGTCTTCTCCTTGCATTATCGACATTCTAAATGTAAAAGCACAAAATATGGAACGTTTTTCTCTCATTAGTACGATCTGCAATGACACATTTACCAAGTAATTTAACAGGAAAATGCATAATTATTTTCCAATTACAATAAGTCTTCTACTTACGAAGAAAATATGGAGCACCACCGTTTTAACACATCCCTAACTCCTTGATCATGATTATCAGTCGCCCCATAATTATTGACCTTTCCAAGACGAATAGATACACAGTTTTTCCAGAGAACTAGATGCCATCTCCTTCCCAGGCACCCTTCTCCCTCGCCTACCGCGCCCCCCAAGGTCCCCCCATTACCCTCTCCTCGCCGTAACATGATACTGACACCCCCGCAAGAATTGTCCCCTTGGCAGTGCCCTTTGCACTGACAAAACTCCCCTGCAGGCAGCCCTACTGATAACTTTCTCTATCTCTCCCTAACTCCTTTCAAACCGTCTCCCCCTTAACGTGAAATTTCATACCTGGAAGATTAGGCTTTGCTCGGTAAAAGAGGGTTCAGTAAAATTGAAGGTTCCCAGCTTAACTTTTTGGAAATATTATAGTCAGTAAAGAAATGAGTACCTACTTTGTATTTTTCACGCACTCTTATTCCAAATCGTGGTTTCGGCAATAAAGGTCCGGTTAAATAATCCCTAGTTAAATATTTTTAAGGTATCGATGACTATGCGCTCTCCTATCGATAACGTAAACGTCGACTAACCCACAGAATCCAAAGTCTCAGTTAACATCAAGTTAACGTAAAGGCTGTCTCCTTGCGGTAAAAGGTAAGCAGACATAAAACCGGACCAAACTGACATTTTTAACTAGCTTGATTATGAGATTTTGCGACTAAACTCTGGTTGATAGAAAGTCAGGCGAATACGAAGTACTAAGTAATTATATAGGATAAGTAATTAAATTCCTAGGCCTAAAAACATCATAATTTGGTTGATGTTAGTTCTAAATATTAAGTGCAGAAAATGTAATGAAAAGTCCCGAAACGATTCATGTAAATGTTGTTAGACGGATACGAAACAAATTAAGAGCCAGCATCTAAACAGAGACATACTTTTCGAATTTAAAAAAAGTAACTGACTTCGCCATAACTTCGAACAAATTCTTCATAGTAAAGTAAGAGTAAAGGAAACAGTACGGTTCTGTGCCATTACATATTATTTCACGACCATGGTCTCGATGCTATCATTCAGTGTTTTACCAACATTAACATTTTAATTCCTCAAACAAATTATTTTCAGGACAATAAAACAAAAGCACACGATAAACACTAACGATAGAGCATACATTCCATTATGTTCAGA
This sequence comes from Pyrrhosoma nymphula, assembly GCA_963573305.1. Taxonomy (NCBI): domain Eukaryota; kingdom Metazoa; phylum Arthropoda; class Insecta; order Odonata; family Coenagrionidae; genus Pyrrhosoma; species Pyrrhosoma nymphula. The sequence goes on from OY754330.1 coordinate 58,833,557, forward strand.
TGCACTCAGATTACGATGATTTTTTCTCTGGATTATCTTCCAGCAAGACACGTGATAGCCCACAAAACCAGGGACAATCTGATAATTCGACCTTTATGAGTATTTCCGGGGTAATTGAAGGAAAAAATCGAAATTACTCGCGCGACTAAAGACGTAAAAAAAATGTCATCAACATCCTTCCACAAATGGACAAACCTTGCTTTGCCAACGAGAGTTGGTGGAATAAAAAGCGGAAGAGTCTAACTTCCCTCCTGGCGAGGTCGGGGAAGTGGGACGGAGACAGATTGGCGGCGCTGGGGAAAGATAGGAGATTCGGGAGGGTGGGTAGAACAGGTTGCTCGGCGGGACAGAGAAGAGGTAGTGGCGAGGACAACCTAGGGACACGGCGACACAAAAACTGGGACGAAGTTCCAATCCGAGTTCGACGGAGACTAACTGCACATCTAGGAGTATTCGTGTAGGCAAATATCATTCCCTGAAGCATATCTCACTAAAATTTAGTTCGGAGTTGAATATGGTTGCCAATGTATCCAAGAGGGGACTACAAGGAGTGTAAGTTTGGCAGCAGCGTTCCCCATACGGCCAGTGCTGTCAACTGATGGGGAACCCTATACACGCATGCAATAATTTTTTTTCCAATTCATTAAGTGACGGTAAGAACTCAACCTTTGGGATAACATTATGATAGCAAGAGGGACGGCACGAATCATGTTCGTGAATTTTCGTGAGGGTAAATTTTAAAGCGAATGTTAATGGTCTCTCCACGATTAAGTATGGATTTTTTTCTTTACATTTACGTTTCCGTGAAAAATATTTATCTGATAGACTAATAATAACGAGTACTACTTGATTACTCGTCATTTTGACTACATTTTCTAGGGTAACGGCCACAGTCGTTCATATATGATTGAAGAGCATTCACTCAACTTTGCCAAGCATGGGCTACACATATGCTAATGGTAGCATGTACTACACACTAGGAAAAGGTACCTGAATACGCCCACGGTCTGGGATAACTCAGCGGCGACGATGGAAGAGCATCGCGGGCGACGCGACGGAGACGGGTAGCGGACAGAGCAAACATCGGCGAGACTTCCGAGAGATCGGCAAGACCGGGAGAGACTTCCACACACACAAGACTCCGATCCCAAAACTTCAACCAACCCCCAGTTTTTTTCCTTTCTTTTTATCCTTCTTATTAGATTCTGATTCGTGAAAACGAGCTTCCAAAGACAAACAAGAAATAAATTTCTCAAATATTTTTTATTTGGCAGCGGGGCTCATCAGGGCCAAAAATTCTCGTCACATTCGATTCGAGATTCGGCGGACTCGAGACGGCAAAAGGGATCGTTAAGACGGAGAATGATCGCTGGGGGTCGGTCCTCTTCGTTTTAGGGGGAGGGATTGAAATCCCTATTTCTGTTCTCAAGACTCCAATAACAATGTCCTTCAGGATTGGCAACAATTCGTCTGTTTGGGAGCTTAACAACCCAGTCAAAGAATTTTTAATCGTCTTCCAGGAGGAAAGACAAAATAAATCGATGTGAAGAGGGGAAACAACGTAAAGAAGCAGATATGAAGACCCAACTAAGTAGAAGTGATTCCAACCAATTTTATTTCTTCGACGATTTTAGATAAGCTAGTAACTGGGATTTCCCGCAAAAAATGTTATTTTTATCTCAGCAAGAAACAGTAAGGTTGAATTTTGAGCATAAAAGAGTTAAATGATATTAATTAATATTCTATCAATTCGTTAAAACTAAACTAAGTGACGGTTCTCCCAAAGATGAGATAATCCTGTTGCATTAACTTTATCAAATTTTCTATTATGCATTCTGAGCACTTCTCAATATTAGTAATTTTCTCTCACCGTCAGTCACATACCAGTGTCTGACAATTTAAAATAATCCTCCATAATCGTCAATCATTTTGTTATCACTGGATTAATATCTATACTTTTCCTGTTAACCAAATGAAATCGAATGTATGTGTGTGTAGCTTATGTATGTGTAGAGATATGATGTCACGAATTGGAAACTTTACTTCAGTTAAGAAAAGGAACACAATATGGGAGCGATTAAACATTTTACGTCCACTACAGTATGTCTCTATGATTATTCCTAACACTGCTACAAAATATATAAAACTACAACTCCAAGCTAACACTTCTTTGAATACTTTGTATCTTTATCAAGACGAGTGATAGGTAATATACTGACCAAGGCGTCCCTCACTCAAGGAAGCTGCATTATTCGCCCGAGATTTCACGGTCGAACGCAGTGACTATAGCGCCTTGAATTCCAAAACGTACGAATTTAACGCTCGTGAACAAAATAAAAACAAAAATAAAGGTGATTTCGAGAGAGCAATACAAAACACGCGACGAACAACTCCCGCCAGGAAATCTTCACGCAATTCCCAGCACACCCTCACCGGGAGTCCTCGCCACTGCGGCAGACAGACAATACACACGGCGAATTTTAATGCACACCCGCTATTACGGAGGCGGGAGGGAATTCCTTATGCCTCTTTCGCCCGCTTACTTTGGGTAGTTTCTCCCTGTAGCCAGCCCCGCTACCTCCCCCCCCTCCCCTCAGTCTACCTAGTGTTACCACCCTCCCCTCCTTGACTCCATCCCCGATAAACAGAAGACAGCCCCCTCCCCCAGGAAACCAGTCCTTGAAATGCAAATCCCGCCGGGGTCCAAAAAGGGACGGATCGGTAAGTTTTGGAAGAGGGTTGGAGCATGGATGGGGTAGGTTACATTAGTCGTTAAATTAACGGGTTGGAATGAGTGGCGACCGAGAGAAGAGCAAGAGAATAGAGAGCGGTGATGAGAGGGAAGCAGAAAAGGGTTAAGGAGACGCGAAAGGCCGAAATAAATGAGAACGAGCGAAAGGTGGTGGAGAAAGGCAAAGCAAAATGCAACCGTGCACATCGGAGCGATGAAAATAGCATCACGCGATCGTTACGGAAAAAGACGTACTTGAAATACAACACAGGATGAGAATACATTCCAGAGTGCAAAGCGTGAAATTTTCTAATTCAGGCTTCTGAGCGGTCTACAACTTAGGAAAACCGTTTTTGGGGTAATGCTTTAGATGTTACCAAGTGAACGCTTTCTTTGCGAGTTTAGCATTATGCCGCCTTTAGGGCTTCAAGTTGGTAGCTTTTGGAGTTACTACCTATATGTTTTTTTTTCTGGTAAACAAATGTTACATCTTGTATCTTCGAAGAAAAGAATAAGCGTCAGTATTTTTGGAAAAGTTTTTCAAGTCTGACCACCTGCAATATGTTTAAAAAGAGATGTTTGTATACGCTAAATCGTCACTTAAGACAAGATCATATTTGAAAGTCAAACCAATTGCCATTATAAATTTGACGCCTTTGACTTGGGAATAACTGCCTTTAGAGTACAGTCACTACGTCAATCATATATATTCGACGATTTTTAAACGACCAAAATCGTTAAATAAAACATGCACAATAGCTACCTTCGCTCACTAGTCTTTACAATACATGTCGATAACGTGTCTTAAAGTAAGGCTACAGGGGCGTTCCGAACAAATGAATAACAACATGCACATCCGGTTCGCAACAACGACGAGTAAACAAATGTTTGTTTGCATTTAACAGTTCGCGGTGAGACAGTCGGCGCAGGCGTGAAAGGCCGAATCAGAGTAGCATTTCAGTTTTTTTCCAGGCGATCGCTGGCTGCTGCTTTCCGATAGTCGGCCATCGCCGCACGTAAATGGAATAACTGAATTCCCTTCCCGACAGCATCAATTTTTGCCTCTATAATGCAATATATTCACCAGCCAAGCTTTACTCCTCTCTCTAAAAAAATAAAATCACCTACTGTCCCTCTTTCCACTTTGGGCGATATTATGTTTACCAATTTTTGTTGGTGTTTCTGTGTATGCGTCCCTTATTTTACGCTTGTAATATTTACCACTTTAAGTTGGCATTACTTCTGCATGTGGACAATTTTCAAATAAATAAATTAAAGTAAATGATAACACGCAGTACACATTGGACTACATCAAAATACGCATTGAATAGAGGATATAAAACTATCTTAATTCACCCGAATTTGGACATTGATCCGACTTTCGAGTCCGTCCAAGATAATAATAGCACAGTTGATAGTTAGAAATGCAGGTATTTGGTAAACACGTCCAATGCCGTTTGGTGAGGGGAATCACGTGACCGAAGACTCCATGATGGAGCCCATCGTTTAAATCATACAATCGTGAAAAAACTGTTTACTTTTCTTATATTCTAAGCCAAATCAGAATATGTCAACCGTGCTGTTTCAATCTTGGACGGACTCTAGAGAACTACATTTCGCACATAACTCAATAAAGGCAAACTGCCGGACGATTATGCTCAGGGATGGTTTAGAGGGAGAGTGAGAGGAGAGGAGGTAAGGGGCAGGGGAGTTTTTTTTTCTCCAAGGCAAAGAAGGATGTGGAAAGGGTGACGTGGAGACGATAAAAAGGGACTTGTCGGAAGGCCATGGTACATACACATAATAGGAAGAGTGCGCCGAGGTGGAAGATGAGGACTGGGTCAACCTTTTTCATACACACGACAGAGGAGGTAGAGAGGCAGGGAGGGAATAAATTCTTGAGGACCCACTCACTCAACGAAGGGAAGGCTATCGGGTCCGGAGGAGGGGAATGAGAGGCGGGAGGGAGAGAGGAGGCCGAGAGAAAGAGAAACAGAAGAGCAGAGAGATGATTAAGGGAGGGGAGGACGGAAGGGGAAAGTGGAATTTGGGGAGACTGGCTGGAGGATAAGTGGAGGAAGGAAGGAGATGCAAGGAGTGAGAGGCTGCTGCGAGGGATCACGTGCAAGAGTTCCACAGCGCGTCACCGGGCGTGGGACGCGTGGATTTTACGAGTGAAAACTTTGCACGGGAGCAGACCTGGCGAATTATCGAGCTGCCGGCGACTAGCTGCTCTCTCTTCATATATCACCATCTACATAATGCCACAGGAAGGACGTGTGGTATGGGGAGCACGATCCTTAACAAAGGAGGGGATAAGGTAGAGTACTATTTTTTTACTATTGCAATCGAATGTTCATGTACGTAAAGAAATACTGATGATAATATTTGGCAATGTTCCACACATTAATTTTAATATGAAATATTTTAGAAGGGCATATAATGACGCTGCGCTAAAAAAAACAGCAATCGCCAGCGTCAGTTTTCACTGTGACGCCACTTAGCAGTAAGCATCGTAGCTCCGTCGTTAAAAATGTAAACGAACATATAGTCGAGATACTAGTGACGCAAAACCCGTTTTTATAGGCATGCAATTTTTGGAAAGTCCCGGATTTTTTTCTTGCGTACGAAGTGTAGCATGCATTTTAAATACTAATGCTAAAATGAGCAATCAAACGGTAAATTTCCACTTACAGCTCTAATTTACGACAAAATAATAACTGATTCACAACCCTAAAGGTAGACGGAATCGGTAGACGAGTCGATAACCTTTCGGTCAGGAAATCGAAATTCCGTGGGTTTAGATCCCACCCCCGGCATGGATGATACGAATGTCTTATGATAAGAGTAAGGAGAGCAGGTCTAGCACTTTATACCAAAGCTTAGAAGACGATATTAAGGGACAACATGGAGCGTCTTTTGCTTTGCCAGGGATCCGATCCGTTAGCAAGATGGCCGTAAATGGTGAGATGCTAAACTGAATTCGTCGACTTCCGTCCAAAGCTGTACCTAATTTATTTTGCCAATTATGTTATTTGAAACTACTGGCAAATTATGGTACAATGTGCTTTACTGGTAGTGATCGACGCAGGGTACTGGTGTCAAGGAAAGGGTTAGGATCATGCAATCGCTTTTATCTGACTGTATAACTTGAGAAAAGAATTAAAGAGTTTTAAGAAATGATAATGTTTGCTAACTGCCTCTGTCTTCTATTTATTTAATTATTTAATGACCTTTCTGGAATAAGCATGGTAACCTTTTGGGATCACTCACAGATGATCTTCATTATTTTACAAAATAATATATATTACTGAATAATTAGATGTCGACAATACCAACGGTTTGCGGACCTAGAACAGCGGCTTCGACTATCGAAGGCCGACAACAGCCGCACGTGGAGCACCTGGAGCAGAATCATTGATCTGCAAACATAATAAAAGGAACTCGAAGGTCCGACGTCTCCGTTGTACCAAAGAACCTATCAACGGCAACTTGATGTTACTCAGGTTACTGAGCAACGCATCTATTCGTTTTTCTTCATTTACCGACATGCGCAACCGCCATTTATCGTTTCAGGAGAATAAAAAATTGAGTTTTGATTGTCTCTGACCGCAATTTCAAGAACACTTTTCAAAAGCAACCACTTCAAGCACCTGTCAAACTAGGAACCCTGAGTTTGGAGCCACTGAAAAGCGTAATAAGGGTTGGGGGGTGGGGGGATTTGGGAGACGTCCTGAAGATGAGGTGGGATAGGAGTGGGGGGAGGGTGTTAAGGGAGGCAAGAAAGGAAATGGGGGGAAAAATTTACGAGTAAATAGGCAGCACAAAGGGATTCGGTTGTGTAGTAAGGCTTCCAGCACACTTAACGTCATACTACATGACTGAACGACCGCTTGAAACCAGCCGTGATGCCCGGACGAACTGAATGGCCTCGCATTTGAAAAAGGAGGGAGGAAAAAAAAGGGAGTGCATTTTGTGGGACGCTGCGTTCCCCCTTTACCCCACTTCAACTGCTGTTCTCAGCGGGCAAAACAAAATTCATTCACTCACGTCCGACCAACGGTGGGTTTCGAACCCGGTGCTTCATGGTAGAAAAGCGCAAGAATGAATCGTACCCTCCGCAGTACACGATATATGAACTTCTCGATCGATTAAGCAAGCCCCTTCCGGTCTCCAATTTGCGCATTTACCCTTGAGGGAAAAAGGGGTTTGATTATGTTTTTGAGTGGAACAGGAAGTGGAGTCACGTGATAGCTGGGGGCTCCGAAGGGAAACAATAACGTAAAAAAAAAGCAATTGGCAAGCACATGCATCCTTATGGGTGCTCGAGGCAAAGCGAACTTGATCGCACGGCCCAAGGTTGCCGAAGACCGGTATTCAAACCTCCGGGGAGCTCCTGTAAGGATTCTTGAAATGCCATGGCAACGACATCAACGTCAGGAACTACCTGGCTGTTGAAAAGTTACCACAGAACTTTTTAAATGATATTCAAGCGATGTTCCACTAAACTCGGAGTGATATGGGAACGTATGGAAGTATTGGGCAGCATTACAAGTAAAGTGATGGATAAATGGCGTATTAGCAACATATGGCCATTGTTTTCAACGCATGCTAAGTCGATACTTCGTAAAATTATGTTAATATAATAGTAAAAAGAAAGACCTCGAGTGCGGTGGATTGTGGCTTAGAAGATAAAATGCAAACAAATACAATTCCAGTCACCTACCCACGACGCAGCAGGTATGAAAACGCTTTATAGACAAAGGTTTCGTTATAATAATCTCGTTCATACAGCGGAATTAATATATTATTTACTAGCATACAAATTTGGTCTGACATCCTTACTTAAGTTTAAACGCAAACTGGAATTGGGCAAAGCCTTTCAAGAATATAATAGCATTACAGATATAACTTCCTATGACGAAGGCGCGTATTGTAGGTCCAAAGACAGGAAAGCCTCCTACTGCAAAGCAATCATTCAAGAAATATTTACCGGTAAGAAAAATTTTATAGGGCAGAGCCACAGGATGAAACCACTTACGAACATGCAAGTTAAGATGATAAATCAATTCGTTCATCCCTCAACAAAAACCGGGAGCACCAAAGGCTACCGAGAAATGTCCTCTGAACCTGAGTCTACTAATGAGAGAACTCTGCAGTCGTTTCTATCGTACCATCATCACCGGCATCAATTTTGACTCATTGGGCAATATTCGAAACCACTCAGCAGCTTTAACTAAATAGATTTCACTTATCAAGGTTTAACATTAAATAAGGGGTAAACTCTTCTCAGGCTTCCCATCGGTTGATGTTCTTCATATCTGCTGACGCTTCAAATGGAGACTTTCCATTCATAATTCACCGGAAAATTATCAAATATTACATTAAATAGGTTACTCTAGAAGATTTAACCTACATGGATATTGAGAAAGCGCAAAAAACCTAGGAAAGCAAAATAACTTTTGACCGATAACGTAAGGGCATCTGCCAATTGAATACCACACATTTCTTCTGGTTTAAACACGAAAACTTAAACCAAAGGGCCATAAAAATCGCAGTTATTTCAGGCTAAAGCCACAGAGCAGCACTTATGTAGAAAAAAACGAGCCATCTACTCAGATCTCACAAGAGAAAATAAATTTTTCTTCCAAAGGGTATTTTTTCCGCCGAGGAACAAAAAAAAGAGGTTATTCCACTAAAAATAAAATAATCCCGAGCAAGCACTTGGGAGCGCTCCCAAAAACGGAAAATCGAGTCCATAAAATACCGGCTGCCGAAACGTCTTCATTAATTAGTCACCGCGGCACAAGACCCATTCCTTCGCCCACGAAAGGACCCCCATATTGACCAACCCCATTAAGATTTGGTTCGAAACACATAATTGGCATGCGGCGGCGAACACGAACGTCCTTCAGTAAAACCGGAAGGACCTCTTCATTCGCCACCAATTAAAAAAGAAATATAGATAAATTGCGATCTTTAACCAGTGGGGCGAAACAGGGTTGGGGAGGGGCAAGAATTCGGAGCAGAGGGAAGGAATGGGTTTGGTAACACGTTTTGGGGAGGACAATGTGGACAATCTGACCTTCCGAGAAGCCAGACTGTCAAAGCCGGAGAAGGAGGAAAGAAAAAGAACTGTAATTAGGGCACGAATGGATCCTTGTAGAGTAGGCAACGTCCGAGGATATAACCTACCCCTTTTCGTACCCCGATTCAAAACACACATTCCTCCTTCCATTTCTCTGCCTATGCCCTCCCATTCCACCCCCCAGCAGGAGCCGAAATTGGGCGAAGGTCCAGTGGTGCGCGGGACGAAAATGGTTTCGCAAACGAGGGACAAGATCTGCGGTCAGAAATGGTCCATTGTTATAAAGCTCGTCGACGTTGCCTCGGTAACAATGGAAATGAGATGGCCGTGTCCTCGCTTTCATCCGGAGGGGGACAACCCAACTGCCAACACTTTTATTCCGCTAATGAAGTGTCCTGTTTCCTTTCTCCTGATTTAGGTTGACGCTTGACTATTTTTTCAGGTTCATCGTTAAATTTCTTTCCATAATACTGTCGACATCCATACGAATGCTTGGAATTTCATAACTATGACGCATGTGATGAATTCGTAAATCTAATGAAGTGCAAATCATATGCAGCATTAGGCAAACCGTCAGGTTTTATCGAGCTCCAAAGCTCAGGAATATGAAAAAAATACTCAAGGTAGAAGTAGGCAATTTTGGGCGCACATTCCTAGGTTTCAATATTTGAAATTCAATTAAATATCATGGAATGACAGTAAATATTTCACGTCATAATCTCGATTATTTCAACGAGAGAATATCATCCAATGACGCTTCTACGCACTACGGATGCCAACTAGTGACTGGCTACGATCTGATGAGGCGTTATGTACCTTAATCTTTGACTAAAAAATGTATTGCCTACTCAAATAACTGACAGGAAAATCGAACGCATTGAAGTGAATAACTTTGACACTTGTTTTCTTAATCCTCTTTCACGTGCTTTCTCTTCACTTTTCTCATAATCCATTCGCGGAAAAGGGGAGACTAGCGACAGCTGACCCCAAGAAGACAGCTTTTAGACAGCTGCCACAAAAAAATGAGAAGCGGTCATAAAGGCGTTAAGCTTGTCAGACAAGCATGAAATTTGTTCCTTTGGACAAATCACTCCGGCATTTAATCATATCTATGCCCACTGATGTCATTCACGCTGTGAGAATTTAATCCGATTAGAGAATAATTGTGCTGTGTTCAGTTCATGCGGTACCCACCACCAGTAGAAGCGAAACAACGTATCTATGCGGTAGAAGAACGCCTCACACAACATTTTTCTAATTTATGCCACTGTTACAGGAAATCAATGCTGAGAAAAATTACTATGATGAATATAACCTAGTGATAGTACCCTGAGAACAATCGCCTATAATTGGAAAGCAAGAGGTAAAAAATTTCAAAAATATATTGTTTGTACCAAATTAATAGTAGTCTAATTTAACCAAATACCCAAAAAGGGAAGTCAAATATAATCCCTTTGAAAGAGGGAGAATGCTAAACTCGGTGATAACCCACAACTTTTAACCGCTTATATTTATACATATAACGATATGGAATATGAAATTTTCATCTGACATGGGTGAAAAGAAGGAGAGAAAAACGCTAAATCTGCGATACCTTGTCTTTAAAAAGAAATACTCCTCTCGAATCACCGACTGCGAAAGTCAGCTTCCTGATGACTGAACAGGAGGGATTTTCCGTTTCCGTTATCCCTTACCTCCACACCCAATGGGACTGCTGAAAGATCCAGGAGTAAGGAACGCATAAGGACATTAAGGGAATGAAGAGAACAGTTCCAACAGAGGCAGTTTCACGGGAGTCCTACTCTCAAATACAGACGCATGAAATTTGTACGATGCTGCCATACCACTCGATATCAATTTACTAAGGAGTCCCTTAAACGATGCTCCAAGCTGCCTCAAGTAAAAACTGATAAAGCATACATAATTGAATGTACAAAAATGACTATCCTAAATACTGGATTTCCAACTTCTTTAGGAAATTCACATACATGCAACGAAATAGGAAGAGAAAATAGAGATATCGTACCGTGCTTCCGCACTTAAACATGCCATTAAATATATCCAATACCTATAGATGAATTTCCAAAATTCACCATTCAATTATCATTCTTCTGGACTGGAATTCCTGGCCAGATCCTCAGGATTTGCGCCGAGGAAATTTATCTCAAATAAGCTACCCGGCGACACCAACCGCGGTGATTTTTCAGAGAGACATCACAGGAACTCGATGTCATCACAAGGTACTACGAATATAATCTACATCTGCGTAATACCCTGCGAGTCGCCGTAGGGAAGTGTGACAGGGGTTGTTCGTACACCAGCCATGTGAAATGGCGGGAAAAGGAAAAAGAAATAGAAAGATGGAAATAACGAAAGTGAACTGAATGTCAACGAAATGTTTTAGCATCTCGCGCTATTTTTGTCCTTCTTAATAATGGCACGTGAAAAGAAGTAATTTTTGTACCAAACAGTTTGGCTGAGTTATTTTGTAGTTTTTATTAGTTCTACAGATATAGCGCGGGGTTAAAAAAATATCTCCTTAGTCAGCCAGAAACACGCGTGATGTGAATTTTTCAAGTACATAATCTTGCCTAGCGTGTCGCCTTCGAATGTCCAGCGGTTCCCAACCCAGTTCCGCCATCAGCTTTGCTACTCTCTCTAGTCGCCCGTAACAGTTTTTAACCCACATCACGCCAATAATGCCACGAAGTGCTCTGATTCGGGAGCATGTGACCACAGTTCACGAGTGCACTTGATGCTTTCCGGCGTCACTTTGTGGTATGTACTCCACTTCTCACGTGTTATGAGGTTAACTTTGTAGAGCCCATAATAAATTTATTTCCATTCACAGTAAATTGATGAATACATCTACCATTAAGCCTCTTGAGACTGTTAGAATTAAAACAAGATAAAATTTGAATTGTTCACAATATATTGTATTAATAAATTTATAATTTACTGTGAGTTATTCAAAATTTCCCTCGTTTTATGTGAACAATCCACGAAATCAAATCCACTTTTTAAAACGTGAGTTTAACCTAAAGCGAATTAAAATCAGCTGCCACGGCTAGTATGGTGTATTCAGAAAGATTCTTTCAAACAGTGATTGTTGCGTAACTAACACTGTGTCACGCCTGCACGGGAGAGAAGCGATGAGAAAATAAAAGGAGGACGGGGTGCGAGCACTCACGGAGGCAATGACCACGCAGGCGGAAGTTTAGTTAGCCTTCACAAAGGTTTTGGTTCATTAAGGAGTCGACGTTGACAAGAAAAATAGGCAAATTCACGCGGCAATTACTTCCTGCAACGCGTGAAGGGGAGAAGCTGGAATGTGAGGCAAAACGAATAGGAGAGGTGTGGACAATAAAACTGTATCGAGCGATTTCTAAGGGTAAATTTATTCATAGAATCCTAACTCACAGAGGCTATTCCATACAAATAAATGAATAAGTTGAATATCAAATGATGTTTGAACACCGAAAGAGCGAAAGAAAACGTACAAATTGAATCATTAAGACCTTATCTCACTGATGTGACTTCAGAATAGATATGCGTGCTAGTAAAGAAGTAAGCGCCGGTAAGATCTCTTTACCACGATAGAGTATTATATACTGAAAATAATTATAGCTACTTATTTTTCAATCATAAAGTTACTAAAAATTAACATCGATTTGAATAAGATTTGATTTAGAGAATCGATAGCGAAATTTCACACTCCCACGACCAATTCGTCACCGTCTTTGGACTCCAAATTTGACAGATAAGACCTCCATTTTGTTAACTTTGTAAATTTCCACAGATAAAATTCTCTAAACAGAATATTGGAATATTATGCGCACAGTAAGTGATTAGAATAATAATCATTTGCATTACAAGCAAGAAGAAATATTTTACTATTTGCAAGTCCAATATTATTCGACTCGCTGCAACTGAGGGGCTTGATTTTCCAAAAATTCACACCTGTGGCAAAGACCAATATCATACGCGCATACGCAACCAAAAGTGAGGTGCTTCTTACCTTAAATAAACTCTTAAAAAAGGACTGAATATTATACAACTTAGATAACTAAAGTTTGTCAAATTATTATAAAGTGTCCAAAAGGCAGCGATCGCATAGAAGAAATCCCTGTTTGTCTTATCGAGTTGGCACGTAAACACAATTTAGCCATAACAATGAACCCTAAAAAAAACTTCGCCAAGGCATTGATACAATCGAGGAATTTATCGATAAGTGACAAACTCGTTAAGCTTAGTCTTTGAATATGATATTTTTTCCTTTGCATTTCTCACATTCGAGTTTGTTCCAGTCAGGGAGAATTGAAATATACATAATCAGCTTAACATGAGTACATGATTTCGTAGCAGCAAAAAAAAATATTTGAGACCATTATCTTATTCCTCTCTCATCTTCGAGCGCATTTGCGAAACAAATAAATCCAAGTATCAATTTTTTCATCCGTCGGTCAAAAAAAAACATTTGACCCACCTCTTTAATTCCAATAAATTGCTCCCTGAAGGCCCGCATTTGTCCCGGCATGTCGTTTAACTGGGGTTAATATCGAGTGGAACAAGCATTTAATGGGTAGCCAACGAGTACTGTCAAAACCAAATTTATAATTGTCGGAGTCCAGCTGTTTCTACGACGATCCATCTTCACCTCTCACAACACTGGGAATGGTGCGGTTAGCGGGGGGTGGCGAAGGATGGGGGGGGCGAGCGAGTGAGTGAGGGGAGAAGAGGGGAGAGGATATGGATAAGGTCATTTCAGATGGACGATAGGACGCGAGCATTCTACGAAGGCGACGCATAAATTACAATAATCGAACGCTCCGAAACTCCGAAATGAATTTTTATTACACGATGGAGAGAAATAGAAGCCTATAATTACCATCGGAGGTACATAACGTTATAAATATAAAAAAAGAAGTTCAGATGCCTCGTGGCACTGGTTGCGGGCCAGAAAAGGAAAATGAATTACGACGCTCGCTACACGAACAAAAAATGTCTAGATAAGGTGTGACGCCGAAGGTTTTAAGCGAACGGACGATGGTAGAGGCAAATCAATAACTGATCGCCAAACGCATAAATTCGACCGCTTGCAGGCTTAATTTTTTTTATCATTCTGGAGTTTTTAAACCCTTGCTCTCACGCACAGACACGAGAAAAACGTGATACCCGCAGTGCCACTGAGGAAGGGCTTGGCACACAGGGAGATTTGAAGGGAAGAAAATATATTAACAGCAGGAATCCCCCCTCCCCCACTACTCCCACCCCTTTGCTCGAATTCCGGCACTGAATAAATAGCACCGCTTTAAAAAAGCAATCACTTAAATCGATTAAGACATCTCACCCCTCTCTCTCTCTCTCATAATTTTTTTATTCGCCGACCATTCACACAAAACAATAAGCACGGCTCGACGTTAAAACCGATATACACTCCCCGCTCTCTCGAGCCGCCGAAAATAAAAATGTAGAAAAAAGGAATCTCCCTTTTTGCGTTGGAAAAATAAAGAGACTGGATCCATTTTGGCAACAAAAGACTGTGCCGAGTTATATAGTAGCGCCTCTGGGGGGAGGGAAAGGAGGGAAGAAGGACGAAAGAGCGATTGCGAACCACATCCGATTGAAGACGACCGGATGGATTTTATGGATTCGATTCGGTTTAGAGTGAGTGAGTGAGAAGAGAGAGAAATATACGGATCGAAAGAAAAGAGTGTGGCGGGCTCCTTTGTGCAAGTTCAACGAACGATCGTGCTTCAGAATAGATGGGGGAGCTTGAAAGAATGAGGATGACGAGAGGAAAAAAAAACAATATCGAAGAGGTGGAATACCGACGTGATGTTGAAAAAAAAAGCGAAAGAAAAATTCTTCACCCATTCAAAGTTTTTTTCACACGCGGTGGAGGCTGGAGTGGAAAGCGTGTGGCAGGTAGGGATTACAAACGCACATGCAGACGAGGTAGGAACTATGGACGAACGGCGTGCAACAATGATCGCGCCACCCTCACGATGAGAAAACTGGGATGCGGCACGATTGTTGTGGCGGCAGAAGGGAAGTGGGAGAAATGAGGAAGCGGTCAGTGCGGGGAAGGGAGAGGAAAGAGTTACTCCTTCCCTATTTCATTTGAACAATCAGAGAAACGTAATTTCGTTTTGCATGCAACGGGTGGGAGAGAAATGGAGAGAAGGTAATCGGGTAAAACAGATAGTAGGCAGGGAAGGCAAACTAGAATATGGAGGACACCATCATCAGTTTAAAATCAAAAGAATAGTGCTTCATATATTTATTTCACACTTCATCGGAGTAAAATAAACCTCTTGATAATGTCGCGGGTAAAGCGTCGAAACTGGTCAATGTACTCAATAATATGTGGAATATACGAAATGTAATTCCGTTCATTTTTTAACGTCTCTATTCCACAAAGTGAATGCCAACTATCACTCTGAATCATCATCAGTGATTCCTGCAGCGCCCCATTCTTCCCTGCTTCCAGCTAATTCTATCACATTCTGGTAATTCTACTGCCTTACGTCCCTCTTTATTCGGCATTTTGTTGATATGGAGGACAGAGAATGGGTAAAACAGAGAGGAGACAGGAAAGGAAAACAAGATCATGGCGGACTGAGAATGATAAAACAGAAATTATGTAGATAATAGAGATTCTGTAAAAGTGATGGCAGAGAACTGTTCGAGTCCCAATTCCATTTGAACGAAGGGAAACGCATGATTTCGTTTTCAATGCAACTGATAGAAGGGATGGGCGAAAGAAATAACTGAAAAAAAACAGAAAGAATACAGAGATAGCGAACCAGAACATGGAGGACAGAAAATGAGCAAACACAAGAGGATGAACTTGAGAGAGAAAAAACGGACTCGAAATGGTTTTTGGACAGGAGAACGTCCAGGGGTGAATGGAGATGAGAAAGAAAGAGGTATTCCAATCCCTAGCCCATTTAAACAATTGTTTTCTTTTAAACGGATAAGCGAGAAGGGAAAATGAGAAATCTGATAAAACGGATACGGTGCAGGGAAAGCAAACCAGACCATGAAGGAAAAGAGAATACGCAAACTGAGAAGAAGAACTGAAGAGAGGAAACGGGGATCCACAATGATTTTAGGCGGAAAGCACGATGGCGGAGGGTGAATACGAGACGGAAAGCCTTTGGGAGATGAAATGGAAAAAAAACGATAAACATGGAGAGAGATAGTGATAAATTCAAGTTGCAAATGGAGAACAGTCCCATTCCCTCTAATGTAGGTTTCCCATCTTTTAACCATGTTTTGCAGCCTGCTGGATTAAAGTGACACGTTTAACGAGAAATAAGCAGGATGTGCTTGAGTGTTTGCCGCTGGAGGAGAGGAATTTTTATGCATAAATAAATAAGTACAAACAAAAGCCGAGATATTAACTGTATACGCATATCTAACCGTCAAAATGATAACTGCGGCTTTAAGAGTTGAAATGTGAGCTTCATTTTCCGGACTGGACGAGTTGTCCTCTGTTAAGCCAGCGGTTGCAAATCTTAACATTGCATTCATTTGGGAATCACCGAATAGAACTGCTACGTCTTCCAAGCAAATTCCATCAGATTAGTCCACCCTAATTAAATCAAATGAAGAGCCCCATGCACAAAAACACAAGTATATCACAGAAAGGTTTACAGACAAAGCAATAACAATTCTAAGCACTGCAAAAGTAATTATTTGGGAGGCCACTTAAAATACTTTTTCATTCCTTTTACTTCATCAATCTCAACATTAACACAATTTAACGCCACACGATTACAACAGAAACAGAGAGAGAGAGAAAATCCTTCAATAAATTCCTTATTTTCCTCCTTATTCATGGATAAAGAACTTAACCCCCTGCCACACGCTTCTGAAGTGGAAAGTAGGGTAGCTTGCAGATCTAGAGGTTGTGAGCTTCAAATATTTTCCGAGCCTTACCGCTACCATCACATTCTTCACTTCGCCCAATCCCTACAGAGCACACGAATCATAAGGTTCCCATCTGCAATATGTGGATAGTGATTCGTAAAACCCAACAATGTATGTACCCAATTAACGGGAATGAGCGCTACCTGCTGGTAACACGAGCCGACCTATGCCGATCGCCGAAGACAAAAAATCTCCGGAACATATCTGTTAGGTTTGGAGGCAATTCTGGAGGTTCCTTAAATTTTTCGGTCGCATCTCAAACCTCATTTATCACTATGTGACTATATATGCATAAAGCATCACACGATAAATTCAGCTTGTGAACAACTTTAACTAACTATTGATGCGTCCAAAAATATATCAACTGTGGGCTCACTTATTCGCTATCAGTTCCTCTTTGGGGTTCAATTTAGGTGCTTAATCGATGGTATTAGCTGGCAAAATTTGAAGAACTCCTACCTGCCTCCCTAATCACAGTAGGTAAATATCGATAACGTGGGGATACGGAATATAGACCTACGGGAGTGACTTTTATGAGGCAAGGACACACGTTCTCGAGAGATGCTCTGTGGTTGGGCATTTGGTGTGTTTACGACCTCCGCCACACACCTCCTGAGGAATCGTTCAGAGATAGGAGATAGATGAAGATGAGGATCGCCCACGTGTTGCGGCGTGCCAGACACGAGACAAGACGACTACCGCCGCATTCCAATGAGCACCGCATGAAGGTGAGGATTTCCCTCTACGCCACGGTGGCAGGTAACATGTACTCGACCTACCCGCGTCTCGCGTTTAAAAAAATACTCATGACTACACCGCATGAGAGACGGAAGAGTGTCATAATTGAGGACGTAAAACGCACGCATAATCATTTCTCCAACCAGCACGCGTGCCCGGGACGCACGTAATTCATTCGGCACGCGCCGAAGCGACGTCCGTCCCCATCTCCTGCTCACTTGGGTGGTCCCTCCTCCTCCGTGCGGCGACGAGAGAGACGGACCGTCCATACGTAACGAGGTGCGGGGCACGAAGTCTCAAGGGAGAGGAGAGGGAGTGATGGAAGAGAATATAAGGGGAGGAGGAAGGGGGAGGAGATGGACTTGAGACAAGGGGGGATTGGTAAGGGGCAGGGGGAGTCAGGGAGAAGGTGATAGAGTCACGATGGAATTGGAGTCGACGGCGATGTGCCTCACGAAAAAAAGGGATCTCCTCCGCGGCTTACATTAATCGCGACTTTGTAAGTCAAAACAAATATTAAATTACACCTTTTCTGTTATTCTATGATTAAAAAATTCAGCTTACACAGAGGACATGCAACAGCTATTTAAAAAAAACACAAATAAGGTACAAGATATAAAGATTATTTGACGAAATCTTTTATGAACACTTTTACCAGCATGATCAAATAAAAAATTGCAATTTTCCACAAATAAATTAATAAAATTTAAATTACAACCTAGTTTTCAAAGGTATAAACTACGTAATTTTCAGGTGGAAATTATACCATTAATTCGACATCATCATTAATTCTTTACGGAAAATTTGAAATTCTTTAATTAATCCTAAGGTTTAAATTCCACACGTTATCCGGAATCTTCTGAATTTTAGCTGTCATAAGAGCCTAGTTCAGTGCCATTTCTATTGAGCTCACGAATTTTGACTTCAATTATTGCAATTATTAGCAAATAACTAAACAAATATGATAAGCTGCTTCCATTTTAAATTTTACTTAAATTTCCTGGGAGTTTTCGTTTCTTGTGAATAGTTTTTCGCGAAAATAGCATTCACTTGAGAGAGAAAATTACTATTTCCCCTAGTTTCAACCAATTCTCGCATTCATCTAATTGCAAGTTTAATTAGAGAATAAAATAGGGTGGACAGTTATGATCTTCTTGTTCATATCAAACAAAGGAAACGTTTTCCACAAGTAGACAGGATATGAATAAAATAGCATCAAAGACATATGGCGGTGGAACCACCGGTGGTTTGGGTCACGATACAGACCATATTAGAATTACATATCAGGCTGTTAATAGTAGCATGAAGTGAATCCAATAATACTAATGACGAAAAGACTTAGTTTTCTGTGACTTGACTTCCCAGCCATGCTTGAGGATCGAACTTCACTTATTTGTTTCACGATTTATGCTAAAAACTTCACAAGCGTAGGTTTTTTTAAAAAGATTTTATGACAATATAACGGTGAGTAATATATTTAGTTTTTTTATTAACTGGTGTCAAAGGAGATAAATCTGCCTCGAGAAAAACCAATAGTAGAGAGTGCGAGGAAATTCGGGTTGAAAATTTTCCATTTAAACTGCATTTTATAGAGTTTTGTTATTTTTAGTAGGCTTAAGATATAAATTCCAGAAAACTGCACGCTCGCACATACTTCCCTCAAGGCAGGGGACCCAATCCAACGCCGAAAGATCGGTAACGCACCTCAGGTTTCGGATTCCAGATCATAGACGGATGTTGTGTTCGTCTAAATATACGCAACACAATGGTAGGTGGGATAGGACAATACCCTTCCCCATGAGTTAGTTGTTTTAGATTTTCCGCAAAAAATAACGATGCAAAGTCATTAAGTACGACTGTACAGAAGAAATTATTATGGTTCGGTACTTATGATAAAAATGCAGGAAGTGGAACTTCTTTCCAGCCAAGGTAGCTAGATTGTAAAGGTATAAAAAACTAAGCGACAAAGAACAATTGTTTCCAATCGGAAGGAAACTTTATCTTGAAAAAAGTAAGACGAGAAAATCATCAAAACCAAAACAATTTAGATTGACGGTTTCATTCCGTACCTTAAAGTTGAGGTGGGTATATATGGTATATAAAAGAGTATTTGCACCCTTAAAGTAATACATACTAGTACACCGCGAGGATCAATAAGTACGCTAAAAAGTAATATTAGAACGCACTTCTTACAATTAATGGTAATAGATGGAAGAAACTAAAAATTGGAAATAACCATGACCTAGCGGTTCCATTTCGATTAAAGACGGTAACCCATAAAAAAGAAATATTTTTCAACTTGAATTGGAGGCTGATAAACAAAATCATTTTTCCTCCATATGCATTTTCCACACGCTAAATTGAACGCAAATGGAAAAATTCTGACATGAACGTCACGTCATGAGATGATCATTATCTGTAATGATGAGGGATTTAATTACTTCATTAAATTCGCTAATACAACTTCCGTAACAAAATATATTACACGATGGCGATATCACATTTCATTATTTCAACGGCAGTCATAACGAAAATATTTTATTTATGGATTAATTCTTCCATCAAAGTATGGAATAAGCTATACCGGAATAATTTTAGCGGTAATAGTGAGATAACAGGCGCCGAAAAAAATGCAATACGATACGAGATAGTATCAAAATTAAATAATAGAAATAAATTCCTTCGTTAAAACGATAAATCCGATGCTGTTACTCAAATGACACAGAAACTACAATTTACTGTCATTTACTGGCATTTAAGAAAAAAAAACCGAACGTAGGTTTTGCAGATGAGTAATTATAGATTAATTTGATAATTTTCAACCCGCCTCATTTCGAAATGACACAGGCATTCAATAGCGTAGTACAACATCCATTAGCAGAATTTTTGACCGCTCCAGCTCATTATAAAAATGTAAAATTCAAAGGAATGCACGCATAATTTCGATAGTGTTGAACATAAATTTCTTCCAATAATAAACATTCCGATGATTCGAATTAATTGCACTACGATGCATGAAATTTTGCTGACGCTAGTCGGATCATACTCGTAAGAATCATTTGCTTGAAATAGTCAATGAAATCATGTCAATGGATTGACAACGAAAACAAGCAGTTATACCTCGTGTTACGAAAAAGAAGTATCATAGGGATTTAACGACGCAAAACCCAATAGCTTCAATTTTAGAAAAGTTGGCGATGCCACTAGGCAAGTAGGTATTTATCATTCGCTTGAAAATCCTAAATCAATCCAGTCAAATTTAAATAGAGACAAGCAGTTAAACACGAAGTTATGAATAAAACAAAAGATATATTCAGACGCAACACCCATTTAATCCAGTTTCAACGAACCAGCTGAGCCAACTAAGCCCCGCGGCAAAATAGATTTGAAAATCGCAGCAAATAATGAAGAATAAAATAAAAAATAACTATGATGTCACTCACGCCATGTCACGGAATGCATGCAAAACGTTCGGATGATAAGGATCAAATTTTCACGAACGGAAGGAAAGCTATTCCGGAAATAGCGTGCTCGTGAAAACGAACGGAGGGTGGAAAACGAAAGAAAGATGGAAAATCTGTCAACCAAAGCAGCGGCCACGACCTTACAACACACCAGAGTACGACACGTTGCGGGTTGGAGAAAACGCACGCAACAACACAGTAGCGTCGCGGCGTCGCAATGGCAACGGACAACAAGAAAAAATAAACGAAGGCCGTAACCCGAGCACGCACGGTTGGCCGCCGCGCCGGCTTGAATGTGGCTCACGAAAACTTACAAGCGTTTAAAAAAAAAACAACTGAGTTCGCCTATTAATGACGCAAGGAACAAAAATGACACGGGGACACTCGTTAGTTGGTTGCATCGGAATAGTGGCACGGAGGAAAAAAAAGACTACCAAACGTCCGCATTGGTGGCGTGACTACGGTGACTTAAATCAGCGAGAGCATATGGCGTACAGCGACTCAAAAACCGAAAAATAATCACTAGAAATGAGGGTGTACATCAAAACTTACACTATGGAAAGGTGACGGCGAGAATGCATTATATTTCGGATTACAGCGCCAGAGCGCCCAGATTATGACCAAGAATACATGCTACGAATCACGTTTTCGCTGCAGAAGTTGTCGGTCTACAAACAAAGTTTCGCTCCAACGCATAATTAGGGTAAAATAAGACAGAAGTCCGACAAAATATAAAGTGATAAAAGCAGATCATCATATATGCTAATGTGATTCGGACGGTATCACCCTGTTTCGTATTTTGTTTGTAGGATGATTTGTTTCATGATGCGGTAAAGTTTAAAAAAATAAGACCAGAACTTTTCGGTTAATTAACAAACTTTCTTGAATCTTGCTAAATTTCTTCCATCCCTACACAATTAAAAGTAGACAGACACATAAGAGCAACAAAATACCAATAAACGTGTACATATCCAAAAACAACGGGACCATAATAAGCCTGCAAGATAACCGGCGAAATATAGTCCACAAGATGGAACGGTGCGGAGGAAAACCTGAAAGTCCACCCATCCCCTTAAAAAAATAACTGAAGCAGCTTAAAGACAAAGTTATAGAGCGCTTCTTCCTACCACTTGAAATTTTTTGGGAAAAAATAAGAATACTTCTTTCCCGCCAAACTCGGTCTCCGGGAAAGAGCCCACCACACTCTCTCTCTATCTCTCTCTCCCTCTCTTCCATCAAACGATAATAATCCCCGCCTCAATCCACCCCCCGCCCAGACACACGCCAAAGAGATGCCTCTCAGGGAGCTACGAGTGGAGTAGAAGCAGGCCACCTGCCTTTCGTCCTCCACGTCAAGAAGCAGTGTGCCATCGCTCTCAAAGCCTCCACTCCCAGGGTGAGACTGCTTTAGTGTCACCACCCTCACACTGGACCCTTCCGCACAAAGGCTCGTAGGCGTCAACTTTTAAAAGTTAACCGCGAGCGAGATTCACGTCCACAACTTCGGTACACGACTGGCCGTCAACGGAAAAGTCTGTCCGCAATCGTCTTCCGTCTTCGGTTGCATCCAGATAGTTACGTGACAGACAGCGCCTCATCCATCAGTTTTGCCCATTGAGCTTAATGTAGAGCCCATAGAGTAAGCTCTATGGTTTTGCCACTACGGCTAACCCTCTAAAGCCAGAATGTTCCGTTATTTTGTTCAGTTTTAATGTAAGAACGTGGACTGATGAGCACATCTATAAAGTACGATGCAAGCCACCACTAGGGTGTGAGGCACGGGGTGATTCCACACCAGGCATGCAGTACTCGTCCCAGTTCAAATCAGAACCTCGCACGTTCCTTCTGCCGCTAGGCGCAGACCAAAAATCAGCCAGGAAATTACTTCTACTTGATTGTAGACTGAATGTATTCATTTCCAGTATACGAAGAACGTGGAGGATGCACTTGTATCGATAATGGTTTCGTGGAATTAGGGTGACCAGACGTCTGGATAAATCCGGGCATGTCCTCTTTTTTACCTCTTTTTCCGGGCGGAATTTTACTTTTTCCTCCTTTTTCGCAAAATTGTCCGTTAAAAAAATCATTTATGCAATATTCCCGTGCTAATGCTCTTTTCTTCAATTCCTTATCAACAGATGGAAGCAGGATCGTCGATTTTATCGATTTTTCACTACTGATCATGGATAGACCGATATGCAGAAGTGCAACTATCGATTATTTAAAATTTTCGTGGCGTAATTTCAGTTCCGTTATAGCGTGGTCTTGGTTATACTTAGTTCCATGTGGTCTATGTGTGATCTGTTGTTTATTGTAACATGTGAGTTTTATAAATCGGGAAATGACTAAACGTAAGTCTACATTCTCAGATGTTCTTGCACACGAATATCCTGCCTTCAAGAAAGAAAAACTGAATACAAAGCAGAATGTAAAATATGTGTAGCTGGAACTTACGTCTCAGTGGCCAATATTTCCATGCGTCCTCTTTTTTTGAACTTTGTCCTCCTTTATGATGCTGTTTTTCCTCTTTTTTATACGTATTCATCTGGTAAACCTACGTGGAATGAATTGTAAAAAATAAAAACAAGGATAATTTATAAGTACGTGCTGATTCCATATGGTATCACTAGGCATTCGAACGTGCTTTTGGGAGTGGATTATAACACGGTAAATACATGTACCGGTACATGTACTTACCGTGGTTACATCAGTACATTTACCGATTGTGGTTAAAGAAATGGGAGGAATGCAGTTACTACCCGCTTAACGTGAAATGCTGAAAAAAACAAATAAATATAATGCATAGATTGAATGCCTAATATGTTGTAAGCGCGAACTGCACATGTTCAGGCGTGAACGCGTAATTTGGGCAGTTTGAAGGAGACGTTTAACGTTCACTTTGACGATATAACGCGATCGCAAACGACTCATTGTCAGTAAAATACGAATATGCTGAACTCGCGGTAACGTTGATGCCGATTCAAAACCGGCCTCAAACACATAGGGGCTGTCCATAAATGATGTCACACAATTTTGGGCCAAACTAGACCCCCCCCTGTCACAGTTAGTTACAAATAGTGTCACCCCCCCCCTTTAATGATGTCACAAAAATGAAAACAATTCTACCCTACTCCACAGTCTGAGTAAAACTAAGACATAATGTGCAGTGGAAGTGTGGATGTCACATGAAGCATGCCCCCCCCTCCCCCCTGTCACACAATGTCACAAGGTGATGACCCTCCCCCAATCATGTGGACGTCATTTATGGACAGCCCCATACCCCGATGTCCATCTTTCCCAACGCCGAATGCGACGTCCGACAAAGTTGACAACAACGACGCATGTGTGACTCTACAGCATAGAAAAATGGATGAGGACATGTGATCTAGAACCTCCACACTCTTAAGTCCTTGGCTACTGTATAAGCTCGCCACGGTGAGTGAGGGACCCGAAAGAGGATTCAGGGTAGGATGGGACTCGGTGAAGTGAGGGACGGGAGAGACGTGGGGGGGGGGGGAGGTGGGAACCAGAGGAGCATGGTGAAGGACATGAGAGGAGGGTGCCGCGCCGCGTGGAGTGAAACCCACACACGACCAACCCCTGCCCTTACTCCCCCAGAAGACCCTAGAAAGGTCGGGCGTCCGCCAGAAGGGCCGCTCAGGAGAGAGGGATGGGGTGGAGGTTTCACATTTTTCCCCCAATCTCTCTGCCCTTGGACGATGGCGTGGGGTTAGGTTATGGACGGGTGGCCGTAGAGGAGGGACAAAACGCCCAAGGGTTGGCAGCCCCGACGCTTCGCTTCCCTCCCCCAAACAAACAACCTCCCCCGAACCACCCCATGTCTGCCATGATGGGGAGGGATGGAGGGGGCGTGTGAAGAAGATGAGGCGGAAGAAGGAAATCCACAGGCAGGCGGACCAATGGATGGAATGATTGGTGAGGAGGGACCGGAGGATGGAGGGCTAGGGAGGGGAAAAAAGAGTGCCCAAGACGAGAGAGGAGTCAGTTTAGAGAGAACGGGGTCTGATTAGCTGCATAGCTGGCTTTCCACGCGGGTGGGCTGGGTTCAATCTAGGAGTTGCCAACTCCTAGATGTAGAGTGATAGGACGCCCGTTGTTGCCACATATCACAATCACACTTTAAAAAATTCAGACCGAAGACCTTGTTTGGATTGCGTAATGAATGTGGCAACTTCCAGTGCAATGTCATTAGATGACTATATCGTTCGCCCAGTTCCATAATTTCTGCGGAGGCCGTTTATTACGGAAATTTTCCATCGTTAAGTATCTAGTGATTTTTTATTGTGAAACAAACGTGGCAACATCAGGTGTAACATCACTCGATGCCTATCATTCGCAGAATTCCATAATATCTGCTCCTGCTGCCCGTTACGGAACTTTTCGTTCGTTAAGCATCTAGTCATATGAAGTCCTTTGCAGCCACATTTCACACTTCACGAAATTCAGAGCGAATACATTGCTTTGATAACGGTATAAATGTGGCAACATCAGGTGCAATATCATTCGACGCCTATAGTTTGCACAGTTCCACAATTCTACATTAATTGGAGATCATTCACAGAGACGTCAGTGCCAAAAGAATTCGCAACCACCAGCTACCAACTAGCGTGTACTATGAGACCTATTTCTTTATCCGAGATTTTAAGGTAACTCTTTAAATAACAAGTGTTTAGTTAAGGATTTTTACTACGCTCCTTAAACTGGCATTTTAGTTAAGAATCTTCCACCAAAATAAGGTTAATAATGATATGGCTACGTAAATGACTTGAGTTTCACATTATAATACCAGATAATCCAAGCTACAAAATGGCGATTCATCGCGAGGAATTTAAAATAAATTCAAAGACAAAGAAATTGAAAAAAATCTGCACGCCAGGCTACAATTATTTCCTAAAATAAAAAATCTTTCACCAAGCACGATAGGAAAAAGTATAATCACCCATGCCGCTGATTAAGCTTGGCAAGATAATTTCCGCAAGAGTGCCCGCAGCGATAAGGGAACAGATGACGAAGGGAGTGAGACGAAACATAGCCACGGGGAGGTCTCTCTTGTCGAGAATTAAAATATAATATGCATGCATATACGTACTTACTTGGGAAGGGTTGGTGGTGAAAGAGAGAGAAATGGAAGAGAAGTTTCACGAGGCGGAGGAAGGAACAGATGAGGAGTTAGAGGAAGGGATGAATAGAATCCGTTATCGCGTTTTAGGCTTTTGAGTCGCTCGCTATGAGATGCAAATGGCGGAATGTCTGATGAAACGAGAACAATGATGGCGAGGGGGAGGGGGGTGAAGCGGAGAAGGGTAGTGAGGAGGACCAAGAGAAAGAGCAGACGGGGTGGGTGGGGGGGTGGGTTTGGAGAAAAATAAAGCAGGCGTGTGCCATTGGGGGGGTTGAATGGGAAGGGGGTGGGATGGGGGCGGCGGTGTGGAGACAGAAAGGATAGGGGAAGTGACGGGACGGGGAATCGGAAATGCTCCACTCTTCTGCCCATTCATTCTCCCTTTTTCTCTCCATGTCCTCCCTCTTTGAACCCACCCTTTCTGTCCTCTACCCATCTGTCTCCTTTCGCCAAAAATTCCCGACAAAGTCGGCGAGACACGGGGTCAAAAGTTTCGTCGATATCTCCATCGTAGGCACTAAAACGCCAAAGTCCTATTCAGAGAAAGCAAATACAACCCTCGGATCATCAGGGTGGCCGTCGATATAACAAAAAAGCCAATGATCAGGCATGATGGCTACAAATTACCATCCACAAATAAGAGGCTTCTAAAATCCTGAGTAATAAAAATAAAAAAATCGATCTAATCATGACGTATATATACTAATACTTTAACCGAAAATATGAAAAAAAAAAAAATTAAAAATTAATGCTCATTTTTGACCAATCAACTAACGACGACAACGGTGAACTAATGCAGCCTATAATTCAACATAATGAAGTCTCAATAATTGAAGTATGAAATTGTCAAACAAACATGAAAAACAAAAGAAGACATCGCAGTATACCAAAAACATGACATTTGCATCAAAATGAGAAACTGCGACAACGAATGCTAGAAAAGCATATACATGCTACCATTCGTGGTCTTGTGGCAGGGGATGGAACTGGCTCGAAATCTCTGGAATTGAGGAGGATGATAAGACTATGTGGGAGTCGTAAAACACAAACAAAATAAGATAAATTGACCGAAAAATACTAAAAGGTTGGATGCATCCTGCAACTTAGGAATGAAATCCCATAGCTATAAAATAGAATGTAGACAACAAAAAACCAACAATCTAAAACAAGCCTTCTTGATAAGGGGAATTAAAGAATAGAATTATTTACATGAAGACACTTTTTAGATATTTCCTGAGAATGCAAAAATTGTAAGAAAACTAACGTGGTAGGTTGGCCTAATTCACTAACCGCGGTGAAGACGCCAAGCTAGGGGATATTTAAAAACCACAATATTTCTTAAGTTAATTTTAAACTAAATATAGACTGAAGTAAATGGGATGCTGTATTTAAACCAAAGAATCCTTAGGATACGGAAGGAGATTAATTGAAAGAGAAACCTAGAGCGCATATTTCCTGCGGTACAGCGAACGCAACTGAGGAAAGTAAAATCACATGCCTCATTCATTCTCACCCAGTCACGGTAGCAGTATTACGAGAAAGATGCCTGAAGCCACAAGGGTCATTATGATCACTTGGGAGTTAAAACTACTCTCGACTTTCTGACTTCTCTCAAGGAAGACTCTCTCGACTTCTACTCAACGCTCCACCGTCACAACTTCCAACTCGTTAACAAGACCAATTGTCCTTCGGAGAAGGGTTTTCATCTTCTTCCTCGAAGAAAATCCCAAGAGAATCACTCGCTTCAGCGAATGACAATTAATGCCTCAACTTCGAGAGCAAAACCGAAGTCGAAAATAACTCAATGGGTACCAGCAGGTTTCGAAGCACTCCCGGCGACAACCACCCTAATTCTCTCTCACCTATGTCTCACCGAAGTTCCAAAGAATACTCTCGCTACGCGAGGGACATCTTATGTATGTACTACGTCCGTGATTCAAGTTCAAGATTTTCGGAAACGGGCTCAGTAGAGAAATGGGTTTGCTAGAGATCGCAGTGACGGAGAAAATGTAGAAAAACGAATATATGTTCTGAGGAAAAAGCGAAAAAATCCAGAGAGTACATACTTAATACATTAAGAAGCTATAATTGACTTCGCATTAAGGTTTAAACGATTATTTCCTAACAGTTAAATAGATGGAATCAAGCGTCCCTCGGTGGAACGTTACAGCGTGGATTATGATGAAAGGAATCACTTCATACGAATCCAAATTTGTTATTTTCATCAAATAGAAGGCGACATCGATCGGGTAAATAAAATGAGTCTGGAATTCTACCAGGCGTTTCTTTTAATCACGGTTTTCCGGACAGGATATGATGCATATTCAAAAGTAATGATAAAATCTCTGCAATATTTTACAGGTTAACAAATGTA
Organism: Pyrrhosoma nymphula; assembly: GCA_963573305.1. Lineage (NCBI taxonomy): Eukaryota > Metazoa > Arthropoda > Insecta > Odonata > Coenagrionidae > Pyrrhosoma > Pyrrhosoma nymphula. Next base: position 58,862,033 of record OY754330.1, read on the forward strand.
CATCCAAATATTTACATTTGCCATTCAATTGACTGCAAAATTCCGTCTCGATAATGTTGCAATTCAACTAAACCAGTCGGAAATAAATTTGTTAACACGAAAAAATTGAAAATTTTTACCTGTCCACCACCTTACGCCAGAATCTATATTATTCACGCCACTAAAACAATTACAATTGTTATAAATATTATTTTCATTGAAAAAGGGAACGAAGGGTTGTTGGGAATCAGATAATTGGCATTTTTTGAACGTGGATGAAAATCGAGTGAATGATAAATATTAGGCTCGTCAGCGCAAGAAAAGAAACAATTATTGGATCTTATCACATTACATAATCGGAATTCTTCCGGAGTTGTGTTTTCTTTTTCGTACTTGAATGTCGAGTGACCATTAAAATTGTATCCACTACGTCGGTGTCAGCCTAACGAGTGTAAATGACACCTGCCAACGACTATGAGAAGAGTTATCGGCCTTTCCGACGAGATAACTGGGGAACACATAAATTTCTAACACACAACTATCCCGTAAGTGGTTTTTTTGGCTCCAAATAATGTCCTTCATTAAACCTTCCCTGAACCAAGAATAACCAGCAAGGAAATGGAGAAAAGCCCTCCAGAAAGGGAAAAGGTGACCGAAATAAAAGTAACAGTGGTAATAATTAGGAGAGGCGACGGACGATTGAGATAATTTGCTCGATTAAGTTTATATAGGTTAGGGTAGCATAATTTTGGGAATGGATGAGTGGTGGAGACAAAACCAAAGACGGCATTATCCTAAACTAGACGAAAGGCGTCAACAGGTCAAATTAAACAGTTTAACACCCTATCCGACGGACGAAGTGCTACATTATTTTAAGTACTCTCAACATGGCACCCAGGTAGGGGTCGAGAACTTATTACAAAAAATATTCACAACTACCGTGATTCGAACCTTCGAGCCCACGAGATGAGATGTCACTATTTCCACCACCGCACAAATTTAATTCCTCGGGTAGCGATATAAAAAAGGGACGAAATAAGGAAAGGATAGTACATAATAGAGGCTCGGGTATGAGAAGGGATCATAGGGCTTCGATTCATATGCTCGGCCAATGTTTTTTTCTCCAGCTTGTCAGGGGCGAACGAGATCCGAGGGGCTAATATTCAGAATAATAATAAATTATAAACACAAATTACATAAGTAGAATTTAAAAGATTCAAGAAAAATATCTATCCCTTTTTTTTCAATACATACGTATTTTCAAATATATATTTTCTATGCACTCCAACAAAATTGTCAACGTAGGCATTCATTCAAATGAGCCTCTTAGTAAGGGATCCGCCGTTATTAGGGCAAAAACATGTTCAAATTGATTATAAAACTATTATTAGGTCTGATTATTTTTATTGCTTTGATATCACTTTATCTGCGGCTGTAAAGAAGACAATATCGAAGTGCAAAATGTCGATCCATCACGAAAAAACCAATTGAAACATTTTCCCTCCCACATACTAAAAAAAAACCTTGGAAGTCAGTACTCTACATCCATCTACGTATGTACTACCTTGTAAGCCATTTCAGAGGTGTAAGGTAGAGGGTCTCCAGCCACCACACAAACCCGATCCCCAATTAAAATTTTGTAATCACTCCAGTTGGTGGAAATACTAGGTAGAGAGGTTGAGAGTAAATTTACATCTACGTATTACACCGAGAGCCGCTACAATGGCCGTTTGGCAGGGGATGCTAGGGCAACACCCATAAAAAGGGAAGGATTACGAGAAAAGGAATTGGACGAGGGTATGAGAGAAGGGGAGATGACGTCAAGAGAAGAACGAGAGAAGTTTAGATGGCTGACAAGAGTGAGGAGGGGTGGGAAGAAATGAGAAGCGGGTCTGCGGTAGTTAACCAAGCACTCACAAATGACGAAGATTCCGAGAGAGAAAGATTGGCGGAGTTTTGGCCGTAGTACAGGATAGAGGGGGCTTGGGAGATGGTTAGAAGAGAGAACAAGAGGAGAGAGAAGAGAATGGAGAAAGAAGAAGGGGATCGTAAGGACAAACGGAGAAAGAAGAGAAAGAGGACTATTGGAGCTCCTCGGTAAATCCTCCCTGTTGCTATGGAAACGAAAACGTTCACGAGCAAGAGACGGTCCCTTAAAGAGGTAAATCACGAGTGTATTCTGACGGCGTTAATATTTAATAAAAGCATCGTTATTCTTAGAGAAGAAGAAAGTAAACAAAAAGAAATGGTTTATCCAGCCAGGTTCGCGGTTCCCCTTGACTCTACCCGCCAGCAGAAGAAAAATCGGTCGATTAATGAAAACCCCTTGCTTTTTTACACCCGCTGTTTGATGTTTTTTTTTGTAAATTGACCGCAATATACTGTTCTTTTTATTTTCAACGTTTATACCAAGCATTTCCAAGTCCTTAGATCCGTGCTTTGATAAGCCGTTTTAGTTTGGGCATCCCTTCAAGGTGTTAAGTAGAGTTAGTGTCTTCGAGGTGAGTCGACAGTCACCGCCATTTGCACCGTATAAAATAACACAAATAATTCTCTCCATTACTTACGTTAATCACTTTAATTCACGCTCCTAACTGAAACGGTAGACCTTAATTACAAAAATATTGATTAATTTTGGCATATTAATCGTACCAGTTTCCGTTATTTCATTCATAATATATGAAATAGTCCTGCCTTCTTAATGAAGGTTACTGACGGGTTAATCCTTTCTGAATCGTCTCCAAGAATATCTGCGATGCCACCAGTAATAAGCAGTGAAGATGTCAAAGACATTCTTCACTTTAGACTATGTTCAGCAGAAGACGCATGAAGGAGGCTCATTCCTTTCCGTAAAAAGGAAGGAATAAGTAAGTAATGTATCCTATCTATCCTAAGCATCGATAAGACAACATCTTCATGTTGACATTTTCTGATCGATGGAAGCCACGGTCGTGGGTCACTTCTGATCTTCCGGAGTTTGTTTCCGGGGGTGAATGGATATAGATAATACCATTTGTTGAGAGCTAAGTTCTTAAATATACGACACCTCTTCAGTTGCAATGCAAGTAATAATTATTGCTTCCTTAAGGTCCACCCATGGGAATACCGAACCCTAAGCAATGTAATTAAATTTGCAATCTGCGAAAAATCCAACCAGACCTCATCTAAACAACCCACAGAGTACCAGAAACCGATTTTTTAGCATAGTACGGCACTTTAAAAAAATCACATTCTTCAAATAAAAGTCCGTTTTTCCAGAGAGGAAAGAAATCGTCAAGTACCGAGCCTGGGAGCGCGCGGAATTCACACATCACGGCTGGGAAAATCTTTTCCTTCAGCTAAAGGGGTTTTCTCCAAAATAAAATACTTTGCCCATAATGCCAACAGCTTGGGTTAAGCTGGCCTTGTTTCTAAGAGGATCCATCTAGGTTTGATCCTGGGCCTCCATTCTGCGATCGAAGTAGCGACCAACTACGTACCCACCTCATCCGACATACACACTGTAAAAGCCCTTCAAATATTCCCGACAAACAGCGGAGAAAATTAATTAAAGACATCTGTCCATTAAAAAGCAGGGTTTTTCAATTCTCTTTAGAATCTGTACATCGTCCGACTCCCAACGCCTCATTACTACATGACCAAGTTGAGATACCACAGATACGGTGTTGCTAGATTTATTTTTTCCCAGCGCATCTCCTGCTGCATTCGTTGTCAATCAGTTCGACAAAAATATACAACGCATGTAACATTCGAGGTGCGCTGGTGGCGAAATAAAATATTAATTTTTGTAATCGAATAGAAAACACCGTTATTTACCATAGCAAGGTTATTTCGACGTGAATAAATAAAACGCACGTTACAGGTTGCTTCTAGAGTGAATGAATCTGTGAAAGTGGCCTGTGAAAAAAATCTAGGTTTAATATCAAAAGACGTTTATTTTAGAACGTACCACTATACCCTTCCAAAAAAAGCCAAAAACTATTACAAACGTAGAGCACCGAAGAAAAACTATTTTCTTCTCATAATTACAGATTGCGACATTTTCGGTAACGTTTTCAGCCTTCATAAGCAGGCATAAACTGAGAATAAGTTTGGTACGTTACATTTCAAAGTTTATGTTGATACACAAGTGACATACCATTTTACCTCCTCCGTTTTATTCGCTCATGCACAATCACCTTTCGTTTTAGCTTAACTTTTAAGCAAGAAATTATCCGGATGGGTTCCGGTCCCGATTGATCCGAATAATCGGAGTTCTACCGTACTTTGATTTGTAACCCGAAGGCTCTCTTAATTTTCTTTGAATTAATCAGGTCGTAATATACACCCAGTGATGTTAAAAACTTATAAAAACTTAATAGATACAAAATTATGAATAAAATTCCATTTCAGTGCGTCAACATTATTCACTTCCTTTGACTTCATTCAATATTAGAGTGGGTTTAGTGATAAGTTATGAACAGAGACCAATTCGAAGGACAAACTTAAGTCCTCGTGTAATTTATTCGCAATGCACGCCTGCGAGGGCAATTTCATATGCAATATGCTTGCTGCCGGGGAAGACTGATGGAGAGATGCGGGTCTGAGCGTCACTTGCAGCTGAAGATCCTTAAATTCCTTCTAGGAGAAGAGTGAGTCTGTGATTAGATGATAATATAAACGAGCGGAGAGAGAAAGGGAGAGGGAGCGCAGGGAGGGAGGGACACTTGGTGAAACTTTGCTACGTTAAGGATGGTGAAAAGAAATCACTTGGTACTGGTCCACTTAGGTTCTTTATTCCGATCGATTTCAATAACTATGCGTCATTATCAAGGTAACATTGATAATGAGGCCTACACGTTGAAATCTATCGAAATGAATAACTTAATTGGAATAGCACTAAGTGATTTCTTTCCGCCATGCTTAATGAAAATGGGTAGATTAATTTACGGCATAAATCCCATTTTCTTCGATTCTTTTTTTCAGAATACGTTAACACAATGAATGTTGGTGAGTTCCAGCAGCATTTTAGTCATATTTGGTAGTATCAAACTGTTGTAATCAAATAATGGAAAAAGGATGAGGTCACGTGAGAAAAGTATGGCTGGAAGCATATTCCTTATTCTCGACCATTTCTCCCCGCGCAAAGGAGTTTTTGAGAAACTACGGAGCCACCGACAATATGACATAGATAGAATTTTCTATTTTTTCGGATTTGGGGAATAAAGCTACAAAATGTTTTTTGAAACATAACCGAGAAGACACTTAGCAAAACTAAATATTAAAATTTCCGAATATACAGTAATCCATAAAGTAGATGTTGTTAGCCAAAATATTGAGGCAGAGTAGGGTGGCGCTGAGTTTTCATATGATAAAGGCTAATAGATTTGTGTGCCATATTCTCCATCAAAATGTAAAATTTTCGCCCTTAATTATGACGTAGGGAGGCTTGCAGTATTTGAAATACCGGTTTTCATTCAATTCATCACATTAATATTTTACAAACGAACAAGGAACAATACATTGACGAAGAGGAGCAGCAGCAAAGAAATTTTACGTTTAAACTGATAATTCGGAAGCATATAGCTTACTCCAATAAAGAATAGTGTTCCAATAACTCATCACTTAAAGGAAATGTATGAATGAGGACCTAAGAAATAACAGGAATATCAATTTTACAATCATTGATTGCACAAATACGTTGCGGTACGCAGGCACGAGCCCAGGTGCGAAGATATGCACCAGAGGCGGTGAAATTCGCCATGAAAAAATCATTTCACGGATCTCCCAATTACCGGTCAGGTCTGTTAGCCAGTTACACTACCAAGCCATCTTAATTCAATGATGAACAACTTAAGTGAATGCGTTGAGTAGAACCAGAGAATCATTCGGGGGAAAATAGCTGGCCACATTATCATGAATCCCTGCTGAATAAAGAATGGCGCCCAAATATGACCGAACAACGAATTATAAGGCCAACAAATATAAAAAACTTATAAAAGATGACCTAATTACAATACCGCTCGACACATTCGTTGAATTTCCCGGGAAAGGTTCTTTTTTACGACCATCCTAGTGCCAAATTTAAAAATCACTACTCAACATTGGTTTTTTAAAAATGTGTACTTATGTCTATGATTTTAAAGTGATTATATGGCCTTATATTAGACCCATAAGTATTACTGAGGAGACATGAAAGAGATCTAAGCTTCCGTCTTCCAATACGAAAGATAAAAACAGCTTTCGTAAGAACTTGTTCGATCTCAGTAGAGGGCCATTATCGAAAGACAAGAAGCGAGGAGAAAGGAAAAGAGAAGCTTCTTCCTTCCACGTCCCCCAGGGAGATTCTTTAGTCCTTTAAAAGACTCACGAACAGAAGGAGAGAGATGGAAATAGCTGTGGAAGACAAACCTCGAAATTTGTAAACAGGACCAAAATTCAGAAACAGATGATAAGCTTTGCTTTTTTCCTACGCAGTCAAATAATACTATAGCGCGCTAAAGAAATCAGTAGTTTCCCGGGATTAACAAACGGTGAAAAAGTAAAAGAAAGGGGCTGGGAAAAAGGAGGGGTGAGTGTTCAACACATGGGGAAAGGCATTTCAAGACGAAGAAAGAAGCTGATATCGACCAACGGAAGAGAAAGGAGAGAGAGAGAGGATAGCTTCAGGTGGTATAAGAAAGAGAAGAGGATAAGAATCGCTGCTCCGAGAAGACGATGAAAGCGAAAGCAAAAAGGCGCGAGGACTCGAGGGAGTGGTGACGTTGTAGAGCAAAGGGACGGGTTGAAGGATGGAGACATCAGCTGAATTAAGGACGTCAGGACACGACAGAAAATAATGGGTTGAGCGGGGATGGGAAAACGGACTTGCAAGAAAGTAAAAGCTGGAGAGAAAAACGACATAAAATATATCGGAATCTCCAGGACCCCGAGGGTTCATCCTTCATACTAAACAGGACAGTTAGCAGCAATGACTAACTCTCGTAAATATGAGTAGATGAGCAGAAACCGCACTCATGAGCGCGAAAATAATTTCTCAGAATTAAATTCTCGATTAACGGTACATATCAATTTCCCTTGGTTGAAAAATATCACAGAAACTAACGTTTAATTTTTCTTGACTCCCTTTTAGGTCAAACTTTCATACACAACATAGCAGAAGTAAGTAGATTCACCGTGAAATCAATGATCAATGCAGAGAGGAAAAGATGGTTTTTGACAAGCACACACAAGTTCTTGATCTTGAAAGATGAAACACTGAAACGCAGGATTAGAATAAAAACATTTCGCGCACTATTAATGGAATAAAATGGCACTCAAAAGATTCGTATTTAAAGGGCACGCGATGGTGGCCCTTGATTAAGATTCAGCGTCAAGCTCTAGATCAAAGTCCTGATATCAATCAAAGTACAGTCTTACGTGAAAACTAAGGCGATGTACAGCCTGCTTCAGAAATGTTAAATCACGTACAACATACTGCATTAAAAATCACAAGTGTGGTCCACAAGTGTGGGAAAATAAACACTAAGTAGAACCCTGAGCGTAGTTTTCAAGTTATTGAAATTGAAGCTAATGTCTTTCTCGTCGGCAGACAAACCGTACCCCATTCAACCGAAGCATTAAAAAAATTACTGAACTATGAAATTTCTGTCAATAAAGGAATGTAAATATAAATTAGCCATAATTTTCAGGTTATTTCACTGCATTCCGTTCATTGGTTATCGAGATAAGACGTCTCAAATTTGGGGCAACTCGACTTTCTGCGTGAGCAGCAGAGGAAGAGAATCTTTAGGATGCAGAGAGTGAGGCTTTAGGCAATGAAATGTCCAATAAGAAATGCGAGGAAAATTGAAAGGAAGGATGAGATGGAGAGAGAGAACAATGAAGAAAGGAACGTTGAGACGAGCGGAAAAGAGAGGTTGAGAAAGATCTACATAGCGCGGGGGATGGGAGGAGGGTGGTCCCGGGGTCTGGGGAATGGGTGGTGAGAGAGAGAGAAGGGCGCCGAGGTTTCCATTTCCTTTTTTCCGTCATAAAATCAATAACTACGGTCGCCAGGGAAGCCCATGGAATGAGGGCCGGGGTAGGAGGGGTAGACAGCGAGGGGAGGGAGAGAGAGAGGGGGGAGAAAGGAAGGAATGCATGCATACATACACATATAAATGTATAAATGCAGAGCGGAGGAAATGGTGGAAGAGTGGGAATGGGATCGAGACGAGTTGAGAGAGAACAATTGCTTCCGATTATAATCAAACTGCCAAGATTTTCGCAATAATTTTTCAATTCTCACCGCAGGAAATGTGGGTGGAAAGAAGTTTGCATGGTTTTATACTCGTGTCTGACTGCGGGGGATAGGTACACGGGATTGCGGAGGTGGAATCTTGGGAGGAATATCCAGGTTATGGGAAAGGGATGGGGAAACGAATAGCTGCATTTTATTAATCTCATGGCAATCTCAACCATACGAACCTCAACGAACTCGCGCCAGATAAGTGTGTGAGGAAAACACTACTTTGAATGAGACTAATTTTAATGCTTCGCACCCTGCGCTTGGACAAAAGCGCAATCACAACTATCCATCGAATGGTTGAAACCTAATTCTAGGAGAATAAACAAAAGTAGTTATGCGGAAACGTACTCCCCCTCCCAAAAACTATTCAGTTAGGAAAATAATAATTGAAATGGTGACATAATTTTCCTATCATAAAGATACACTACACATGATTTACTTTAAAAAGAGCTATATACACATAGCCAGAGAGCATTATTTAGAGTCAGAGAACATAATTGCCTCACATTATGGTCAAACCAATACGCGAATAACTAGGCACCAGTAACACCAATACGTCTCTAACTCCCTCTCTTCAAGGTAAAAGTGATTTATCTACTTATTCCTCTAGCTATTTCAATTGGCCGGTGATGAAAATTTCGTAACTGTTGTAAAGAGTGAATAAGATTGTCTGATAAAGGTTTAGAGCTCTTGTTTCACTCACCAGCAAATTATTCATTATCTACTCTGCCGAAATGAGCATTCACCTCTATACCAGTACGAATCAACGACAAATGGCTTTGGCGCGCACAAAACGAATGGTTTCAGTCGCACAGCTTCTAATTCAATTAGTTATTTAAAAAAAATATATTCTTAAGCTCGGCAAATACCAGAGAGCCATGAAATTGTCTCTCATAAGTGCCTCCCAGACAAACGACTGCTGAATACCAGCACAAATGTATAAAGGGGGGACGCATGTCAAACAAAGAATTTAAGGTTAATTTTCTTACCGTACGCAAACAAAGTCGAAGAAAAACATCACTTTTTAGCGTAACAAAGCGGAGTGAAGAAATTATTTGAAAATATTTAACATTAAATACGTAAATAAAAACACATCTTACATTTTTCGTAAGCGGAAGAAGCAGCTACGTAACTAGACTGTCTTATTGGACTTACATAGCGGAGAAGCAAACCCAAATCGTTTGAGGTTCTGTTCACGCATGGAAACTCGAGTTACAACGGGGACTGAAGATGGGTTAAGCAAATTTTTCACGGGTAATATCCCAAACGTAGGGCCAAACGTATCCGCACAATAGCCATTTTGAAGAACAGTAAACAATGCATACGTCGGGAAATGGTAGCCATAAAACCATAAAAGACTCCCCCCTGACTCCCTATATCCCTTCTTCGGCTCAATATATCGAATCGGGCGATCCGACGCGAATCTTAATAGCTGATGATGCGTTAAAACCGCACGGGTTCAGTCAGTCCACCACAGCATAAAGAAAACAATAGGATCACCATTTTCGGAATAAAAGTTGCAAAATAAACGCTTTCTATGCACGCTATAAATATATGATAGACAATAAATTCCTTCAGTGAGGGAAAATAATTGATACGAATTGAATGGCCGCCTATTTGACCGTAGATTTTACGAGGAAGAATCCAGACAAAAGATATTAGATAAATATTTTTGAACGTTAGGTACTCCAATACCTACGTTCATTTCGCATCTAGCCTTAATAAAAGCACTACACCAATACCCAACGTTGAATTCGATACAATTATCTTCGGGTTGGAGAAACGGCATGCAGGGCTAAAACGGCCAGCGACGGAGTTGTCCCATTTCAAAAAAGCAGTATTGGTGGGAAGAGTGAGAAAAAATTTCTCCGACAGATTAGGCACTGACTCTACTCTCCATTTATAACAAACACGTATGTACTTCGGCACAGGTGGGGCCAGCCCTGACGTAATGACGGCGTTAATACGCACGTAGTTTCAACGAAATTGGCTCCAGAAAAAGCGCAATCATCGGCACCAAATGCCGTTTTACGATTGGCGCCAACGTGAACTTCAATTCCAAATTAAATTTCAACGCTTTGGTGTTCATGGAGGCGCTAACGATCGTGTGAACACATCAACCGTGAACATAAACCATCAACTTAAAAATACAGCCAGTCCCAGCTTTCACGTTCACGGTTGACGCAAGCGCAAGTGCCGAACGTGGCTTAAATATAGTTATTCATTTGTCAGCCTCGTCTCCTTGAATTTCTCGTGTTTCCAAGGCTAGTTCGCCAGTAATATTCAGCTGATATTATTATAATGTTTATCAAAGCAACGCAATTTTATGCGTCCACTATACGGTATGCCCGCATATCGCAATTCACGAAAATGAGAGAATCGTCTTTATTTTTACATTCAAAGCGGTGGATGTTTACACAAGGCTCTGCAGCCGAAGATCAACGGAAATGTACGACGATTGCCGACGTAAGTTCCAGTTTTTTATAAACTAGGCTCAACAGAGAAATAAAATGGGAAATTAGTGGTACGCATTCAAGCTGAATATTTATGATAAATGTCAGCTATCCTGACGGTGGATGAATTACGAATATGAAAGCATGTGATCGACTAATCCGTCGTAAGATTTCTCCCTGGCGCTGAGTTATCTATTATATTTTACGGCCAAAACAAAAAAAGTAATTTTAGAAAAAAAAATATTTCTCCAGTAGAACGGGCGGCGACTCAATCCGCATTCGCGTGATAAATCCGTACTTCGACGCAGGTGCGTCCAACGTTAGGACGAATCCTTGAGTTATTAGGCACGTCATTCTGGGACGAAATCCGTTCCCGACAGAGAGCGCCATAGAGGAGGCTAAGAAAGGAATAAAAGCGAATAACGGGCGGGCGGGAGAGAAAGCTCTTCTCTCCAGGGAAGAGGGGGAGGAGAGAATAGAGATTAAGGGATGAGGAGACAGAAAAAGCGTCTCTCGGGCGAAGAGGAAGGAGCGGGATGGGGGGTGGGGCAGGGAGAAGACGTATTCCTAGGGACGAGAGAAGAAATTGGAAGGGACGCGAGGGAGACGAAAGGGGGTGGGTGAGTGGGAGACGACGCCACGCAACCCCCAGCAGCCACGCCAATCTCCATTCCCTTGGAGACTTACCTCTCTCTGTCTCTACGCTGTTCCCCCCCTTATCCAGACTTCCCCCGCCTAACTCCCACAACTTACCTCCCTCTCCACGTCTCCTTCGCCAGTCTGCGCCGCTATTCCGCCTCCCAACTCTCTTGTCTAAAGGCAGTTTCATACGAGGCATTGCCTTGCGCAATCTGATGCGACCATAGATGCACGGTCGAATTCGTATCGTTGGAAGCATAGAATTGCGTATATGACTACGATTCATGAATGAATGGTAGAAAAGTATACCCTGCTCATCCTCCCAGTAACGAGTCTACGTATTCTAAAGGCAGTTTCATATGAGGCATTACCTCGCTGAGTCTGATGCGTGCATTGACGCACAATCGAATTCGCATCGCTTGAAGCGTAGAATTGCGTGTATGACTGCGATGAGTGAATGGTCGGAAGAAAAGTATACCTACCCTGCTCATTCACCCAGTTTCGAGTCTACGTATTCTAAAGGTAGTTTCACACGAGGCATTGCCTTGCGCAGTCTGATGCGTGAATGGATACACGGACGAAATGGCATCGTTTGAAGCATAAAATTGCTTGCATGAATGATTAGCAGAAACGTATGCCCTTCTCGTTCTCCCAGTTTCGATCCTGCGTATTCTAAATAAAGGCAGTTTCACACATGACATTGCCTTGAGCAAAACGATACGTGAATGGATGCACGGTCGAAATCGCATCGTTTGAAGCATATAATTGCTTGCATAACCACGTGGATTAACTCCACCGACTCCTCACTGTCATTCGGCTTCCAACCCTTGTCCAATGTCAATATTGACAAAATATCCCCCCCCTTATCCGGAAGTCATATCCTCTAAATTAGGAGAATACATACTATTTCCTCGGCTCACTTCCTGAAGATATTCCGCTTCTCACTCATTTGCGTCCGACTAGAGGCACTTGACAGTCCGGACCTTGCATCCGGACTGGTCGGACAGTCCGACGCGTGGAAATATGTGCAGCCCGCTCAGTGCAAAGCAGAGAACTAATTGGATGCTTAGGCGAAAGCATGAATGCCTGAACGTAAAAACGGTCCAAGCTTTGACTCCGTATATCTATCCCCGCAGTTTCTCGAGTCCACGTTACACAACGAGACACTAATTGCCCGGTTTTATTACGTCTGATTAACATTTGCTATAAAATGACGTAGCCTTTTCGATTACTTGATGATAACTGAGAGTTCAGGCTTTGTAAATTATATCAGACTGTCGATTAGTTGACGGGAGCGTTATCGATGGGGATATATATTTGCTACAGTTTTCATACCGTGAAACTATTTAACCAGAGATTATAGAACCGGGTCTAAGATAGGTACTTCCTCTCCCTCTTCCTATTTATTTTCCCTACTCGTTTTTCCGATTCCGCTTCCCTATTCCCTCCCAATTTTATGGTCGGTGTTCTACCCCTGCTAAAACTACTTCAAGTGAACTGAGAGTGCAACGCAATTAATTGAACCTGCTGGGAGTCGCTAGAGAGGCTCCACTAGACTGGGAGCCGCTAGAGACGCCGAGACGCGGAGAAAACACTTTAGGCTTAGATTACTCGAAAATCTCAGATCACGCGAGTTTCAGGATGACTCAAGAGGATTTAACCTTGCACTAAATATGTAGAACTGATAGAAGCGACAAACTATACACTACTGAACTGATGGATACAATACTTCATGCCGCGCACCATTAGCGACTACAACAAAAACGGATCAAGACACTGTTTGCACATGATTCACTTACGTCCTTCCCATCTTCCAATTCCTTTTCCCTATTCCTTTCCCTTTTTATGGCCAGTGTCCTAACATCCCCTGCCACACGCCCCTGCGGCGGCTCGAAGGGTAGAACGTAGATGCAGAAATGATGTCGCATCAAATTGGGCAGCGAAATGCCCAGTGCAAAACTACCTTCAAACCAGGGTGGGAGAGAATGGGGCTGGCTGGGCGATAAGACAGAGAGATGGGAAGGGGATTGAGGGTAAAGAGAGGAACGGCTTCGTCGGTTCCCCTCCTCAATCTGCAGAACATAATCGTCCAACCTTCTTTGCTCCTCCGAATCCACCCTCCCACACATACTTCCCCTCGCCGTCTTCGGACGATATTCCTCCCGAATCATCCGCCTCCGTAACCTCCCCAGTCTGGTCTCTCCACATCAGACTGCCACCCTCCTTTCCTTCTCCGAGGAGGAGGAATATTATTCCCTGGATTGTCCTCTCTGTAGGTGGTGTTGGTGGTGGCAGCGGCGAGGAAGATAAGTACCGGAGGAAGATGCCCCCAAAAACCACCCGCCCGCCCTTTTATCTCGAGATGAGGAGGGAAATTTGGCTTGAGTTACATCTGAAGGGGGTGTTTTTTCCCGAGAGCCAAACAAGTTCCGGAATTTATCTTTATTGCTCTGGAGAATGGCCTCTTTTTAGGTTAATAGGCCAGATATTATTACGAGAACCGCTGATTTATAATTCTAAAAAGGTGGCTTAAAAGTAACACAGCAGGTGCCGTTATTTCGACTGAAATGCATTTGAAAATTTACTACCTATCTAAAATGTCACTTTTGTAATGAAATCCCAAAAGATTAACACCAGCGTTGATAATGCTGTAACGCTACTTCTCTTTTTATTTCATTCTTCTTGTTATCATTTCATTTTATTCTGATATGTATTTATTATTTTTAATCAGACAATGCAAATAGACGTGCCATTTTCGGTTGAGTGAGATAATAATATTCAAATTAATTAATTTAAATAGATAAATATGACGGTACTTTTCCCACGGAATAAACTGCTATTTGATCTTCCGAGGTACTGGCGAGATAAGAAACGAGCCAGTTATTTGTTGTCAGTTTCTGAGGGCATGGAATGATTAATAGAAAACGTCGGTCGTATCTTTTCAAAAAGACATTTTCCGTCGAGATTCATCTATCGAAATAGTTTAGTCAGTTTTCTCAGTCAATTAAAAAATGAGTAACTGGCAACCCCAGATACATTGTCCTAAAAACATTCTTCTCAGTATTGTCCATAGTACATAAAAATGAAATGACATCATTTAAATTACTTTGAAAAGAAAAACTTGTTTTAACCACACATCAAAAAATGTTTTCTCGTGACTTTTTCATAGCGTTATCAGGCCTAAGACGCAACTCACAAGCGCAATACCTAAATCGAACCCTCGTTATTACATATTTGAGTAATTTCTTTTATCTCAGAAATTTGATTTTGTTTTTTTTTATTTGTTCGTCGTGTCATCAGGCCTCAGGCAAACCCGGTAAATTTACACCACGGGCACTGGCGTACGTTCAATTGCACCAGGAAAACCAATTTCTCATGAACCATGCGTTTACGTACTTCTGGCAATCCTGCGTTGTGAGAGTGGGAAACATTGATAAGCATCACGTCAGTTCCAAAAGGCTGCTTTTTTTACGCGCCGGAACGACCAAGAGCCCACACGCCGTAGAATACATAGTCACACTCAGAATTCGCTCGGCTGGACTCCCGAAGCACAATCTTCGGGTTCCATTTCTTTGCCTTCATCCAATTCCTCTCTCTCTCTGTGTTTCTGTCTTACTCTCTTACTCCCCCAAAACGGAGAAGAACACCCTTTTCGCAACTCGTTTCTCTTCCTCCTCCACCGAGAATGAAGATAAAAAAACGAGATTCCCATCACACCTAACCACGCGCGAACTCTCGCAAAATGGCCAACGACGCGTCTACTCCAACTATCCTCGTCCAAACCTTATTATTCCTCCC